>JANUYF010000004.1:217543524-218743524 GCA_026167975.1 Phrynosoma blainvillii | reverse complement strand
AGAGATACAGAGACTCACAAACACACACATTCCCAGGCTGGGCTTCAGTGCCCCCTCCCGCCCCGCTCTGCGCAGCCCAGACAGACAGACAGACAGACAGACAGACAAGGAGGCAACAAAGAGGCAGAAGAGCGGAGGCGGAGGAGGCTTCTTCTCTTCTCTTCTCTTCTCTTCTCTTCTGAAGGAGGACGAGGGGACATTTTGGGCCGAGGAGGAGGAGGAGGAGGCCAGGGTGGTCAGCGGCCCTCCTTTTCCCGGACACGTCCTCCCTTTCATCCCCTCCCCTCCTCTCCTCTCCAGCCAGGACTCCCAAAATGTCCTCCCTTTGGAGCCGAAGAAACCTGCCTTTCTGTTTCTAGGAGGGTGTTTATCTTTTCTTTTTTCTTCTTTTTTTTTTCTTTTCTTTCTTCCTTTTTTTTTTCCTGGTAGCTTTTCGGGGTCAGGTCCTCCATCCCTTTTTTCTGGAAGGTCCTCCATTTGGCGGTGCCTTGGCGAGGAGGACCGAAGCATTTTTGTTTGTTGGTTTATTTTCTCCCCAGTGGCAACAGTGGAGCAGCCTTTCCTTGTCCCCCTAGGAAGATGCGTGTACGTGTGGATGGGAGAAAGAGACAGAGACAGAGAGAGAGAGGGGGGGAGCTCTGGGAACCAAAGCGCCTTGGAGCCCAGCGGAGGATGCCTTCACAGCTATGGCACCCTCCTCAGTGCTTCTCTCCATCCTTCCTTCCTTCCTTCCATTTCTCTTTCTTTAGTTCTTCTCTTTCTCTTTCTCTTTCTCTCTCTCTCTCTAGACGTGAGGCTTTGGGATTCGTCTTTCTTTCATTTTTATCTCCCCCACCCCCCCACAAACCCCCCCCAACCCTCCTTTGCTTTCCAGGGCGTTTTGTTACCGTCGTGGGAAGACTTTTTTCCCGCCTCATATCCCCAACCCCCTCAGTTTTCATCTCCCTGAATCCCTTCTCCCTCACAGCAAAGGGGGAGGCACAGACCTTTCCCCCCCCCCAAAAAAAAAATCCTCCCGACCTATAGCTCACCTTTCCTTCTCTATAGGGGAGCTTTCCTTTTTATTTCTCCCCCTTATTTTCAGGGCTGAGGTGGGAGCCTGGCGACGAGCGACAATCCCTTGGCCTCTCTTCTTCTTCCTCCTCTTCCTCCTCCTCTTCAGCCTTCCATTCTCCAGCTGAATGGTAATGGGTGGGCTTCTATCTATCTATCTATCTATCTATCTTCCATATATATATAGACTGAATGGTAGTGGGTGGGTTTCCATCTCTCTCTCTCTCTCTCTCTCTCTCTATATATATATATATTTCAGAGAGAGAGAGAGACTGAATATATATATATATATATATATATAGTGGGTGGATTTCCATCTCTTTCTCTCGCTCTCTTCTCCATATATACATATATATACAGACTGAATGGAAGTGGGTGGGCTTCCATCTATCTCTATATATTCCATATATATATATATATATAGACTGAATGGTAGTGGGTGGATTTCCATCTCTCTATCTCTCTATACATATTCCATATATATAGAGAGAAAGAGAGACTGAATGGTAGTGGGTGGGTTTCCATCTCTATCTATCTTTCTCTATATATTCCATATATATATATATATATATATATACATACAGAATGGTCGTGGGTGGGTTTCCATCTATCTATCCCATCTATATATAGAAAGGGAGACTGAATGGTAGTGAGAGATCTATCTATCTATTCCCCCCCCCTCTCTCTCTCTCTCTCTCTCTGTATATATATATATATATATATATATATATATATATATATTCTCTCTCTTCAAAAATTATGAGACGGACTGCGGCAAAAAGGCGGAGGGGAAAATAAATTAATAAATCCCTGAGGCACTTGATCGTGGAGCCGCCTCCTTGCGCCGCCAGACAGGACCCGCCGGCAGGGAAGGAGAAGCAAAGCGGAGTGACTTCGGATCCAGTCTCGCCTGACCAGAAAATAAACAAAAACCGCTGGATCGACACGAGGACTCACTCGGTTCTGTACCCAAAACGCCGTCTCTGTGTTTTGCCATCCGTCCGTCTGTGTGTCTCTCTGTCTGTCCGTCTGTCTCTGTCGCTTCTTGTCTGTGACTTTTCTCTATATTTTTAGATCCTTTGGATCGCTTTCTTCCCCCGCAGAAAAAAAGGGAAAGAAAAATAAAATCAGGAAAAGCATATCTTTCCAGTAGGGTAAATTATATGTAAAGCAATAATAATAATAATAATAATAATAATAATAATAATAATGGAGGTCTGTGTTTACACCTGGAGGTCTAGGGTCCTCAGGTTTTTTGATGGGTGGGTCTGAACAGACGTATTTGTATAGAAAGGGGACACAATCACGTTGGGATGGAATGCCATATTGCAGTAGTGTGTAAGTGTGTGTGTGTGTGTGTGTGTGTGTTTTAAGGATTGTGGTGTGCTGTTTATGAACGGCCGCTGCATAGCCATCGATTCAAAATGTCCTTGCTGCAAATCCTGTGACTGCATCATAAAATCAAACCATAATAATAATTGTAATAATAACAACCCTGACCTATGCTATGCCCTGGCCAGTGCTGATCATGGTGGGTGGAGGAGGGAAGATTATGGCTGATAATGCTGACCTAGCAATTCTACTGTAGACACACAGACACACCATTCCTTTACAGAGAAAATGTTGAAAGAGTACTGAGTTGGACACCCACTTTCTTAACAAGGGCACTCAGGCGGCTACCTGGAAGGAAAGAAATGTAGACAAGGGGGTCATGCTGCAGAAATATTTTAAGTGGGAAGTGAGAGCAGTCTGGCAAATAAATTCTGATATCTAGAAATAAACCAATGATAAAATGTCTTCCATTCACAAAGAGAAGGGCAAGGTCTTTGACCAAGCAGACACCATGCTACAGGATTGCCAGCCGCAAAAGCTAATTGTAGTTTTCATAAATAACATCCTGGCATGTGTGTATGTATACACACACACACACACACACACACATATATATACTGTACACACACACACACATACACCATGCCAGGATGTTTATACACACACACACAAACACACATACATAACATAACATTTTGAAGCCCATCCCTGTTTGTTTACTTCTTCTATCTAGAGTCTTCCTTTAATATATATATAAGTTTTGGCTTTAAGAGGTTTTCACTCTAGGAACAAATTGGACCAAAGCATATGCCAGTTCTATCCTTCTCCAAGCTTGCAAGGCTTTTACAGTTTTGTCCTTGAGCACCAACCTAAATCTAATTAATGATGGTAATGATAGTCATGGAAGTGTACCTGCAAAGAGTCCACTCTCTCTCTCTCTCTCTCTCTCTCATACACACACACACACACACACACACACACTGTTGGGAGGGGGAACTCCCCAAAGTTGTACGTGTTGCACTTTCGTGCTTCTTATACTATTTATATTAAGAGTCTGTCTACCTCCAAAGAACTGTATGCAAAACAATTTTAAAAATTAATTGGACCTCCCTTTTCCAGCTTAATAAAAATAAAAATAAAATTCAGCACCAAAAGACGAACTGTGTTTGATTTAATTCTCTGTACTTTAATTCTCAGTTTTATAAATAATAAGCTACTATGCACTACTGATGTCAGTCAGTATGTCAGATTCAATTGAAATGCTCAGACTGAGTCAGTTTATCAGTGACCTGACTGTGCTGTTCCTGAAACCTGCTGCATCAGCAGTCCTTGAAAGTAGAGGAACCACCATAGCTGTGATGTCATTGTATGATGCCAGTAGTTCAGACATATTACTCCAGCAGACTAGTGTATAAGAGTCAGAATCAGAATTCCTGCTGTTCCATGTATTTATATTACTTTTTTAAAAATCATTAAATAAGGTTTGCACTGAATAATCATGTTGGAAATGGAAGCTAACCTTGTTATGGCAGTTTGGCTTCTGGAGACCAGAAGTGCTGTTTCTGTCTGTCTTTAGACCTCAGTGTATAGAAGAAAAAGATGGCCTTGCAGTTACTTAATTTCCCCTCTGCTCCCAACACTAAATATTCCATCACAGTGCTTCCAGATGCAGCTTTCATTGTGCTATTTCCATGTGTTGTTAGCAAATTTTATGGGTCAGGGAGTCCAGATAATTTTGCCTTTCATAAAATTTGAGATAAAACGTAGGCCTGTGACTTTTAACATCATCACTTTTCTTCTCCTGTATGATTTTAACATCTTTGCCTGATGAAAAAGCCAGTGAAGCTTTGAAATTTTGAACGATGTACTTTGTGCATTTTGGTTGATCCAATAAAGGTATCACTGTTTTCTAGATTTCGGATTCTGTTGTATTTTGCTGCATGGCCAACACAGCTACCCTTGAATATGTTGCCTTTCATATGTAACCCTCCTGTGTTCACCCACCTCTTCTTCCACCCTTTTTTTCAAACCACACCAAAAAAAAAAAATCAATGAAGGAAGGAATGCTAAAGTAGGTGACTTTTGACTGGTAGTACAAGGAATCAGCCATTTGGGAGCAGACAAAATCCAACATTGTGCATAATGTAACTCAATTGTTCTTTCTATTTGTGGCAAAATCGTGCCCGTCTTTTAAGTTCAGCAGTTAAAGGAAATGTGTGGCCTAATGCTATGCATATTCCTTGGAAGTTCATTAAAATTACTCTAAAGTAATTTACACACAAAGGAGTGCAGAATTTGGACAAACATTCAGACTCTGAAGTTAGAATCCATTGATGTTGCTTAGGTGGAGGTGAATCCAATTGATTTTGATAGAATTTACCTCTGAGAAACTGTTCTCAGCACCATAGCCATAGCTACAATTAAAACATTGTAAGAACTATTTATTCTTACATAATAGTTCCATAAAGTGGAATTAAATTCTACAACAAACGTGTAATAAATTTAATAAATATAATAAAACGTATAATAAAAAGATGCTCATATCTATATTTATATTTAAAACAAATTTAGAAACCAGCTGAAAATGCATTTCCAGGACAGATCTATATGCAAAAATAGAATGTATTAATTTAGATTTATTTATTTATTTATTTAGGTCAAAATTCTGTAACTAGGCCATGTGAAGGCAGAAGTATTAATTTCCAGGTAATTGACAGTGTAATTTTAAGAATATATATTTAAAACATTAAGCATTGTTTATAGTGTATTCCTGATTCATTCTCTCACTCTTTTTCCCTAGTATTGCATTATTATATGTCCATATATTGCATTATTATATGTGTTTACTCCATCCTAAGCCCATCGATATGGAAGTCAGTGGAGTTCCTTTCCCAAATCTTATTGTAAGCTGTCTGAAATCTTCAACTATAGGGCAGGATATTAAAATTTAAATAAATACATTTTAAACAAGGGTAATATCTTTTAACATCTATGGTTTTGGAAACTTTTTTTATTAAGTTAAATCTGCATCAGAGGTTTCTGTTTAAATTCTGGACGCATTTATGTTTTATATCACAGAAAAATATGACTACAAATAATACTTCCTCCCAATTCTATGTTGTTGTTGTTCTAAATAACTCTTGCATGCACTATGTACTACCTTCCTTCATGCTGGGAAGTATTTTAAGAAGTAAAGGCCTAGGTTTTTTTCAAAAACTATTTAGCAACAGGCATTGTGATCCACACCCCATAATAATAAAACGGCTGCTGAAACAACGAAATCCTTGTCTGTTTCAAAGAATGCAATTACTTTGTTGAGCAAGGGAAAAGATTTGCTGCTCAAAAGTTATGGTACTAACTTTTGATATGTTTTTCAAAATCTGGTTGAATAGATAAATGGAAAATGATCACCACTGGAAAAATGCTTTTGCCATTTTTCAGATGTGAGCATTTTAGATTACAATCTTGTTGAACTCAGTAGGGCTTACTTCTTAGTAGGGATGTATTGGATCACACAGCAGATCTATTTTTGGAAAAAAATAGCAAGTTGCCAGACAGCAAAAGATAAATGTGTTGGATTTGTTACTCCTTTGTTTATTGGTCAGGAATGGCACAGTTAAGCTTGTGAGATAGCTTTCTGGGTACCTTTTACACACCAATCAGTTTTTAACACCCATATTGTTCTTTCAAATTGCTCTTATGAGTGAGAACTCTTCGAAGACATATTTTCATCTCATTGGCTGAATGAAGTAGCAAAAATAGCCAATTAATTTTTCTGTTATAGAAGAAATAGCCATGCAAACCAGTCAATTAAGTATCAGAGTCTGACGTCTAGTATATAGTGATTATGCCCTCTTGGACACTTTGATAATCGCTTATTTTTTTCACAAACTGATTTGACAAGTTTTCTTGTTGGTTTGTTTATTCAAAAGCATCATGGTGCATAAAAGAGTAGGCCCTGCTGTGTTTGCAGTACAGTTTTTAAGTCTGTCAAACAATTTTTGTTGAACCCTTGCTTGTCAAACAGTTATAATATACTTTTACCTATTTTATGCATAAATGCAACATTTATTCTAACAGTTTTTAGACACAATTTTATCTTGTAAATATATTTTTCTGCCAAAATACAGCAGACAAATTCTTTCTGGACAATAATCAAATCCACTGCTGGAGTCAAGAGATTTATAATCATGCTATCAGCATTGATCTCCTCTTAACAGGGCCAGCTCTGATTAAATACCCATATTTTAAAATGTGCAATGAAAGGTTTCATTGATTATTTGTACCAATCATTGATAAATGCTCTTAGCATACTAATAATTAGCTTTTAGTGCTAATTATTTATAACTTCACCCAATACAAAATTATTGATCTGGAAAGCAAACCTGTTGGTAGTACTAAAATACAAGGACACAAATTTCTAAGTAGAGATAAATAATTTGTAAACATTGGCATGGGCAAGATAGAGAGACACTGTGGGTTGTGTGGGTGTGTATGTGTTAGTATAGTTCTTGACTGGTTTGTTCATTCATTGATACACAGTGGGCTGGATCAAAATAAAATTATGCTTTGAGTAGACTTATTGAAATTAATGAGAATTAACTTAGTCATGACTAACGTGAGCCCTGCTTGATTTCAGTGACTCAAGTCTAAGCATGACTAATTCTACACATCCAGACCATTATATTTTCCCTTTTGATAAAAAAAAAAAAGTATTTTCAAAGAAAGATGGCTTTGGTGTAATGTGCTGTGTGCATAGTTTAATGGATAGTGGTTATTTATACTATATGTTACAATTTTGATCAGTTTTCAGCTGACCTCTTGTTTTACTTTGATATTATGCTTGGAGTTTTCAAGCTGGATGCTAATTTCAAAGACCCAGTGTGGTGCAGTGCTTTGAGTATTACTAGGACTCCAGGAGACCTGGGTTTGAATCACCATTTAGCCATGGAAATTCACTGGGTGATATTAGGCAAGTCACACTGTCTCTGGGAAGCCTCCGCTGAATAAATGTTGCTGGTTAATCTTAGATTTGCCATAAGTCAACATTGACTCAAAGGCAGGTAATAACAACAGTTGGAATGTAGCCACATACAACAAAATCTTGAGAGGGCACATTTTGCATTGGACAAGTAATGACAGCATGGAGGCACTTAACGCTTCTTCATCCAGTCACTTCCCCTTTGACATTTTGTTTGTAAAGTAAACACAAATATGGAACTCTACTGGGTTAATGGCAGTTGCATACCCCCAACATTTCACAAATGGCCAAAGTTATTAAAGAGGAAGAAGACATAGGCTCAGTGAGGCTTTTCCCTGAGCCTACCGGGAAGGACAAGATTCTATCACTTCTTCTTCACACCTCCCTGCTGAGTTTTTTGAGTGCCAATTATTTTTGCACATTGAACCCAGTTTGCAGCAGTTGAAGTAAGGCAGGACAAAGGAGGAAAATAGGATGAGGAGAGAGAAACTGTGATATTTTAAAAGCAGGTGAACAAGTAGGATGACAGTGTATTAATCACGGCTGTCCCTCACAAATTGGAATAGTTGGATGATATGCATTTCGGGCAGAGCAAGAGTTTCAGAACTGTTAAGTAATTCCCTTCCTCCTCAGATTCCATTTGTCTGATCATCCACTGCTGGGCTCTAACAAAGGAATAACAAAGGGCTTCCTTACATGTGGCTGCAGTGTAAGATGTAGTCTGCCTATGTGCAATACAATTATTAATCTAGTACAGCTGCTTGAAAAATTTCCTGTCTGACTAGGCTGCAGTTTTTTCTTAAGAAATATTTCTCACTTTGTCTCTCACACTGTCTTTCATATGGTGCATAAGGCTGAGGACCTTTGAATGAGAGATGCTAAGTTTTTTTTATTAGGAAAGTTAAGGCAACATTTATTTATAATGAATATGTGGACAAAATGTCGACCTAGGACTGCATGTGACCACAAGTCTGTTTTTGTGGCTCCAGATTTTCCATAATAAAAAAGGTGTGTGTGGAATAAATTGACTTCTATTGAGAGCCTTCATGAATGGTAATTTACCATCTATATATGTTATAGCCCTCCCCCCAGCAATGTTTAACATAAAAACTCTTTTCCTCAAAAAAGTTATCAAATACTTCTGATAAGGTGGGATAATCTTCGTAATTGATGCAGTCCCTCAATAGTCCTGGGGACAGAAAAATTGATCTAAAACTCACCTAAGTTGCCAATACCTACTTTATAAGATGTTAAGTAACGTTAGAAATGAAGATATTTCCCACTTACTATTGCAGAGATTTATTGGCTCCCTTCTCATTCCTACTTCAACTTTAAGGGTAGAAACAAATGAAGCTTTATGGGCAGAAATACCTCATTAGGCAAGTGTTGGTGTCAAATGCTTAAATCCATCTACCAATCCCATATCTAGGTAAGAAGACTGCTGGAAGATGTTCAGGTTAAAGCTTTGAGGAACTCCAAGAAAATGAATTTGAGAAATGTGTGTGTGTGTGTTAAAAATTGTATGCTATTGTCATAAGAATGAGATTACTAAATGTTATCATCATGCACTCTCAGCTTTGTTTCATTATTCTCTGATATTATGCAGGGAAGAGATACCTGCTAATCTTATAGGGCTCCAGTTACATGTGGTTGTGGACAAATGTCATCTTATTTAGTTCCACAGGCAATCTGACCAACACCCAAAACAAATTAATTTGAGTTGCACTAGGAAAGTATGAATGATGGTTCCCAGGCATGGATATGAAATAATAAGACATGGCCTTATCATTAGACAGAGTGGTATAACATGCTCCTAGCCAAAATGTGAAATAATCAAGGCTGGCCCTACCAATAGGCAGAGTAAGACAGCCTCCCCCAGTTGCAGAGGATGGAGAGGGTTCAGAAAGCAGTGACAAGATACTGGAGGACAAGGGTGTGTTTGTTTTGCCCTCCCACCCCTTAGTCCTCAAATGTGGTGGAAGATCCTTTCTAGTACTGCAGCTCCCCAGGCATAAAGAGGGCCTTCTATATCAGATATACAACATTTTTTTATCAATTGTAATGACAAAACATCAGCTAAAATGAAATAAAGCACCCATGAGAATTTAGCAACAAGCCAAGAAGGGCGGGTTTCTACTTCCTTTCCTGCCTTCTGCTAGTAAATAACTTGCTTTTTTCAGAAAAATACACTAAAATATAATAATTTTAAAACTGGTGCAGGTAGAAAACTAGCTGGGCAGAGGAAGCAATCTAATTTATTGAACTTAATGTCAAGTGTATAATATCTGCCTGAAGGACAGCAGCTGTATGTGCCTAGGTCTATGAAGTTGTGGTCCCAAAGAAAAAGTTTGTGCCCTTGAAATGATTTTGGTCAAGGTTGTTGACTTTAGTCAAGATTGCTGATTGAGGAAGCTGAGAGGCACAAAGGTCTGGGTGCAAGACCTTCCAGAATGTGATAGTGGCATCCTAGTCCCAGAGTGATGTGTCATCTGCAATCACAGGCAATAACAGAGAAAAGGGCATGCCACTGAGGAAAAAGAAAATGATCTCCTAGAAGGGGCCCATTCCTTTGTGGCTAGATAATCCTCTTGTTCCTAGGAGATTCCTGGAGGTGGTGGGTAACTTGTGGCAGTGACTGATTAGCTATGTCAACCGCTGTTTTTGTGATAGGTGTGTGCAGTGCATACAGAATTGACTGTCTGGCTGCAGATATCACACATTTTCTAGATGGGCTGGTGGACAATGCTGAGGCAGAGTGAGTATTTTTGGTATACATTGGGCATTATCTAACATGTAGAAATGTAGCCATGGGGTCTGAGAAGCCAACTTTAGATTGCTAGATAGGAAGCTGAGGCCCAGGACATTCAAAGTAGCTTTTTCTCAATGTTTGTTATACATGCAGGTCCAGCTACGTATGCAAAGTTGAGGAATCTCAGTGTGTGGATGAGACAGCAGTGTAGCGAAGAGGTTTAAATCTGTTAGCCACTAGGGACAGGGTCTTTCTGGACAGAATGGAATCAGACTGTTGGTACTTCACATTTTAAAAAGGTAGTAGACCAGCTTTTACACTGAACCCTGGGAAAAAGTTGGCAAAAACTGGGACACATACAAGTCAACATAAGAGATGATGATGAAAATATTTCTGGTTACAGAAACAGAGAGTGGGTGGAAATAGGCTTTGGTCATACAGTAAAACATGATAGCCAGTCAAAGAAACTTAAACACCAGGATGAAAAGTATCTCCAGACATCTGGAGAGGAACACTATGACTGAGATCCTATCTTATGCTTGCACAGTGTAAATCTCCAGTCGCATATTTACACAGTGATTGTGCAGCCAGCTTAGGCTATCAACTGATTATTTATTAGGCAAACAATTGTTTATCTACTATTACACCACTTATTGTCCCACCAATGTACTGGGAAATGCACAGTGACTGTTTCTGCAATCTCAGTGCGTGAAATGGTACACTGAAGGCACTCATGCATAGTCACACACTATCCAAAAATGTGCAGCTGCACGGCTGAAATTCTGTTGGTTAGTTACAAGAATCTGCCCATTAAATCAATTGTTGAACAGTGAGTCAACATATAAATAAATCCAATTTGGATCAGTGGTTATACTCTAGTTTAGACTAACTATAGGATGTAGATCCATGTGAAATGGTTACAACCTGTGAAACTCCACATGTGAAAACATGAAATAAATATGTCCATTGTACAACAGTCAATAATAATGCATGTGTAAGGGATCTTAGACATGCGTTTGACTCCTAACAAGATTCTGGTCTATGTTTCTATGCTAATTCTTGAAACCTGAGAGACAAAACTGGACAGTTGGAGAAGAGATAGATAATGAGCATAACAGAAAGGTGGCAGAACAGAGAAAATCAGAGTGATCTGGTCAGGGGTAGAGTGATACATTCAGGGGTATAGGGGAGGCAAAGTTAGAGCTTTGACTTCCTATAAGATTTCTACTCCAAAGAAATTTCCATGAGTCCACAAATGTTTAGCACTGCAGCAACTTAAAACTTCAATATACAATTTAGGTATCCAAACAAAAAGGTCACACGAGTTACCAAGGAAATACGAACACAACAGTTACAAGAATTCAAGATGTAAATGATTTTCATTGTCTCTCTTTCTGAACTGCTAGAAATTTGGGGAATGAAGGGAAATTTAATTGGGTGCAGAATGCTTATATGGTGCAGCAATGCCCTCATTCTCTTCCCAATAGCTACACCCCTAGATCCAATAATTTCTGGATATGATGTCCTGAGAAGGAAAGGGAAAAGCATAATGGATCTTCCTAAAGAAGGCATAGAAATGTTAAAAGGACCTGACTCCTTCCAGAATCACAAGGCCTCAAAAATAATTTATTACTGGAAACATGCATATTATCTCCCTCATCATCATGCTTAGGGTGCTCTTAAGATAAAGAGCAAAACCAGGGAAGCATCCAAAGATGAAAGTGTTTAGGAAGGGACCACTTCAACTACCCTCAAAGCCATCTTCCAGTTGCGGTAAAAAGGTTTTTTTTTTTTTAACTTAATCTAATGTTCTCATCAAAGAAAAACCTGTCATAGAACCAAACAGAGGAGAGGCAACCTTAGTCTTAATACTAAGTGACATTGTCTAGAAACGGAGTGAGATGTAACAATTAGAAAGAGGGACAACAGTGATATTAAGTATGACTTATCTGTAAGTGGGAAAGTGTCAGGGAATTCCAACATACATTTGACTGAAAAAGATGAAGCTTCTAAAGTGAAGTAACCATAAAAACAAAGTAAAAGAAAAGTCAAGAAGATCAGATCGATTCAAAATGCTTGGGAGCTGCACAAAACTTCAGTAATGGGACTCAGCTGGCTACAAGTCTAGAAATACAGTAGTCCAAGAGGTTACCAGCATAGTTAACAAGTATTATTTCCCTATTAGAGGGCAAATGGTTTTTTTTAAGATCTTGGTCAATGGGGAGTAGAAAGAGGAGTACAAAACCCTATATAAAGGAAATACAAGTAGATGATAAAGGATACCAAAGGGATTTTGAGGAGCATATTATTAATAGTAATAAGGCCAATAGTATTATCTTGATAAAACATATCAAGATTGTATGTTGTACCACAAAAGGACCACTGGATAACAAGAAACAAAATTATTATTCTGCTTTCTTTGCAGATGTTGAAGATCAAATACCTTTCTCTAGCAGCGAGCAAAGAATGGGAATACAGAAAGGGAATGGGAGACCACTAGCTCATTAATGATCCGGCTGTAGATGTGAAGTGTAACATGTCCAAGTTTGCTAATGGTACCAAGTTATTTAAGATAATTAGAATGTGAACAGCTCCAAAGTAATTTCTCTCAAATGTGAGAATGGTAAACAAGTATAAAGTGATGCATGTTGGAGCAACAAAACCAAACTTCACTTATATATTAATGGGATCTGAGCTGGCAGTGACTCACTAAGGGCCTTTGCAGACTGCCAGAAATAGTGCAAATTGAGTCCACTTTAACTGCCCTGACTCAGTGCTAGGGAATCATGGGAACTGTAGTTTATTGTGGCACCAGAGCTCTCTGGCAGAGAAGGCTCAGTGTCCCAGAAAAAAATACGATTCCCATGATTCCCTAGCACTGAGCCAGGACAGTTAAAGTGGACTCAATTTGCACTATTTCTAGCAGTCTGCAAAGGCTCTAAGACCCACAATCTTGGGATTGTTATGCATAACTCAATGAAAATATCAACTTAGTATGTGGCTGCTAAGATTGTGGTGATAATGGTGATAACTATTGTTAAAAATGGAAAGGAGAATGAAACTCTCAATATAGTTTTGCTCCAGTATAGCTCTGTAGTTCCACTACAGTGAAAATACTTTGCACAGTTTTGTTTACCACACCTGAAAACACATATTGTGTCTGGAATAGGTGCAGTGAGAAGGCAGCCTGAATGATCAAGGGGCTGGAGAAACTTGGCTGGAAGTACAATTGTAGTGTTTTGAACATTTCAACTTAGAAATAAAGTGTGTAAGAAGAAACACAGTAGAAGGGTATAAAAATTATACATGGTGTGGAGAAAGTAGGTAAGAAAAATGCTGAACTGTGGGAGATTTGGGACAGATAAAATTAAGCACTTCTTCACATAACAGATAAACTGTAGAATTTACCACAAGCTGTATGATAGCTGCCAACATGACTGGCTTTAAAAGGGGATTGAACAAATTCATAGCAGGTAAGCCTATTAATAACTACAAGTCATTGATATGTATTTCCTTCTGTATCAGAGGCAGTATGCCTCTATGCCAGCTGCTTCTCATAAGCATCTTGCTGGCCATTGTGTAAAAAGAATGCTGGACTAAATAAGTCTTTCCTCTGATCCAGCATGGTTCCTATTATGTTTCTGTTAGAGTCAAATGCTTGTGTGGCCAGTATCTGTACATAGAATGGTATGAGGGTTCATCTTGACTTTCTGCCCAGGCAGCAAAATGCACTGGGTAATACATTTTTGAATGTATTCTTGAGATGTAACTCAGTGCCATCTGCAGGCATATTCTCTATTCTAGATGAAGGGTGGGAATCCTGTCATTGAACTGTAACTTCCAGCAGTCTTTACAACTGGCTATATTGGCTAGGGCTGCTGGGAGTTGCAGTCTAAAAACATCTGGAGGGCCACCCAGTTCCCATCCCTGTTGCAGGCATACTACCAAACAACTGGGTGTGCCAAGATGATATAGAACAGTTGATCCTCCTTCTGTTTTGGACCAACTCTGAGTTGATTGCTGGGTATGCTAGCTGACACCTCTGGGAGCTGAAGTTCAAAATATCTAAGGGACCAAAGTTTGGGAGTTACTGGTAATGGGATTAGTTAGAACCAGGGAGTGTTGGGTCCAAATACTGTTTCAGTATAACATGATGCTAAATGGATCATCTTGGACTAGTCAGCATTAGTCAGCCTAATCCTATCTACCCCAGAGGGCTGCTATGAAACCCCACATTACTGGGAAGAAAAGTGGCATACAAAAAATGAAGCACAAGTCTTTATAATAAAGGTATTCTTCAAGTAGGGAGGCATGGTTTTATGGAGTGCCACTCTTTTCTTTTCAAATACTGTTTGAAATAATTTTGAAAATACAGGCAATAAGAAGGCATAACGGTGCACAACCAATCACTAATTAGGAAGGAACAAGCAAAGGGAAGGAAATTAGTCTTCAGAAAATCTTGGGTGGGCTTGTAAGATGATAAAACAGTCCTTCTTTCTCTTTTTTATTTTCCTTCTTTCCACTTTCTTGGGGAAGTTATGTTGAGATAGCACCCATAAGCCCTAAGGCCCTTTAACTGTTAAGATTGGAGTTAAGTTGGGTAAAAACCATGTAACGTATTTCCAATCAAGTCTTTTCCTCCTTTATAAAATACTGCATATAAAGCATGAAGCAACAGAGTTGGGTTGTTGTTTTTTTTCAGCTGTTCAATGTGCATTGATTATAGTCATTCTTATTTTGCTTGATAGGTCCTTGGCCACAGCTGTCCATGCCGTTATGCCATAATACTTCTATTTTATTTTCATTCTTTTCAGCAACGAGGCAAGGTAGTGCCTTTCCATTGTCTGCAATTTGTACAGAACACAGCAGCATGACTGCTTATTAGCTTGAGAGGAAGCGGCCATATTAGTCCAGCTTTGCACTGTTTCCATTGGCTCCCTAAAGAGTGACAGACAGAATTTACAATGACATTCTTGATAATAAAGGCAGTGAATGGTTTGGGCCCTGGCCATACTTAAAATTTGCTTTTAATCCTCTCTGTGCTGAATATCTGTGCCAGCCAATGTTAAGAGAGATTCAGTGCCACATCTGAAGGTAGTTATTATGCCTTTGTGATAGTAGCTTCCACAGAATCCTTCTCACGTCTGATTTTATCACTGCAGAATTATTGTGAAATATAATTAATGTTTTACGTTGTTAATTATACTTTTTGTTATAATTAACAATTTGTTATAATTATTAAATACACAGAAATTGTTATGTGCGTATTTATGTTGTTATTATTATTAGTTGTCCCTAAGAGTAGTAGTTGCAGAGATATTACTTATAATGAACAATGCACACAATGAAGAAATCCACCGTGATTCTGGATTGCCTCAGTTGACTACTGGGACCAAGCTTGAAACAATACAAAAGGAAATAAAACAGGCTTGTACAAAGAGTATGTTTACAGTGGTTAAAACAGAGGTACAATATTGCCTTCAACTGAAATGTTTTATGTCATACACAACCACAGATAGAAGCAGTGCCCTGCTATAAGACTTCAGTTGCAGGAGGGCAGGAACTGAAATTTGCAAGGTTCATTTTTTTAAATTTTTACATACACAATGGAGGGTTGCAATGTGGATAATTAATGTTACACACTCGTCCTTTTGATCTAAGAGTTATTTGACTACTTCCATACCTTGAGCAATATAGTGACCGATTACTCAGCCCTAAAGATTTTGTTAAATGAAATGTCTCAAACATAGAAAATGGTATTAGGAGGGAAATGTGTCACATTTATTTATTTATTTCCTGCACTATAACTGGGAACAATAAAATCAATTCAGAACAGTTTAAATGATTATTAAATAATTAACAAGCAAGATAATTTAAACAAGACAATTTAAAATCAATTAAAACATATATTTAAAAAGTCAAATAACTAATTAATTATGGAGATTATCCAGTAATGCCAATGACACCAAGCAAACAACTTAGACAAAATGTGATATAAAAATGAAAGTGCTACTTTGAAGAAAAACAGTTTAATGTTTGCCTAGTTACTCTGCTGAACATACAAGCAAGTGGGAAAACTTTTAGTTTCCACTTTGTACTCTTCTCCCCCCGCCCCCCCAAAAAAAATCAGGACTTGAATGGAGTATTTATAGTTTATACCAGTATCAATATGGCATTTTCTTTCTACTAGTGAGATTTATTTTGGAATAAATCTCAAAAGTATCAGGCAGTGATCTATGCTGGCTACTTTAGATCCTCTTTCAAGAGTTGCAAAGTATTCTACATGTAAACCATGGGCTTTCCTACTGCACTATCGATTTTCCAGATGCAGAAGTTCATTTGCTCAGTCACCACTATTTCCCATGTACATATAGGATTTACAGTTGACATTGACAATGGACTCCATTTTGAGTATGGCTCCACTATGTTGGTAATGAAAGCTTTTGCATCTATCTATATTTGCAGATTTACTCCTTTTATCACATCCATGTTGGTCTGTGTCTGTTTTTGTCTCATTGCCCTCCCTTCCTATTGGAGTGAGATCCATCCCCTCTTCTTCTTTTTGTGTTCCCATTTACAAATTATATGGCCATTTAAAAAATTAAACACATTGAATACATTTTGTCCTATTTAAAAAACTGTATTTTCACAATGTCTTGTGGACATTTGAAATGAGTGCATTCTTTTTCTGAGAAAATGTATCAAATGTTTTTCCACTGTTCTCACAGAAGAGCTATATGGTGCCTTTTAAATGGCACAGTGTAAGATAGGGACAGGCAACATGGAGTATGTAGGCCATGTTCAATTTTTTTTTCCCAGTCCTCAGATCCTACTCACCAATAACACAAAATTTCTATAGTGTTGCCTATTTTCTCCAAACCTTCCTTGGGCATAATGGCACAACTGTCCTGTTACCATATAAGTCTCTATATATCAACTCAAAATTAAGCCCCATTGCATTCAATGGGATCTATTTCCTGGAGAGCATGGCATAGGACTGAAGCTAGTCTCTCACAACATGACTTTCAGTTCCTTCCATAGAGTTCTTTTTGTTTTTTGTAACAATGTTTTTGGTTCCATTTTCTTAATTACCATGACCTAGATCCAGTTGTTAGTGAAATAGAGTACAGCCACTGAATTAATGAGCTTAACCTATGTGTTGACTCACCATACAGCAATTTGTTCAATGGATCTATATGTGGGACTAACTAACAGAATGCTAATCCACAGAAATGGAGGATACATATTCTGTTCTTGGGATTGTGGTAAACTGACACAATCCTTGTCATCTCAAGTCTGAAAAGTATACTAACAAAAAGAAGTTGAGCATAATACCTGGAAGATACATGGTTTCAAGCTATGTTAATTTAGTTACTTCAGTAGGCAGTACTTCTTATGTTAGTCCCAGTGGTTAAATGATATATATTTAACATGTTTTATTGGTACAACTTAGATCACTTTTCAAGATGTGGCATTTTCTAAAGGTCTTCAGTTGGAAAACAGAAGGATAAGGAAATCTTAGGACTAGGTATCAATCAATATATATTTACATGATTTGCAAATAGCCTGTAATCAAAATGGATTTTTTCCAGTCGAATTTTTTTATTTCTCTAAGTATCTGATATTCTGTTACTCATCTGTTCATTTTCAATCAATCTAAGTTAATCCAATACATTAAATTTCTTTTGTATCTCATAATTTGATCACTGCTCTTCAGGGTTATTTTTTACAGTTTTAACAATTTTCTTCAAGATACACACACATATACATGCACACATACACATATATACATAATATGAATTTAAAGATATAGCCACGTTAGTCTGTTGAATCAGTATGTAGAGAGATTATGGGCCTCTGCAGACGGGCAGCCATGGGCCGCCCCGAGAAGCCACGGATTGGGGCCGAGGCTGCCACACGCCTCGGCCCCCAATCCACTGTTTTTCCGGCCCTGGAAGGAGTGCTAAAATAGTGCCTCTTTGGTGTCTCTTCCGGCTCAACGTGTCTGGACGCTGAGCCAGAAGGACATCATTGGAGTGTCCACTCCACCAAATGCATCTGAGGAATACACTGAAGTCTACGAATGTTCATGCCGCCAACTTCTTTCTTTCAGTTAGTCTCAAAGGTGCTGCAAGATCTCTCTACATACTGTGAATTTGTAAGTATTTTAAAAAGAGGGGGAATACAATGATTTGTATTCTTCAGTTGGTCCCTGAAATTATGACAGCTAAAACAGGGCCTCTAATCCACAGTCCCTGTTCCCAGTTGTGGACCTACAAAATATTTCACATCTACTCTTCATTTTTTAATGATTCTTGCCATACCATTTCCCCTGACATGTACTGGCATTGGTATATCTAACCCCCTGCACCTTCTGTTACCTACTCCTGCTCAACTACTGGTGCTTTTATTCTGGGAAGAAGAATCTGTGGCGCCCCAGATTTTGAACATTCAGCACTAGTCAGTATGATCAATGGTGAAACACTGTGGCATTATTATTATTATTATTATTATTATTATTATTATTATTATTGGTCTAATTACATCAGAAGGGCCACAAATTTTTCATCCCTGCCTCTGTCTAAACTAGAAATGGCTGAGGTTCAGGGAGATGCTTAATGACACATTTATTTAGCCTTAGCCAAAATGGATATCTGAACAAAGGTGGAATGACTGCTATCACAAGACTCAGAAGTGTTGGAGAAGATAACAACAGAAACAGATGGCCAATGGTGACTGAAATCTCAAAAAGAGCCAGCACCCAGGTTTAATACTATATGACTCCAATGGACCAGTCAGTGGACTCTAGATGGTATACTCTTCATTGATAGGAATTTTCATGGGTGATTAATTTGTTTTCTCCAGAGTCAGACATTACATACATTTCCAACCTTTTTGAGGAAAAAACTGGTGACATTTAAGATGCCCAAGAGTAATTGTGTTGCATGGACATGGGGCCAGTGGTTACTATTTTCTATTTATTTAATATATTTATGAATTGAACTTTCTGCCTACTGGGTATCTATGGTGATATTCAGTAAAACTGCAACAAAAACTAGGGAAATATTTCTATGGAATAAAAGACAGTAAACACTGGAATAAAAACATTCACTATAATAAAACTTGTGAGTGGCAGAAAGGTGATATAAAACAATGTCACACATGATTAAAAGGCAGATGGAACTGGGCAGCCTTCACTTCTCACCCACATCATAACAGAGAGGGAGCTCATTAAACCTTTCTTAAGGCTGAATTTCTATAATTGGGGTGTTGCTACAGAAAATTCCTTCTCATGTACCAAAAAACTTATCCTCCCTAAGTGACGGGACATATAATAGAAACTCTCTTGTAAACTATGGGTAGGTTGACATGGGAGGAGGGAATCTTTCTGATGTTCTGGCCCCAAACTGTGGGGTTTATAAGATCAGCAACTTGAAGTGTGCTGGGAGGTAAACTGAAACCCAGCGAAATTTCTTCATGTGCTCTTATGCTCTTAGAAATTTCTCATCACCACATTTTGCACTAGTGATACTTTCTGCACTTTTCAGGGGAGACTCCATGCTGAATATGATACATTAAACTGAACAAAAGGTGATTAATGTTGCATTATGGTAGCAAGGTCCTCCTCTTCCCAAGAAAGGACAAAATGTTCACAGCAGGGAAAGCAAAAGGAAAACCCTTTTGACCACCATCACTTTACTTTCCATAAGCAGTGGTAGATTATTAAATAGCCCCATACTGCCTATCTGATATTTCAAAAGGAATGGTGTGTGTGTGTGTGTGTGTATGTGTGTACACCATCAAGTTGCCTATCAACTCACAGCAACCACATGAATTTTCCAAAGTGTTTTCTTAGGTAAGGAAGACTCAGTGACAGTGTTGCCAGTTTCTTCCCCTGGAATATAGCCTATAACACCTGGCATTCCTTGGCAATCTCCCATCAAAATACTAACCAGGACTGACCATGTATAGCTTCCAAGATCAGATGGGATCTGGTGCCTTTAGGGCAGTGGCTCTATTAACTTTTTCTCCTTGCGATCCTCTTTATATCTACATGTGCATATCATGCCTCCTCTTGACATAGTATAGGGATCAAAATGTTTTGTTTGATTAGTGTGCATATTTTCATTCACACATTCATGTACATTAATATTTTAACATTTTATAAGGAAATAACATTATTCAAATTGGGACAGTTTTATTTAAATAAATTCAATACTTAACACATGTGTAAATTTTACATAGGGAATGCAGTGGCTCAAGTGGTTAAGTTGCTGACTCTGTTGACTGCAAGATCAGCAGGTTGGCAGTTCGAGGCCCAGTTGCTGCATGATGGGGTGAGCTCCTGTCACTAGTCCCAGCTTCTGCCAGCCTAGCAGTTCAAAAGCATGCAAATGCAAGTAGATAAATAGGAACCACTTCGGTAGGAAGGTAAACAGCATTCTGTCCAATCATGCTGGTCACATGATCACAGAGGAGTCTCTGACAACACTGGTTCTTCAGCTTAGTAACGGAGATGAGCACTGCCCCCTATTGTCAGACACGACTTGACAACTTTGTCAATGGGGTAATACCTTTACCTTTTAAATTTTACATATACTGTCTCACATATGGCCACACTTACATGGAACAATGCTCTCAGATATATATACACACTCCCGTGCACTGCATAAATAATGCATTTTGAAACTAATTTAACTGTCATCCTGTGGAATCCTGGGACTTGTAGTTTGTTGTGGCACTAGAGTGCTCTGGCAGAGAAGGCTAAATGTGTCACAAAATTACAAATCTCAGAATTTCATAGCATTGAACCATGGCAGTTAAAGTGATGTCGAATTGCATTATATCTGCAGTGCAGATTCAACAGATTCATTCCTTATTTCACTCATACATGTATTTACTATCTTACATACAGAGTAACACAGAAACATTTATTCTCAGAGCAGTGACGGGATGGAGAGGGAAGAAGCAGTGGCTCAGGCTGGGCTCCACCTTCTTCTCCTTCTAATCCTCCCTCAGGCAGAGCCAACTGCCCCAAGTGTCCTCCTGTCTTCCCCTCAAGGTCAGAAAAAGCTTGGAAAGTGAAGGAAGAGGAGGAGGAGGGATCAATGCCTCTAAATCTCCCTTCCCCCTGAGCAATTTTCATGCCTTCCCAGGTGTCCCACTCCACTAATTGAGAGCCACTGCTTTAGGGTATTTAGGCAGGCATTAAAAAGGAATGCTACCCATCAAAAAGGCTGTATCCCCAAATGCAGGCCCTGCTAAGTTTATTGGCCAACATGGATTCTATCTTGCCCAGTCTGAGCTTCAGTTCATTTGTCAAATCAGTTCCTAGCTACATTCAGAACTTCCACAGCTTCTGTAACATTAGTTGAAGTGTAAAATTAGAGCTAGAAATCATCAACATCATGATGAAGTCCAGCTCCCACAGATTTCTAATGACCTCCTTCAGCAGCTTTGACATAGGACTCCTGCAGCCCTGGGACACTCCTGGCTGCACTACCCCAGTGAGTAGTCCGCTAAACATCTCCTAATGTCTGTTTCTTGACTTGGCAAAACAAGAATGAAACCACTGTGGTCCAAAATCCTATACCAACCAAATGTCCCAAAACAATAGCAAGGGTGATGGCTTCAAATGCCATCAGAGACCCAGCAGAACCAAGGATATATCCCCTTGGGAATATGACATAAAAGCAAAATAATAGCCATGCTGGATTAGACGAAAGGCCCATCCTATCCAGCATTCTGATCACACAATGATGAAGACCATAAGCAGGGTATGAGTACAATAGAATCCCCCCATGTTTCTAAACAACTGGCATACTAATGGTAATACACAGTCATCGTGACTAGTAGCCATTGATAGCTTTTTCCTCCATTAATTTCTCTAATTCCCTTTGAGAGAAGTTCAAATTGGTAACCATCACTACATCTTGAAGTTGTGATTTTCAAAATGTAACTGTGTTCTATGAAGAAGCACTGCCTTTTTTCTTCTTCTGAATCTGCTACTACTTAGCTCCAGTGGGCAACCTTGAGTTCTCATACTATGAAAGAGATTCCCTACCCCTTTTCACCTTGGGTACAATGGTGGAAGAAAAGCTGGATATAAATTCAATAAATAAAATGCATATTTTTTTTACCCTCTGTCATGCCCTTATTTGCCTTTTTTTCTAATTTAAAGAGCTGTGAAGTCCCCACTGCCACATGTAGAACATCTACCAAGATGCCAAAGGTTGTTTCTATTCCAAACTAGGCCTAAATGCAAACTGAAAGGAATCAAGATGCTCTCATCCAAGAAAGGGGTTACAGTGCTCTCACCCACTCCATATCTAAAGATCAACAAAGGGTATTTTGAAGCTGTCCAGTACTTATCTAGAGTAGTGGAAGCTAGTGAAAACTTGTTAAACAAACTTCCTATGACTTCTTCATTTAGCTAGTGGAATATAGCCCTCTTTGAAGGAATGGTTTACAAATTCTACCACCCATGTAGTCAGTGCTCCATTAGTGACTGTTATAAAACAAAATGGCATGGCACCATGGAAAATGTGGTTAGGCTTACCCATCTAAACACCATGCTCACCTACTCAGACAAAACATCTGATCCACATTCTTAAAATTTTATAAGTTGTTCCATTCATCTCACTATTCTATACACTCCAATCAGAGATAGCACCAGTGATTTTATCAGCAAAATGTTCGGCGCATACATTATGTCATAGCAGGTTTTCTTGATTATCTTCTGGGAACCACCTAAATTTTAGTTCAACTTCTTTATTCAGGCGGTTCACAATTTCAGTGTAATTTGTATCTCTTTGAGTAGCTATGATCAGGTTATCAACATATGTTAGAATGCATGTCAAATGTCCACCTTTGGTCCTTGTGTATAGGCATTTGTCTGCTTCACCTTGCTAAAAATCTAATTGTTTTAGCATTTCATCCAGTTTTTCATTCTAAGCTCTAGCAGCTTGCAAACAAGGTGTGGTCTTTCTTTGTCCACAAAACCTGGAGGTTGTTTCATTAAAAAATCTTCTGTAATCATACCATGTAAAAATGCAGTTTTTACATCAACATGTCAGACATCCATCTGTTTTAAAGCAGCTAGGCTGGGAAGTAGCATAGTGGTAAATTTCTAGCAATTTCTAAGTTCATTACTTTGTATCCTTTGGATTCAGGCATGTATCCAATGAAGATAGTTTATTCTGCTCTGGCATCTAGCTTGCATCACTTTTGTGAGGGTATGTAAGAATGCGCAAGATTGCCAAAAGTTCTAATGTATTTCATGTTTGGCACTCAGCCGTGCCACAGCTGGAATGATGTCTGTGTAGTGCCTTTGGTTGGCAATTTGTTTTGGAGATATGTGGCCATCATGGTGGCTTCTCTCCAAAATTGGTTTGGGAGACCTGCATCCTCCAACATGCATCTCGTCATCTCCAATAGAGACCTCAGCTTTTGTTCAGATGACCCATTTTGGCTGGGTGTGTATGGGACACTTTTTCTGTGTTAAATTCCACGTTCTTCTAAGAAAGATTGGGTGTATTGCAACAAATATTCACTTCCGCAATCTGTCTGGATGGCCTTAGGTGTGTTCTTGAATTTCATTGTCACCATTGTGATGTATTTTTGTAACATCTCTTGAGCTTGGCTCTTTTGATTTAGAAGGTAGGTGACACAATACTTTGAAAAATCATCCATAAAAATTTATATATATATTTCCACCTAGAGAAGGTACAGATAAAGATCCACAAATATCAGAATGCATGATATCAAGAACTTGACAGCTTCTCTGTTCATTACTTAGTCTAAATGAAGGATTTACTGCCTTTTGTTCAAAACAAACTCTGCACTTGTCAGAGTTTTCACACTCTTGGGACTTTATTTTGATCCCAGTAGCCAAATTCTGTTTTTGTAGTTGAAGAATTGCTTCGGTGTCATGAAGAGCAAAGCGTCTAGGCCATAGTTCAAGGCTGTCTTCATCCATGTGTCTTTGAATCATATTCACTTGTGGAGTTGAAAGATTTACTTCATAGATACCATCACATTCAAAGGCTTGAACATATGTCACATTGTCTTTAGAAACTGTACATTGTCCACCTAAAGTTGACTGAGCAGGTTGCCTTGTAGATTGGGAACATATAACACATCACTGACAGTATTCTGCATGACTATCATGAGGCACTTTGCAAAACAGTTTAAAACTTCCTCTGCCTTCAATATTTAAATTCTCAAATACTGCAGTTCGTATAGATCCACCAACATTTCTATCAATTTTATCAAAATAGGATTCACAATGTGTAGAATGATTTGTGCAACCTAAATCTATGATCCATATGTCTGAATCATTTCTGTTAGCATTGGTTGCTAAAACCTGTGCCTTCATGAGATCATTTCCTCTCTGATCTTACCTTGATGAGTCACTCTGGGCCTTTGCAGACTGCTAGAAATAGTGCAAATTGAATCCACTTTAACTGCCCTAGCTCAGTGCTAGGGAATCATGGGAGTTGTATTTTTTTTCTGAGACATTGAGCCTTCTCTGTCAGAGAGCACTGGTGACACAATAAACTACAGTTCCCATGATTCCCTAGCACTGAGTCAGGGCAGTTAAAATGGACTCAATTTGCACTATTTCTGGCAGTCTGCAAAGGCCTTCCGTCTCTGTCTTTGTCCCTTAGAATCTGCAGCTTGACGTCGGGTATAGCTACCATTGACTGGAGGATTCTTAGGGAGGGTACAATTCCTTGAGATATGCCCTTTTTATTACATCTGTAGCAGGTAACATCTGATCGGCCAGTGGGAGTGGCTGTTCCCTGGGCTTGCCTTCTAGCAAAGAAATTTGATTCATTTTGTCTCTCACTGGGCAAGAAAGAACTTCCTGTCTGTAGGATTGATTTAATCTTACCAGCAAAGTAAACACAGCAGAAAGTGCATGGGCAGGAGTCCTCTCTTATTCTTCTCACAAACCCACGTGTCTGCCCCCAAAAAGAATCAATACAAAGTCTTTAGAGAGAGAAATAAAAAAATAGATTTACTTACAAAATCACATGTGCACATATACACAGGCTCCAGCTTAATGTTGCAAAGAAAATGAGGTAGAAAGAAAGTTTTGCATGCTTGCAAAGAAAGTTTCTATCAGCATACTTGGGAATCTATGCTTTCTGGTCCAAGGACAAAGAGGATAATGGTGATCTATCCAGGGACAAAGAAAAATGTGCTCTTAGAGAAGGAGGAAATGAGGGATTATAAAATAATAAATTATCATAGACATTCATCTATGTTCCTAGAAAGACTCAGCATGATTAAGTTGCAGTATCCCCAATATATTTTGTGTCCTCCACCTCCCCCCGATCAGAGTAGATTCTGGTTACCTTGGGAGGAGGGGAATGTTAACAGGAAATACATGACTTCCTTATTCCAACAGCACCACAGGCTTTGTTCTTGTTGTGTGCCTTCAAGTCATTTCTGACTCATGGCAACCATAAGACAAACCTATCATGAGGTTTTCTTGACAGAATTTGTTCAGAGGGGTTTTTCCATTGCCTTCCTCTGAGACTGAGAGAGTGTGACTTGCCCAAAATCACCCAGTGGATTTCCATGGCTGACAGGGGATTTGAACCCTGGAGTCCCAATAGCTTAGTCCAACACTCCAACCACTACACCCACTGGCTCTCAATGGCAATTATAAAGGCTCTCAACAACAATGGCTACTGGCCCGTTTCTGCACATAAGTGCTAGTTAAGACCTATGAAGCCCTATATGGCTTGCGGCTAGGCTATCTAAAAGACCGTATCCTTCTGTGTGAGCCTACACAAACCTTGAGACTTTTGAGGGGAGTTCCTCCTCTCAGTCCTGCTCCCTTTGTTATCAAAAAAAAGAAAAAATGAGGAGACTTGGGTACCCCACTTTCTCCTTGGTATTTTGTGAGAAGCTGGGTAATATCAGGGATCTTTCCACCTATGTATAACAGTACTAACGACTGAGAGATTCCGGTTGTTAATGAATAAAGGGCTTTTATTTAGAAATATGTGAAGATGCACACACACACATACAAAACCAATGCAACCTATACAAGGCTAATGGAAAAGGAAAGGTGTGACGGATTGGATAGGCAGAAATCAGGAGTTAGAGGGGGTGATAATTAACAGTCTGGAAAAGAGATTCTCACAGAGAGCAGAGAGTGGCTCAGACGGAACCTGGGGGAGTGAAAGAGCCCTCTGTGCAAACATGAGGCTGGAGTTGGGGCTGATAATTATAACTGATTGCTTATCCTTTATGGGTACTTGGAGATCTGGTGGTATTTCAATGCAAAGGACAATAGGATTTGGGAATGACTAATGGCTTTAACTTTGGAGTAAAAAAAAAAAAACATTGATAGGATTTGAGACAACCACTGGATGGTTAAATAGGAAAGGTGAATAGGGACACAACCTGGGGTAAGAAGGAAGTTTGGTCCTTAACTGCTCTGTGATGGGATTCACTCAGTTCCTACTGCAAGAGGATATGTGAGAAGCCTGGGAGGGGGAGAATGAAGTAATCAGAAAGCCCATTTAGACCATCTAAGGGGGGTTGCAGACTGCCAGAAATAGTGCAAATTGAGTCCACTTTTAGGGTTAGGGTTAGGTAATCATGGGAACTGTAGTTTATTGTGGCACCAGAGCTCTCTGACAGAGAAGGCTCAATGTCTCAGGAAAAAAAAACCAATTCCCATGATTCCCTAGCACTAACCCTAACCCTAAAAGTAGACTCAATTTGCACTATTTCTGGCTGTCTACAACCCCCCTAAATCAGGAGTAGGCAACCTTTCCTCTTTAAGTGCTGAGGGACTTCAGCTCCCAGAAGCCTCAGCCATGTTGGCCAATAGTCCCATGTTGGCCAATAACTCCTGGGATTCTGGGAGCTGAAGTCCCTCGGCCCTTAAAGGGGAAAGGTTGCCTACCCCTGGACTAGACTCTGGAGACCAGTGTTTAATTCCCAGCTTGGCCATGAAACCCTCTGAGATATCTTGGCCAAGTCACATACTCATACTCATGAGAAGGCAATGGCAAATCTCCTCTGAAAAATCTTGCCAAGAAAACCCATGATAGGTTTGCCTTAGGGTTACTATAAGTTGGAAATGACTTAAAGTACACAACAACAACCAAGTAATTCACATCTCTTCATGTGAAAGCTTCCTAGGGCCTTTACAGACTGCCAGAAATAATGCAACTTGAGGCCACTTTAACTGTCCTGACTCTAAGATGATCTTTCCTCTCCACAACACACAAGGACTTTGTAAAGTACCTTTTCTTGCCAACAAGTAAAGTTTCCTTTTCTTGCCAACTTAGCAAAGCAATCAACCAAACTGAGTAAAGGTGCATGTGAAAGGAGTGTGTAGAAACAAGGTACTATTAAAGAAAGCTTTATTCTAACTAGATAGTATAGAGCAAAGGGTATCACTACATGCAATACCCTCCTGATCTTACAGGTACAGAGAAATGTAAGTTACAGAGTTCATGTTGGAAGATCTTTGCATTCTCTCCCCCCCTCCTCCTAAGATAGACAGGATTTCCCTGCATGCAAACTCTGCTGTCCCCTCTTCTAAACATACTATTTGGTTCTTGCTGAATCACGGGGGCAATAAATACCTTTGTAAATTGGTAAAACAAACCATGTGATTCAGCTCACTTCTTTTAGGAAGTTTCTTTAAAACAAAGGGATTTTCTCCTGTCTCTCTCCAGTCTCCCATTTCCCTGCTCTATCACATTTCTTCAGAAAGATGGTGAGATATAAGATTTCTTCTTTTACCTGAACTATTCATTAGCTAGTTAGGATGTAACCTCTATGCATATAAAGACTGAAACCATTAGTAAAGCTTTGTTTTTAAACTATAAACTATTTGTGTTGTATTTGAGTCAGGCTCAGTTCTTAGAGGAGCAGTTAGGCAAGGATACACTTCTGCTGCTCTGCTGATTTAAAAGCTAGACCCTAACAGGCTTGGCTTAGATCAGGGGTAGGCAACCTTTCCCCTTTAAGGGCCAAGGGACTTCAGCTCCCAGAACCCTCAGCCATGTTGGCCAATAGTCCCATGTTAGCCAATAGCTCCTGGGATTCTGGGAGCTGAAGTCCCTCGGCCCTTAAAGGGGAAAGGTTGCCTACCCCTGGCTTAGATACTTTTGATATTTTGATATTTTTGTTTCCTTAACAAAGGCTGAAACCCTAGGAAATTTAAATCTCCAACATTTTGGGGTAATGAGGTTCCAGTCTCTTTTGTTTTTAAATGTGCTCCTGAAGATCTTGTGGCTGCAACAAAGGGCCTTTGCAGACGGACCCAAAGGACCAGCCTGGAGGTAGAGTTTGGGGCAGGGTGGCTGCACGCTGGCCACCCCAACCCCACAGTGCATGGTGTCAGGACCCCTCCCAGCACAGCATTCTGACATGCTGCACCAAAAAGGGCAAGGAAGAGCCATGCACTGGCTCTTAAGGTGGCCTTTTGCCGCCCCTTTTAGGGGCGGCAAAAGGGAGGACCGGGGCCACAGAGTGGGGTTGCTGTAGCCACGATCTGCCACTTCCTGGGGCAGCCCAGAGCCACTCATCTGCAGAGGCCCAAATTCTTTACTACTGAAACAGATAATGGCTTCTGCTAATCCTAACCCCACAATGACCACTGAAATATTAAGTGGCACAAATTGTAAAAAGTGGTCATGGAAAATGCAAATGTACTTGACTACAACGGGATTATGAATGGGCAGAAACCCACAGAAGCAGGGGGGGGAAACAATTTGATGAAAATGCAGAAAAAGCAACTGCTTACATCTGTCTGTCTATAGATCCCAGCATAGTTTACCATATCCAAGGTTTGACCAATGCAAGAGAAAGTATTTGATTCTCCATGTACTTCTAATCAAACAGCTTTCATGATAAAACATTCTAACACAAAATTGTCCCATCCTCGATTTTTGAATCAGCATATCAATGACTTTATGACAGCTTTGTCTGGAGTTACATCACCTGGGAAATCTTTCCCGGAACATGCAAAACATGTACTATTTTGGCTAGCCTTCTAAAATATTACTCTCCAATAATTAATGCTCTGCAAGTTAAAGAAGATGTTCATTTGCAAGATGATATTGCTCAAATTATTGAATTTCAAAATAGGCAGAATATGATGGAAGGTGACTATGATACAAAAGCCACAGACAGAGAATTAGCTCAACTTGTTAATGCAGATTTGCAGATCAAGGCCTCTCCTCCACCCAGAACAAATGGACACAATGTTAACAAGGCAAAGCCAAGAGCTGAGCAGCAAAAACCACATGTGAAGAAAGACAATTTTAAGAAAGCAGCTTTTAACCCTAAACAGAGATCTTCCAGTCATGTTGATATTGGTTTGATTCATGAACGATTATTTCATACTGCTGCGGGTAAATATAAAAATGCAGTTCTAGTGGATAGTGGAACAATTATGCATTACTTCAACAACAAAGAATAGTTTGTCGATTTTGATACAAATATAACTTTTCCTGTTTATCTTGCCAATGGTCAAGATATTTTTTTGCTCAGGGAAAAGGGACTGTTATTTTGCAAACATATGATTTTCAGAGGAGATTTAGGAATTCATGGCTGTTATCAAATGCAGATTTGCATTAATCTGCAAACAGTGTGACTCGTAGTCACAAGGACTTTTCAATTTTATGGCATCACAGATTTGGTCATCAAATTGTGGAAAATATTAAGAGGCTTGCAAGAAACTTTACATTCAAAGCATGCTCCAACAATGAAAGGTATATAAAATGCTTGAAAGCAAAGGCCACTAGAGCTCCACACCCACTAGTTACTGAGAGACAATCCACCAAGCCTCTGGAACTTTTACATGCTGATCTTTGTGGGCCAATAAATCAAAAGTCTGCAGGTGGCAACTCTTACTTGATGACTATTATTGATGATTTTAGCAGGCACACATACACTTACCTTCTCAGAGAGAAGAGTCAAGCTTTCCAAAATTCAAAGAGTGCTTTAATCGAGTCTCTAATAAATTTGGCTATAAACCAAACAGCCTGCATACAGACAATGGAACTTAATTTGTCAATGCTCAATTAGATGAATTTTAAAAGGAACATGGCATTGAGCATCAGACCACACAGGCATATGCTCTGGAACAAATGGCATGACAGAGAGAATGAACAGAACTCTCAAGGAGGTAGCAATCACTATGCTTTTGGAAGCCAATATGCCTCAACGCTGTTGGTCTGAAGCCCATGACTGCTACATACCTGTGTAACCAACTGCCAACTAAATAATAATAATAATAATAATAATAATAATTATTATTATTATTATTTCTACCCCGTCCCTCTGTCGAACAATCAGGGCAGCTTACAACAATTAAAATTACATACTTATCTCAAAATACACGCTAAAACCAACCCACCCCATAAAAAAGTATTGAATAAAAAATCCATTAAAACAGCATAAATAAAACATCAAAATTAAAAAAAACAAAACAGACTGGCAGCAACAACAGAAGAGGTAAATTAAAAAGGCTCCTGAGGCTGGGAATTCTAGTCAGGAAAGGCTTGCCAAAAGAGATCTGTTTTCACAGCCTTTTTGAAGCTGCTTAAACTTGTAATCTGATGGATCTCGTCCAGCATGCCATTCCATAGTCTGGGAGCAGTTGCAGAAAAGGCCCTCTTAGAGGTTGCAGACAGCCTAGTTCTCATTGGCTGTAGCAAATTCCTCCCAGAGGACTGGAGTGCATGGGGAAGATTGTATGGGAGGAAGTGGTTCTGAAGATAGGTTGGACCCAAGCCATTTAGGGCTTTAAAGGTCATAATCAACACCTTATACGGGGCCCGGAAACTAATAGGCAGCCAATGAAGAGACTTCAATACTGGTGTTATGTGGTCTCTTCTAGATGTCCCCGAGACCACTCTGGCTGCCATATTCTGTACCAACTGAAGTTTCTGGACTAAGCACAAGGGTAGCCCCATGTACAGCGTATTACAGAAGTCCAGACGAGAGGTTACCAGCGCGTGCACCACAGTCTCAAGATCCCTTACTTCCAGGAAAGGGCGCAGCTGGTATATCAGCTGAAGCTGATAACAGACACTCCAGACCGTCACATTCACCTGATTGGTCATCAGGAGCAATGAAACTAGGAGTACCCCCAGATTGCGAACACAGTACTTCATGGAGAGTGTGAACCTGTACAGGAGTGGAGGTTGCAACCCAATTCCTGGTTTTGGGGCCACTACTGTGAGCACCTCCGTTTTGTCTGGATTCAACTTCAATCTGTTTTTCCTCATCCAGTCCATTACTGCCTTAAGACAGTCATTGAGAGGAGAGACACCATCGGGAGCCACGATAGAGACAAGGAGAAATAGATCTGGGTGTCATCAGCATACTGATAACACCCAACCCCATGTCTCTGAACAATCTCTCCTAGTGGCTTCATATAGATGTTAAACAACATCGGGGACAGAATGGCACCCTGAGGGATGCCACAGGTGAGGTCTTTTTTTGCCAAACAACTGTCCCAGAGCAGCACCCTCTGGGATGTGCCCAAGAGGAAGGAGAGGAACTACTGCAATGCAGTGCCTCCGATTCCCAGCCCCCTTAGGTGATCCAGGAGCATGCTGTGATCTATCGTATCAAAAGCCGCTGAGAGGTCTAAAAGCACCAACAGGATCTGTCTATCCAGATTTATTTGCAGTGGAATAAGACTCCCACCAGTAACTAGAACATGTGGAGTTCATTCATCCTTTAAAGGTATTACATCCAGAACAGGCTACACCTGCAGTGGACCAGACTAATGATGAGGAACCGGAAGGCATGTAAGAAGCATAGCCAGGTAGGAGGGAAGGTGTGGTAATATATGTGAAAGACAGGATAAAACCGAAAGAAATATTTAAAGATAAAAGAGGTAGGTATATAGCATTAGAAATAGAAATTGAAAATGAGAAAATATTATTAATTAACATATATGTCCCACAAGAAAAAAAGTCTTTATTTTTCCAAAAACTCATGAAGAAGATCAAAGGATGTAATTACGACAAAATCATGTTAGCTGGGGACTGGAACGGTGTCGTAAACCCGCTAGAAGACAGATCCGAAGCTAAGGGGGAACAACAAGGGAAACTGCCAGGAATGGCGTTTAAACTTATTAAGGAATGTGAGTTAGTAGATCTTTGGAGGACCTTCCACAAAAACTTAAAGATTATACCTACTTCTCAGGGAAATACAAGACATGGTCCAGAATTGACTTAATATTTGCATCAAAAATAATTAACACTAAAGTGGTAGACATTAAAATACTTCCAAGAATTTTCTCGGACCATTGTCCTTTAACGATGGTCTTTGTCTCAAAAAAAAGAGAATACTCGTGGAGATTAAAAGATTCAATATTAGCGGACGAGGTGATCGTGAATAAGATCAAGAAAGAAATTGGGTTTTTCTTCCAAGATAACTTGAATAAAGGTACACCCAACCATATAGTTTGGGATGCATGTAAGGCGGTGGTAAGGGGGTTATTATTACAGCAAGAAAAAAGGAAACTCTCTGTAAAACAAAAAGAAGAAAAAGAACTAACATTACAATTAGAGTTATTAGAAAAACAACATAAATTAAATCCAAAAAATTCAAGATTAAATTTGCAAATGCAGGAAATTAAGAATCAACTAAACCAATACGCTATGACAGAAATTAAAAATAAAATAAAATATGTGAAACACTATTACTTTGAGAATGCTAACAAAGTAGGGAGATGGCTCTCTTATAAATTGAAAAAACAAAAGGCAAAAAATACAATTTTAAGTTTAAGAAAGGAGGGCAGAGAATACACTTTACAAGAAGACATAAAAGAAGTTGCCCACGATTTCTATGAAAATTTATTTTCGAAAAGTAAAGGGTTGCCATAAAGGAAAAAAAGAAGAGTAGAGTATTTAGAAAAGGTGCAAATGCCACAATTAACAAATCAAGACATTAAGAATCTACATAGGAATATAACTATGGCAGAGATCGATCAAGCAATAATTAATCTTAAAGATAATAAGACGCTGGGCCCTGATGGATTAACTGCAAAATTTTATAAAACATTCAAAGAAGAAATAACAGGGATGTTGTATACGGTCATGCAAGAAGTAGATAAAGGAAACTATCCAGATTCATGGAGACAATCAAATACAATATTAATTCATAAAGAAGATAAGGATCCCTCTGATATTGCTAATTACCGTCCAATTGCATTATTAAATGTAGATTACAAGATATATGCTGCTATCTTAGCTAACAGATTGAAAAAAGTGCTACAGTCTTACATACATGAAGACCAAGCTGGATTTTTACCAAAAATATACATTAAGGATAACATTAGGACTGTAATAAATATCTTGCAATACTATGATATCTATAAATCAAAAAAGCTTGGAATGCTTTTTCTAGACTTGGAAAAAGCTTTCGATAACGTGGACTGGGAATTTATGCTGGAGGTCTTACAAAAAATAGGAATTGTTGGTAAGTTTCTGGAGAGGATCTCATATATCTACAAAATGCAAAGAACGCAATTAATTATCAATGGGGAAAAAACAGAAAATTGTCAAATTAGAAAAGGAACCAGACAGGGATGCCCTTTATCTCCTCTAATCTTTATTATCGTAATGGAAGTGTTAAATACTATAATAAGGAAAGACAGTAAAATTGTACCTCCAAAAATCAAGGAATTTAAATATAGTTTACGAGCTTACGCTGACGATATAGTAATATTTTTAGAAAACCCATTAAAAAGTATAAAATATCTGGAAGAAGTGTTAGAAGCCTTTGGGAGGATGTCAGGATTGAAAATCAATAAAAATAAAAGCAATTTATTACTATTAAATTGTGACACTAAAGAAGAAAAAAGAATTAAAAATGTAACTACATTCCAAATAACAAATAAAACGAGATATTTAGGAATTATAATAACAAAGAACATGGCAGATTTATATAAAAATAACTATGAACTAACGTGGAAAAAGATAAAAGAAGATCTTAACACATGGGACAAGTCTCAACTGTCACTGTTTGGCAGAATAGCAACAATAAAAATGATAGTTCTCCCCAAAATGTTATACTTATTCCAAGCTCTACCTATCTTAGAAGACAAGAAACTCTTTTATAGGTGGAAAAAAGATATATCGGACTTTATCTGGCATGGAAGGAAGGCTAGAATTAAGCTCTCCACTTTAGAAGATAGGAAAGAAAGAGGGGGTGCTGCCCTTCCAAATCTAGAACTATATTACAATGCATGTGCACTTTTATGGGCTATGGATTGGATTCTCCTTCAAAACTCTAAACTATTAGCATTAGAAGGTATAAGCATGCAGAAGGGTTGGCATTATTACCTCTGTTATGGAGACGCTAAAAATGATAAAAACTTCAATTCCCACAAAATAAGGAAATCCATTATGAAAATCTGGGGAAAATATAAGAAAATCTGGGGTACCAAACTACCTAGCTGGGTATCCCCCCAAAATGCGTACCATAATAAGGAAGCCTCGTTTATGGAGAACAGACTGACGTATGAGAAGCTCTTAATTAAAGATAAAGGTCGGTCTGCTTTAAAGTCAAGGGATCAGCTTCTCCAGGAGGGAATAGAGATTAATTGGTTAAAATATTTACAAATCAAAAAAGATTATTTGAAAGATGTAGAAACTTATGGTTTTGATATGGATTCTTCAACCGTAGGGAAAATCGCAAGAGAAAAAGACCACCAGGGTATAAAAAAATTATACAATCTATTATTAGATATAGAACTCGAAAAAGATCTGGTTAAAAATAGCATGATTAAGTGGATGCAAGATATCAATTCACCGATTTCACTACAAGCATGGGAAAAGGCTTGGAAGGACTCTAGCAATTTTTCAGGATGTAGTATAATGAAGGAGAACTACTTTAAAATTCTTCACAGATGGTATTTCTCCCCCTCTAGATTGGCAAAAATGAACATTATCAGAAATAACAAATGTTGGGAATGTAAAAAAGAAATAGGAATACTATACCATATGTGGTGGTCATGTGAAAAAGTATTGGGTTTTTGGGAGACAATTCAAAAGGAGATGGGGAAGATACTGCAGATAAATATACCCTTAAAACCTGAGCTATTCTTGTTAAATATCTTGGATAAGATTGAGACAAAGCTAAGCCAAGACTGTAAAAGTGTCATTTTGTATATGATAACAGCTGCAAGGCTGATATATGCAAAGAACTGGAAATTAGAAACCATTCCGTCTTTAGAAACCTGGAAGAAGAAAATGAAAGAATTAGCCACAATGGACTGTATATCGATGTATGTATCGGGAAAATCGGATCAAAGATATAAAAAGAAATGGGAAGGGATACTGAATTAGTTTATAAAAATAAACCATATAATGATAAGTATAATGTATTATTTGGGTTAGTTATATAGTTATTCAAGTGTATATATATATATATATATATATAAACAAATGAACAAACAAACAAAAAAGAGATTTACTTATTACCTTACTTTATCCGGATCAAGATAGGAAAATGAGACTCTAATCTCAGCAAGACTTGGAAAAATAGATGGAGTGAATAATAGGATATGTAATGAATTTGGTTTTTCTTGTATGAATAATAGGAATATAGGATGAATTATTTTTGGTGACGATAACATGATATTAGTGATTTGTTAACGAATATGTAAAAAATAATAAACTCAATAAAAATAATAATAATAAAAAAGAAGCATAGCCAGGTATCCAAGTCCAGGTGAGAAGGTCAGTGCGCTCCAATAGAGGTGTGCCACCTGACAGATTGTCTAATCAAGCCACAGAGGAAAGGATTCCAAAACCCTCTGACTGGGAAAAGATCAAGGGACTGCCAAAGCCATATTCTGAGAAGTGGGTGGAAGGTCCTAATGAGGAAGATCCAATCTTTATATAAAAACAAGATATAGACTTTGTCAGAATTGCCAGAAGGAAACAGAGCAGTTGGCTGTAGATGGGTCTTTACCACAAAGCAAGATACAGAACAAGACTTTTGGCTAAAGGCTATAGTCAACAATATGGTGAACACTACAACAAGACCTTTGCTGGAGTAGTCACAGACACAACCATCAGAAATATAGCTGTTGCAGCCTACAAGAAAATGAATGTTCAACATCTGAACATCTTGACAGCTTTTCTTTATGGTGATCTCTCTGAGCAGCTATGTATGGAACAGGCTCCAGGATTCCAAGTACCTGGAAAAGAACATCTTGTATGCAAATGACAAAAGAATGTTTATGGTTTGAAATAGGCTGCCAGAACATGGAGTGAGAAACTGAACCAGCTTCTTGTCAAAGAGGGGGTTCACTCCAGGCCCTGTTGACAAATGTGAGACAAATTTGAGACATCTCACACTATCTTGGAGTACAAATAGAAAGAAAAACAGTGATGGACATTTCTTCCTTAATCAAAAACAGAAGGTACTCGGTCTTCTGGACTGTCTTGGCCAGGGGTAGGCAACCTTTCCCCTTTAAGGGCCGAGGGACTTCAGCTCCCAGAATCCCAGGAGCTATTGGCCAACATGGGACTATTGGCCAACATGGCTGAGGCTTCTGGGAGCTGAAGTCCCTCGGCCCTTAAAGGGGAAAGGTTGCCTACCCCTGGTCTTGGCTTAAAAGATGCAAATGCTATGCCAACCTAAATGGAAGTAGGATTCTTAAAGAACACTAAGGAATCTGAACCTTTGAGGAATGGAGACAAGTATAGGATTGCAGTTGGAAAACTCCTATACATAGCCAATTTCACCAGACCTGATATTGCAAATGCTGTTGGTATCTTATGCAGAAAGGTCAACTCTCCAACTGAAAGAGATTTCACTGCAGTAAAGAGAGTTGCTAGATACTTGAAAGAAACTGCAAATCACAAACTGATGCTGCCAGTCTGTGACCACCTACAACTGATTGTCTATACAGATGCAGACTGGGCTGCAGACCTGACAGACAGAAAATCAACCAGCAGAAATATGATCTTCTATGGTGGAGGAGCTGTAGGTTGGACAAGTAAGAAACAATCCACAACTGCAGATTCTTCTACTAGTGCTGAGTGTGTTTCAGCAAAGGCAGCATGTGATGAAATAAAATGGCTGCACAATTTACTTCTGGACTTTGGGATAACAGAGCCCAAACCAACCATTTTGATGCAAGATAATCAAAGCTTCATCAAGATTTCTGAAACTGAGAAACCACTCAAAAAGAATACTGACATTGCCTTCCACAAGATGCAAGAAATGAGTCAAAATGGTCTTATTCAGTTAAAATACAGCAACACTGAAGTGAATATTGCAGCCATCTTTACCAAGCCTCTACCAAGAGATAGATTCCAGAGACTACACAAATTCTCAGTCCAAGAGAATTAAAAGCAGATTGTTGGAAGATCTTTGCATTCTCTCTCCCTCCTCCTAAGATAGACAGGATCTTCCCTGCATGCAAACTCTGCTGTCCCCTCTTCTAAACATACCATTTGGTTCTTACTGAATCACAGGGGCAATAAATACCTTTGTAAATTGGGAAAACAAATCATGTGATTCAGCTTACTTTCTTTAGGAAGTGTCCCTTTCAAAAAGAGAGAGAGAGAGAAAGATTTTCTCTGGTCTCCCATCTACCTGCTCTATCAACTTTCTTTGGAAAGATGGTGAGATAAAGATTTCTTCTTTTACCCGAACTATTCATTACCTAGTTAGGATGTAGCCTCTCTGCATATATATTGACACCATCAGTAAAGTTGTGCTTTTAAACTATAAGCTATTTATGTTGTCTTTGAGTCAGCCTCAGTTCCTAGAGGAACAGTTAGGCAAGGACATGTTTCTGCTGTTCTGCTGATTTAAAAGCTAGACCCTAACAGGCTTGGCTTTGATTCATTTGATATTTTTGTTTCCTTAACAAAGGCTGAAGCCTTAGGAAACTTGAAATCCCAACTGTTCAGTCATTTCAGTCAAGCCAAGAAATAAACAGAAAACCTAGTGCTACTAGCTAACACATAATCCTAAACCTACTCACAATCTCAGATGGGCTTTCTAATATTTGATGTTTTTGGATAGCTGGGACCTTGGGCTCCCTGGCCCAGTTCCAACCAGCATCTGGGTCATCTCAGGCCACAGCCTGCAGCAGACAAAAGAAAGACTCAGACCCTCTTGGTGGGAAAGCCCCTTTTTAAAATCTTTGTTTGGAATCATCTGGAAATTCCTGGTTCTGCTCAACTGATTGGTCAGTTGGGCATTATATCACTTGTGGTGTAAAGTCTTATTAGCATGTGATGTCAGCCCTGATAGCATGCACTTTCCCCCAACATTTAACCCTTTGTTGTCTGGGAGAAGTCCTCAAATGACTGGGGAGAGGGAAATCCTAGTCATGATAAGTGGGATGTAAAAACATAATAATATCCATAATGATGGTGGTGGTGGTGGTGATGACAATAATAGTTTTGATGTTGAGTTTAAGATTTTGTTAAGAACCTCCCAAACAGAGGTATTACTCTGAGAACTCCATGCATTAAGCTTCCCACAAGGATAATGAACACATTAATTGTACTCTCCACCCCAGTTTGAACACAAATTTACTGTGATGTCCATTCATTTCTATGGTACTTACTCCCAAGTACATTTTTAAAATGTGCAGTAGTATTTAGCTGAGTGGGATTCAGTGATTTGTGTGTTCAAAGAACACTGGGCACAACAGTGGAAAGCATCTGATGATCCTCAAAGATGCAAGACTGCACATATTTACATGACAACCCTCACTGAACATTGGGACTTATTTCTGAGTAGATGCAACTGGCATTGCCCTTGCATGACCTCTCTTTAGCCAAAGATAAAGATTTTGGACAGGGAGGAGGGATGGTGTGGTGTAGTAGTTTGAGCATGGGACTACGACTATGGAGATATGGGTTAGAATTCCAGCTGGGCCATATAACCCACTGCTTGACCTTGGGCAAGTCACTCTCTCAGCCTCAGAGGATGCCAATGGAAAACCTGCTCTAAAGAAATTTGTCAAGAAAACCCTTAATAGGGTGGTCATAAGACTGAAAACAACTTGAGCTCATGCAACAATACCAATAATATCACAGAGGGAGGAGAGGCAGCGTGGTGTAGTGGTCTGAGCACTGGACTATGGCTCTGGAGATCCTGCTGGGTGACCTTGGGCAAGTGCACAGTCTTCCAGCCTCAGAAGCTGGCAGTCAAAGGCAAAATCCACTTTGAAGAAACTTGCAGATAAAACTGTGCAAGAGCCAGCTTGGCATAGTGGTTTAATTTTTGGACTGCAACTCTGGAGACCAGGGTTCAATTCATTCATGAAACTCACTGGGTGACCTTGAGTAAGTCACATGCTCTCAGTCTCAGAGGAAAGCAATGGCAAACCACCTCTGAACAAACCTTGCCAAGAAAGCCCCATGATAGGGTTGCCTTAGGGCAGCGGTTCTCAAATAGTGGGGCGGGCCCCCCAGGGGGGGCGCGAGGCTCCATAAAGGGGGGCCCATTATGGCTGGAGAGAGGGAGATTGTCCCAGCACAGCCCCAGTAGCTCTATCCTGATTGGCCAAACCCACCCATGTGATCGCGCGGGGGGGCGCGAAATGTTTTCTTCTTTCCTACGGGGGGCGTGACAGAAAATAATGGAGAAACACTGCCTTAGGGTCTCCATAGGTCAGAAACAACTTGAAGGCGCTGAACAACAAGAAGGGTCCCCTTAGGGTCTCTATAGTCGGAACTGACTTGAAGACACACAACCACAACAACTGGAGAGGGAAAATGGGCAAAAGAGACTCATCCTGAAGAGGGCATGCAGCAGTTTTCTTCTCTTCCCCAGTTCAAGAGTGGCCAGATGCCCTGACTGCCAAGGAGGACAAGGTGCCACAAAATGTGCGACAGTCAAGAAACATGTAAAGCATGACCAAAGAAAAGTGATAAAACACTCCTAGGATGTTATCACACGTGGGCCAGAAAGCGATAATAAAGTGGAAATGAGGCATTCTGAAAATAAACTGAAAATAAACCTTGATTCCGCAAATGGCTTTCACACATAATTACCTTAATTGCGAAACTACAGTAAGTGCATTTAACGTTCACACACAAGTGAGAAAAGCCTGTAAATGTACTAGAAATGATCTTCTTGCACATGCGCAGATAGAGGAATGCTCGCTGTGGAACCATAGGAAAAGCAGGGAAATGCTCCCAAATGCGTATTTGCTTTTCACATTACGGTAAATGCGAAATTAACATAATTTCGCATTTGCATTTCCTCAAAACTACCAAATTTCAAAAGATCTCGGATAACACCAGTTTCTGTCCACTTTCTGTCCAGTTTCTGTGCGACGTCGTGTGAAAACACGGGGCACAAATCCAGTTTTTGTTTGGGATTTGTGTGGATTAACCAGCAGATTTGGCCCATGTGATAATGTCCCTAGAAACATTAATCCATGCTCTTTAGTCCTGCTCCAAATGGAGGACATTGTGGAATTTCCCCTGAACAAAAGGTCATGAAATGGAGGACAAGTCTTGGAAAAGGAGAACATCTGGTCAGCCTGCCCCAGTTAAAGCCCACCAGCTCCTCTCCTTTTAAACATTGCAAGGTGATCCTGCAGAAAGGACTGGCACTGGGCACAGAGAGCAAGCAAGGGAGCAAGAGGAAGATTTTAGTGCCTCTCCTTTTCTCCTTCCTGCTGTCGCTGTGCTGTTTGGAACAGGGCCTAAGGCCTGTTCCAAACACCACAGCGACAGCAGGAAGGAAGGAAGGAAGGAAGGAAGGAAGGAAGGAAGGAAGGAGAAAAGGAGAAAAAGAGAGAGGCACTCAAATCTTTTTCCTCTCTTGGCAGGCCTGGCTTAGCTGCACTATGCCTACAAAGGCATTCATTCCTATGGCTGCCATTAGCCCAGCCCTAGCCTCCATGAGAATGGATCTCCTGTGTGTCTGGGTGTGTGTGTGGTTCCTATGCAAATGGCAGCGATTGTGTCTGTCGAAAGTATTGCAACTTCTGCAAAGTCTAACAGGATCCCAAAGTCAGGGTGACCTGATGTCCTCCTTTTCCAGGATGTCCTCCATTTCCACTTTCAGAAGGGATTTCCAAAGGTTCTCTATTTGGAGCCTGTCTAAAAAGCCTGACTTGATATTTCTAGGAGTGTTGTGAGCTTTTGTTTTGGAATGTCCTCCCTTTTTCTTGAAGGTCCTTCATTTTACAGTGCCTTGTCCTCCTTGGTGGTGAGGACATTGAAGGCCTTTGCAGACTGCCAGAAATAGTGCATTTTAAATTGAGGCACTGCCCTGGCTCAGTGCTAGGGAATCATGGGAACTGTAATTTATTGTGGCACCAGAGCTCTCTGACAGAGAACACTCAATGTCCCAGAAAAAAATACAATTCCCATGACTCCCTAGCACTGAGCCAGGGCAGTGCCTCAATTTAAAGTGCACTATTTCTGGCAGTCTGCAAAGGCCCTGAGTTACCCTGCCAGTGACCCAAGCAGAGCCAGAGAAACTGATAGAGAAACCCAGCCAGGTTTGGATCACTTTCAAAAGATAGAGAGAACTGACAGAATTAATCACTAACTCGCTCTAATGCCGAAGGTCATTTTGTTGTTGCTGTTTTAAAAATTCTAATAATAACCTTGGTGTTGTTGTGTGCCTTCAAGTTCTTTCTGACCTATGGCGACCCTATTGTGGAGTTTTTATGGCATGTTTCTTCAGAGGGGGCTGGGCATCCTCTGAGGCTGAGAGAGCGTGACTTGCCCAAGGTCACCCAGTGGGTTTTGAATCCTGGTTTCCAGAGTCGTAGACCTCCAAGATTCAAACCACTATACCACACTGGTTCTCAACACTAACCTTACCCAGATGAATACCCTCTGAACTGTTCCATCTAATGAATACAATCTGATCTGAATTCCAAACCATCTGAACTGAACTGAACCATTCTTGACAAAATGCAGGCCTAGGACTAACATCATCACCCCCCTTCTTTTTCCTGTATTGTTTTAAACACCTTTGCCAGTTGAAGAAGCCAGTGGAGCTTTGAAAACTTGCAACATGTATATTGTGTATTCTGGTTGGCCCCATTAAAGGTATCTATATATCTGTTGCGTGTGGTTTGGATGTACTTGTGCTTGCCCAGATTAGTTAGCTACATACTTGTCTTATGGGATTTCAGTCAGACCAACTTTTTGCATGCACAAGCAAAAAATCTTCTCAGAATCCCACAGCACTAAGCCACATCAGTTAAAGTGGTGTCAAACCGGATTATTTCTGCAGTGAGGATGTGCATAAACACATCCCCCAGACTGTGGTGGAGTCTGGAGGTCTTTAAACAGAGAGGCTGGATGGCCATCTGACGAGGATGCTTTGATTTTGAGTTCCTGCATGGCAGGGTAGTGGATTGGACGGCCCTTGTGGCCTCTTCCAACTCTATGAACAAACCTTGTGAGGGTGTCCCACATACATGTGAAAGCAATCTGTCCAGGAAGCCTCTTAAAGTTTCTCACATAGTCTTTATATAGACATTGCCACGCCGCGTTGTGCATTTTCAATCCAGTTTCTGGGGAAAGAAAGGGGGGAAAAATGAATGCACATGCGGCAAGGTGAGGTTCTGCTGATGGCTTTGGTATTGCAGATGTTTGCTTTTCTAGCCTAGTCTCATTGCTGCAAAAAATACTGTTTGATGGTGTCTCAGCCTCGAGGATCCTTCTGCAGAAGGCAGAGAGGGGATGGGTTCCTCTGTGCAATACAGGCTCTTCTTCTCTCTTCTCCCACCCCACCATTGGAGAAATCCGCTGAGCTTGGCAAAAATAAAAATCCCCCTCCTCCCCTTTTTCATAGCATTTACTCTTCCCCCCCCCTTCCCCGATCACATTGTACGTGCTCAGCTCTGGGGGGAAAGAAGAAAAAGACGTCTGGAATCGACAGGCATCCCAGCACAAAAGGAAGTGTCTAGACTTTGCGCTGTAATTGACAAACCCCTGCTCTAATCAATGCAGCAAAGGCACATGATGGACCAGAGCCCCGGCCAATAAGAGCAGAGGCTGGATGCTGTAATCTTGGCATTAGCCCAAATGGGAAGGGAGATATAGAGAGAGAGATGGAGATATATATAGATATATATATATTTGGAAATGGAGAAGGGGGAGGGAAGAGTTGTATCACTGCAGTAAGTTTGGAAACTTGGGGGGGGGGGGGAGTTAGAGACTGTCAAAGCGGGGCATCCAAATCTTTGCCTAGATGGCAACCAATGCTGCAATGGGAAAGGGGGGGAGAGGGCTGGGAATAATTTTGGATCGTCCGAGTTTGCTGAACTTTGCATTCACGCATATTGTTTGATGGTTAAGAGAGACTGTGCAAAGCCTGGTCTTATTTATTTATTTAGCAGGATTTCCTTTCAGATGGGGAGGAGATGGTAGGTTAGTCGTTCCTTCCTTGCCGCCTCCCTCAGTTGTTTTGTCTGTCGGCTTGGTGTTGACACCTTGGGCTGCACCCGCACTGCAGGAATAATTCGGCTTGACCCCACTTTAACGGCCCCGCTCAACGCGATGGGATTCTGGGAAGGGTAGTTTGTTGTGGCGCCAGAGCAAAGCTCTGTGCTTTGAGCGTGGGACGGCCACTCTGGGAGACCAGGCCTTTGAGGCTGAGAGCGTGTGTCTTGCCCAAGGTCACCCAGTGGGTTTTTATGCCTTGGGCAAGTCACAATCTCTCAACCTCAGAAGACGGCAAGGGCAAACCCCCCCCCCCCAAAAAAAACTTGCCAAGAAAACTCCATGATAGGTTCGCCTTAGGGTCGCCATAAGTCAAAAATGACTTGGAGGCACACAACAACAACAACAACGAGGGACTTCTCCGGTCAACTTTTTTCCGCGTTTGTTAAATTGCTATCGTTTTCCCCTTCTTCTTTTTTTTTTTTTTCCTTCTCCTTCCTCATTTCGCCTTAGAAACGGGTTCTTTTTCTACAGCTTGTTTAGTAGTTACTTATTACGCGGGATGTATGTGACATACATGGCTTGTAGAGCTTGTCTGGCGTCTGTCTCCCTTCCTTTGCTTCAGGAAAGCAACGTCCCGCTAAAATTGGAAACTTTTTTTTTTTTAAAGAAAAATTAAGAAAAATAATAAAATTAAAATTCCAGTGCATGGAATTCTATCTATGGAGGCTGGAAAGTTGCTCAAGTTTAGCCAGGGGTGCGTGTGTGTATGTGTGTGTGTGGGTCCAGGGGAAGGAAAATTGTGGTGGGACAGGACTGAGGATGAAAGCCTCTCTCTCTGTGTGTGTGTCCGTGTGCCCGCGCGCGCCCTGGAGAACACACGAGAGCGCGCCCTCCTGCTGCATTCCTTCTCTTCCTCCTCTGGCTTTCTTCCTTGCTGGTTCTGGAGCGCGCACCCTTCCTCGCTCGCTCGCTCCCGCGCTGTTTGCAAAGTCTGGCCCTGGTTTCTCTGGATCGGAAATGCCCTGCAGAGAGAGAGAGAGAGACCAAGTGCAACACACACAACCCACTGGCCTTAGAGACCAGCCTCTGGCAACCTTTTCCCCTGTCTTTTTGCAAACCCCTTCACCTTCGGGCGTCTTCTCTGAAAGGTCGCTGGCTGGCGGGAGGCTGTATCCGCACTGCAGAAATAATCCGGTTTAATTGCCGTCGTGGCTTAATGCTATGGAGTTTGTTGTGGCACCAGAACTCTCTGACGGAGAAGGCTAAAGCGACGCACAAAACTACAGTTCCCAGAATTCCATAGCAGGGCGCCGTACCAATTCAAGTGGTGCCAAACTGGATTATTTCTGCAACGCGGATGCAGCCGGAGAGAACTGCGGCTGCATCCTCCCTGCAGAACTATTAATCCGGTTTGACACCGCTTTAACTGTCGCGGCTCCCTGCTGTGGAATTCTGGGAGCTGTAGTTTGTGTCAAACCGAGTTTTTTCCGCAGTGAGGATGCAGCCTATGACTCTGGAGTCTAGGGTTGGAATCCCGGTTCGCCCACGGTAGCCCACTGGGTGACCTTGGAGGAACAAATTAAGAATCCCAGAATTCCACAGCATGGAGCCGTGGCATTAAAGCGGTGTCAAACCGGATTGTTTCTGCAGTGAGGATGCAGCCTATGACCTTGGAGAACAGAGCCCGAATCCCTGCTCAACCATGGAAACCCACGGGGTGACTTTGGGCAAGTCACACTCTCTCAGCCTCTGGGGAAGGCAATGACAAACCCCATGAATGAAGAAATCTTGCCAAGAACACCCTGTGATACGGTCGCCGTTTAAGTCGGAAACGATTTGAAGGGACACAGCAACAAAACCTGAGGAAGAACTTGACCACAGAAAGTCGGCTGTCGATACACACGTATATTATAGACACGGGTACTTTTGCACACACTTCCCTGGCAGGGAGCAATCCTTCCGTGGGGCTTCCTTCTGAGTAAAGCTGCCTTAGGCCTGGGCTGCCAGCTTTCTCGGTTTAGAGCAGAGCTTTGGAAATGTCTAAAACAGCCTTTGGGGATCGGTTTGTAGTCAGCTCTCATGTTACAAAAGTGCCAAGAAATTGACATTTCCAGCCCACAAGTCACTGGAAAGGAAACTTAACCTTAGTGTTTACCTTTTGGGAAAGAAATATTTGCATTTTTTAAGGAAAAAAAAGTCAAGGAAGTTACTTCAGGGTGGGGAAGGGAGGCGCGGTGTGTGTGAAAATTAACGATCAGTTAGTTCCGACTTCCCGGATCGAGCGATCCCTCCAAGTAATCCCTCCCTGGCTGGTAGGATCCTTTTCGACCGAGGGAACTAATCCCGAGGAAGTGGTCGAAAGATCCCTCCCCTCCTCTCCTCTCCCCCAGCCGAAAAAAAAAGTTTTTTAAATCATATTAATGCGATTTCCCGTTAAGTCTCTCCCCTAATATATTCAAGATGGTCCGTATAAGTGAACCCTTCGCGACGTAATTTATATATCTAAAGAGGATTTCACTGAGGCTGGCGAGGTAAAAGTTCCTGCAAATAAAACATTGCAAATGCAACGCCGGGCAGCCTGCCAGGTAGAATATGGACAGGAGGAAGGAGGGGGAAAGTCTTCTCGACGAGACACACACACACACACACACACATATATATATATATATATATATATATATAGCCAGCCTTTCATGGGAGAAGCCTATGGCCCATTTTCCAAGGGCCCCGTTTTCGGCTAAAGCCGCTCTGGTTTGCCAGGAAGCCATCTCCTTTAAATTCTTCCCGAGCCCTTTTTGTGATATACGTTCTTTAGTATTCTTTAATAATTGTTGTTGTGTGCCTTCAACAACTCCTTTCCATGGAGACCCTGAGGCGAGTTTATCATGGAGTTTTCTTGGCAGGTTTTTTTTCAGCCGGGGTTTGCCATTGCCACCCTTCTGAGGCTGAGAGAGTGCGACTTTCCCAAGGTCACCCAGGGGCCTTCCATAGCTGGATGGGGAATCGAGCCCTGTTCTCCAGATTTATTGTCAAACCTTTGCACTCCTAATTCAAACCACTGCACCACGCTGCCTCTCACAGTCCTTTTATATACACCCAGTTTATATGTCTATGTGGAGAGGTCCCTTTTCTCCCGCTGGAATGTTTTATTCTTTTATTTATTTATGGGACCTATATCCCGCCTTTATATCCCAAAATGGGATTCGAAGGTCCTTGAAGCAAGATTTTTCGTCTCTTGAGGAGAAAAGGGGGAAAGGGTTACTCTGTATGCTGGAATGTTTTTATTTATTTATTTATTTATGGGGTGTATATCCCGCTTTTCTCCCAAAATAGAGTTTAAGGCAATGTTCCGAGAGAGAGAGAGAGACCTTCGAGTACTTGAAGCAAGATTTACGTGTTGTTGTTGTTGTTGTGTGTCTTCAAGTTGTTTCTGACTTATGGAGACCCTAAGGCGCACCTTCCATCATGGGGTGTCCCCCCCTTTTCTTGGCAACTTTCTTTAGACGACATTGCCATCTTCTGAGGCTGAGAGGGTGTGACTTACCCAAGGTCACCCCAGTGGGCTTCCATGACCGAGCCGGGATTTGAATCCTGGCCTCCAGAATCCAATGCTCCGGGGGGGGGGGAATGGATGGATGGGTGAGGGGGATAAAGTTTAGGTTTTGTTGATTATGTCTGGGCTTTCTTCTTCTCTGAATTTGTTTTACTTAAATTGTGTGTGTGTGTGTGTGTGTGTGTGTATATATATATATATGTGTGTGTGTGTGTGTGTGTGTATATATGTGTATATATATATATATATATATATATATATGTGTGTGTGTGTGTGTGTGTGTGTATATATATATATGTGTGTGTGTGTGTGTGTAAGTGTACGTATGAGAGAGAAAGAGCCTGTGAGAGGCTTTTTGTGTAGTTTCAGCGTCCAGGAGGAGGAGGAGGAGGAGGAGGAGGGGAAGGCGAAGGGGAGGAAAAAGGAGGAGGGAGCGGACGTGAGAGGCTCGGTGCTGAACTTGAACGCAACGCCTGCCTAGGGGGCGCAAACAATCATCCCACGTCCAAAAGTCTTGCGAAGGGCGCCAAAAGTTACTTAAGATAATATTGCAAACCACAAAGAGCTGGAAATCGTAGAGCAAAGCCGCCTGCCAGCAAAACGAGAGAGCGCAGCCAAGGGCCCGATTTGGCCTTGATAGCAAATCCCCGTCTGCCCTGGTCAGCTTCCTACAACATGAAGGGAAAGCTGAAAGGGCGGGAAAAAAACTCTCTCTCACATACACACACATACTTTACATACGCTGGTGGATTAGCAAAAATGAACAAAATGGGCCGCCACCTTATATTTTAGACATGAAGGAGGATTATAGAAAAGGGCTCCCACAGTGGAAAATATTCGCCTTAAGTGGTTTCACATGTAACATCACACATACACACACACACACTTTCATATGTTTATTCTATATGGAAGAGAATTAGCAAAATGTAGAACCTCTTTTTTTTTTTTTTGCATGAAAGAGAATTAGCAAAAATTAGTGTCCACAGTGGAAAATATTTGTGTTAACTGGTTTCACATATAATATTACACACACACACACACACACACACTTACATATGTTTATTCTATATGGAAGAGAATTAGCAAAATGTGGAACCTCTCTCTCTCTCTCTCTATATATATATATATTACATAGCAAAAATTAGTGTCCACAGTGGAAAATATTTATGTTAACTGGTTTCACATATAATATTACACTCACACACACACTTACATATGTTTAATCAAGATGGAAGAGAATTAGCAAAATGGACAGCCTCATTATATTTTATACATGAAGGAGAGTTAGCAAAATGGGTGTCCGTGATGAGAAATATTCGTCAACTGGTTTCACATATATTACATACACACACACACACACACACACTTTTATATGTTTACTCTATGTGCAAGAGAATTAGCAAACTGGGGAACTTCATTATATTTTATAAAGCAAAGAGAATTAGCACAATCGGTGTCCAGTGGAAAATATTTGTGTTAACTGGTTTCACATATCACACACACACACACTTCATAGGTTTAATCTAAATGGGAGTTAGCAAAATGGACAACCTCCATATATATATATATATATATATATATGAGGGAGAATTAGCAAAATGGGGTCCACGGTAGTTAACTGGTTTCACATATAATAATACACAAACACATTCACATACTTACATATGTTTAATCTACATGGAAACAAATTGGGCAACCTCACCATGTTTTATATCTGAAAGACAATTATCAAAATGGATGCCCATAGTGGAAATATTCATGTTAACTGGTTTCACATATAATATTATACACACATGCATTAAAAACTCTTTTGCACTCTGTTGCTAAAATATATTCCAACAACTTGTTGGTCTCTTAAAACTCCATTCCTACTTGTTTTACTATTCACACACTGTCCAGGGCGCTATGAGGAAAGTGTTTGAAAAGCATGGCAAGTTGTCAGCCTGTGGCTAACCAGTTGTGTGCCTTTATGTGCAGCGTTCGGCTTCCCACAAACACCTCTCTTGTGGCAGTAGCAGTTTGCCAAATCCTGCTAATGGTGGCCTTTGGCTCAGGATGGACGGAAAAAGGGCATATAATGTACTGAACTGGTGTTCTAAGTAGAGGCTATATCCAAAACTAGAGTTCAGAGATGTTGATTTTTCGGGGAACTCTAACTTCTAGAATCCCTCAGCCTACTGGTAGGGACATTTAGGGAAATTGTAGTCCAAAAAATAACTCCTCCAAGTTCTAGATGTGAGAAGGCTGAGTGTATTTAGTGGGCCCCAAACCATTCTTGGAAATGTAGGGATGAAAAGGAAAATTATGATGTGTTGAGAAACAAGTGCAAAGTCAAAAATAATAAGTGATGGTTTTAAAACCTCAGTACTTTGTCAGTTGTTTTTCCTCAGTGTTGAGTTCTTTGTGAGATAGCCAGAAAATTCTGTCGAGGAAACTTGGAAAGCTGAGAGCTCCCAGCAAATGTTGGGTGTGTTTCCATGTCACTGACAGGTATTGGGCTATTCTCTTTTTTAACGTCTGAATTAAAAGGCAGGTTAATTTTGCATTTAAATTAGCCATTTGTGATCCAGAAATGATAACAATTTTAATGAAGTGCTCAGCTTTAGAAAAAGAAAAGGCCTCCAGAGCAGAAAAAATAAAATAGGACAACTTAGTTAGGCCTAATTCCTGGATAGCTCTGGGCAATGTATTTTCTCCTAAAAGCCCTCACAGTCTTTTTAAAGGCCTCATAAACATTCTTAACTCTGAAACACCTAAATCTCTGTTCCACAAAAGAAGACTCGCATGCAGTATGTGGTATGTTTTGTGGTATCCTCTTCATGTTTGGGTTTCTAACTTCCCCCACCCCCCATCTTATGAATGGTTGTGGATGTTTAAGTGTCTGGAGGCTGCAGCTTGTTGAGAAATGGAAGAGAGTTCAGAAAGGACTGGGGTAGGAGAGAAAATATAAGACTCAATCAAAGGAAAAGTTGGCTGACTGGCAACTTTCCAAACCCCCAAAACCAAAGCTTTGCTTGTGCCAAAACAATGCATTATAAGATAAATAAAGGACAGAAGGCTCAGTTCTAAGTCGAAGCACTTTTAAGTCGTAACTACTTTATTGCTTGAGGGTTGCAGCGCAGTCATAGAGCTGTGCCTTATTAGTAAAATAAGCATCCTTGGCTATAAAGCATCCTAAGCAAACAACAATAACAACACCACCATCACAATGATGACATTCATATGGTCTGTACTGAATATATTTGGTTCTGTCCTTCACTAGCAATCCTGTGAAGCTGTCTGTACAAATTATACCCATGCTTATCTGAAAATATCGATCAATTGTTAGCTCTAATATTTAAAGACCCAGGGATATAATCTCTGGGGGTGAGGAAGTACCCTATTTTTATTTTTCTCTTCCCAAATGTACAGTGCATAGTGCCTTCTCTATTAGCCACTTGGAAGAGTGCACTCCAGGAAAATTAAAAGAGAGAGAGAGAGAGAAGCAAATACATAAACTTTTCCCTTCTTCTGTCTGGAGGTGAATACATTGTAGACTCCTGTCTCAGTAATCTTGTGGCAAGGAGGAAGATATTAAAGATGGAAGTTTAGAAGTCCTCCAGGCGATTACCTTTTTTGAAGGTCTTTTCAAGAAAGGAAGGGAGTGTGTGTGTCTGTATTTTGTGTGTATGTGTGTGTGAATATAGATATGTTTGTTGTTAGCTGCCTTGCAGTTGATGTCGACTCATGGGCGACCCTGTGAATGAATCCTAGAATCACAGAGTTATTTGGAAGAGACCAAAGGGGCCATCCAGTCCAACCCGCTGCCATGCAGGAACGCAGAACCAAAGCCTCCTATATGGATGTGTGTGTCTGGGGGGGGGGGGGGGGGGAGAGAGAAAATAAGTGGAGGAGGGAAAAGCGGGGCCAGCCAGGGAATGCAATGTGGAAAAAGTAGTTTTGTTTGCTTAAGCACATCCTGTGCGCAGCCTATAGCCGCCCGGGAGCCCTTTCCATGCCTGTGAAGGGCTCTTGCCTGCCTGCCTGACCCAGCAATGCATCGAGAGAGAGCAGGGACCGGGGGTAGGGAGGGCTGGCCGAGCACTAGCACCGCAACCCCCCTTCTTCCCTCCTGCTGCTGCTTCTGGTGGAGGATTGCAGAGCGGAGCAGAGGCAGGCTGGCAGCGCAGGTTCCCGGAGAGAGAGAAACTGGAGCCCGGGGCTTCTTTCGCTGGGAGCGCGCCGGGGAGGAGGAGGAGGAGGAGGAGGAGGAAGAGGAGGAGGAGGGGGCGGCGGCGGAGGAGGAGGAGGAGGAGGAGGAAGCGTGCACTATGCCTTTAACGCCTGGGTACAGTAGACATGTATAGTGTGGTTAGTGTAGGGAAACTCTAGGCGGGGTTAAAGTTCAGCTCATGGAGCTGATCAGCGCAGGCTGCAGTTGAGCAGAGTTGGAAATGTGAAAGCAAGAAGCAGGCTCGGGTCTTTTCCCCCCCTCTTTCTTTTTTTTCCCCTCCTCTCTCTCTCTCTTTCTTTCTCTCTCTTCTCCCCCCTCTCTCCCCCTCCCTCCCTCTCTCCCCCTCCCTCCCCTTCTCTCTCTCTCTCTCTTTCCCTCACACACCTCCAAGCCACAAAACCCCCCACAGCAAGCATGTATTCTCCTCTCTGTCTTACCCAGGTAAGAAGCTCTTTGGATTCATATTTTTTTGTTTTTGGAGCGGGGGTGGGAGTGGTGGGAGAAGGGAAAGTGGAATGCAGGAGGGGTTTGGTTTGTAGGTTGCGATGCTGGGGGGGGGAGCCTGGAGGGCGGGAGGGTTGAGATCCAGCTTGTGGGAAAGTAACTTTTCTTTCCCCTTCGGCTCCATTCCTATGCGCTCTTGCTCGGCCATTTGTATCATCGACACATGGCTCATGGCGCCCCGTTATTAAGGGCTTAATTGATATTGGGGTGCTGGGGGGGAGTTTTGCTGTTGGGGGAAAAAGGGGGGGTCGGCTCTGGAGAGAGGAGAGGCGGCGGTGCGTACCGAAACACAGTCTCGGCGTGTGTATGTGTGTTTTAGGACGATCTGCACGTGTTTCGCAGTCTTTGCAGCCCCATTACATGCTTGGTCATCTGAAATCAATACTCACTGTTTGTGCTTCCGAGGCGGAGGAGGCATGGAAGCGGAACAACACAACAGAGACCCCCTTCGATGCTTTGCCAGGGTGTTGTTGTTGTTGCTGTTGTGAAAGTGTGGCATGAAGTAAAGTGTCTGCTGCATGCACCCTCCCCTCCCCACCTCCCTTCGATGACTGCATTGCTTTATACTCCTAAACTCCTCTTACACTTTCTGTTGTTGTTGTTGTTGCTGCTGCTGTTGTTCAGCAGCCTTGGTTTTTGTGTGGCCCCAGCTTTTTGCCTATGAGCGGCTCCCTGCCTGTCTCTGGCGTCCCAGGCGGAGACGTGGAGCTGGAGAGATGCATTGCACCTTTCTCTGCCTCGATCCTTTGCCCTTCTGTCCATTGCGCCGAGCTTTGATGGATAGCTAGAGAGAGCTCCAAGTAACAATCCTCCTTGCGCTTCGGGCTGGAGAGCCCCGGGCTCGCTGCAGTTGCAGTTGCAGTTGCAACACCACCAGCTGAGCAGTTCCTGCATTACTTTCCTTTCCGTTACTCCCTGGGATCCGCAGCCCAGGGCGCCTCCTCCTCCTCCTCCGCTCCAGGAGGAGAGGCTCGGAAGGGCAACCCCAACAGCCCCAGAGCTGCCTTCCTGGCTGCCTCCTTGTCACTTGCTCGGGTGTCACATTTGCCTGGGGTTGTTTCCTTTGGGAAGTTGGGCTTGCAACGTCCTGTCCTGGAGAAAGACGAGGAGGAGGAGCGCAGGAGGACCGGGGGGGGGGGGGGAGAGAGGGGGGAAAAAGAGAAGCTCTCTTTCCTTCTCCCCCCCCACCCCCGAAAGTTGTTTGGCCCCTTTTGTTTGACTCCCAGCGCAGTTTCTCCTGGGCTTGGGAATGATTTCAAATGCGACTCCCCACCCCCACCCCAGGCTCACACTTCTGCCCACTTCGCGCCTCCCCATATCTTCTGCAATGCAAAAAGTAATGCAATCTTCTGGTTTTATGGCTCTGAAGCCAGAGATGCCTTTAGGGAGAAAATAAATAAATAAATCTCTGCATGCTTTGTGAAACAGCAACTTGACAAGAGTTCAGGCAACTTTGCTTGGTAACTTCCACTAGGATATCTCACTCTCAACCCGAGTCGTGCGTGGCCCACACTCCCCCCCAACACACACACACACACAGAAGCCCCCACTCTTTTAGATCTTCAGATAACTTTCCCACCTTACCCCCCCCCCCACCCCCCATTCCTTCTCAGGCACACTTTAGCCATTTGAAAGCATATAAATCTTTGCCCAGAGATGTGTCTCTTTTCCATATTGTATACTGTATCCCCTTTGTGTAACTTTGAGTTACCTTTGTTAGAACTCTGTTGCCTCCCAGGTTTCAAGCTTGAACTCTGGAAGTTTCTGGCGGATTCGACTCAAGTCGCCCCCCTTCTCTCTCTCTCTCCCCCCCCCCCCAATTTCTCTTGTGTTTGATGGGCCAAAGGGTGTGCGATTTACTCGCCTTCTTTGGCAGGACGTGAGGCTGGGTCTGGATATGAAACACTTTTGAGACCCAGGCGCTCCAGAATCATTTCATCCCCCTTTAATTATATATGACTCTCTTTAAAAAAAAAAAAAAAAAAAGAGGAGGGGGGGTCTGCATTGTATGGTTTTCGGTGCTTCTGTTTGACTGAATAGAAGGTAAGGGTACTGGATGGGTAACTTTTTGATAGTTTAGTGGTGCTCAGCAGCTGACAGAGAGCCTCACCTCCCTAACCTATAATTGGTGGGCTTGAAGTTGTAACCAGAATTGCTACATAATCTAGTTTAACTGTGTTGAAAATCTCAAAGTTGATTATAGGCAAAAGATCTCTCTATTTTGGAACACATTTTCAGCTTCTGTATTATTGTCTTTCAAAGGCAGGCTGTGCTGAAAAGTTTTGTCTGGCTTAGGGTGAACTGAAGATGGATTCACCCTGTGTTGATTTGCTGGCCCAGAATATCAAACATTTTTTGTTTACAATACACCCCCCCCCCCCAAAAAACCCCCTATCTACTTTCCCTCCTACTCTCCCACAGTGCTGTATAATGCACACTGGCATTCTGATTTTTTTTTAGCAGGCCCAGCCAATGTGCTATGAAGATTTCAGATATATTTCTTTTTTATATCTGCTATAACTAATGTTAGAGTCATTATGCTGTAAAAATGATTTGCATTCTCATCGCATATTTAGAAATGGTGTTTAGGGACTCAAAGACACTTTTATACAATGTAGCAAGAGAGTTGAATATGTACAGCCATATTATAAATGACCTATAGGTTCCAGTGTGAAGAAATGCTTAAGTAGTTGTCAATGTTTCAAAGCTTTTGTCTCATTTAAATTTGTCCAGTGTGGTTTGAGAATTGATCGTAAAGCACATTTATCCAGCTAATGGAAATGGAAGACTGGGACAAAGTATCTGTTATAGGGTTATCATGATCCCTATGCCTTCCACTATGGGTGATTTACCTGTTCACTGTTTATGAAATATCATACAGTATTGACTTTTCATTAACAGATCATTGTAGTTGGGCAGACAAATATACATAGGCTTATAGTTTATAGAAAATTTTAGTGTTCTGAGAGCTTATAAAACTGGTTTTCAAAGCAAGCAGTGTAAATGTATTGCTACCAAAGATTTCCAGAACAGAGTGTGGTTAGGGGTAGGAAGGGTAGTATTCCTTTTTCCTCTTCTTTTTCGTGGCAGTATTTTACAGGTACATAACAACTTTTTTTTTCGTGATTAAAATTTAGCTGTGCATCTATGACAAGGTGCTGTTTGGAGCATAATATCATGAACCACAAAAAAGATCACAAGCTCACTTTGTTTATTCCCACTTCCCGCAAATGCTGGAAGACATAAAGGTGACGGCTGAGATATTTCAGTTCAGTTTTCCATTGTTCAGAAGGGTATGAATGAAACTTTTGGAGAACTTTTAATTTTAAAAATAATTTAAGAAATAAAAGCATGCCCCCCCCTTTGTTGGTAGTGATTGCTATTTTCAATCTCTATTCGTAATTCTATAAACATACCTAACCCTTTGGAAATTCACTAGGAAAACCTTGGTAATAGAACAACTTTGAAACAAACAGTAATGTTATATGAAATATAAAGCAATGATCTGTCTCAATTGTGAGCACATGTTATTGGGTTCCCTTTCTAGTCCAATCGCAACAACACTTTGTTTGGACGCTTGAGTTTTTGTGAGGAGGGGAAGATGCTATATTTGAAAGTTGGTTGAGAGTGTTCTTTGCAAACAATTAACCTCTCATATGCCTTTTTGAGAAATGCCATTTGAATAGCATCCCTTATATTAATAATTAACCCGTTACCTATATCAATCATAACTGGATAGCCATGCACTAGATTCTGGGGTTTATCTAGACCATTTAAGTAGCTTGCCTCCCCGCCCCCTTCAGGTATAGGCTCAACTTAACATTAGAGCAAAAGTAACTATAGTTTGGAGAGAAAAAATCAGGTTTAGGGTTAGGTTGGGTTGTGAGCATATGAAATGATAGAAATGCTTTGTAGTATAAAGTCAAATTATATTTAAGAAAACATAAAAGATTTGATGGGGTCATTTATATTGGAATAAAATGCTAACAACTGTTTAGTGTGTTGAACAAGATAGGCATTCAGAAAGTGCTCTTCCTTAGTCCAGATTGTCTCTATATGCATCGAAAAGGTCTTTAAGTATGTTGAGCATGAGCAAGAATTTAATTTTGCCCTTTGTGGAAGCCTCTTTTAGATATGGGCTTCGGAGGCTTAGTTCATTTCTGAAAGAGCAGAATATGTGTCTTTTCTCATTTCTCCTGCCCCTCACCCCGTCTACTTACTAAAATTTTCATTGTCGTTTATTTTTTGCACTTCTTCAGATCATATGTCAGGTTTCTGTTTAAGGTGACTTGCGGAACTCATCTTTAGTGACATGTTTATTTGATACATTAAAACCATCTAAACTTGCATGCCACTATCTATTCCTTCAATATCTAGCAATATATTTGTTTTGTTTCCTATTGTTTCTAAGGAGTTTTTTCCCTGTATAAGGATTCCCCCCTCCCATCTGTTATTTTTTTTTTAGATATGGTGTATGCAATTAACTATTTATGGACCAGAAAGGAAAATAACATGAGGTTTAAACTGTGAAAATGTTTCATATAGTATAGTTTGAATACAGTTTCCCCCTTCCTATTACTTCTATATTTGTCGGAGCAAATTATAGAACTTTAGAGACCTTTAAAAGCATTATGTAAGGATATCCATTAAAAAGTCTGAAATTATTTTAATAATGTTTATAGTTTGAGATTACATGAATTGAGAACTCTAGTTGAACTTGTCAAGAACTTGCCTGTGTCTTCTCTACCTGAGGACATATAAAGGAGTATAGGCGTAAAGACTGTGGTATTCTTCCAATTTACAAAAACCTATGCAGAACTTGATAGCACCCTCTACAAGAACTAAGTTGGATTCATTGAGACAAATTATAACCTCTCACAGCTGTGTGTTTGGAGAATCAGACATTTGCATTGCACCCTTTTTTTCTAGAGCTACTTTTGTGACTAATTGAGTGCTTATAGTGCTATTCACAACCATTCAACTTTAGTGACCCAAATTTACGATATTCATGTCTTTATTTAAAACTTTACTTTATGAGTGTTCTTGTAATATGTTTACTGATAATGGACAAATGTTTATTTTTCCTTATTTTTGAAAAAGGACAAATTAATGTAATATGTATAAAGTTGGGTAGGACTTTCTATAATAGTGATTTATTTTCTCCCGTAATTCATTTAGAAAATACGCATACTGAAGTAGACAAAATTATGTGATGTCCAACTTTCTAGTTTTCTTTTTCTTTTCTTTTTTACTTTTATGAAATAAAACTACCAGTGTATTCACGTTCATCATTATATGTAGTATATGAAATTTTTTTGTGCAATGATCAAGAAGCCTCTTCCCTCTGGTGCTAAAGTATAAAATTTCTAAGCTTATACTTTACTGTGTAAGTTTAGAGAAATCTGGCAAAAGGTATTATTGTATATACTATTACAATGAACACATGTTAGTTTTTTTATTTTTTATTTTTAATGTATCTAGTTGTAATTGAAGTTCTTTACATATTAAGGAAGATTTTTTTTTACCATACGTCAGGCTTTCATGTACCAATACTGACTGGTATCCAGATGTTCAAATTTTGCCAAATTGTCAGATGTACGCTATATCGGCTTCCCCATTCATAGAATGGTCAGGAAAAGAGCATATAAATGTTCCCCTTCTTTGAAATTGGATTTCAAATGTTCCCCTTATATGAAATGACAATAATTTTTTTGCAGACTTAAATCAGTGATTCTAGAATTTCCCTATTGACTTAAACAGGACTATTGTAAAGTCAGTGGTTTGAGGCTTACAATCCTACATCCTTATCCTAAGTACATTTAATCAGAAGTCTGTGCTATGAATTTTAGTAGGAATTATTTCTGAATGAGCATGATTAGGACTGGTGTGACAGGATTTTTTGAGCACTTATGTTTCAGTGGCTTTGATTTTTTTATTATTATTATTATTTTTAAATGAGGCCTAGTGGGCACAGAAATTGGTTTCTGTAATATATTTCAGAAAATTTTGTCCCATATTCAGCAAAGGTATATAAATGCTTAGGTTTTAACCTATAATAGAGACTGCAGGGGTTTCATCCTCCTTGCATTCTAATAACTCTCAGTCTCTTATGTATAAGTTACTGCTTGGGTGTAAATATGTTATAAGGTGATATTAAAGAAATCACAGATCTTTTACAATGCCAATTGCTCTTTGTTTTAATACTTCATTTTAATTATTTCCAGGATGAATTCCATCCATTCATTGAAGCACTTCTTCCCCATGTCCGAGCGTTTGCATACACTTGGTTCAACCTACAAGCTCGAAAGCGAAAATACTTTAAAAAACATGAGAAGCGTATGTCAAAAGAGGAAGAAAGAGCTGTGAAGGATGAATTACTGAGTGAAAAACCTGAGGTCAAACAAAAATGGGCATCTAGACTTCTGGCAAAGCTACGGAAAGACATCAGGCCTGAATACCGAGAGGATTTTGTTCTAACTGTCACAGGGAAAAAACCTCCATGTTGTGTTCTTTCCAATCCAGACCAGAAGGGCAAGATGAGAAGAATTGACTGCTTACGCCAGGCAGATAAGGTCTGGAGATTGGACCTTGTTATGGTGATTTTATTTAAAGGTATTCCGCTTGAAAGTACTGATGGCGAACGCCTTGTAAAGTCCCCACAGTGCTCAAATCCAGGGCTGTGTGTACAGCCGCATCATATAGGGGTTTCTGTTAAGGAACTCGATTTATATTTGGCATACTTTGTGCACGCAGCAGGTAAGTGCCTTCATCCCAAGTTGTTCAACTTTGAATACATTTTTGACTTTATTAACTTAGGTCAAAAGTTTCTGCTGGTGTAACGTACATATACTGTGCTGGTTGGCAGCATGGCTGTGATTATGGTTCATGTGTAAGCAATGGTGGAAAAGAGTTAGATGTGAAGTGGAGCATTGTTCATAAAGGCGACTGCAAAAGAATGGTGTCTTTTCTGCATATATAAAACATTTTTATAAGAGTCTGTTGGTAAAATATTTTATGGCCTGGTTAAAGAATGCAAAACAGGATGTTTTGTGTTCTGTAGAACTTATTATCTAGAAGTGTTAAAATCTGCCATTTAGGGAAGAAATTGACAGTATTTCTGTGGTAAGTCCAGTCCTTACATGGGGTTGAGTATGCAAAAACCTAGCCATAGCAGGAAAAAAAGGATGTATTCTCTCAGGTACATGGTTGATTTTAATTGCCACAATTAAAGAAAAGCCTTTCTGAATGAGAGAGGACAATATAAAATTACCATTTCAGCAGTTGCTGTCTGTATGTAGAATGTCATTGATTCTAAAATAGTTTGCTAGTTTAACAGTGTTTCTATTCTTCTCTTAATATAAGCTAATACACAGACTTGTATAAGTATTAGTACACTACCAGCTACAAATAGATAAATACTGCTACTGAGCAAAATTATAGTTTGCAACAGGCATTTAAGACTTCTTACTATTTTAGCAGCTCTGGAGCTTTTAGGTTATTAGGGTTAACAGTGGCAACAGTTTGACCTTTCAAAGCAACTCACTGGTCTTACTGTAGGTCATTAATATGAAGACTAGTTTGGTGGAGGATTAGAGAAGAGTATAAGCTTGCATTTATGGCCTACAGTGTTTAAGTGCTAGGTACCTTAGTAGCTTGAATGGTCTTATTTAGAATTGGTTGTAGTGATGTTTTTGGAATTGTTGGTATGTACAGTTATAAACAGACGCTTTGGTGCTTTTGTACTAGGGAGATGGTTTGCTTTCACTTTAGAGTATGTGATGTTATTATTTGCATTCTGTACTTCTGATACATGCATTGAAAAATATTAGTGATTCGAACCTTTCCTATGAAGTGGGACTTTTGTTTTGTTTTTAAAAGAAACGTTTCTGTTTTCATTAATTGAGTAAAAATATCAATAGGCTGGAGTCTTATCTTTGTTGTAAGGATTTTGTGTGAGATTTAATAATTACATATGTTACATTGGAATTAAATATGGAAAAGTGATGATCCAGTAAAGGGTTTGGTGCAAGACATTTAAGCAAAGCTATAGTCTCTAAAATATTGGTGCTAAATGGCGTATCATAATCTTTGTATGCCTGTTGACTCAATTGTTTTAGGTTGATTTTTCAAATAATCCATTGAATTCATTAAAATAGTTCAAAGTATCATCTTAACAAAGCTCTGCTATAGTAATTTTAAGTGTTTAATCAATAACTTGTATTAAATCAGCGGATTACAAAACCTTCACCAAAAGTATGGTTGTAATATAATATTGTTGGGGAAAAGAATAAGATGTAATCAATTGTCACACACATACACACATATATATATATAGTCACTAATTTTAATAATAATGTTTTACACACACACACACACACACACACACACATATATATATATATATGGACCATTTTAGTAAAGCACTTTCACCTAATCTTGTGTTAAGTTTTGAGGTTTTTTTTAAAAAACAACAACAAGCTAAACGTTTTAGTTATATATTTAATTACAAGTGCAGTGTTTTGGAAGGTATTTTTTGTGTGACGTTCATTTGAAAATGTAAAATGTTTATATTTTCACTCATTATTTTTCCACAGCTTTACTGTCTCACACACCCCATCCGTTCTATGTGTTGTAGAGAATATTTCAATAATGAAACATTATTAGGCAACCCTCATTGTTTGTTTATGCAGGAGAATGTTTGTAGTCTTTTTCTTTTTCACTCTGCTATACCCAGAATTCTTTGTCCCAACTGAACATAGGCCAAGTTGATAGTGATTGGTTCTTGCAGAGCTGCAGTAATGGCAACTTATACTGTATGCGCAACAAGAGCATGACGAAACAAAGTCTTGGAGGCCCTTTGTTTTCAGTTATTCCTAATTTTATGTCACACATTTACTGCATTTTTAAATATGGCAAGGAACTTGCCAGCATGAATGTATAAAAAATAGGTCAGTTGGTCAGATTACATATAGCTGAATTGAAGAGCATTTGCTATAACCCAAAAGCTCTACATGCATGGAACAATGTTTCTATCTACTTAAACGTTTTGAAAAATTGCCAGTATTGGCAGGGGAGGGGGTTCTGACTCCAAAATGTGCTTTCAGATACATGCTAAACTGTTGTGGCTTTCCACTCGATGTGCTATTATTTTGTACTGATCCAAGATGTTTTAATTCTCAGGGATTTCTGAAATAAGATGCCTCTTTATTCCTTAAATGCGTATTTGCAACTATTGCTTTGTGACCTTTTTATTTATTGCCTACCTCCTACCTAAGAGCATGACATAGTTACTTGCAAGATGTGGAACAATACTTCTTTTGAAATCACAAACATAAATCATTTTCATAAGAAAATGGTAAAGAAGCAGGGGCTCTAAATTTTGGCATTTATGCTGACAAACATGTATATAGAAGGAAAATGAGGAATATCAGGGGGTGGCTAAATTCAGGTGCACTGAATTTGGGTTTTTGTTTAAAGTTTCATATTGGAATTTTAACTTAAAAAATCCAGTAGGGTGAGCAGTGTTATCCTAGATTTTGGGTTGCTTTTCTCATTTCAGTTTTCCTTTCTTCCTTTCAGCTTTCCAGACCATGTATTAAATGACTAGTTGGAAAACTCCTGTGGCAAAGAGTATTATTTGTGGGAGTGTAACATCAAAGTAATTTATGACAAATTCTCTACCAGATGATCTGTATCAGGATCTGCAATATACTAGGCACGTGGCAAGGTCACCATTTAAGTTGTTAGGGTCATAACCTTCGCCACCAGGCATTTGACCTTTGAGATAAAGTTAACCTTTGTTCATTAGTAGGCACTGAAGCGAGGACTTCCTTGTTTGTTACTGCAGCAGAACAACTCCAGCTACCATGGTCACATTGTAAAAAAAAGAATTCTAAGCTCAAGTGTTAGGTTCTGTGAGAGGTTCAAAGATTTTTCTGACTTCTTTCTGTACTTTTTTTGTTGTTGGGGGCAGTGGGGAGTGGGAGGCCTTTTCTAATGGACAAAACAAGCTTGTGTTTTGTTAGCCAGAAAACTGATAATTTTTGACCATGACTTTAAAAGAAAAAGGGCTTGCATGTTTACTCAGAAATAAGCTCCACTGACTTCAATGGGTGTTATGCCATAGTTGGTGTATTTAGGATTGCAGTCTTAAATTGAGCAAATGGTTGGCACAAAATATCTTAAAAAACAAAAAGCCGCACAAGGACATTTAAAGATATAAAATTAATTTTGAAAAAATTGACTGGTATATATATTATTTGAATGAGCTGTTTTCTATAGCTCTTTTTGCTGTTTGAAAATGGAGTCCAAAGTAGCGCCAAGGCCATTTTAATTTTGGTGAACTGTAAAAATCTCTTTAGTTCTGGAGATAATTACTTTGTGGTAGAATACACATCTTTTCTTCAACCAAAAATAAACCAATACTCTGTAGTACTGTATTTTAGAGTTAGATAATATTTGCCTGTGTGGGGGAAGGTATGTGCTTTCAAGTCCATTGAAGGTGCACACACATACACACACACACGTCACCTGGTGACCCCATGAATTTCATAATGTTTTCTTTGGCAAGGGATACTCAGGTAGTTTTGCAAGTTCCTTCCTCTGAAATATAGCCTAGAGCACCTGGCATTTGTTGGTGCTCTCTCTTCCAGGTACTAACCAGACCTGACCCTATTTAGCTTCCCAGATCAGATGATGCCTTCATGGTATTTAGGCCTGTAGGTAATACAAATACAGCTTCTGTTATAGATGAGATATTCACCACAATGAAGCATAAAAATGAAGCGTTCTTCATTATATGAGCGCAGCATTGTAAGTTCTTGGTGACTGTTCTTAGGCTCTGGAACTCTCTGCCAAGGGAGACTAGATTTTCTTTCTTGTAGTCCATGTACCGACAAGGACAATTTTATTCAGGCATATGCTTTGCTTATAGATCGCTCTATGTCTGAAAGCAGTTTAACCAGTTGAGTGCTGACTAGTCGTTTTTGTAGCTATGTTTCAGCTGTATTTTAAAATTCTATTTGTAATAAGTTTTTAATTATGATTTTTAAAAATGTATTTTATTATTGTTATGCATAAAGGCCAAGTATAAAACAATAAAATAAAATAAATTCTTACATATATACTTGGATACCATTACAGTGTCTATGGTTGCATTCCTTTGTTTTGAATATGAAATGTTCTCTTAATTTTTTATTGCATACCATTAGTGCCATTTATCATTATGCTAGTCACCATAATAACAGTTACAGACCATTTGGTAATTAGAAGTAAAGTGAAAGCTGTTGTAACAAATAGTGCAATACTCACTGTTCTTAAAAAGTATACTATATTAACCATATAAAGTATTTCTGATCTCATCAAATCATTTCCATAACTGTAGAATTGTAACAATGTTTTGTAATTATTTAGCATTGTAAAAAGTTTTTTTCCTGATCAAGTGTTTGCTATTTACTTTAAATCAAAGGACAGCAAATGCCCTTTCTTAGACAGGATAGGTTATCCTTGGTTTGTGACTGCCATTGTTATTCTATCATATGATACTACTGTTTTCCATGATTTGCTGTTTAACTGGATGGCCATGATGACAAACTGAGAACTGCTGCTATAAAGCAGGTGTGGGATCACTATAGTTTTTATGCAGTCCCCAAATTTATTTATTTATTTATTTATTTATTCAAACAGGTTTGAGTTGGATAGAAGAAGGCTCACTATAAACATGATGCTATTCCATTCTGAATGTAATCTGTAGTATGAAGTATGCTGGATCTCCAATATGTGAGCCATACAATGTGTTGATCTTAACTTCCATTAAATTTAACTTCCAGATGCTGTTGAACTCCAGGTCTCATAATTTCTCACAGTTAATCATGCTGTGTACTCCTAATAGCAGCTAAATAGCCACACGTTTCCTGATTTTCCTCCAAAGTATTAAGTACGCTTCAAAGTATTAAGTCCCATGCACACTTATCTGGGAGTAGATAACATTGGATTCATGGTGATTAGACATATGCAGGATTGCACTGTAGGATCCTCCATAACTTGATATTATATTATTCAGATAGCCTTATCACCCAGACTCACTGTGCTTCTCCAGCAAAACGCTTATTTGATAGCACATTTTATGAACAGCTCTTCTTTTGATGTGATGATCTAAATTATTTTGAATGCTCCACAGAAAGTGAAATCTTCATGAGGCTATAATTAGCTTGTAGAGTTCTATGAGAGTAAGGGCTGTCCCACTCTTCATAGTTGCAGAGTGTTGCATTTATAAAATAGGATTCTCTTCCTAGAGCCTTCCTCACCGCTAAAGAAAATGAGACAGCTTGGTGGTGTAGATATTGGTGTTTGTACCACACAGAGGACCTACATGTGTGTTTGAGACATTTGATGAAGGGTCATTGCTGAAACAGCTGGTTGTGCATTAACATGTGCTTAAACCTCATTGATTTCAGTGGGATTACACCATGCCCACCCTTTTCTGGATTATCCCAGATATGTATCTGTCACAGCAGAAGAAAATATTTGATCTAATATGTGAATGCCTGTGCTTTGGCTATATTTATACAAAACCAAGACACTGTAATTGATTAGCATACTGCTGATACAAAAACAACAACAACAACAACAACAAACAAAAACCCACCATCGTCTACTTCTCTATTATTGCCAGTTCCAGCTGCTGCTTCTTCTTGTTGGGGAAACTGAAGAGTTTGCAGACTCCAGCCTCTGATCAGTTTTGGAAAGGAAAGGGGAATAAAGATGCATTGACTTGTTATATTGGGGAGAAGAGGGTATCTTGTTCTTGCAAAGTCTAAGACCTGAAAACAACTCTAGACGCAAAAGTATTAGAAAAATTATCCAGTGTATCAGAACTTGTCAGTCTTGATTAAGTCTAGAAATTTAAGTCAAAAAATTGACCCCCAAAAACAGGGCTTCTGCAGACCGGCCCAAAGGGCTGGCCTGGAGGTAGAGTTGGGGTGAGGCAGCCGCACGCCAGCCGCCCCAATCCCATGCTAACAACGTCCTGAGCTGTGCACCATTAACACAACGTGCGGTGTCAGGACGGCCGCCCAGTGCAGTGTTCTGACACACTGCATTGAAAAAGGCAAGGAAGAGTCGCGTGCCAACTCTCAGGGCAGCCTTTTGCCGCCCCTAAAAGGAGCAGCATTTTGCTGCTCTTTTCGGGGCGGCAAAAGGGAGGATTGGGGCTTTGGTGTGGGGCTGTTATGGTCCCAATCTGCCACTTCCCAGGGTGGCCCAGAGCTGCCCATCTGCAGAGGCCCTTAGTCAACATATTTTCAGGTCAATGTAAGTACTGTACCTTAACTCTTATTAAAAATAAACAAAACAGGAACTATCCCCTGGTGAAAGGCAAGAGTGTAATCTGTCTTGGGAGTCACTGACCTCCCTCTACTCTCTTATCCATTCAGCCTTTAGTGTGAGCACAAACAGTTATGCCTGCTGGAATTTTGTAAGTTCTTTGGCATTGTTTTCCTTTGCTTCATCTTTTAGAGACTTTGCTATGTGCCTCCAAGTTTTCCCCTCAACTTATCCACACATCATATCAAAATCCATAATTTTGGCCCCCAAACCTGCCTTCGACTTATACATGAGGTCAACTTATAGTTGAGTATATACGGTACACTCCTGTCTGCCTTCCTAAATTTTGTGGTGTAATTTCTCAGTCTTATATCTGAGACACTTGCACTCAAAATTCTCCAGACACATTGTTGAGGATTATATTTATGAATCATGGATTTGTAAAATTCAGTAGCAAATTATTCCTGTGACCCCTCCATTTGCACATGATCAGAACTAGAACTTGTAAGAGTTACTTTTATGTACTGCTGTTCCCAGAATCTCCAGCCAACATGGCAACCATATTGATTACAGCATAATATGTAAATGTCCAGAACTCTGCTTAGAACCCATTTGACAGGTCTAGGCCTCAACTTCAGTATAATGTGTTAAATCTGCAATGTTTGCAGTCCAAATTGTTGAAGATCCTGTATCCAGAACGGAAGTCCTGGTTCCAGGACTCCATGTGAGAATTACTGCTCTACAGTATATTGTAGAAAGGGATCTGTATTCATCAGTATTTTCTGTTTTGGCAAGTCGAGGAGACAGTTTCTTTGGCTAGCTGTAGCAGACTGTAGTTGACAGAAGAAGGATTTAGATGGGGACAACTGCATTCATCCCCCCTGCTGCTGTAATTGAGATGGTAAGCATCCATGCTAATTTGAATCCTAACGGTAGTGGAACTTATGAGTGTTTGCTATATCATGAACTGTTGGCACCAGTTCAGTCATGTGGCTAAGCTTTCTCCACAACAGAAACAAATAAAGCTGAGCAGCATGTAGGCTTTTAATATTTCTTAGAATACTTCCAGGTGTTTTCAGGGAGGAAAAGTATTGCGTGGTTTAAATGCTGTTTCCTGTATCCTGAAATAGCAGATGTACTCAATCAGTAAGAAAAGAAGGTTCCTAGTATAAACATTGTAGGAAGAAATTCTTTGAGTCGAGTCCACAGCATTTATAGTCATGAGGCTAGCTCACCAGTATAAATACTGCCCAGTGCTGCTGGATATTTATTTACTTTATAGCCTGCCTTTCTCCCAACATGGGATCCAAGGCAACATATAACATTTTAAAAATACAATACAATAAAAAAAACTTAATAAAAAAGTTAAAACACAAATTAATTTCTATTTAAAACACATTTAAAAACAGCATTAAAAACAAGCCTGCAGCATTAAAAACAAATTCAGACTAGGCCTGGAATTCTCTTAAGTTTCTGTATTTTTATATTTCCCTTCTTTTCCACTCTATGATGAATAGTATTAATTTAAATCTATTTAAGGCAAGTGTGGGAGAAACCACAATCTTTGTTGTGGTCAGTGGTGTACACAGCAGGGTTGGAAGTTTCACTTGATTGAGGACTGAAAGCAGACTCTAGAAGGCTTAAAACATCATGTCAGCCTTTTCTAAGACTTTGTAAGACTTGGGTAAACCCTAGTACTTCACAGTGTAAGTAATTACTATTATTGTGATATCTACTTATTGCTTCCACTCTAATTTTAAGTGCAAAAATGACAACAAAAACTAACCTATGCAAATTCTGCAAAAAACAACTACCTCTACAGCATAATAGAGTCCACCATCACACCAAATTAAACTAACATAACCAGTATGTAATTTGAAGCAGTGATGCCCTCATTTTACAGATGATTTTCTTTGTTCCAAGGCATAAGAGTGATGTGTTCCTTGCAGTCTGTCCTACTGATTAACATGTTCCTGACATCATCTGGCCCTTTAGTTGTTTTGACCAACTTGTAGCATAGACCCATGGGCTGACTTGCTGATGAGATCTATACTGGTACTATTTTCAAGAGATTTTATGCCAAGCATGGGCCACGACTGAGGTTCTATTGGGTTATTCAGGGTGGATCTGTCCATTGTTGCAGGAGAATAATAGCTTGTTTTGACTGTTTGATGGATGGGATTGCAGCTATCTAGCTTTCCCCAAAAGCAGCTCAGTCAAGGAGGATTGGGTCTCTAGTGTTCTGGTCGTGTCCATGCAAAGAGAGTAATACCGTGGATGAGATCTGCACTGCCTCTACATAGCTGTCCTTCAAGCAGTGCAATGCAACATTCAAGTATCAGTGGTGTTGCAGTGTCAGCTGCTGCTGCTTTGCTTTTCCTTTGGCTTTAAGGATTAAGGTTTTGGCTGCTGTGTATGGAGCTTTTACTTTTATTATAAAGTAAGGTGGCATAATGATATGAGTACTGGACTATGATTCTGTAGATCAGGGTTTGATTTCCTGCTGAAGCATAAAAACCCACTGGGTGACCTTGGTCAAGTCACACTCTCTCAGCCTCAGAGGATGGCAATGGCAAACCCCCTTTGAAAAAACTTGAAAAGAAAACCCTTTGATAGTTCTCATTAGGATTGCTATACTTGTATCCTCATTGTTATATTTTATATGCCTTTAAATTAGTGTTTTCAATTAGTGTCATTTTTAATAGGACAGTTTATTTCATGTTTTTAAATCATTTTTACCATTATGATTGATGTTAAGCTGTATTTATTTCAATCAATGTTGTGAACCACCTTGGGTCCCATGTTGGATGAAAGGCATAATAGAAATGTATGAATTAATAAATAAATGGTAGGAAATGCAGCACCTCTGGACATAATTCTTCTTTTTGAATAATTTGCTAATCAGACACTGAGGCAACAAGCAATGATGACAGGCTGAAGTGGTTGTTCCCAGACATTCAGGAGAGCAAGCGATAACTACATTGATGATATGAGTTGTCTGTTGTATCATTTCACACAAATTTGCAAAAGAGAGGTTCACTAATTTTGCGGAAATGTTGCTATGGATAGGAATTACAAATGAATAGCTAGTCCTGTACACATCCATGACCTCTACCCAAATCCTCCCCCATTTTTTTTTTTCTGTTGGAATAAATTCCATTATTAAGATATATTAAATTTTATGTTAGTAAGACTTTTCTTATCATGTATTGGTAACAATGCCATAATAAATTGTTGGACTGTTGAGTTGCTGCCAGTTTGTACCAGATTGTGGTACTGTACAATTGTGAATTTGTTCGACCATTTCCATAGTTTACTCTTTCCTGGTAATGTCTCTGTAAATCTAAGGGAGAATAGATTAGGACTGTGGTCATCCATACATGGATTACTAATTTTGTATTTTGTTTTTCATTTTGTTTACTTTGGTCTTGAACCAGAAAGATGATTTAAAGTCATACATGGTGAAGTCCATACAAAATCAATGTTATAATGGTGAGAGTCTATGTGATCGGCTTAGGCCTGGAAGCACATGTGGCAGTCTTGGGCAGAAATGCTTTTTGTCAGTTTCAGTCAATATTCCAGCTGTGACTGTTCTGTGCAATAATCATCCCTGTCTATGTAATCTTAAATGATTGAGAATTGCAATATTGACAGAGGTGGACTTTCTGTCTCTCCTTGTGGTGTCTCCACATTCTGTGTTGTGGTGGGTGGGGAAGCACAGTAGGACCTTTTTGATTGTGGTACCTCATTTTGGGATGTATACCAAAAGAAGGCTCACTTGGCATTGGTCCTGCCATATTTTCAGTGTTCTCATTTGGTTGTTATTGTTGTTCTCCTAAGGTTTTTTTTTTTTTTTTTTTTTAGATTTTTTAAGACCCTTAATGTCACTGTAGGTTGTTTTAGCTCTCTTATCTTGTATCCACCGATCCCATAAGTTTTTATTTTCTTCCATGATTGTTTTATTTTCTTTGATAAGTTATAGTGTTTTTCACTATATGTCAGCATCTTTGAAATTTGATAAATGTATGCTGCTGGTGGTGGCCGTGATAGCAGCAGGAGCAGAAGCAAATCAATGCTGTACCATACATACATAGATAAATACTTTGTGCACGAATCATGGTAGTGCCTTCGAAAGTTGTTCAGAAAAGATACGTAATGCCAAATATGCTTCTTTATATAGACTGAAATGATAAGCATTATGACTAAATATGTGAATTATGTGTATTATAAATACACTTGTGAAACTAGCAATACAAAATGGGAAGGGGTTGTAATTGCAGACATTGTTAGACTTCAACTCCTAGCCATCCTAGGTAGTGAAGCCATTGATGAGGAATGTTGGAAGGTGCATGATTATTGTTAGAATTATGGGGTTTTTTGGTTAAATTTTGGTTAAATATGTTGGAGATTCAAGTTTCCTAAGGCTTCAGCCTTTGTTAAGGAAGCAAAAATATCAAACGTATCTAAGCCAAGCCTGTAAGGGTCTAGCTCAGGGGTAGGCAACCTTTCCCCTTTAAGGGCCGAGGGACTTCAGGTCACAGAAGCCTCAGCCATGTTGGCCAATAGTCCCATGTTGGCCAATAGCTCCTGGGATTCTGGGAGCTGAAGTCCCTCGGCCCTTAAAGGGGAAAGGTTGCCTACCCCTGGCATAGAGGCTACATCTGGAATGAACAGTTCCAGTAAAAGAAGAAATCTTTTGGCCTTTACAGACTGCCAGAAATAATGCAGCTTGAGGCCACTTTAACTGTCTTGGTTCAGTGCTAAGGAATCATGGGAAGTGTAGTTTATTGTGGCACCAGAGCTCTCTGACAAAGAAGGCTCAATGTCCCAGTAAAAAAAAAAAAATACAATTCCCATGAATCTCTGGCACTGAGCCAGGACAGTTAAAGTGGCCTCAAACTGCATTATTTCTGGCAGTCTGTAAAGGCCCCTTTCTCATCATCTTTCCAAAGAAAGTTGATAGAGCAGGGAGATGGGAGACTGTAGAGAGACAGGAGAAAATCCCTTTGTTTTGAAGAACCTTCCTAAAGAAGTGAGCTGAAACACATGATTTGTTTAGCAATTTACAAAGGTATTTAATGCCCCTGTGATTCAGCAAGAACCAAATGGTATGTTTAGAAGAGGGGTCAACAAAGTTTGCATGCAGTGAAGATCCTGTCTATCTTAGGAAGAGGGCGAGAGAAAATGCAAAGATATTCTAACAAAATTAATAAACGTGTCCTCCACAAGTATTTGGTAAAACAACTAGATCTGAGCTAAATAGACAGGATACATTGATAGGTAAAAAGAAACTTACTTTATTGTTACATCTAGGTTCTACAAAATAATTACATAGGACCTTATCACACGGGGCCCAATCCAGACAGAATTCAATTGAAATCCCGACCTAATACGTATTATTTTCCCGTGTTTCCACATGACATCACACGGAACCCCGACAGAACCCCGACAGAATGCGGAATGATCCGAGATCTTTTGAATTTCAGTTTCTTCAGGAATTACAATTGCGTGACGGGATTAATATTGCTTTTACCGTAAGTGCAATCACCAAATACATATCGCCAAATATGTATTGGGGAGCATTTCCCCGCCATTACCTCCTTGGAGCGCCGGCGCTCCAAGGAGGACCTCCTCGGAGCCCCGATCCAACACGGGGCCGACGCTCCAAGGAGGAACTCCTCGGAGAGCTGGCTCTCCAATGGGGACCTCCTCGGAGCGCGGATCCGACGCAGGGCCGGCGCTCCAAGGAGGACCTCCTCGGTGAACGCTGCGGCGGGAGGTCCTCCTCGGAGCGCCAGCCATGAGGAGGGCCGGCTGCACCGAGGACGACCTAGGAAAGGGTGACAGCCGCGGCGAGTGACAGCCGCGGCGAGCATAGTGCACATGTGCAAGAACATCATTGCTTGTTCATGTACGGGATTTTCTAACTTGTGTGTGAATGGCAAATACGGTTCCCGGGAGCGCTTTCCTTAAATGCGTGATGAAGGTAATTGCGTGTGAAAACCATTTGCGGAATGAAGGTTTCTTTTCGGTTTCTTTTCACAATCTGTCATTTCAGGATTATTATCGCTTTGTGGGCCACGTGTGATAAGGTCCATAGTGGAGAAAACTATACTTTGGTACAGAGGTCCCTAGATAGCTGACCTCCATGTGTGTAAGTAAGAAGAAAAACATCTTTAGAAGCAAAGCCTGGTTTCTGCATCCATGCTTAGTAAAAGCAGAAAGGAAAGTGTGCTCTCAAACAAAGAATCATAAAAGTTTATTACCCCCAGGAAGAATCCCCAGGAAGTGGAAGGATATGAGAAGTGACCTCTTCAGAAGCATCACTGATCAAAGGACCATAGAGATATACATCAGTATTCCTGTGTAGAGCACCCCCTTCTCAAGGAAAACATAGAACTACACACAAGCATTGATGCTGATTCTCCAACACCCCTTCTCAGCAATGCTTGTCTTTATGTGACAAAATTCATCTTGTTTCTACATATTGCTTTAGTAGCCCACAGACCGAACTCTTTTCCTTTAACAAGTATGTCACACAGTATCTAGAATAATCATCTATAAAGGTCAGGAAATAATGATTTCCACCTTTAGATACAATTTGGATTGGTCCATACAGGTCTGAATGAACTATCTGTAGATTTTTTAAAAATTTTATGCTCACAGATTTTTGGGATGGAAGGTCTAGTACTTTTCCCTTTATGCAATGCACACATCTTGAAGTATCAAATTTACATTCTTGTAATTCCAGATCTCTAGTCAAATCATTTCTCTTCAAATGTTTTATCTCATCCATGGGAAAATTACCTAACCTTCTGTACCATAAGTGAGAACAGTCTACATTAGCATTTGCACAGGATCTCACCATGTTGACTTGCTCTCTGGTACACCATTTTTCTTCAATGCTCTGGCACATAGTTCTCCATCACGAGTTATTGTGCATAAATTGTCACTGAAATGTACATCATATCCTTTGTCAGTTATAACTGATACACTTAGGATGGCTTGATCTAACCCTGGTACAAATAAAATATTCTTAGCTGTGATTAAATTTGTCCCATGGTCTGTATTGCATCTTAACAAGCAATCTCCTTCAGACATGGCTTGAAGAAATGTCCCACTTGCAGTTTTCACAACCTCATTGTGATCAATTGGACTCAAGTTATTCAACAAATCTGAATTTCCTGCCATGTATTTACTTGCTCCCAAATATATGAGAATAACATCATTTGGTTTGTTCAGAGTTGCTAGCAAACTCATATGATTCTTAGCATGCTTGAAGGCAGGGAATCAAGTGGTTTAAACATTGGACTAGGGACTAGGGACTTCTGGTGATGAATGCTCCAGGGAGGCAACTGCCTGTTGCGTGGATAAGTTCAGTCACAGAGATTTTCCAGCCAATACAAAGGGTCCCCCTGATAAAGGGGAAGTAGAAGGGCTCGCTATGTCCCTTGAGCCTTCTAGGAAGACCTCCAAAAGGAAGATCGAGAGGGGATCAGGAGCAGAGAAGGTGAAAGTGGAGAAGGAAAGATGAGAGGACAAGAGGAAGCCACATCCACAAGTAGCTGCTTAAGCAGCAAAGTGCCACCACCACTTTTATTTTTCTTTTGAAATAAGAAGGTAAATCCTTCAAAGACAAATTTGGAAGATAGCAATCTGTTGGTTGTGTAGCTTTCTCAATTAACTGGTGCATCTACTCTGATCTGTTAATGAGAAAAGCCCTGGCTGGGTGGAAATGTGATCAAAGGACCAAAGAGGAGAAACTGAGGATTAATGTATTTGAGTTTGGAGTTTTGGAAAGCAAAGTGGACAAATCAATGAAAGTAAAAGTGTAGACTTGTGAAGTGAGATTGAAAGGGAAAGGAAGACTGAAAGTAAAGTTAAGGCTAACAGAGCCAGGTCATGACTGAACAATTTGGGTGAGGTGGCAGAGATTGGATTAAGGAGAAAGCAGAGGAGAAAATGTGGTTAGTGTACATTGAAGGGAGAAGGCAAAGAGACATTAAATTGAGGTGGGAGAATGGAAGAAGGAATGAGGCCAAGTAGTTTTGTGTAAGGAGACCTTTCCATATAAAGAGTCCTTTATATTTATATTTATTTTTCTCTTCTCCCCCTGTTGCCATTGTTGACTGTTGACTGTGAGTTTTGTGATATTGTGGATTTGCCGATGCAGAACGTCTGAACATTGAAAGGAGGACTGTAAAGAACTTGGATAGAAGTGTTGGTAAAGAAGACTTATTATAAGGGACAACAACAAGGGACCAACAAATAATTTAAAGCATCTTAAAAGGTATATCTTCCCACCACATTTAGCAGACACTGACTTTTTAAATAGTTCCCAAACTTAATATTATATGAAATTTTGAGGTCAAAGAGGTGAAGAGACTGAGAAATAAGAGAACAGAAGCTTAGATAGAAGATGGAAGAAGATTTAAGATCGAGAAAGGTGGAGAAGATTAAAGTACCCCCTTTACAAATTTGTCATATTTGTTATATATTTGTTATATCTTGCTTTCTTTGTGGCTGGAAGAATAGATGATTTTGATAACTTTACTATTAGAACAATTTAGAAATTAGGACAAAAAGCTCTCATTTAAATTAATTGCTTGTGGGGAATTGGAGGGATTTCAGGGGAATTGGAGGGATTTCAAGGAAATTGTATATTGTTGATTGCTGTTTAATCATTGAATAATTAATTAAGGGGTTTAAATAGTTATTTTAGTAATTAAATTAAGTACATTATATTAAACTACACAATATTAAGACCTGTATTATTTATAAGTGACAAATTTATGAACTGGGAATTTGATAAGTGGGGTTATAAATTATAAAGTGAGTTACTGGTTAATGAATTGTTTTTAATTGAACTGTTTAGAATTGATTTGTTTAGAATTACGTATAATGTTTAGGAAGTATACATTTATAGAGTCGAATATTAATTGAAATATTTGAAATGCCATTATATTAATTGACTCATAAATTTTTATATTTATAGTAATTCAGGAGGAAAATTAATTGGGGAATATTTGATTATAAGGTTCAGAATCAATTGGGGGATACTTGATTTTAGTGGATTGTAAGATTTATATGGAATAAGAAAAAGTAGGAATCAAGTGCTTATAGTAATTATGAGAGATAGTGAAGGAATAAGTATCTGAGGAAATCATATTTGAGGGAAAATTGGATAGGTTTTGAAAGCTTTTTCTGAAAATACTGTGGGTAACTAATTGAGTGATTGTTGGTAATTGACATGGTAGAGTTGAATGAATACTGTGGAAAGAAGAAAGTTTGAGAAATTTTGAGGAGAGTAAACCAGAGTACTGAAGGATTGATAAACTATACCATGCTACATCTAACACTGCACAGGGTAAACTATTAGTAACTAAAGGTGAGAGAGAAGAAGAGGAAAGAAAAAGTAGGCAAAATTGAAACTAAACTCATTGATAAAAGGAAGCAAATTAAAAGTTTGTGAGAGAGAAAGTGAATCCCCTTTAAAAGGACCCCTATAAATATATATCAAACAAAGTAATATATAAAGAGATAAAAAGAGATAAATGAAGTAATTGTTAGCATAGTGAAAGTGGGAGAAGTTTCCAGAAAGAATTGAGGCTTGAGATTCAGTTTTCCCTTTCTCCTTTTTCCCTTTTCCTTTATTCTTTCTGGAGAGCTAATACAGAGTAAAGAATATAAGAAACTGAGTGGGGAAAGGCTAGAGTGACCTTGAAAATGCTGTACTGTGATTAGAGAACCAGCTGAGAAGGAGATACAATAAACAGAGGAAGTACACGTTTGGATGTCCAAGTAGGACATCTCTTGGATAACAGAAAGTGTTTATCTTCTTGGTTAATAAGAAAAGAGTTTATAGAAAAGGGAAAAAAAGTGATTTGGTCTAATTTAAGACTTTTCTTGAGTTGAAAAATTAGAAGGTGTGGAGGCAAGTAAATAACAAAGTTAACAGTACAGTCAAAAAGAGCTGCAACTCAACCTATCCCTGTAAATCAAAGAAGGCCATCTTTAGAATCCGTGGCAAGACAACCCAACCAAAGTGAAATGATTATGTTGATGGAGGAGACTAAATTCAGAAACAAACAAGCAAATACAAAGCGCTAAAGAGGAAATGAAACAAGAGTTCAAAATGGAAATAGGTGAATTAAGAACAAGATTGGAAAAAATAGATAAGGAAATGGTAAAGACAAATGAAAAAGTAGAGAAATTAGAAAGTGATGTTAGAGAAGATTAAAGAGTTGACCAAAGAACAAAAAGATGGCCAAGAGATGATGCTAAGGCTGGAGTTGAAACAGAAAGAGAATTGTTTGAATTTTAGGGGAGTTCCACAACATGCCAGCAAAAACTCGTATGAATTTTTGTCCCCCATTTTGGCAGAATATGTTGAAGAATCTGTGCAGCATTTCCCATGGGAAATAGACAGGATTTATAGGATTGCTTCAAGGACAGTGAGATTCATACATCTCTCAAGGGATATTGTGATCTATTTTGTTAGAAGACAGACAAGAGATCTAATTTTACCGAACTACAAAGAGAAATTGATTATTGAAGTAAAGGAGGTCCAAATATTTACAGATATCCCAGGAAAATTTTGAAGATGAGAAAGGAATATAGCTTCCTAACAGAGTAACTGAAAGTTTATGGCATCCCATATAGGTGGGAAGAAATAAAGGGCCTAATGGTGAGTTGGAAGCAAAAAAGATGTAAATTCAAGAGAGTAGAAAAGGCAAGAGAATTTTGGATCAACTTGAAGAAGGATATGAGGAAGAGTAAGGAGAGAGAGAGAAAGGAGAGCCCTGAAGAAAGTTTGGCAATTCAGGCGGAAGTTACACATGGATTCTGATCCCCGAAACAGGACAGGAAGAAAAAAGAAACAAGGTGTGGGAAGGAGGGGAAAGAGGGCGGAAGAGAAGGAAGAAGAAGAGGAAGAGGAAATAGAAGAAGAAGGGGATCAGTTAGTAACAGAAGAGTTACGTTAAAGTAGTGAACAGTTAAACCTGAGATCTGTGTGGTGTAGAAGTGTGGGTGTGTCAGAGATTTTTCCTGACTGTTTTTTCCTTTTTTTCCTTTTCAGAGTATTGTGGTTGTTAGTAGGAAAAGTGAGAAGAAGGAATTAATAGAAATAGTAGATGAGATTATTATCATGGAATGTGAAGGGGCTCAACTCCTCAGAAACATAAGAAAGTCTTCCTCTTCTTGGAAAAACAAAAATGCTACATGATTTGTTTGCAGGAATCCCATATAAAAATAAAAGCCAGAAGATTGATAAAAAAACAAAAAAAAATAGGGAAAGAGTTTTTGTCCTCAGTAAATAAAAGTAAGAAAGGGGTGATTATGTATGCTAATGATTATTTATGTACAAAAGAAGAACTTAATGATAATGAGGGTCATGTGATTGGTGTTGAAATAGAATGGCAAAAAGAAAAAAATGTTGATTGGAGTGTATGGTCCACAAGAGAATAAAAGTGAATTTTATGAAGACATACAAGACAAAATAGAAAGTATGAAAAGATTATTGTGATGGGAGATTTTAATGGAGTAATGAACTCAAATTGGATAGAATGGCAATGAAAAGAGTTAAAGAATAACAAGGGAAATTACATAGATCCTTTTTTTTTTAGGTTAGTAGAAGATTTAGCACTAACAGAAGTATGGAGAGATTTATATAATCATGAGAAAACATTCACCTTCTATTTGGAAAAATATAAATCCTTTTCAAGGATAGATATTTTTAAATTTCAAAACAAATGGTTAAAAGTTCGGAAGAAATGAAGGTGCTGGGTAGAATAATATCAGACCATAACCCAATTGTGTTGCAGTGGAAAGAGTGTCAGAAAACGTATAATTGAAGAATAAATGAAGAATTGTTGAAAGATAAGAAGGTTGTTAAAAAAGCAAAAGAAACAATCAAACTCCTTTTCAAAGAAAATTTAAACCAGGGGGTCAGACTGAGATAGTTTGGGACATGGGAAAGGCGGTCCTTAGGGTTTATTTCATCCAGCAGAGTACAATTTTTCAATGGAAGAAAAAGGAGAAAATATAGTTAATTCATAATACACTAAAAGGAAAAGAAGATTTAGAGAAACCAAATAATAAAAAGCTGGTCAAGGAGATAAAAATTTTGAGAAGACAAATGGAGTGCGAATTGTCGGTCAAAATTGAGAAATAATTAAAGATGTTTAAACAAGAAAATTTTGAACATGCAAACAAGCCAGGGAAATGGCTCTCCCATAGGTTCAAGAAAGAGAGAGAAAAGAGATATATTATGAAAATAAGAGAAGGAAAAGAGGTCTTTAACCCTCAGGGGAAAAAAATAAAGGAAATATTTTATAAGTTTTACACTGAGCTATGTGCAGAATAAGTGCTAGATATCTACAAAATAAATAATTATTTAGATATTAAAAACATTTGAAATTTGACGGAGGACCAGAAGCAAAACTTGGATAGACCCATAACAAGATCTGAGATAATCGAAGCTATCAAGCAATGTAAGGAGGGAAAATAAGCTGGACTTGATGTTTTTACCGTGTTGCATTATAAAACCTTCTGCAAGGAGCTAAGTGATCCGATACAATTAGTGATGAATGCAGGGGTAAAGGGGAAGTTATCAGAAACATGGAAAGAAGCAGAAATTGTGTTGATCCCCAAAGAAAATAAAGACGAATTGGATGTGAGAAATTACCAACTTATTTCTCTCCTGAATATGGACTACAAGATCTTTGCAATAATTTTGGCAAATAGATTGAAAAAATATTTAGGTAACCTAGTGGTTGAAGATCAAAGAGGGTTCTTGCCTCAATGACAAATGAGAGAAAATATATATTTATTTTGAATGTTTTGGAGTATTAAGAACAGTATAATAAAAAAAGTGGGATTATTTTTAATTTTTTTATTTGGAGAAGGCTTTTGATTTTTTTAATTGACAACAATGTTTGAAATTCTAAAGAAAATTAATATGAGCCCAAATTTTCTTAATTGGCTGAAAGAGATATACAGGTGACAAAATGCTCAAATTCTGATTAATGGAGAAAAAACAAAAATGTTAAATAATACAAGGTGGACAAGACAAGGATGTCCCTGAATTAAAGACTATAATGATAAAATAAGGGCCTTTGCCAATGATTTGGCTGTAAAATTCTAAAATCCGAATAAAATTTCAGATGAATTAGTACAAGTGATAAATGATTTTGGAAGGATAACAGGCTGTAAAATAAACAAAAATAAAGAAAATATTTTGTCAAAAATATTATTAGAGGAGTAGAGAAGGTTCTAGCTAGGCAGACAGAAATGAGAATAGAGAAGAAAGTGACATATTTGGATAACCAGATTACAAATAAATTGATAGATTTATTTGAAAGTAACTACAAAAGGGTATGGAAAACAATTAAAAGCAATTTAGTTACATGAATTGGAATGCAGTTGTTGTTGGGAAGAATCTCAGTGATCAAGATGATGGTGTTACCTAAGATATTGTTTGTCTTTCAAATGATACCTATCACATATTCTGATAATATACTTAAGGAGTGGCATAGAGACATATTGTGGTTTAAATGGGGAGGCAAAAAGCCAAGAGTCAAAATGAAGATCTTGCAGGACGCTCAGGAGAGAGGAGGATTGGGACTTCCAAATGTTAAGATATATTTTGAAGCGGTTTGTCTAATGTAGATAAAAGTATGGATAATGCTTAGTGACAGAAGACCATTGGGGCTAGAAGGAGAAGGGTTATGATATGGCTGGCATGCCTACCTAGCCTATGATAAGGATAAACAAAACAAACTTATCCATAATCATTGCATGAGAAGATCGCTGATTCGGGTTTGGAGAAAGTATAAAAGGAGAATAGTAGAGAAATTACAGTATCAATGTGGATTTCCCCACAGGAGGCTTTTTACAGAAAAGAGATGAAAATGACAGGGGAGTGGTGTAGGTATCAAGATATCATACAGATTGAGGATGGAGAAGATGCATGAGAGCCCAGGAGGTTTTACACCAAAAGGATTGGTTAATAATTGGTTCACTTATAGGTAGCTATATGAAAGGTTTAAAATGGAGAAGAAAAATTGAGGTTTTTAAGAAGCGGGGGGAAAGAGTGAATTGGGGAAAGTAATGGTTGGAGCACAAAAGAAAAGTATAGGTCTAATCTATAAAGCATTGTTAAAAATCAAGATGGAGGAAGAAATCATTAAGGAGCCAATGTTAAAATGGACAAGGAATATAGGTCACCCAATTCAGCTGGAACAATGGGGAAAAACTTGGTTGAGAGAAATTAAGTATATGACTTCACAACGTAAGGGAAAATTACTATAAAGTGTTTTCTCAGTGGTACATATTTCTGGACAAGCTAGCTAAAACTTACAAATTAAAAGAAAACAAATTTGGAAATGTGGGTATGTCCACGAGTTAAAAAATATTGGAAAGGTATAAAAGAACTCATAGAAAATATTCTGAGTATTAAACTCCAATTAAAACCAGAATTGTTTTTATTAGGAATAATGGAGGACAAATTAGAAAAGAAATTTGGAAAGGCATTTTTATATGATAACCACAACTAGGATGACACTTGCACAAAAATGGAGGATTGGTTGTTAAAATTATACAAAGCAATAGAGATGGATAGATTAACTTGTTTGGTAATAAATAATTCTTTGAGACAATTTAACAATGATTGGATAGCAGTAAATAATTTTTTGAAGATAAATCGGGGAAAATAGCAACAAGAAATGTATCATAATAAAGTAATAATATAAGATAGAATGAGGTAAGGCTAAAATAATATAGTGGTGTAAGAGTAAGACATTAAAAGGAATGTCAGAAGAGGAAGGAGTTGGATTAGGGAAAATTCTCCATGAGGATAGAATAAAAGATGAAGCCCAAGAAAGGTAGAGATTAGTAGGTAAAGAAAGCCATAGAGCAAAGGGAAGATAGAAAAATACTGACAGATAGGAAGTAGTATGAATGATATGATATGAATGTGAAAATATTGTTGGGGGCTGAGTGAAGAGTAAGAGGGTGGAAGAAAGAAAGGGAAGGGTACGAAGGAAGAAATGTAAATGTAAGAAGGTATGAGTAAGTGAAGAAAGGGTTGTGAAAGGAAGGGAGGTTTGAGGAGATGTATGGGAGGAGGAAGGAGATAAGAAAGTAGAAGGAGGAGAAAGATAAGAAGAAGAAGGAGATGAGTGAGGAAAAAGTTGAAGGGATGGAGAGTGAGGGTTAAAAGGTAAAGGATGGAGAATTACTAGAAAGAGTAAGAAAGGTAAGGAAGTGTAGTGGAGGGATAGGGAAGAGATTGAAAAGAACATATGAATAAGGCGAATGAAAGTTTGAGTGAAAAGAGGTAGAAAGGAGAGGGGGTATAGAGGGGGTGAGGATATTATTATGAATTGGTGTGTTTGATTTATTTAGATGTTATATATGGGTATTTAAAATTAACAAATATATAAGATTGGGGTTATATGGAAAATAGGAGGGAGGGTTTACTATTATTACTGGTATTAATTATTTAGGAAAGAGGATAGTATGATGGTATGTAATTAGAAAGTTTTTTTCTTTGTAAGGGTGAAAATGTTTAAGTGAGGGGGTTGATTGTTGTTTGTAACATTTGTTGTATTATTATTTATTTTAATATTAAAAAATATATTTAAAAAAACACGATTGGACTAGGACTCTGGAGATCAGGGTTCAAATCTCTACTTGGCCATGGAAACCTGCTGGGTGACCTTGGGCAAGTCACACTCTTTCAGACTCAGAGGAAGGGACTGACAAACCTTGTGAAGAAAACCCCATTATAGGCTGACCTTAGGGTCGTCATAAGTCATAAGTGACTTGGAAGACATGGAAAAAAGTTTTGTTCCTGTTTCTGCAAACATCTATCTTCTCCATTTCTGCCTGTGTTTGGGAACTCTGTTATCTTGCCTCAGAATATTTTGGCATGTTGGAAAGCAAAGCCTAAGTCAATAAATTTTGAGATGGAAAGGTGAATAGGCATGAGGATTTGTGTGACAAAATGGCTTAACTCAACTCTCTAGCTTTGATTTCCTACTTTCAACAAAAAAAAGTGTGGTTGTGTGGTTTGTGGATGTGTTGTTTTTTTTACCTGTCCCTGAAATAATGAAAGCTAAGATAGTCAGCCTAGCATACTGACTGATCTTTAGGCATGTATGCTTGCCTGAAGATGTGTAGTACAGACAAGAGTTGTGTCTGAGTGTGGCCACCTCTCCCAGTACAAGCAATGGTTAAAAGTCCTATTTTAAATAACCTTTTAGGTTACTAGACTTGTATCCTCAAAGTTCCATGTGTTAGTCTGCCTTGGATCTCACTGCTGCTATTTCCCAGTGTCCAGTTACAGATCTGTCTGTAATACTTATCTGTTCCTTTATTGTCTGCATTGCTCAGCTCCCCTTAATCTCTATCAGAATGCAAAAAATCTGTGTGTCCGGTTTCAGTGTCGCTCACAGTACTTTTAATAACTTAGTGTTCCCTTTGATTTCACTAAGCAGAATGGCATTTCTGGGTTTTCCTGTACCATGCTCGGAGTAGGCTCTTATTAAGGGAAAGTTCTTCAAAGAGAAGATGTCCAGCTTTCTAAGCCACTCCTTCCTAATAGCTCATTTTTATATATTTTCTTGTTCTGTCACTGGGGCCTATTACTACATGTGATAACATTTCTTTATCTTATGGTTGGGACACATTGTCTTATTGGATGCTAAATATCTACATTCCTTTACAAGGAAAAAAAAAGTGGAACAGTGCAAGTTATTTACATAATAAATCATCAAACTATATATACATTATTTGATGGATTATTCAACTGTAGATGAAAAAATTGAAAACATCTTCCCTACACTTGGTAATGGGATGTACTTGAGATCTTATTATTCTAGGGGCACATCTGCATGGATCAAATAAAATGGTCTTGCCTAGTTTTCACAGCAAGCTATTCAAATGATGTACAGGACAATTAGTGCCATATCTGGGCCTTTCCATCACCTCAGGCATTAATCTGGAGGGAAAAAAGTGGGGATTTATCCCAATTTTGAGAAGAAAATCTGGACAACCATGTTTCTATATCTGTGCGTATGTGTATGCATGTGTGTGGACTATGCTCCATAGCAATGCCATTGTGGGGCTTAGGGGAGAAATACAGAAATACATACATTTGCATGCATAGGGAGAGAGGAAAAGGACCAAAAGTGGCTACAGCTGTGTGTACGCATAGACTGATTTATCAGACTGGGTCAGTTTGAAAAGGAGAACTGTGTGTGTCTAATGCTCTTGAACTTGCATTGGTTTGTGTGGTGGTTGTGAGAACAAGTATATGACTGCTGTGGATCAGGTTAACCCAAAGGTAAACTCGATTTTCCTGTCAGTTTAGACATTCCCTAGGTTATTTACTCTACCCAAGTTTAAGAATAGCTATTTCAGCAGCAGAATATAGAGTAGAAGAAGGGTTATTAGTGTGTTGCAGGTAAAAACCCACAAATTCACATGAGCTTTTGAATTGAAAATGATTTCCTCAAGTTGTAGGAAGCTTGCATATAGAACATACTTGTACAAATTCTGTTTTATAATATACAGTTGCCCCTCCGTTTTCACAGGGGATCTGTTCTGGACTCCTCTGTGAAAATGGAAAATTGCCAATATTCAAGACCCATTGGCTTGAATGGCAGCGGGCGCACACCCCATTTTGTCCCTCTCCATTGGCCACCTGTTAATGGATGAGGGGCATGGACTTCAAGTCCTTGAAAATGGAGGGGCGACTGTACATCATCATATGACAAGAGCATGGTTCTGATTTAGAACATGCATAATTCTAAACTCAATATTTAACACATCTTTCATCTGCAACACAATTTTTTTCCAGTCAAAGTTGGAATTTTCTGGCATCTGAAAAACAATACCTGATTCTCTGCTGGAAGTTTTCAGCAATACAATAAACCATTGTTCCTGAACATAACAGTGGCTTGTTGGTTTAGCCTTGAGCTTTCAAGAGTCCATGGAATCTCCAGTTTGAATCAAGCAGACAGTTTCCCCATTTTTAACATATTATGTGTATGCCTCTTCCCAGATTGGCATGGCAACATAAAGAGGCCATTTGTAGTTGTTTGTATGAGCATATTAAAACTAGTTCTATGGCATTTCTTGCAAGTGTAAACACAGGGACCGGTGCACTGGTTCCAGATTCAAATACATTTGCTGCACAGGGTGCGACACACTGAGAAAGCTGTGGATGGACTGCATTCCAAATGTTAATGGTCCTTTCGTTGTGATTTCCTTACACTATAGTTTGTCTAGTATGTTTGGATTTTTTGGCATGACAGATACTGCATCCTTCATCTGCAAACTTTCTGGGGAAGTCATGGATGACCATGTAAATATTGAAGGAGATTCTTCCAGTACAGCATATGTGGATTATAGTTTATATCTCTATAACATTTAGTAGAAAGAATCATTTAGTTCAACTGTTAAAACAAGTAACAGAGGTCTGTTGGTTTTGGATGACAGACCATTTTCTTGTTTGCTTCTTCCTAAATCACTACGGAGTTAAGGTGCAGTTGTTGACTGATTAATGTAATTGATCACATTCTTTGATGCTATAGGTTTAAGTTTTGAAAGTTCTCTCACATAAACATTACTTTCACATCATGCATCTGTCACTGAATTCATTAGTTTTGGAAACTTTATCATAGTTGGGATTGGTGCATAATTTACTTATATGGATACTTGGGAATTTTGACTATAGGAACTGATGTTTTGTGACAGTACGGCTAAATATATTCTAATACAGCAATTTTACTTTGCAAAGAAAAATTGAGGGGACGTACTGCAGAACATTATAATACAGTTTATTTTATCTGAACCTCATTATTTTGATGCTGCTAGTTGCCCAATTGCACTATAGTTTTTAAAGCCCCATTTTAGTTAGTGCAGGGGTAGGCAACCTTTCCCCTTTAAGGGCCGAGGGACTTCAGTTCCCAGAAGCCTCAGCCATGTTGGCCAATAGTCCCATGTTGGCCAAAAGCTCCTGGGATCCTGGGAGCTGAAGCCCCTCGGCCCTTAAAGGGGAAAGGTTGCCTACCCCCGAGTTAGTGTAATAATATGTAACTCATTTAGCAAGGTGTATGCTAAATTTCAGCAAAAAACTGAAACTTGTATGCTAAGTTTCAGCAAAAAAACATTGCGAAGAAAGCAGATACATCTGTTCTGCAGTGCAGGTCAGATTCCTCTACAAGTATGAGTGCTGAGCAGATTTGTAACCTCACATTTCATGGGCCTTGTCTGCACTGGCTGGTAAGTCTGGGCCAATCCAGAGAATTATGATCTGGAAGTATCCCCAGATTGGCCATGAGACACTTGCATGCACTGAGTCAAACTTGGCGTGGGGGCGCAGCATTTTCTGCATGGGCTTGCTGGGCTGACACCATATTAGCAAGGCTGGGCTGTCCCCTGTCCCTGGAGCTGCTGCTGCTATGTCCTTTACCTGCAGGAGCTCTGTGACAGGCCACCTGGCCTGCCAGTACTTCTCTGAAGTGTGGGCTTACCTGTGTGACCAATGATGAGATAGGGCAGAGGGACCCCTGATCAGTGAGGGGCTCTGGAGGCCCTCACCATGTCCTCATGATGTCCCTCTGCCTTATTTCCCTATTTGTCGCATGGGTGCAGCCATGCTCCAGAGAAGCAGCTGCACACCGGGAAGTCTGTCCACAGAGTTTCTGTAGGTAAGAGACATGGCTCCAGGGACAGGCCATCTTCTTTATCTATGATGCACAGGAAAGGGACATGACGCAAAGAGCATGACAGCCCAAATTGGGTCCAGTCCAGCTTTTCACATGCCACAAAAACCTGCCCTAACTCCACAGGTTTTTTTTTTTTGGGGGGGGGGGGAACATTGACGCTTCCTTAATCTGGGATAAAATCATGTTAATGATATTTAATTAACATGCAATATTTCACCAGTAGCCTCAGTGTGTCATGGAAATGGACAGCACCAGTGTTGGGGTGAGCCTGGGTTTTTTCGCTTGTGTGGACACAAGGCCCTATTAAAGGTTCTGGCACTACTTTCTGGTTCTTTCCTTGGGTGGGAGGAAGAGTTAATATGAACAGAAACTGATTTGAAGTTTTGTCAGGTTGAAGATGATATAGTCTATTCACTCCTCTTTTTAGTGTCCATGTTGCTCCATGGTGTGCTCTTTAACGAAATCATGCTGCCTTCATCTGTCATTCATTGTGGGAGGGAAATGGGAGCCTCCTAGTTTGGTGAGAAAGGAAAGATATTGGTCAAAGAAGGTGATAAAATGAATAAACAATAGGTTAAATTGTTTGTAGATGGAAGGTGCCTTTTAAAACATTCAGTGGTCAAATTAGTCAAAATGGCCTTGCTTGTCCCCTCGCACTAGAGAAAGATGACTGAAAAATGAAAGGGAAATTCTCCAGTCAGGAAGATCAACAAGAGTTTAAAGAAAACAGCACATTATCAAGGAACGCTCAATGTGATAGCTAGTTAATGTTGGGGATTCAAGTTTCCTAAGGCTTCAGCCTTTGTTAAAGAAACAAAAATATCAAAATTATCAACACTAACCATGTTAGGGTCTAGCTTTAAATCAGCAGAGTAGCAGAAATGTATCCTTGTCTAACAAAGCTCCTCTAAGAACCGAGGCTGACTCAAAGACAACACAAATAGCTTGTAGTTTAAAACAAAACTTTACTAATGGCTTGAATCTATATATGCATAGAGATTACATCCTAACTAGCTAATGAATAGTTCAGGTAGAAGAAGAAATCTTTATCTCACCATCTTTCCAAAGAAATTGGATAGAGCAGGTAGATGGGAGACCGGATTTAAGCAGGAGAATCTCTTTGTTTGAGAAAACTTCCTAAAAAGAAGTGAGCTGAATCACATGATTTGTTTACCAATTTACAAAGGTACGGTATTTATTGCCCCTGTGATTCAGCAAGAACCAAATGGATATTTTTTGGGGGGGGGCACAGAGGGGACACAGCAGAGTTTGCATGCAGAGAAAATCCTATCTATCCGATAGATAGGGAGTAGTAGGGGTAGAGAGAATGTAAAGATTTTCGAAAAATTAATATTTGCCATCACAAGAAGATCAGAGTCGATGATGAGAACTGGAGACAGAAGGATGCTTCCTCTCACATACTGGTAGACAAAGCACAAAACTGTGGGGTAATTTAAGTTTCCTAAGGCTTCAACCTTTTTAAGGAAACAAAAATATTTAAATATCAAAATATGAAAGCCAAGCCTGTTACAGACTGGCTTTAAAGAACTGAGACTGACTAAAAAACAACGACAAACACATAGTTTGTAGTTTAAAACAATGGCTTTAATCTATATTTACACAAAAGGCTATATCCTAATCCAGGTAGTGAATAGTTCAGGTAAAAAGGAACATCATCATCATCATCATCATCATCTTATTTATAGCCCGCCTCTCCCCGAAGGATCGAGGCAGATAACAATCATAAAATATCACAATGACATTCATTAAACATAATTAATTATCTCACCATCTTTCCAAAGAAAATTGAGAGAGGAGGAAGATGGAGGACCAACAATTCAGGAGGAAAATCTTGAGAGAGAATCTCTGTTAGTTCCAAAGGGGAAGTCAGCTAAGTTACATGGTTAGTCTGAATGAGAGCGAGAGAAGGAGGAGTTTGCAAGTAGGAAATCCCTATCTATCTAAGGAGGGAGAAAGAAAATGCAAAGATTTTCCAACAACCTTGCATGGGGGAAGCTCATCCTCTGAATTTAGAGAAAGGTGGGATTGACATGAGGAACAGTTTCCCCACCCCAGAGAACTAAGATTCTCACTAGGAATAGGAGATCCTTAAAGGACATCCTGTCTTCACATTTATCTAGTCTAGTTGTGGATGGTACCGCATCACTAGTATCTGATGATTATGATCCTAGACAAAGCATTTTTCAATTCTGGTAGTGATTGTTTAACTAAGATCCAAAACAGATGGGCAGATGGGGGCAGCTTTTGGCCACTCCAAAGGTATGGCATTTAGTCAATGCATGTGCCTGGAATCTGCCCTAGGGTTGCACCAGGGCAGCCTAAGGAGGCCCAAAACTAGGCCCAGAAGGAATGAATCTTTTCCGCTCCTTTCCATGGTCCATTGGGACCACGGGAACAGGCACCTCTGGGGCTGCAGCATGTGCCAGGAACGGTTTCTGGCTGCTCCTTTCTGCCTGTCTCTTTCCCTCCTTAGATGTTAAGAATTATATAGTCAAGGTGCCCTACATACAACTAGATAAAGTATCCAAGTCTATCTTGTTCCACTACAAAATGCTGCAATGAGATCTGAAGAAAAGGTCTTTTTATTAAGATATTAATTTGAGGGGGGTTTCCTCTAATGCATGGCAGAAAACCAGCCTGGTAACCCTGCTTCTTCATAGTGGGATGAAGGAGTAACCAAGTGATGGATTGTGCTATTTCAGTTTGGCAATGGAGGGAGGTGGCTGTTTTGTATGATCAAGCCACTCCTATTCTAGAGCAGCAGTGTTTTTGATAAGTTCTTCCAAAGTACTGGATTCTGATCATGGGTTCAGGATTTTGGTTCTACAGTGAGACATCTCCCCTTAGAATTCATTTTTTTTCTCCAGTATTATTGAAATGTCTGCAGCCAGATTTGCATAGATGGGTCTCATTCTTTATGTGTTGTTTCCATTTATGCTGATGGGAATAACTGTGTGGTCTGAGTGTCTAGCCAGATGCATATTAGAACATTTTTAAGGGTCTTATGATATCAAGATTACAATTAGGCACCTCTTGAGGGGGGGGGGATGATTCTTAGCCGTCATTCAATTTATGAACACTGCACATAGTTTTAGATGGGGTTTGCCAAAGTCACAAAGTATTAACTTTGACATTGTTTTAATGACTATTCTTTAAGTTCAGTTCTTTATGGTACTGTTTTTTAACACCTTTTGTCTGGTAGGCTTAGGCTAGAATCTGAAGATGTTTGGGAGTCTTACCATCTTTGGAAGGATCAATCATGTGATGTTCTCAACTCTTTCCCTCCCTCCCCTTTCTGCCTCTCTCTTAAATACACAAAGCTTTCTGCTGTGATAACCTGTTTGTTGGGATAATATCTTTTCATATTTGAGAAGAAGACAAAGGAAGTACAGTGCTAGGCACAGAGCAGTTATTAAAAACAGTTGGAAAGCATATAAAAGGTTCCGTGTGTGTGAAAAACAGGACAGCTGTGATAGTCTATTGGGAAAGTATGTACAGATGGTGGTAGGGAGGAAAACGATGACTGCATGGCTGATAAATGAAATACCAAAAGAGAGAGAATATGCTTTCTATGTTGTGATTTTTGTCAATAATATATATTTGAGGGACATCTTTAGAATAGTTCCCTGTGAGCTATTTGGCCAAAGAGCCAACTGTTCCTGTTGTGTTTTTCAGGTTCTGATTTTATTTACAAAATGAAGAAAATGTTTAATAAATTATGTGTCATGTAATTATTAGCCATATGGTTTTCTTCACATTTAGAACGTCACAAGATTGTTATAATGGTGTCCATAGTATTCCAAATAAAACTGGGCCCGAATTAGTCACAGTTCATATGTGAGATTTTTGTGAAACAGATCAGCTTGTTTTGTATTTGCCAGAAATGGAAAGGAAGATTAATTAAACTTGGATTTGGCTTACAGTGGTATCAGAATTTTGGAAAACCAAAAGGAGGGTAGACATTTAAAAATAGTTGAAATGTGCACTATTTATTTGTTTTAAAATGGTTTCACAGCTTTTTACCAAACAGAGATTAGATTAGGTATGTATAAAAATATTTATAGTACTATAAATGTCAATTCTGGAACTGAGAAAGGATGAAAGAAGAGTTGTCTAATAGGAAAGAGAGTTCCCTAGATTCAAATACAATGCCTGAGATTCACCATATTATGTCGTCATTTCTTCTTCACAAAGAAACATAGTTCTTTCCCTTGTAGAGCTCTTGGGAGGAATGTATCTATAAATCTGTGTGCATGTGCTTTCAACTCACTTGTTGACTTATGGCAACCCTATACATTTCATAGGCTTTTCTTAGTCAAGGAATACAGAGTTTCATTAATCTAATGTAGTACTTCAAGCAGAAGATGTTCAAGTTTAGGATATGTCTACACATTAGAGCAGGGGTAGGCAACCTGTCCCCTTTTAGGGCCGAGGGACTTCAGCTCCCAGAAGCCTCAGCCATGTTGGCCAATAGTCCCATGTTGGCTAATAGCTTCTGGGATTCTGGGAGCTGAAGTCCCTCGGCCAAAGGTTGCCTACCCCTGCATTAGAGCAACCATGGGAACATGAAATGTGGGTCGGTTCCCTATGCTTGCACATTTCTTGAAAAGAGACTAGGCAACTCACGCATACATCATATTTTAGTAGTTGTAGAATGCAAAAGGGCTCTACAGCTTAGCACAGAAAGAGGGCTTAATCCGACATTATGTGACAATAACAACAGAAATTTCTTTTCCTTAGTTCTCCATGGAAATCTCCTGTGCAGCCTAAACCTATTCTGAAAAAACTCTCTCTCTCTCTTTGTGTGCGTGTGTGTGTGTGTGTGTGTATGTAGCTTCTGCTACTGCTTCAAACCCAAGTTTCCCCTTGGTGTATAAAGATCAACAAATGGAATGTAGATTCAGTGGATCTGTCTTTACCCCCTGCAGTTTTGGATAGCCTTTCTCTAAGAACAAGTTTAGTGTTTTAAAGCAGTGTGCAGTGTATTTCAAAGCAGTATACAGTACACCAGAGTGTCATGACTATGACATAGTAGATTAAAATGCTAGTGCCTTTTCCTTCTGAGAGAGTCCTATTCCAACTGTTTGCATTACAAGTGAGGAAAGTATGACATGCAGACTACATGTAGCCCCTTTAAGGACTTTTTCTGCTCATTCAGGTGGCTAAGCCTCTCCCTACTGTAGGGCCTTGTACCCCCAAAAGGGGAAAATTTGGGGGGATAAAACCTCATGGCAAAACAGCCCCAAAGAGAGAACCCTCTGTTCCTAGAGTGGCAATTTACCCTTCCCAGTATACAATCACAGCTCTTCTGTCAATTCCCATACCCCCAGCCTGAAGGCTTACTGGAAATGCCCAGGTTTTATTTTGGGCTGAAGTTTGACCAAAAACAGGGTTCTTCCCACCCTGGCTTACATAAATAAGTAAGGCTAGGATAGGACTAACAAAGCTTGCTTTATCTCAACACTTGAACATCCTGGTGATTACCATGGTTGATGCTTCCAAAATCTGTTTAGTGGGAAAAGCCTGGTGCCATGCTACTAGGAATTTTGGACTAATGAGAGTTCCAAATTGGACAGAAAAGTCATGTCCAGCTTGTAGCTGTGCATGAGGAGAGAGCAACTGTCAAGGGTTTGGAGACCACATTCTTCCCCCCCCCCCCCCCGAAATGTGGCTGGCTTTAACTCTTTTGCCACACCTTCTAGGAAAAAGATTCTTTGTTTGTCCCACAGGGGAACAATTTTGCCACATTTTTGACTGTTCCTGTGCCACATTACAGCCAGGAACTGTCTTTTTCCCATCAAGAAATTAACTGGAAATTAAGGCCTCTTGTGGGCCTAAAATGTTGGGGCTGGAGGGATCTAGGATGTGTTTGAGGGCATTTGGGGGTAAAAAGAATTCATGGGAATTGTTGTGTGTTTTTTTAAATGAATTGAATCATCAGGAATCCTAAGACCCACAAAAATGGCCCATGGTCTGTACAACATAGAGCACCTTCTTATTAATGTGTGGCTACTAGGAACATGCTTGGCCACTAACTACACTGAATTTGGAACCGTGGCTAGTAGGTGTGGACCTGCTTTACCCACACATTTAGTGTACATATTGGTCAAAATATTTGTGCATTCCTAATATAGTTAATATAAATAGCAATAGTTTGCATACATCTAAACAGAAGCAGTGGCCCTAGTCCCGATCAGACATTGGGGGAGTGGATAAATTGTTTCAGAGTAATGGCTTTACTCATTTCTATTACAAAAATAGTAACAATGGGTAATTGTATTACTTTTAATCATGTTCAATGCCAATGACATCAACATTGTGTTTTCTGATAGAAAAAGTAATGGTTTACTTATTACTTTGAAATTTTACTTTAGATGGATTAATTGTGGATGTCTTGATAATTTAAAAATTAAATTTATTTTTCTAAATCAGCAGTATGTTAGTACCACATTAGAACTGAGCAAGAAAATATGTCAGTTTTGACATCAACATTGTGTTTTCTGATAGACAAAGTAATGGTTTACTCATTACTTTGAAATTTTACTTTAGGTGGATTAATTGTGGATGTCTTGATAATTTAAAAAATTAAATTTATTTTTCTAAATCAGCAGTATGTTAGTACCACATTAGAACTGAGCAAGAAAATATGTCAGTTTTGATATACAGTTTTCCCTCCCAGTTTGCAGACTTGAGGTCTGCGGTCTCGCTCTTCACTGGGAGGAACAACTGCCATACCTAAAATGGCCATGCACATGTGCACCATTAGTTTCAATGGGGCTCCAATATTAGCGAGTCACCATTTTTGCGGGGTGTGTGTATGTGTGTGTGTCTGAAACTGATCCAGGGCGAATTGGGAGGGGCAACTGTTCACAATTAACAATGTCAATGTATTATTCCAGGGGTAGGCAACCTTTCCCCTTTAAGGGCCGAGGGACTTCAGCTCCCAGAAGCCTCAGCCATGTTGGCCAATAGTCCATGTTGGCCAATAGCTCCTGGGATTGTGGGAGCTGAAGTCCCTCGGCCCTTAAAGGGGAAAGGTTGCCTACCCCTGTATTATTCTTTTTCAAAGTGAAGTATGTTAGCTTTAAAATAATGTTTTTAAGGGGAAAGCAGACCAGCAGTAAGATCTGGCTTGGGGGTGGCATGGGGGCATGGTGACCACATGCCCCAACTCCACCCCCAAGCTGGAGTCACGCACCCACCCGACCAGACAATAGGTAGCATCACAACATTTCTGTGGTGTGGCATTTATATGCCCTGCAGCACAGAAACGCGAAAGAGCGACTGAAGCAGCCTAAAAAAAGGAGTGGCATTTTGCCCCTTCTTTTGGGGCCAGAAGAACATGGGATCGGGGCTGCGGCATGCAGTTGCTGCGGTCCCAATTTGGTGAGCAAAGGGGTCTGCTTAGCCCCTAAGTTCCAGTTACATCAGAGCAGGGGTAAGCAACCTGTCCCGTTTAAGGGCTGAGGGACTTCAGCTCCCAGAATCCCAGGAGCTATTGGCCAACATGGGACTATTGTCCAACATGGCTGAGGCTTCTGGGAGCTGAAGTCCCTTGACCCTTAAAGGGGAAAGGTTGCCTACCCCTGCATTAGAGAATCAGGTCTGTATTTCTATATTGCTTTTTGTGAATTGCTTGAATGAGGTTACTGCCAATATTGTTGATATTAAAAATGATTAAAAAGAATATCATTACCCTCATCACCTTTTTACACATATATCATTAAATGTCAAAGTCAGAATCATCCATATTATGTTTGATTGTTATATATTATGTACCGGTAGTAATTTTATGTATAGTATTTATGATTACTCTGTAACATTTTGAAAACTGGACAGTAAAGAAAGCTGACAGGAAGAAAATTAATTAATTTGAAATGTGGTGCTAAAAAGGTTTCTACAGATAAAAAGATGAATGAATGGGTCCTAGAACAGATCAAGCCTGAACTTTCACTAGAAGCCAAGATGAACTGAGGTTGTCATACTTTGGACACGTCATGAGACAGTTCAAATTATTTCAAAAGACAATAATGCTCAGTAACGTGGAAGGCAGTCAGAAAAGAGGAATGCACTATTGCAAATGGGTTGATTCAGTCAAAGAAACCAGAGCTGTATTATCTACTTAGAATCAAGTCCCTGCTATTTTCAGTGTGCATTTCCTTCCAAGTAATTGTGTACAGAATTGAAGTATACAGGACTGAAGCTTTTGTGTTTTATGCACTAATTCATGGCCAACCTTGTGTTCATCATACTTATTTTTAATAAGAGAAGCAGAACAGTTTTGTTCTAGTACTTTCCAAACAAAGTCACTGATGACTACCTTCCTTCATTGTTGATCCATTACTTTCAGATATGATCAGCAGATGAAAGATTTTTCTAGAATTGTTGTACCTTTCTACAAACAAACATACTGTCTAATCACATTATGAGTCCCAGTTTTGTCATCCTCTTCATCTTCTATTCCTTCCCTGTGTTTTGTTTTGGTGGGAGTTGCTCCACAAAACAGCCTCCTGCCTTACACCTGGAAATTGATTGCTATTGTTTTAGATTGGAATCTATCCAGAACTGCACAGTATTGCCTGCCAACACGGCAGCTCAATATACTAATGCATCAGCTTTAGTGCTTTGACTTTCTGATCTCTGGTACTTTGAGTTCAAGTCAGAGATAGGAATTAAGTATGTGCGTTTGGAAGGAAGATGCTAAATTTTGGTGGGTTATATGTTGCTTTTATCTCTGTATTTCCTGTGATCTTAATTTCCACATAGGATAAAAGATGATCTTTAGCACTTCAACATTAGCTTTCTAAAAAAAGTCTGGCTGATAGGATCAAAATAGAATGCAAAAAAAAAAAAAAAAAAAAAAAGGAATTGGCCTATGTGCTGGTCTCTGTTCATTCTCCAACAAGCAGTCAGTACCAGTTGTGCAAAAGGAAAGTCAAAGAGATCTTAAAGAATAATATGTCCATATGTTCCTACATTTAATGTAACTTTCTTCACATGTTAAAAAATCCTGTTGGCTGTATTTGCATATCTCAAAGTGACATGCAAATAAAAATATTTATAGGAAAGTGAAATTCTTAAGAATACTGGCTTAGTGTGAATGAGGCATTGATCTGGTAACCATTGCTTGGCTAAACAAACCACACTGTGGTTTGTCCATTGTGATGTCTAAACTCTGTGGCTTCTGGATTATTTCTCTGGTTTGTTGGAGAAAGCAAGACATATTTCAGTATTTGACCATTGTAGCACAGAGATAAGCATTAAAAATGCAGTTGCACAGCATGCTAAGAACCTTTCCTGTTCATGGAATCCAAAATTCTGAACACCTCTAGGCTACTGTGACATCTGAATACGTCCATATCTTTCCCCAGAAGTTAAACTCAGGTTCCACAATGGTCATCATGAACTGATTTGCAGTTGCCTATTAGTGGAAAACAATGGATTCTCCCTGGTTATTAATGCATTGCAATCTCCCATTATTCTTAAATTCATTTTATATAAAGTTCAAGTATGTTGTTTCACGCAGATGAAAAAAAATCTTACCATTGTTTTCTTAGAACTACACAAGTGAAGGAAGATGGGAGAAAAATATGCATAGCAACTCGGTAAATTATTTAGCATTACAATATCACAGCTTTCTAAAAGTACCGGTAAGTTTGAATTAAAAGGGGAAAAAAAGGGGGGGGGGGGGAACCAGCAAGTAAAAATATTTATAGAAAATTTGCATGAGGGAGAACATCATAGGTATTCTTGCACACATTCCTTCTAATATAAAAAATATCAACAAGGCAAAATATTTTAGCAGCATTATAAATTTTAAAACCAGGAGGGGCTTAGATCATTTATTTTTATTATGCAGCACCGCCAATTTATTTATGCTCTAGTGGGAAATAGCCCCACTTTATTTGCTATCTATTTTGTACTAAAGGAGCTTTAACACCGCCTCTCCCTGTATGATCCCCCCCGCGCCCTTCGGTCCTCTGGGAGGAATCTCTTACAGCCAATAAAAACTAGGCTGTCTCAGACCTCCCAGAGGGCCTTCTCTGCGACTGCCCCCAGGCTGTGGAATGACCTGCCGGACGAGATCGTCTCATTACTACGCTCACTGCCTTTAAAAAGACGGATCTCTTCCGGCAGGCCTTTCCGGAATAGCATCTGCTTTAGGGAGATGTGATTTCAACTTTTATCATTATTACGTTCCCACTGTAGTTTGTTTTTTATTGTACTGTTTTTAATGGATAAGTGTATTTTAATTCTTTCTAGTTTAATCCTGTTTTAAGGGGTTTGGGAGGGTAGGATTAGGGGATGAGGGAATGTTTTAATTCGTTGTTTGTTTTAATATTGTAACCCGCCTCGATTGTTGAGCAGAGGGGCGGGCTATAAATAAAAATTATTATTATTATTATTATTAACACCATTTGAGAGATTTTAAAAATGCTTTGGGATGTACAATATTCTGCAATATTTTGTTATCAATTTTTGTCAGCTTCTGATTCTGTAATAAAGGGAGGGAGAAGAGAGAGAGAATAAAGGTAGCTCACAAACAAAAGGGTGAGCTTTAAATAATGGAGGGGATGTCCATCAGCTGCCTTTTCCCCTTTAATTCATGGCAGAGACTTTTAAGACAGTCAAGAGCTACATCTAAGAGTGACATTCTATATTAGGAAAATCTGTAGATTGTCACACTGTAAAATCATAGTGTTCAGCCATTTCATAGAATCATAGAATCATAGAGTTGGAAGAGACCACAAGGGCCATCCAGTCCAACCCCCTGCCATGCAGGAACTCCCAATCAAAGCATCCCTGACAGATGGCCATCCAGCCTCTGCTTAAAGACCTCCAAGGAAGGAGACTCCACTACTTTCCGAAGGAGTGTGTTCCACTGTTGAACCGCCCTTACTGTCAGGAAGTTCCCCCTAATGTTGAGGTGGAATCTCTTTTCCTGGAGCTTACATCCATTGTTCTGGGTCCTAGTCTCTGGAGCAGCAGAAAACAAGCTTATTCCCTCCTCGATGTGACATCCCTTCAAATATTTAAACATGACTATCATATCACCTCAGCCTTCTCTTCTCCAGGCTAAATATTCCCAGCTCCCTAAATTGTTCCTCATAGGGCTTGGTTTCCAGACCCTTCACCATTTTAGTTGCCCTCCTTTGGACATGCTCCAGTTTCTCCAAATCCTTTTTGAATTGTGGCGCCCAGAACTGGACACAGTATTCCAGGTGAGGCCTGACCAAAGCAGAATAGAATGGCACTATTACTTCTCTTGATCTAGACACTATACTTCTACTGATGCAGCCTAAAATTGCATTGGCTTTTTTAGCTGCTGCATCGCACTGTTTTTAATAAATAAAGTAAACAAAACAAGGTGGTATGTATGCATGATTGTGGGTTACCAATTGCAGTGTATATATCTGTTCTTGAAATCAAAAGGTAATTTTGAATGTATGGACTTTGCCATATGTGTGCTTTACGAGGGGAGGGGAGCATTCCATTGATGGCAGATTTATTTTGCAAGAATCTTATGATACAGAGCGATGGGATGATTTGCATTTCAAATGGACACCCATAGTGGCAAATGTTTAATATAAGAATTTTGGCCAATCACACTTTCCAAGACAGAGTTCTTTACTGCAGTTGAATAGCTGATGCAGAGAAGAGCTATATGTGGATGATACATGGTTGTACTTTCTGACATATAATTGTTCGCTCTCAGGATATCGGCCACCCCATACGTTTAGAACAATGGAAGAAACTTGGGGGAAAAGATTAAAATATCAAAAGATCAAAAAATTATTTCCTGAAAGAAAACTTTTATAAAATGTTATATAGGTGGCACCTTACCCCATTTAAACTGGCAAAAATATACAAATCTGAGAATAATAGCTGCTGGAAATGTGAGAAAGAACTTGGTACGTTCTACCATATGGAATTGTATGACAGCAAAGAGATTTTGGGATGAAATTCATAGAACATTAGGAAAGATATTAAAAATTAAATTAAATAAAGACCCAGTGAGATATCTTTTAAGTATCAATCAAGAGGAACATATTAAGTGTAAATGTGGACCTCTTATTTTTTTATATGTCGACGGCGGCAAGAATTATTTATGCCTCTAAATGGAAAGAGAAAACAACACCGGAGATAAAAGACTGGTTATTGAAAGAAAATTTATTGGAGAGCGACAAATTGACTCAGCTAATACAAAAGAAACCAATGGAAGATTTTGAGAATATATGGAAACCTTTTATTGTTTTCTGCTGCTCCAGAGACTAGGACCCGAAACAATGGATGCAAGCTGCAAGAAAAGAGATTCCACCTCAACATCAGGAGGAACTTCCTGACAGTAAGGGCGGTTCGACATTGGAACACACTCCCTCGGAGAGTAGTGGAGTCTCCTTCCTTGGAGGTCTTTAAGCAGAAGCTGGATGGCCATCTGTCGGGGATGCTTTGATTGGGAGTTCCTGCATGGCAGGGGGTTGGACTGGATGGCCCTTGTGGTCTCTTCCAACTCTATGATTCTATGATTCTATTTTTGAAACAAGAATGGGAGTACAATTGGACATTAGGATTGGGAAATTAAGTTTATAAAGCATATACCGCAGAGAGGATATTAATATGTAAGATAATCTTCCACTTGCTAAGGGAGGTAATCTGTGGAGAAGTTATATCTATGAGGTTTAGAAGGATAACGGTTATATATCAACAATACATAAATGGTGTTTAGGTTCAAAATAGCTTACCCTTTTATGGGTTATGATATATACTCAAAATTGATGGGAAAATCAAATAGTTAAAAAATAATCTTGAATCAGAGATTAGGAGTGGGAAGTCACATCTATGTGTAGAAATGTTTTTGTAAGTTTTTTTTTCTTTTTTGTTTGTTACGTGTTTTATGTGTTGTTTGTGTTTCATATGTTTTAAACAATAAAATTTATATATATATATATATAAAAGAATAAGAGCAAGCAACACTTGTGAGTCAAAGGTATGTTATATTTAGGTTATAAATAAAAATGAGCTTCCTAAATATTCTGACAATGGGATGCTCCCATGGCAAGTTGTGGAATTCCTTCATTTGAATTTCATTTCAAGTTGTCAGAAAGAGGGAGAGAGAGGGAGCTTCAGCTCTCAAAGCAACAGCTATCCTGCAAGAATTGGACAAGTTGCACTATTCCACTGAGGACTTTCTAGTTGGGCAGTGGAAGTTAATTTCATAATTACATGATGTTGAAAGCCTTCATGAAAAGTTGTACTCTACTTGAAGGTGTTCCTGAGGCTGGGAGGATAGGCTTTTAAGGCTCATGATGTCAGGGGCAATAATTTCTTCTTAGACCCACTTGTGAGACTTTGATGAATTCATCGTTTCATCTGGCAGGAATCTGGCAGGAACCATTGTGGGAGAAAGGTGGGATATAAATCCTTGAAATAAAATCTAAAATAAATAAATACAGCTCCATTTAAAAGTTGTGTGAATGTACCTGTTTAATAGTAACTACAGTTGCCCCCCCACATTTGTGAGGGTTAGGGCACATCCCCCTGGGGAAGTGGAAAAAATGGAAATCTAAATCTAAATAAAAATCATGAACACTATTTTTTACCAGAAAGAACACTTCTCCAGGAATTTCTAGGTCCTCTAGAGTAACTCTAGGGTCAATTTCTAGAAGAATTATTCTGGAGGATCTATAGATTCCCAGAGAAGTGTTCTCTCTAGGAATCTCTAGGTCCTCCAGTGTAACTCTGTGGTCAATTTCAATTGAAAGTTAACCCTAAATTTGCACTGGAGGACCTAGAGATTCTTAGAAAGAACATAATGAAATTCACAAATCACAAAATCCATGGAAGGGAAACCAGTTAATGGGGGTAGGGCAACTGTATAATGTAATTCCGTATTAGCTACTTTCATGCACCAGTGCACAGGCATAACACATATGTAGCAATTTCCAGAGAACTGTGTGAAAGCAATTTTAAGCCTTATGATATTTCAAGATGAAATATGGAACTATATTTAAAGTATTGATCCACAAAAAGGATATTCATTTTATTCATACTGTAAAAGTGTTTGTAATTGAGTGTGTGTTGGTAATTGAATCTAAACTTCTTAGAGCCTAAAGTTTTAGCTTTGAAACCACATTTAGCATTTAGTCTTTTTAAAAAATATTTTGTACTGTGATACAATAAATTTAAATCTCCTAAAAGGGAGAAGAAACATTATGTCTTTAAGCATAACTTATATAGCATTTAATATTCTGACGGTGGAATGCAGTTTAAGGACATTCTTTATTTGAACAACAAAAAAAAAAAAAAAGAGGGAGAAAGAGGGGGGAAGATTTCATTACATTCAGCACAGTATGAGACTAAGTCAAAGTAGTTTTGCTAATTAAATTCAATTGCCATCCATTAGACCAATGGAATGAGATGAATCTACTATACAGCTGACACAGCACAGGTATGCAATTTGGCTAAATGGCTATTTCTAAACTGCCGCACACATTTCTCCACTTGTTCCTTTTTGAGAGAGAATGAGAGAGTGAGTGAGTGAGTTAGATTTCTGCACACATTTTGCCCAGTTTCCAAAAAAGAAAAAGAAAGAAAAAAAGAAGCTTGCTGAAGGGCAAAGATATCAGTTTAAATAATCAGTCCCTGAGGATTATATGAGAGTGGTGAATCAGCTTAAAAGTGTACACATTTAAGCTTGAAAGGTGTGGAGTCAGTGAAAGGGAGTCATAGGGTTTCTGGTCCCATAGCCTGTTTCCCTTTTGATCATTAATTGATAAATGTTTAATTTATACAAGAATCTGAATCAGTCTGTAAACTTGCCGGAACTAAGTTCTATTGCATTCAACAACTGGGTATGACTAGGTGGGTGTTTGCATAAAGAGGAATATGAATTTATATTCAGATAGTAGACTGATTTTTTTGGCCTGATGTGCTATTTTAGGACATGCTGAATACTGGAATGAGGAGTTTCTTAACCTGTTGAAATGCTAAGCATATCACTCAGCCATTGGCCAAGAAAATTCTGACAGCCAAAAAGCTTATATTGTTTCCAAGCATGCAGATTTACACATCTTGCCAAAGAGGATATTGGGGATTGACACTTCAGGAAGAAATAACAGGGTAGTATTTTATATTAGTTTAAGAACTGTGATGATCCTTTGTACTATTTCAGTTCCTGGAATCCATCAGTCTGATTTTATTGTGAACACTAATTGTCTGAAACATAGGGCAGTGGAAGAAAAGTCAACATAGCACTTAATACTTGGCTCTTTCCTACTCTGAAGCTGGAGTCTACAAAACCAAAATGTGTGTTGTTGGCCCTGTCTCCTTGGGACAGTTGCTGAGTGAAAGACTCCTCAGTTGTACCCACAAAATATGAATGTGATTAATTCATTACATTTTCATGTTAGCTGTTTTTATAACTGGGCAACAGCTTTATAGCAAAAGTAATGCAATGCAGGGCTTTTGCAGATTGGCCTAATTTGCTAGATTTTGTCAACTGTTGTCACTTGTCCATTTGTTCTGTGTCAGTATATTCCTTTCCAATTTTTTGTGCTGTTTGTCAATGGATGTAACTATTTCTTGGACATGTATTAGGGTTCACCCAAAGATTATTTATTTATTTATTTATTTAAAGGTTTGCTGAGGTTGAGAACTGTCATTTGAAGGACAAACTTTCTCAACTCTGCATTTAATTTTCTTAAGATTACAGTATTATAGTGCGAAAGTGCTATTCACTAATGAGCTGATGCCCTATAATGCTATAACTCTAAAATATTTTTTTAAAAGAAGAAAGGAGGAGAAGAGAAGGAGAAAAGAATTTTAAAAGGTAAGAAAAATGGAAGAAGAACCAGTATGGCAACTCCACAGCCTGCATCATTTCCCTAATGATATTATGTTGAAGTGTCCGAAAATGCCTTATATCAGCAGTTGGTAAACTACGGCCCGCGGGCCGAACTCGGCCCGCTGAGGCCTTCTAACCGGCCCATGGTCAGTCCCCGCCACTGCCGCATGTGTGCCGCTGCCGTTGCTGCCACATGCGTGAGTGCGGAGAGCCATTTTGCCATCCAAAATGGCGCTTGCGCACGCATGCACACAACGGCGGGTACCATTTTGGAAGGCAAAACGGTGCCGCCGGCGTTTTGCCTTCCAAAAGGGCACCCGCCATAGTGTGCATGCGTGCGTGGGTGCGGGACGCCATTTTGCCTTCCAACATGCGCACAACAGCGGGTGCCCTTTTGGAAGGCAAAACGGCGTCGTGCGCCGAAGATCGGGGGACAGCAGAACTGGCCCCGCCCCCAGAAAATTTGCTGACCCCTGCCTTACATGAACCACAACTTTTTATGAACACATGCTTGTTGGAACTGTTTTGTTCCTGTATGTCTATATTTGGAAAAAAATTGAAAGTGGGAATAAAAAAATTATAGCTGTTTCCAGGAACTGCTAGAAAATAGGGCGAAATGACAAAAAATCATTTGAATATATTTTTTAAAAAATACCCTTGAGAATTACAGCATTAAATACTGCCATCTTTAGCAACCATCTTGACATATCTGTCCTGTCTAGAGGAGCCTCCAGTGGACAAAGAGAAAGGAGAAACTGAAAAGTATTTATTTGAGGGCAACCATTTTTTCAGCATTTCTTTCTTTTTGATATTTTTCCTTTACTAAATTGATGCAGCTCTACCCCCGCCTCCTCCATCATAAATCTAACATTTCACAATTCACACACTTTCCTACTTCTGGAGAGGTTTATAGCAAAAGAAAGAACATTTTTTTAAAACACCTTCTAGTTCCCTGCTTTACTGTAACTAGTGTGCCACCTCTTCTTTTTCTGAATTACGGTACTTGTACAAGTTTGAATGAACACAGATAGCAGTGCTAGCGATGAAATGTAAAACTGAAATGCAAGGGGGTGCAATTCTTGGGCTTTAAGACCTTCAGAAAGGAGATTTTTGCATTCTCTTAAATACTGCTACTATGATTAATTTAAAGGGTTACATTTTACAGAACAAGTGTATAGATGGTGATTGTTAACCCATATTCACCAGCAACCAAGAGTGTGTACAGCACTTATCAAAACTTTCTGTAGCCTCTTTCATCTCATTAGCATCTCAATCTCTATTCAGTAGTTAATGTCCGTTACAGCAAGAGTGCTCCATTCTTTTTCTCAATAAGCCAGTTGTAAAATGTCAGATTGTCACTTACAGTATAAAAAAGCAAAAATGATGGTATTTGGAAAAATGTTACACCTCATAAAAACAAATTGTAAAGACATGAAAGTGATCTTGCTATGTTTTACTTTTAAGGACATTTAGTACAGCTGCTTTAAATACCAGTTGTCTAGATTCCCACACTTTCCTACCAATGGAGAGGTTTACACAAGCATAATTTAAATTACAATTACCCTAATTAACATCTTATTTGCATAAATGCTTGAAAGCAAAGCAACAAAGCATTGCTTAAGAAGCTGTGCCCTGATATTTCTTCAACACAGTTTGGGAAATAAGGGCAAGTACATTTAATGTTTCAGATGCAATTTTAATATGAATTTTTATATTTTATATTTTTATTTCAATTTTAATTTTAACATGCCTTCTTCATTTATTAGCTGTTAAATTTGGTGGAAATTAATTCCCTAGAATTAATTACACATAAAGCTGTCATACTTGTTAAAAACTTTACTCAGAAATGGGAAAATTCATCTCATTGACATTTGTTGTTAAAGCAGACCTTAATTTTCTTTTACCTTTGTGTATACAAGACTAATTTTTTGATGGTGCTATTTTAATTTCAGTCATTTTAAAGAATTGAACCAGAACAATCATGTGAGAAATCTAGAGAAGGTTCATTGTAAGATCCCTTGAATGCATGATGGTAAAAAGGTGAGATATAAATAAAATAAAGTATAATAAAACGATTGAAAAGTTCTTTCCCCCTTTCTCAGTATTGGCTCAAAATTATATGTTTATAGCACTGGGGGATATAGCTGACTTTTGATTATCCAAATGTCTTTAGACTTCTAGAAGTTGTTGCAAATATTGAAATCTGCCTATTATGTATCCATACTCAGAAAGGCTTTCAAAAAAGCAAAGGATCAGAGGAGCTGGCTTGTAGAAATAAAATAGTTTGCTCCTTCTAGAGCCAGAAGATTAATTTCTAGATGCCTGTTTAAGTTTATCAAAGTGAAATGGGATATTCTTGAGGAATACAATTAGAAATAAGTGCAGATAAAAATATATCGATGATTTATGCAACTTAGACCTCTGTTGATTCCCATATATTTCAGAGTTTCAGCAAGCACAATTGATTCAGCCATGCTACCCTGTATACCAACTGATCATAAAGATCTCTGTAATGCAAACTGGCCATAAAAAAATTCAGAAGTGGGAAGACATCTCTTGGAAGTGTACACATTGCCTAGGATGAAATAACAGTTTCATTAGAAGAGTCTAAAATCAATCATAAGTTTTTCTGCATGTCTTTATTTGATTCTAAACCACAGCTTTTCATGCTTTATCTGACCAATGTCTTCTGCATAGGAAGGAGGAAAACAACAATCCAGTTTAGGTTTCCTTATACCTAACAAGCAACCTTGCCCTGTAGAGCTAAAGCAGTGGCTTGTAGTGCCACATCTAGTGTAGCATTCTAAGAGGCAGGGTAGATTAGCACTCCATTACAGTGACTCATAGGATTAAGGTTTAAACAATGGCCTAATTCACACATGCAGACATCTGTTGAATGGCTGCTTGTGGCATAGCTCCACATGGGTATGGCACTTGTGTGAAGTGGTTCCCCATGTCATTCAGGCATTACAGACACTCAGGGATTGCAAGGATGACATGGTTAAAACTGCCTGAACCATGTGGAGAGACACTTCACACAAATGGCCTACTTTGTGTCACAACCAGCCATCACTTTGATGGATTCACAAATGTGTGAACTGGGACAAACACCAGCCCACCCAAGTCCAAAGACAAAGTCTTACAGCCACAAGAAAAAGCAAGAAACTGAACAAGTCACTGTCACTTCATCAATAAAATGATTAATAAAAGCATACAGTTCTCTGTCATGTCTAGTTAGGATGTGAGGCTTATTTTCTTGCCCTCTGTGGTGATCAAATGCAGGGTGAACAGTGATTTCTCATCTATTAGCACTTCCTTAGACAAATAGCCTTTCTCTTTGGGAATGGTGATGCTAAAAGATATTTTGTGATCAGTTTGTCCACCAGCTGATCAAATCAGTCCATTCTTTGTGTTGAACGTTCTCCTTAAAAGTATAGAATAGTGTGCATGAGGCAAAGTATAGAATAGTGTGCATAAGGCCTTCTTACTTCTTCTCTGTCTGTTTCCCCCTCCCATATATGAATGAAATATTGATTATTTCCCTAACTGATTATACTCTTTGTAATCACTGACCTGGTTAGCTTTAAAAAACAAACAAGCCTCTTATTGCCAAGGGAACTGGCCTGAATAATCTTCTATATATACTTGACTATAAGTCGACCTCATGTATAAATCGAGGGCTGGTTTTGGGACCAAAATTATGTATTTTGATATGATTTTGATATAATAAGTCGAGAGTAAAACATAGGGGTATGTTACTAAGAATGTAAGGCTGAAGCAAAGGAAATGGTGCAAAAAACATACAAAGTCATAGCAGGCATAAATGCTTGTGCTCACCGTAAAAGTTGAATGGATAGGGAAGAAACTACCACCATCATTTTCCTACCAGAAAGAAAGGCCAGAAGCAGTGCTGATGTGAAGAGGTAGAGAGGATCAGAGCTTCTTTTAGGATGGACTAAGCTCTCTCGTTTTACCTCTCTACTGAGAGAAGGGGATGGTTCCTTTAAAAATGAGAGTTAAAATACTTACGTTGGCCCATGGATAAATTGATCCAGATTTTGTGGGTCACTTTTTTGAATAAAATATCTAGACATATACATATGTGTATACAGTAATCATATTTATTCTACTTTAAGCCTGATCTGTTCCATTCTAGGTACTAAAAATTGATAAATTAAGGATTGGGGCCTTAATAGGTCAAAATAAAAATACATTTACAGGATTTGTCTTTAAAATGCTCCTGTTTACAAGGAAGTATGTATTAATTACAGGTTCCAGATCTTCATTACGTAAGTAGGGAACATTGTTTTTGCAAGTTGGTCTATCCATGATGTATACTGATAATGGTGTTATAGTTAGTTTGGGCTATGATAGCACTAAGCATTTAAGTTCTGTATCACCTTGTTGTTGTTGTTAACTGCATGACAGTTGACTTTCATCTCTGGTAACCTTATGAACGAGAGACCTCCAATCACCCTGTCCTCAACTGCTCTGCTCAGCTTTTGCAGATTCACGTCTCTCTTCTCTGATTGAATCTATCCATCTGGAATGGGATCTTCCTCTTTTCCTATTTCCCACAATTTTACCAAGCATGATAATCATTTCTAGTGAGTCTATTCTTTTCATGATATGGCCAAAGTATGAAAACCTCAGTTTAGTCATTTTTTTAGTGCTAGGGAGAATTCAGGCCTGATTCACTCCATCTGTTTGTCCTTTTAGCAGTCCACTGTATTCTCAGGACACTTGTCCAGCACTTGTTGCAACTTCATTATTTCACTTGTAATGAATTTGTAATCTACGTACATAAAGTTATACTGCAGTATAATAGCATAGTTCCAGTTCACTAATAAATAATAAATAAAATTAAGCTATTGTTTGTGCCTGCATCAGGACAGTCATTTCTAAGGAACACAGGAGAGCATTTATGTGATGCTTTGTAATTTAACTTAAATTTCAGTCATTCATGGGTAACCTTAATAAACCAAACATTATAGTAAATTAATAATTGTGAAGGCTGAACAGTGAAGGCTGAACAGTGAGGAAATAGTTTTATTTGTTATTTTACATTGAAAATTGACTATTGCTCTCATACGCTATATATATTCGGTGTCTTCATTTTGAATGTTATTTTATTTGTATGTCAAATACCCTAAAGACACCATATCCTTTTGGAAGCTCAGCAGGGTCAACCTTGGTTAGTACTTGGATGTAAGACAGCCAATGAATACCAGGTGCTGCAGCCTATATTTCAGAGGAAGAAACTGGCAAAACCACCTCTTTTTCCTTGCCTAAAAAACCTTATGAAATTCATTGGGTCACCATAAGTTGCCAGGTGAATTGAAGGGGACTGTGTGTGTGTGAACACACACACACACCATTATAATCCACAGTGGGCAAAGTATGTGGCCCTGAGGGTGCACATGACTAGTCAGGGCTATTTTTTGCAGCTGCTGACCTGTCTATACCCTCCCAATCCAAAAGAAAGAGTAAATTGTCTCTTCAGAAAACTCCCAAGAGTGGTAATTCAGGTTTGCAACAATAAGTTGTCATACCCCATATTGCACTATATTATTTTTTTTTAACTTAAAAAAAATTGAAGAGAACTTCCAACCACTCCCTCATTTCTTGGCAATTTTGGCATTCATTGTTCCTGCAGCTAAGAAAATGGGCTGTTGGATCCATGGAAATTGCCCACCTGTACTATAGACTGTGGCATTATTTACTGTAAAACTTATACCATCTGAATGGAAATGATCCTACTGTTGATGCATACCACCAAAAATAAATATATTTACCAGACTGAACCCTCATTTTCCATAATGGCTGTACATCGAATTACAATCCAATCATAGAATCATAGAATTGGAAGAAACAAAGGTCATCCAGTCTAACCCCCTGCCATGCAGGGATATGAGGGGGTATCATAAAGTTTTAATTATCACCTTAAAAATTTGACAGAAAGGTTGTTTTGATTTGTAGTTGTTAACTTGTCTCTATTTCGTCATCATCCAGATTTAGACATTTTTCCCAGCGTTTCTTGACCCTCTGAATATCGTTATTGTAGAAGTCTGCAGATTGTGCCTTAAACTACTCTTCCACTTCATGAATGATGTCGTCTGTGTTGTCAAATTGGTGTCCCTGCAACAGATTTTTCATTTTTGGGAAAAGAAAAAGTCACTTGGTGATGACACTGACAAAATTTCATCAATTTACCATAATAACTTCCGGGTGATAATTATTACTTTATGATATTCCCTCATAGACAATCAAAGCAATCCCAACAGATGGCCATCCAGCCTCTGTTTAAACTCCAAAGAAGGAAACTCCAAGGCAGCATTTTCCATGGTTGAACAGCTCTTACCATCAGAAAGTTCTTCCTAATGTTTAGGTGGAATCTCTTTTCCTCTAGATTGAATCCATTGCTCTGTGTCCTAATCTCTGGAGCAGCAGAAAGCAAGACAGGATGTTTAGACTGCAAAATTGAAGTGAAGAAGCTGGGGGCAGCAGACCATAAATTGGCTCTGGCCACACCCCCAAAATCTTCCAGCCTTAGCATAACTGCTGAGGCATCTTTTAAATCTTGTCTCCCTGTGGCCGTGGGCAAACTATGCTTCCCATCCCAACCCTTTGTGTGAGAGTGGGATGCAAATTCCACTGAAAAAGAAATTCCCTAATAGATGAATTTTGATCAAACTGATTCCCCAGTTCTTTGAAGAAGGAAAGAAAAATTACTATATGTGTCATGCTCTTTTTAATGCTAATGGAATCAGTGTACCTACATGTCCCAGGTGCTGTTAAAGCCAAATGTTTATCGTGGATTAATCTGATATGTGCATCTCATGGTCATCAAAACATTTGTTTTAGAAATTTTAGAAATCTCTCCACCTTATGTTTAGGATGTGAGCTTACAACCAGTTAGATTCCGATTGTCCAGTATCAACTGAAATAAGTGAAGATGGGAGCTTCTTTGAATTGGTTTGGCTGTGAGTGTTGTTGTGCAGGAGGACAATTTACAAACTTCCTGCACTTCTTGTTCTTATGCAACATTATCATGTCTTAGATATAGACTTTGCCAAAGAGATGGAGAAACGGTCCGTATATTGGGGCCTACATTTCTTCTAAGTGGGGAGAGGGATATTTGGGATTTGACATTGTTCTACATAAGGAAGAAACACAGGAAATGTCTGCATCCTGTCCTGCACAGCAAGGTAATACCTAAAACAGTTCTCTGGTCTGGGAATAAACATATTGAAAGGCAAATGAAGAAGGCAAGGCATAGTAATAGAACCACATGATTGCAATCTTACAAGAGATCATAGAGAGGCAAAAAGAGATCATAGAGAGGCAAAAAGAGAATCAATGTAGAACTTTAAAGTTAGCGTTGACTAAAAAGATGTGGTTACATATTTTGCTTAATTACATGTCTGAGCTATAGACCAGTAAATATGTGTGGATGAAGAAAGTATAGACACAATTGGCCAGAGACCGAGCAATTCCTGTCTCTTTCAGCCATTATGGAAGCGCAGAGAAGTCTGAACTGATCCTGTTGTAAAATAAATAAAGATTAAAATTTTTTGTTACATATAATATTTGCTGTGCATAATAGTGTTTGCATTTGTGTTCATACATTTGGGTACCACACCACCTTGTTTTTAACTTAGCTAGATATGCATGAATTTATATTTATGTAGAACCACCATTTTGATATGGTTGCCATATCCAGTTCCTTAAAACTTGGTACTTTAATTTCCATGTTATGAAATTTTGTGTATTATGCCAATTATGCACATTTTTTTAATATCTAGATTAATTACATTAATTGCCACTTTGATTTTTCTATAGTTGTATTTCAGTCTTGACACCATGCTTGCATGATGTATGTTGTACATTTTTTTGGTTGATGTTTTGTGGATTTTGGTTGTTATTGTATTTTACCATGTGTATAGTAAGCATTGGTGTGCGAGAGTTAGCATTAGATAAAAGTGTTAGACTTGGAACAGGGAGTCTGGGCCTCAGCAGACGGAGGCCCCGGAGCCGCCGCCAAACGGAGCGCCGCGGGGCTGCAGCCTCCACATCCAGGCGCACCGCCGGCGACTCTAAAAGGAGCACCAAATTGGCGCTCCTTTTAGATGTCAGAGAAAGTGCGCCACAAAAGCGGCGGGCGCACTTTCTCTGACTCAAACGGCGCAGCGCATGTGGGCGCTGCGCCGTGAGGTCATCCCCAATGCGCCGGTCGTGTGGACGGCCGGCGCATCTGGGGGCGACCTCGGAGAGAGGAAGGGGCGCCGTTCGTGCGGCTGCCCCTCCTCTTCTCTGCCCAGAAGACGACTTTATTAGTCGTCTGCTTAGGGCCTCTGTCTCCAACTTCAAACTATCACAAACCTTAGAAGGGTCTCATTCACACTACCCAATTACAACACCGATATTCCACTTTAAGTGTCATGGTTTCCTTCCATGAAATCCTGAGTTTGGCAATTTAGGAAGGACCATTTAGAATTCCCAGCTAGAGCATTCCAGTGCCGCACCAAACTACAAACTCCAGGATTCCATAGGATATTGCAGTTAAAGTGGCATAATAGGACTATAATTGTGTAATGTCCAGGGGCCCAAGCCTCTTTTACATGGTTTTTGTGAAGATAAATAGTGAGAACCATGTAAAGTGGTCGCGTACATTGCTGGTGTAGTGCAGATGAGGAAAATTCAAAATGATGATGAAAATACTTTTTTGCTCATAAGAGTATCTAGTTGTATCATATTATTTTATGTTTAACACCAGTTTTTTTTAATCATGGCAAAAAAAACTTACATATTTATGAAAAAACCACATGTGGCACATCTGATTCATGGGAGGGGGGGAATGCAAAATAAATAAGAGAAAGACAGTAATCACAGGGAGAATAATAGAATCATAAGAGTTGGAAGAGACCACAAGGGCCATCCAGTCCAATCCCCTATCATGCAGGAACACAGAATCAAAGCATCCCCCAACAGATGGCCACCCGGCTTCTGTTTAAAAATCACCAGAGAAGGAGACTCCATTATACTCTGAGGGAGTGTGTTTCCCATCGAACAGCTCTTACTGTCAAGAAGTTCTTCTTAATGTTGAGGTGGAATCCAGGCATTTGATGAAGAAGGCTATAGTCCATGAATACATCCTACAGGATCTATTGTTAAACCGAGTAAAGTGACTACCTCAACAGCAAAATACCAGGACCAGGGAATTTGCCCCATCCCCCAATTAGAGGATCCCATTACAGCAGCTTCAACACTCTCTTTTCAAGTATACCACACCTTACTCTACCATCACCAGGCCTCTGTCTCCTGCTTGTTCATGTAGTGCTGCTGCTATTTCTCCCCTCATCTCCTGCTCTTTCCATTTCTCACTGGCACACTCACATGGTTGTGGCTCCTGTTCACTTCCTGCTCAACTCACCTGCTCTTCCATTAACCTCTTGCTTGCTTCTACAACAATAAGAGCTGCTGCTGCTGCTGCTCCTTCTCCTTTCTGCAGTGGTTACCTGTCACCTCTCTACCTCCCATTTGCCACTTGCATGGCATCTGGTACTCTTCCTTGCAAGCACTTCCTTCCCAGAGCTGGAACAGAACAGTGCTTTTTATAGGATAAGGTGATGCTACCATCCAAGGAGGGGTTGCAACTTCACTTCTCAGGCAGCCTCAGGCAATAAGCATATTTAGGCCACCGCTAACCACCAAAGCTTATTGCAAAGCCCCAAAAACTGTGACCTAATGACTTAAGCAATTGAAAATGTTTTACTGTGGTGTGTTCGTTCTTTTATTCTCTTTCCAGTTAATCAAACTTGATGTGGAAATTCACTGTTTACAAGCAGACGTAAATACTCAGATTGGTTCCTCTGGGTTGCAGTACAAAGCACTGGTACTTTGTCTCTAGGGTTTATAGTTAATTACTGGTTAATAGAAGTAGCGGTTGTTGTTGATTAGCAGAATGAAGTACATACACAATATGGAAAAACATTAGAAAGTGGTGTTTTGCAGGTAAATTCTGTTTGTCCTTTAGAAGCAATTGTAAAGAAACACAACTTACAACCATATTAATCAAATAAGTTGTCACTGCACTGCATCTCTCATTTTTATTTGGCATGGGTAGCACTGCATTTATTAATTTAAGTAATTAGTATAACTGATATATCAGTTCCTGATACTTAATTAGTTACAAATTAAAAGAAGCACACCAAGGAACAAACTTCAGCATCCTGACTCATAGTGCTTTATCAGAAGCATTACATTTTTTTTTATACTTGGTTATGCATAAAAATATCTCTACACAGGAACATTTTTATTACCTCATTTGGTTTTAGAGAGCTCTGCTTGTAAGTGTTTATAGTGGTGCATAATAACTGGAATTACAAATACCTAGAAATGGAGGTTAGCTGTAAATTTGACATATCTAGTATTCCCAGAAGTGATCCCTGTCATCATGCACCTATTTAATCTCTCCTGGCTGCCAATATTTGTTTACTAACTTTTAAAACAATGAAATGTCCATTTATTTAAGTCCCTAGTAATAATATTATTTTGTCACTTGCTCTCCACAGTTCTTATGACAGAGATTCTAGAAGGGCATTTTATTTTTTTAAATTCTTCCCTAATTGATATGTTACAGTTCAGGCCTTTTTAACTTTCAGTCTGTCCAAGGCTGGCTTCTGACTAAGAGAAAAGCAAATATTTTACCTTACTCATTCACCATATTTAAATTAAATTTGGGTTTAAATTAAACCCAAAGCCATTCATGTTATTCCAATAAGGGAGAAAGAGTATCCCTCAAGCATCTCTCCCCATTTCTAGCAGTAAAAACACAATGTGAACCAAATTATAACTAACAAGTAAACAGGTTATAACTAACAAGGTGAAAGGAGGAAGATTTACTCATTTGAGACGTGGTGCTGGGGAAGAGTGCTTAGGATACTGTGAACAGCCAAAAAGACAAACAAGTGGGTCCTAGAACAGATCAAACCTGAACTCTCCCTGGAAGCCAAGATGATCAAACTGAGGCTGTCATACTTTGGCCACATCATGAGAAGGCGTGACTTAAACAAAAAGACAATAATTCTAGGAAAGGTAGAGGAGAGCAAAAGAGACGAAGAGTGCATGCCAGATGGATAGACTCAGGGAGGCTACCGACCTGAGTCTGTAGGACCTAAGCAGAGCAGTGGATGATGGGGAGGCTGGAGTTATCTCATCCATGGGGTTGCCATGATTTGGGGTTGACTCGAGGGCAGTTAACAACAACAGCAATGGTTAATAAGGAGACATGTACACATAGACATACAAAATACCTCAGGATCAATTGCTACAGAATGCAAATAAGATTATGAGCAATATGCTATTGAAATATCTGCTATTTCCTCTGTGTCTTTAACAGACATGAGTTCAAGCAGTGATCTAGGAATGATTTTTTAAAAATCATGTAATTCATATTAGGAGTGTTATAGGTGTGCAACAAGGGGCGTTCATAAAACTCAGTGTGCCTGATGAAATGCTTGACAACAGGATTGGAAGGTCCAAATTTGCCATTGCTGTTCCCCATTTCTCAGCCTTGAGATCTTGCCAAATGTCTACCTTGCCTTTACTGCTCCCTTGATCCTTAGAATATGTTTTCCCACGAAGGATTGAATTTGATCATCTGTCCCATCAGCATTTGTGGGGGGGGGGGGGGGAGGGAGAGAGAGGAGATACTATGTATATAATTGCTGCTGACAATAGACAAGATAGGTTCAAAGCTGTTGTCTTATTGAGAGAGCTGTGATTACAAGTCCAGGGTCAGCTAGGGCAGTGATGGTGAACCTTTTAGGGGCTGAGTGTCCAAACTTAAAGGATTTTCAGCATCAAGTATTAGCTGGTGCCGGTGCCAGGACTTCCGCCTTCTGGGGGTGAGACTTCTTCCCACCCGGGCCTTTAGCTGCCTCTCCAGAAACAGCTGAAGGCCTGGGGTGAGGGAAGAAGAAGAGGAACAGGTGCACCCCTTTCCCTCCTCTGCCCCCTGTGTTATTCCCAACATTTAACTGCCTCCAGAGAGGCAGCTGGAGGCCAGAGATGGTCGGGAAGGAGGAGGAAGAGGTGTGCGCTTGTTCCTTTTCCTCCTCCCCCCCTCCTCCACGTGCCGGGGGAAATGGCTTCAAGTGGCATCTCTGGCATGTGTCATAGGTTCACCATCACGGAGCTAGGGTCTAGAAAACCCAAAGTTGGCTCCCCTGTCACGTCTACCTCTCATATTGTCTTAAATCAAGTTTCTGGCTTTTCATAGAACAGCAGAAGAGAAGAGAAGTGGTCTTGGATGCAGGTGTTTTAACAGTGTTTGACTGGAAGGTTTGCAAAACTCTTGGACATTTCCAGATGTTTAACTTGACTTGACCCTTATCAAGGGTGAGCAGAAGGTGTAATGAATCATGCTGAATAGGTGACATCCTGGTTTGGGGCAATATGTATAGCAGATGTCTCAGGGAGTTGCCCTACTTGAATGAACCTAATGTGGAAAAGTAAGTAAATTATGAGTAGGGGAAAAGGAAGCCATGCTGGTCTCTTTTGTCATGGAGAGAAAGTGGCAATAGTGCTGCTTTGTTTCCTATGTCTTGATTTAATTTTCCATATCCATACTATTTTAGTATGGGGAGAAAAATATTGTGTGGAAAATATGTTTGCACACACTGTGTATTTTTGTTTATGTAAATCATCTTTGTGCAGAATACTGTTGAGGCTAGATTCCTCACCCTGCCCCAGTTAACAAATGAGAATATTCTGTTCTATAGCTTATCCTTTTGTTTGTTGGTCTACACATATAGTTTCTCATTCTGCTGCTGTGTAACCACACGTGCAAAAAAAAACAAAAAAAAACAAAACAAAAAAAAAAACGAATTATATGAAAAAATGTCAACCATATGTAGCATACATGAAGATTAGTGGCAATAAGACTGAATTAATTGTGGATTTAGCAGTCAGTGGCCATATTTTAGAGGTTTAGACATTCACATGTATCTCAAAGTTTGTTATAGTAGATATGCAGTATGTGTGGCTGATTAAATGCACAGCCTTCTTGGTAGTTTCTTTGGTCACACAAAATTGATAGAAGCAAACTGGCATCTTGGAAGTGTAACACTACAGACTTTGATACTAATTTGTTGTTGATGGGTTCCTTCAAGTCACTTTTGACTTATGGTGCTGCTAAGATGAACCTATCACAGTGTTTTCTTGGCATCATTTGTTCAGAAGAGGGTTACCTTTGCCTTCCTCTGAGGATGAGAGAGTGTGATTTGCCCAAGTGGGTTTCCAAGTGGGCATTCAAACCCTGGTCTCGAGAATTCTTGTTCAGCACTCAAACCACTACACTACACTGGCTCTCTTTTTATATATATTTATGTCATCCTTTACTGTTGATTGAGATACATCTGGGTGGGTGAAAAAAACTTGCTGATTTCAAAAAATTTTTGCTGCTTGATGGATTGTTCATAATGAAGTATAAGGTTCATTCCACAAGATATTTGAAATTATATCGTGGATATGTGTTCTTTAATAATGTTTGGATTGTATTTTGAGATGTACAATGGCAAGCTAAGGATGACATCCTTTGACTTCATGTCTCTGACCCTCCACTATTCTTTTCCTTTCTTTTTTGAAAAAACCCTGTATACCATTCTAGCTACACATTTTATTCATGGTGGATAGCTTGGTATTTCTGGATCTCCACACACAGATAGCATTGCTGATAAACAGAGAATACTGTCCAACCATAGCTAATATGAAATATGCAGAGTTAAGAAAAGAATAGAATTTCATATATCTCTTGGTTTGATATTTTAAAATAAAGTTCCAAATTCTTGCTTGAACTTGTCTGAGTTCAAGTGAGGCAACTTTCAGTGCTTCACCAAGCACTTAAATATAGGTGACGGAAATGCTACTTTGTTAATTTGAGTGGAATGTTTAAAACAAAGTGTTACTGTTTAATCTGGGCACATGACGTGCGAATGAATGTTTGAATGAAATGACATAATTGTTGGTTAGTCTGTATAATTTAGAGAAAGAGACTGCCTTGATCAGCACAAGTCTCAGTTCATGAGTGCTGGGAAGGACTTTCTTTCCCCTCAGAGAACAAGAAATGCAGCGTCCTTCCCCCCCCCCCCCCCCAATATTTGTTAACCTCTAAAGAACAGGGATGTTACTTATTCAGGCCTTTCAGCTGAAAAACATTTTCTTTACCCATTTCGTATTGTTACCTATGATAGTCTTCAGTTCTTGCCATCATACACCTGGGGTTAAGCCTCATTGAACTGAGTGGAGCTTGCTTTTGAGTAGACGTATGTAGTATTTTGCTGATAATCCATCATCTTTGTTGTTGATAATAATGCACAAGCTGTTGCTGGCAGACCTGATAGTCCATCTGGAAAGCAAGGAAATAAGATAATTAAAACTGTTTGGAGTTATGTTTGCACAAATAAAAAGAATAGAAGGATAGAATCATAGTTAATAGTTTTCAAAAAAAGAGTGGCAAAATGCTGCTCCTTTTAGGGGCGGCAAAAGGCCACCCTAAGAGCCGGTGTGTTGCTCTTTAGTGCCTTTTTCAGCACAGCGTGTTTGAACGCTGTGCTGGAAGGGTGTTCTGACGCTGCGTGCTGTGCATAACAGTGTGTAGTGTCAGGATGGCATTGGCGTAGGGTTGCGGCAGCCGGTGGGCAGCTGCCCTGGCCCAACTCTGCTCCAGGCTGGCACTTTGGGCCGGTCTGCAGAGGCCCAAATTTGCAGAATTTTCTATCTATCTATCTATCTATCTATCTATCTATCTAAGCATGCTTAAATTTGGCTGGATTGGGTTAAAAATTAATATGATCAAACATTTTATCCAATGGTTGTGTTATTTATATATATATGTATGTGTGCATATATACACACATCTGTTGGGAGAAATGTTTGACCATATTAATGTTTAACCCAATCAAGCCAAATTTGACTCTAAAATTTATGTTGGCCAAAATTAACTCTGGACCCAAGAGAAATTAAACGGCTTAATTTGGGACTCATTTACAATTAATTGTTATAAAGTTGTTAGCTAATGAAGAATCATTTTCTAGATGTAAAGTCATCCCCCCCCCAGCAGATTTAAAGTTTCTGGTTCTGTATATTCACTGAAAATTGTATAGAGCAGAGAAAAGGAACTTGAGCTTTCCAAACTTCAGCTCCCATTGTCTATCAACACTTGCTGTGCTGAGTAGGACTACTGGTAATTCCAGTCCAACCATATTTGAAGGGTCTTGTGTCCTCCATTTGTAATTTTTAAAAATGATTTTTCAATTTAAGGACATGAAGTGTCGCCATAATTTTATTATTAAAAGGCTTACTGATTTATTTATTTATTTATTTATTTATTTATTTATTTTATTGTGCTGGATACATTGAGCCTGTATTTATGTTAAGGTTTCTCTCCAACCCTGCAGTTATAGTTTTAGAAAAGTGCATGTTTGTTGAGGAAGAAAGCAGAATGCAACTAAACAAATGATTATACATGTCCTCTATAAACATCTGATCAAACATAAGCTTCATTGATATAAATGGGACTTATTCAGAGGCAACTGTGTATTGATTATTGGCTTCATTAAAAATGTTATTCTGGAAATAAATAAACATCATTATGATTCTGTTCAGGTGTATGTGTATGTACAAGACTGCTTTAATGACTGTGGATAGAGTACTGCTGTGAGATAGTGGAAAATTTTACACTGATTTTTACTGAAGGAATGGCAGAAACTCAGGTTACCTGTAGGATTCAGAGTCATATGGAAACACTTAAGGGGCAGTGGAATTTATTTTTTGAAATGCACTAGAATAAGCTAACAATGTTACTCAAAAGAAAAGGGAATATGGCTTACTGGTTGCAGTAAGAAATAGATGTATAATCTTTAAGATCTGACCTTTAATGGCATAATAATTTTTCTATTTACTTTTTACAGGCAGTCTAAATGTACAAGGGGATTTGGAGGGGCTTTCAAGCTGCCCAGGCATTAGAAGATTAGTTAATTAATATAATATAATATCATTTATTTAACTCTTAAATGTTTATGGTGCTGGATGCCAGAGCATCTGACCTCTTAACAATAATTAAAACTGACTTATCCATAAACAATAAATAACCGGCTACCCACTCAGGCAGCCAGGAACTGACTGGCTGTACCTGTCTGCCAAATAAAATCCTACTGACTGATTTCTGTTGTGTTCTTTTTAAAGACCAGGTTAAGCAAGCACACTCTGGGTCTGTATGGAAGTTTTGGCTTTTCAGCTGGTCCGTGTGCAGTATAGAACTTTGATCAGTTATTTCTTCTTTGAAAACTACATAAATGTCTCTGCTTTCATTCTGGTTCTGCCCGCTCTACAGAATTTTTTTTTTAAATTGCATCGGTTTCATCATGATAAAACAATAAATAATTTCCCAATTTGCTCTTTCCCTGCTTTTGGCTAACTATCCCCTTTTAAAACATGGGAGAGGGGGAGAGAAGTTCCCTTGTACCCTAGGGAAGAAGTGACTTAATGATTAGAAAATAAAAGAGAATTTACTTGGGAAAACTGTGGAATTAAAGTTCCAGATGAAACATGCACCAGTGATGCATAACATTTTTGTTAATTGGGTCTTAACAGGTTTCTGACTCAAGCTGCAATCGTTTTAGAAATGGGTCACACTAGGCAGCGCCGGCAGGGTATCCCTGCAGCTTATAGAACATTTGCCTTGCAGTAAAACAGCATCTAAATTTGGGCTTATCTGATTGCATGGTGAATATGCCTGACTTCAGGGAAGCTACATCAATTTTGTTCCCATTTTGGTGAGTGCGTTGTCTCTTTACAGCTGGAAAACCCATTGCTGAGTGTGGAGTCAGCATCTGTGCAGATCTACTGGTTTGTGCTTTTTTGGTTTTTGTTTTAAAATGACAATGTCTTCAGAAACCATGCATCCTAAACATGCCCATGCCATTTGGATAAATGAAAGTCCTGGGTACATGGTGAAGGAACAATCCCCAATGTAAAACAACAAATAAACATGCATATCCTTAACCCCAGTTTCAATCACTGAATTATCTGAATTATTGATTCAAGGACATAATGTTGTATCACAACAAATTTCCATGTGTCCAAGCAAATTCTGGTATTCAGGTTGGTGTGAGGAATAGACAAAAGTTCTTCAGGCAAATGTATTACAACTGCAGTATGCATGAGGAAGATGAGTTCGTCTATATAATGATATCACTGATTGGGGTGGGGGTGAACAGTGTGTTAAGGAAAATTTCCCATGTACAAGAAGGCATTGATATGAAGATATTATTAAAGGAAAGGTAAAAAAACAGAACAAAAAGAAGAAGAAAAATATCTCTTCCAAGGCATTTTGAAGCACTATTGTTCCAGGAAGGACTGTAATACCTGCTTGTTTGAACATCTGAACTGGTTGATTTGCTAAAACCAATAGGGAATGGGACAAGAGATACCATTTGTATAGTATGCACCCAGTTTTAATATCCCAGATTTTCCCCCTTATGTGTTCTGATCTTTTAAATCACAGGAGTTCAAAGGTTTCTAGTTCTTGCTACGATCAACTATATCTTCTTTGATCTAAAATCTTGTGCTGACTATAACAATTCACACTCTAGTGTGGTTAAAATTACAGCTTTTCATCTCTCTTTGTTTCTATATCTGAAAAAACACACCTTTGAGTTGATATTATCCATGCTAACTTGTATCATTCTGTAAAAGAAATTGAAATCCACACTACTGTGTAGATAACTAACTGGACATTTATGCTAGAGCTAGACGTAGAGTTAGTTTTCACTAATGTGATATACCTGTTTGTGCATTTCATAATGTAGAGGGAGAATAGCTTTAGCATTCCTCTGTACAAAACCATTCTCTCTCTCTCTCACACGCACACACGCAGACACACTCCAGATTTCAGGGAGAAGAATACATAATCCTATGAAATCTTACCTGAATTTTGAAATATACAAGACTCTGATTTATTACCATCTCAGAGCTAGGCCTCAATCCCAATTATTCTGATGGAGTAGCGCTGTTGAGAGAACATTTCTGGGATAAAATAGAGCAGCATGCAGGGTTTGGGTCATCTGGAGATGAAGCTATATGCTTCTTCTTGTCAAAAGAACCAGTTTTTGTGAGATATAAAAAGAGAACTAAGCAAAATTCTTCTGATGTTTCTAAAGTAACAATGATGTTATCTTGCTAATTAGCAGTGTGGAAGAAGGGTCAATTAATTCTGTAATTTAAAAAAACATATTTTTGTTGGGTTATTTGTGGTGAATGACTACGAAAGCTATTTTGATGGTGATATTTTGGATTTCTCAGACTATAGAGGTCTTTTTTACTTACAAAAAAGTGCTTAAATCTTTATGCTTTCAAAATGATACAAAACTGGTATATGCGTGTCTGTGTGGCACATTTAAGGAAGTTACTATATTCATTTAGCAGAAGTCCAGCACTATAGTGAAAGAGGCAGCTCTTATAACATGGTTGAAACTTCCCAAAAATTGTGTAGATACCAAGTGGTTCATAAAGCCCCAAAGGAAAGGAATTCACTGTGCATAGGATGAAAATCTGGCCTTTTCAGTTGGTAAAATGGTAAAATGATATGCTATGGGGACATTTAACACTTTGACTGTGGGGACAATCTCATTATGGCGATAACTTTGAAATATCCAGCTTGGTGAGTTTTGCATGTCTGCCCAATTTAGATGTGATGGGAACTGTTAGAATTATGATAGCAGAGCCCATAATGTACTTCACAAACGTCATCCATGACTTGTCAGGGATGATGGGAGTTGTAGCTCTTCACCTCTGGCTCTAACTCACCACCTTGTTATGTAGCAGAGCTGACCAGCTTTGATCAGTGTTTGATGCTTCTTTCCCAAGCAGCAGAGTTTCAGAGAATAGGCTGAAGACCCTGGCAAACTCTCCAAGCCTTCTCACTCTTCTTCCAATGATGTCTCCAAACTTCTCCAGGAATCTTCTGGCTCTTGTATCTTCCCTCAAGACACCAGACAACTCAGTAGTCTTATATAAAAGATCTACTTTATTCTACTATATACACAAATACTATATTCTCTACACTTCACAATATCTCCAAAAATACACCACACTACTCCACAATGTACATTAGCAAACATTGCAATTTATAGCCATTGTTAGTCACCACCCACTAGTCAGTTTCCACCCAGTGGGTGTGTACATACATCTTGATTGGTCCACATAGATCATCCCATACCTAAGACCAACCCAAGTGTTTCATCACTTTACCTTGACCACTTAATGAGTCTCAGGTGTTTGCAATCTATCACAGGTGTTCTCAATATACCTTCTATAACTTTGTCCTTGGCTCTCAAGGTTTCCCGTAGCCTTCTCAAAGCACAACTAAAGAGATAACATAAAAATAAGGAGGACTTTGGAGTGGATGTTCAGGATATCTGCCATTTCCCATAGTAACCATCCTATTGCCATTACCTTCTCAGAACATTTTTAATTTCCCAACTATGCATTTCTCAGTGTACGCCCATAGTGTTAAACAGTGTACCTCATGGCTACTGAAAAATATACTGGTAAGGACAGTAAGGAGCAAAGTTAAAGTTAAATTTGCACATTGTCCATCAGTAAAGCTTGGCACTGGCGGAAGGGGAATGAGACTTTCCCCTCCAATGCCAATCTTGTCAAGTCTGGCAGCTAACCAAGTTCAGAAAGTCAGGCTTCAGTAGTTAAAACTCAGCAAATCTTTATTCAGCACTATCATTCCAAACCAAAGATGTTCATTGTCAGAACTAAACAGAAAGCATTAGCATTGCCTAATTAAATTACACACAATTTCAAACTCATGGCAGACTCAATTGTCATTTGTTACAATTAATACATTTGCCCCTCTTGCTACTATGCTTCCCCTTCTTCATTCTTACAGCCAGATTCTTCTCACAATGACAATCTGGAACAGGCTTGAATCATGCCTGCCTCTACAGTTATCTCATTACCTGTGGATGAAATAATAATGTCTCTACAATAGCTATTCTAATGTATAACCCATCACATAACCTTCCCAATATTTTATGGCAGGAGAAGCATTGCAACTCCTGACAAGACTGGACAGTGGAAATCATAAAGCAATGGTCAGTGTTTTAGAAGAAAAACTGCAAGTTCTTTGCAGAAAGTTTACATCCAGTAAAGCAGGACATCCACAGGAGGTATTAAATATACTCATGTATAAGACTAGAAATTTTAGTCAAAAAATGGACCTTGAAAACCTGGGTTAACTTATCCACAGGTCAATGTAAATACACTAATGTAACTGTTATAAAAAAGAGGGGAACTATCCCCTTCTCTGAGTAGAGTGGCAAAAGGAGAGGGCTTGGTCTTCCCAAGGAGTACCTAAAGCAGTGGTAGGCAACCTAAGGTCCGGGGGCCGGATGCGGCCCCCTGAGGCCTTTGGACCGGCCCCAGGCCAGTCCTGCCACCACCGTCCGCCATAATGATATTGATTATTGTTGTTATTACTTGTTCTTGGGGTTTTCTTGGCAAAATCTCCACGAGGGTTTTGCCATGGCTTTTCTGGGGCTGAGAGAGTATGCATGCATTTTTAATTTAAAAAAAAACCACAACAATTATTTATGGTGCTTCGGCCCCCCAGTTGTCTGAGGGACAGCAACCCAGCCCCCGGCTCAAAAAGGTTGCCTACCCCTGACCTAAAGGAACACTGACCCCCTCTACTCTCTCCACCATGGCATCTCTTCTGACCTTTTTGAATGCCTGAGCAGGAATATGGTAGTGGTGGCAGCTGTTTTGTTCTTCCCCTCAAAGGCACACTGAGTAGAATAGACTTGAATAAGGCTTTTGTGTATGGTTGTTAGCTTTTCTGGGTTAAAATCAGGAAAAGCTATCACATTAAAGTTAAAGGCTATAGTGACAGATAATGCAGTCACCATTTTCTTTCCACCCTTTTTGACATGCGTGTATTTTCTTAGCCTCCCCCACCCCTGGCCACCTCCCGCACCCCAGTGCATAGCCATGATTTACCGTAGTTCCTTATCCATCCATCCATTCATCTTTTTGGGTGAGCACAAACAGTTATGATGCTGACATTTTATATATATTTTTTGCATTGTTTTAATCATCTTTCATATCTTTTGTTACATACCCCTAAATTTTACTCTTGACTTATCCACAGGTCATATCAAAATATCCCCCCCCCCATCTGCCCTCAACTTGTACATGAAGTCGACTTGTAGTCAAGTATATGCAATAGCTGAGTATATTGAAGAAGGTAGCTATCCTGGAGGAAACGTTACCTTTCCTTAAGCCTTTAGTGCACATTTGAAGGAGGAACAATTTTCTCTGTTTACAAACAGGAGATGGGAACTACGCACTTGCAGAAGTTGAGGTCTTCGGGGCCTCATGCCATGTACCAAGATATTTTGAAGTGGCTGACACCTAAACAGAGGGCACACTGTTATCTCAATAGCGTGTATACTACTGTAGCTACAGTGCTACAAAAAGTTTCAGTATTTTATCCCTGATTTGGAACAGTGCTTAATGCCATGTCCCATGAACTTCAATAGTGTCCCTTTGAGATAAATAACTGCAAGGATGCAGCCTTAATCTTTAATCACTTGCTGTCAGAAATTGGTACTTTAAGTGACACAATGGTTGAGCGTGTGCCATTTTAAGCAAGGCTGATGTTCATTGCAGGGAAGAATAGTATATATTTTGCAGTGCTGCAAAACAGAGCAAGCTCTTCACCATATACCCTAGTCTGGGAAAGCTCTGTTACAGTTAAAAGTGCAACAATATCTCCATAGGAGCTGTTGCCAAGCAGATACAGAGTTTTGGAATGTTCCCAGAAAACTTTCACAGTTGATACTTTAGCAACTAGCTCTCTTCTTTCTTTTCCTTACCCACAACTTTTTAGACAGCCAAAGGATAGAATTTAGCACAAGACTGTAATCTTAAATCATTATCAGTTCTGAAGTGCTCTACAGTTAAATATATGTATAGTTGTTTTCACATATTAATTACATATTCATGAATATACATACTTTCAATGGTTATTTTGTTACATCGTTCCTCATTATCTTCATAGCCCATGCTTCATCTTACATTTCCTATGCATTCTATACATTTTAAAACCGACTTGTCCTTTATTTGTGAGAAGTTAGTTAGTTTTTTTATTTCTTTATTTCTTTATTTTTTATTTATTTTTATTTTTTTGACAAGTCTAATGGCTCAGTTATATGAGCCACCACCAGGGCCTCTGCGAGAAATTTTGCAAGGTGGAACAAGACTGCTTTCAGGCCAAGGTTATGGTGGCAGCTCTATTCAAAACTGAGATTGTAATTAAGTATTGTTATTAATTAAGGACGTTATCACACGTGGGCCAGAAAGCGGAAATAAAAGTGGAAATGAGGCATCCCGAAAATAAACGGGAAATAACCCTTGTTTACGCATACGTCATTACCTTCATTGCGCATTTACAGTAAGTGTATCGAACGTCCACACACAAGAGAAAAAAACCCGTAAATGTAGCCGAAATGAGCCTCCTGCACATGTGCAGAGAGAGGAATGCTCGCTGGAACCATGGCAACAGCGGGGAAATGGGCCACAATACGTATTTGGTTATCAGACCTACGGTAAATGCGAAATGATTCCCGTCGCGCAATTGCAATTCCTGAAGAAACCGAAATTCAAAAGATCTCAGTTCTTTCTGCTTTCTGTCAGGATTCTGTCGTGGTTCTGTGCGACGTCGTGTGGAAACACGGGCAAATAATCCGGATTCGTTCGCCATTTCGTTTGGATTCTGTTTGGATTGAGCCCCGTGTGATAACGTCCTAAGTCTTTTCAATAAAGATAATTGTACAACATGAGACTTTAAAATCGTAGTTTTTCTTTCTTTGTAGAAAAACATGGAGATGATAAAATATAAGAAGAGTCATTTCCTGTTGTTTCTGCCATCCTGGTTTGTGAGGACACATTCTTAATTGGTGGTTTTTAAAAATAACTTGTCAAATTTGAACCTGCAAGACATAATAAATATATGTTATATAATGAAATGGTGGCCTTCCTGGTTACAACGTCAGTGTGAGTGATGATCAACAATGAGAATTCATAGGTCTAAATTAATACACCCCATTTCACAGAGTGAAATGATCTGTTCATTTCATAGGAAAAATAGACAGATCCCTGTTAAAAGTCAAGACAATACCTGAAGAGCATGTTTGCCAACCTTTGTAAAATAATACAATGGAGGGGGGTTGTGAGGTTTTTGGTGTGTTTGTGTGTGGTTTTGTTTTAGGGAGGGGGAGGTCAGAAATTCCTGGCCCTGCGTTGGCTCTCCAAGCCCTGAACCAATATACAGAGTCAATTTCGCTCTTATAGGTCCTGGCCACCACAACCCCATACCAAACATCATTGCCAGCCCAAACTCCTTTGCAACTCCTTGCTAACTTAATAGGGGCTGCATAAAGTGTGCTGGTGGGAAGGGGTTAGTAGAAACAGAGGCAATAGATGTCCTCATCATGAGATGTTTTTGGAGGGTGAGTGTGAGAGTATTCCACAGTATGTGAAATATATACTGCTAGGATATTTTCAGTGTCAAAGTGGACAGAGAAGAGTTGAATTTCCAGTGGCCAGCTAACAGTGCTCTTTCCATGCTTTCATGTAAGTGATAGATAATTTGTCATGTGACACTTGTGACTTTTATGTATTATGATAGAACCACAGTAAACATCCAAGTTTGATTTTTAAAAATGATTCCATTTTCTTACTGTTTTTGCCTCTGTGGTGTTGGTACCTTGGGAAAACACACACAACATTTTTGTATGCCACCTGGGGAAAATATGCAATGGTAATAATTGAAACTGCCTAACACACACACACACAATCCCTTGAGCAATATCAATGTGGCTCATTGAAGACCTTGTTTTGTATGTGAAAATGAAGTATTGATAAGATCCAGTGCATAAATCACTTTTCAGGGACATTTAGATTACTAGAAAGCATAAATATGTCTACTCAAAATTGAGTCCTATTGAGTTCTTAGAGACTTGTTCCCAGGAAAGCAGGTCAATGATAGTTGCTTTTATCATGTATCATACAGTTGGCCCTCTGTAACCATGAATTCCTTATTAAAATATGTATACATTCCCAAAAAGCAAACCTTGATTTTGCCATTTTATATAAGGGACACCATTTCACTACACCAGTGTATTTAATGGGATTTGTGCATCCATGGATTTTGGTATCCATGGGGAGTCCTGGAACCAAATCCCAGAGGATACCAAGGACACACTGTACATTAAGATTCTTAAAGATGAAATAATGACTGGTTCAAGTGAAACAACAATATATTTTAATTTTTTAAAGTAATTAAAAAACTACTGAATGGGGCAGATGGTAGTGAGTTTTACTCTCAGCTACAGGTTTGCTACTTTCTGCACATATATATTATTGTAACTCATTTTTAGGTGCAAAGAAAATTTGTGGCACCTTTGAGATCAACTGAATGAAATAAGTTGTAGTGTGAGCTTTTGTAGACTTGGGCCTTGTCTGCATTAGCCAGGATATTTGAGGGGCAGTGCAGAGTGATCTGGACTCTGAGCTGCCCTGATATTTGGTCCTTTGTTTCCCTGCTCGGGTGGCTGTCTGAATGGGTATCCCACTGAGCAACCTGATATGTCTACTGCCATTGTTGGTCACTCATTTTTGAAGTCAGAATGAGGTGCCCACTGATGATCATATGGTTTGGTGCTTCATTCTGACATCAGAGCAAGCAACTGGTGACAGTGGTGGATGTGTCGGGTGGCTCAGCGAGATGCTCGTGCAGTCAGCCACTCTGGCAGATGTTATCTGGACTGTTTGTACCAGAACTGAGGTTTGGGGCCATGCGTCATCCAAATAGGACGGCACCAGAACAAGGGGGAAACAGACCTTTTGGCCCATGCAGACAATGTTTAAGGCTCTTTCTCTTTATGGTTATCTTAGGGGCTGTCTGCACCAGCCCCTGGCCTCATGTCATATAGATTAGATGATGCAGGCCAAAAAACAGGATCCTTTCTGTTCCGACACAGATGCGAAGGATTCAGTCTCACTATGGGGCAAATAGCCTTTACCCCAGAATAATTAATCCCTTGATTTGCCCAGAGTTTCTGAAACACTCTGGGGCAAAGCTGGGCTGTTCAGACATACTGCCCACCCATACTCCTTACCTTGTCAGATATCAGTCTGGCTGAGAAGCCTCCTGTTGCTGTGTCTGTTATGGAAGTGGGTCACTTACCCTGTTTCCGAGTCAGATGCAGAGACTGGGGGGGGGGGGGGTTGCTTTTCAGTTAGATGGCTGGCAAGATGAGAAATGGTATGCCAGTCCTGGGTCAGTGCAGGAATTGGTGTGTGAACACCTTCCCATCCCAGCACCAACTGGGGGACCATCCCAGGTGAGCACTGGGGCCAGGATAGCATGGGCTTGGCCTGGGCTTGCCTGACTTGTCTTCTGAGCCCCTGAGGCAGGGACGGTGGACGAAAATGCCAGATGCCATTTCTATATTCTGTGAAACCATATGACACTTGGAAACCTCTCCTGTTATTTTTAATATGTCATGAGTCACACTGAGCATTGATTTTAAGACAAAAGGATTGTCTTAATGAAATAATTCAGAAGTTGAATTTGGTCAATTAATTACACAGTGCTTATCAATAAGACATATGTAAAAGTGGAGCACTAAGTGCGCAGTGAGGCAATGAAGCCTATAAAAAGATTATAAGGGCTTTAAACTATAAGGTATGGATATGAGGCCTCTCAACACAATAGAGGGGCTTTTCTTTCAGAGCCAGTCTTGGCAAGAACATCTGCCTTGCTGTTGTTAATTTCCTATTTTTCACTAGGCACAGACCTAGAACAAGGGATTTTTAAAAAAGTATTTCTTTATTTTCATTTAGACTGTGTTTTTATTTATTTATATATACATTTATTTTTCAATGCCAGTCCCTAACAGGATATCCTTATGTATGCCTCAAGTTCCGGGACTTTTTTTTCCTTTTTCTTTTTAGAAGGCTAACCTTAAAAGTCCTCAACCATAGCACACAATGCATTCATTTATTTTTGAAGTCCATTTTATGTTCATAAACAAATGTGAATGAGCTTACTGTTCTTCTTGTTTAGAATGCTTCTGGCATAGGTATTTAATTTAGATTGACACCATGGCATGCAAAATTACAACCATCTTCAAAAGAATTGCATGGTAAAAAAGAAAATACTGAAACCTTTGAAATTGTTCACAGATTCATTTTCCTGCCCCTTAATTATATGTTTCTTTGGATCTGAATGGCTAGAGTCTTTCACTGGGATATTACATGCATAACAAGGGCACTGGGTTATTGCAGTATAGATTTATAATAATTTTTCATCCATTTATTTATCCACATGCAAAGATTCAATGCAGTTGTTTGGTGTGTTGGATACCAATTTTCAATGATCTCTAATTATCATTGATCTCTAATCCAGCATAGATCTAACTATCACAGCACATAATGCTGTGCATATGGATCATTTCCTTATTCTTTTAACAGTAAATGCCTATTTGTTTTTCTAATTGTACAGTCGGCCCTACGTTTTCATGGGGGATCCATTCCAGACACACACACACCCGTGAAAACAGAGACTTGCTGATATTTAAGCCCCATAGGCTTGAACAGGGCATGTGCCCCATTGAGGTCAAAGCAGGTCGCCCCTCTGTGAATATATAAGTCTGCGGATCTCAAGTCTGCAAGAACGGAGGGGTGACTAATTGAATGTTATATTTATTTTTGTTAGCTGCTTTCTAAACCTGATGTTGGAAAAGTAAAGTATAACTCTAAAAGAGAAATAAAATAAAGATGTGTTCCACATATATGCACTTCATCTATACTCTATAGGCTTTCAGTAGAAAGAAGAAAACTATTACTTTTTTTAAAAAAAGGGGGAATGTTGTATGTATTTTGCTTGCAAAATCAGATTGTTAAACATTTATTTTTTTTCCTTTTCTTTATATCATCTTCACTCTATCATATTGTAGTAACGCAGGCATGCTGTGTGTGGCAGCATTACTAGGGGCCACTACATCAAAACCGATTTGAATAGAATCCAAATGAGGCAATGCTATTTGTATACCAAGACATTTATTAAATAGTGGATGAAGCGGATATTTCATACCAAAGAAAGCCCAGTGTTTTCACTACTTTGGTGAAGCCCATTTCCCCAGTTATGTGTGTATTCTTTCTTGATCTGGAGGAAAGCCAGAGGCGTGAGAGTAAAACGAAATTTTATAGGTAATCCAAATAGGTTGTTGTTGATGTTGTTAACTGCCCTTGAGTCGGCTTTGGGCCTGAACATACTGCCAGAAATAATCCAGCTTGAGACCACTTTAACTGTCCTGGCTCAATGCTAGGGAATCATGGGAATTCTAGTTGTTTTCTGAGACATTGAGCCTTGTGTGTCAGAGAGCTCTGGTGCCACAATAAACTACAGTTCCCATGATTCCTAACATTGAACCAGGACAGTTAAAGTGGTCTCAAGATGGATTATTTCTGCCAGTTTGTTCAGGCCCTAAGACTCATGGCATGGATGAGACATCTCCAAGATGCCCTTTCCTCAGCCTCTCTGCTCAGGTCCTGCAGGCCCAGGCCTATGTCCTCCCTGATTGAGTCTAACCATCTGGCATGTAGTTTTCCTTTCTTTCTACTGCCTTCCACCTTTCTACTGCCTTCCACCTGTCATTATCTTTTCTAATGATTTATTTTTCCTCATGATGTGGCTAAAATATGAGAACCTCAATTTAGTCATCTTGGCTTCCATAGAGAGTTCAGGCTTGATCTTTTTCTAGAATTCATTTATTTTTCTTATTGGCCATCCATGGTATTATAAGTACTTTTCTTCAGGATCACATCTCAAATAAATTGATTTTCTTCATGTCGTCCTTTCCTCACCTTTTTTTTTTTTTTTTACTGTTCAGCTCTCAAATCCATAGAAGGTGATGGGAAATAGACTGGCTTGGACTATCCTCTCTTTAGTGTTCAGAGTTATGTCTTTACATTTTTTTTTATCTTGTCTAGTTCATTCATAACCATCCTTCCCAATCTTAGTCTTCTTTTGATTTCTTAACTTCAGTCTCTGTTCTGATCAATATTTGAACCAAGGAGAACTCTGACTATTTCAATTTTCTAGTTGTCTAGAATAAATTCTTGTAGATGTTTGAAGACTTTTTTTTTTTTTAGTGTTCAGCATTAATGCATTTTTGGCACTTTCCTCCTTGACCTTCTTCAGTAATTATTCCAGGTCTTTGTTTGTAGTAGTATTGTGTCATCTGTGTATCTTAGGTTGTTAATGTTTCTTCTTCCTGTCTTCACTCCTCCTGCCTCTGGGTCTAAGCCTGCTCTGCGTATAATATTTTCTGCATACAGGTTGAATAAATAGGATGATAGTATGCAGTCTTGCCTGACCTTTGCCAATGAGGAACCATTCTGTTTCTCCGTATTCAGTCAAAGGCTTTGGTGTAGTCAATAAAGTGCATGCAGATTTTCTTCTGGAATTCCCTGGTGTGCTTCATTATCCAACGTACATTTGCAATGTGATCCCTAGTGCATCTTCCTTTCCTGAATCCAGCTTGCACTTCAGGGATTTCACACTCCATATATGGTAGTAGTCTTTGCTGCTTTTGCAGAATTTTGCTTTGCAGAATTTTGAGTATGACTTTGCTTGATGGGAAATTAGTGCAATGGTCTTGTAGTTATTCTAATCTTTTATTCTCCTTTTTTATGGATAAGAATGTATATTGATCACTTCCAGTGTGGGGGCCACTGCTTTGTTTTCCATATTTGTTGGCATATTTTAGTTAAAACTAAGCTTAACTCTAGCTCAAAACACACTGCAGAAATAATCCAGTTTGAGACTGTTTTAACTGCCCTGGCTCAATGCTAGAGAATTCTGGGAACTGTCGTTTTGTGAGACACTTAGCCTTCTCTATCAGAGAGCTCTGGTGCCACAGTAAACTACAATTCCCAGGATTCCCTAGCATTGAGCCAGGGCAGTTGAAGTGGTCTCAAACTGGATTATTTCTGCAATGTCTTTTAAACTTAGGTTTTTATGGATTGTAGCAGTTCTATTGATATGTCATCTGTTCCTGGTGATTTGTTCTTTCCAATAGCTTTGAGTGCAGCTTTCACTTCACTTTCCAAAATTTCATCTTTGCAAGCTTCTTCTTCATTCATTCTTTAACAATTTTATGTAGATCCTCTGTGTATTGTTTCCGTCTTTTTAAAAATTTCATTGTAGTCTTGTATCATGTTCCTGTTCCTCCAAATAGCTAGAAAGAGTCAAATATTTCTCATTCTAGAAGCTCACAGAATGAGGCAAGACAGAAAATACAGAAAAACCTCATGCAAGCATAATACCTCTCATAAAGAGGAAAGCCTTGTAGTTTCTGAAGGAAAGTGTGTGATCTTAGCCCTTTTTTTCCTAGAACAGTCATAAATAAAACTGAGGAATTTATCATAGCCTCTCTGCCTGGTTGTAATGTACCGGTATATCTTTTAAGCAAGGTAGCCCTCTCAAAGTCATGTTCTGTGTATTTAGAGAGCTACTGTGGTGAGTTGGTTTGAGTATTGAACTAGGACTCCAGGGGAGCAGGACTAAAATCTTCAATTGGGCATTGTGGTTTTAGGCAAGTTACACTCTCTCAGCCTTTGAGAAAGTCAAACTTTTTTAAAAAAAATCTTCTCAAGAAAACAAAGAATAACCAATATTCTGTGAACAATACCCTCTTGTGATGAATGTCACATCAGCTGCACAAACAAAATACGTATTCTGGAATGGCATGAAGCTGGTGGAGTTTTATACCAAGTCAGTTGAGGGCTACTTCTACAGCTCATCAGGTGTTGATACCCAGATTATTTATCAACTGTTGGGTGAGGCTGTAATCCTTGACACACTTACCTAGAATAAGTAGGTTCCATTGAACAAAATGGAACTTAACTCTGTGTATATACATTTATATAGATTGTCGCTGGATTCAAATGTAATGTTCAGCTGGTTTTCTCCCACACCTTTATTTTCACATTACACATTCTGTTTACAGCTTGCTGATTTGGAGTCAGCTATCTAGCATGAGCAACTGTGGAAAAATATAGGCACAGCAGATATGAATGCCCTTTTTAATGGTGACAGATGGCTGCAGAGGTCAGAAGCAGATTTCTCAGCCTTCCTGGGCTCTAGAAAATTTGTCTGATTGCTAAATTTTGCATCACTAAGTATGGGACTGTGACTATAACCTCTAGTAGAACATAAAATCTCACTGAAATCAATTAGTTTAATAACATTGCTTAGTTTGGCCTTTAAAATTCAATTCAAACTACACCTTTTATAATGCACCTGAATACCCTTCCTATCTTGACTTCTCTGCCTGTGCTGCTGGAAATTAAGGATATGCTCAAATTGTTTCTTTTGCAGGACTGGATTGTGAACAACAGAATTGTGGAAGTAACTACTTATGATTTTAGCTGGTTTCCCAATTTAAGAAGCCTCTTCAAACATTGCATATGGACGTTAATGAAATGTACATCTTGGTATGCTGTTAAAATGGGTGCATATTAGTTTAGTAGCTGTGCCTTCCCAGTGACTGAAAAGCCCACAATGAATGTTTTTTTTGTGTGTAAATAGTGTGTTTTTAAAGATATGGAAATAGAAGTCCGTTCTCTCCCCCCCCCCCCCCAATTTCTGAAACTTAACTACCAAGATATCTCTTTCACAACATTGCCTGTATGCAGCCTACATTCAGAAATGAAACACTAGATAATAATTACAAATAGCTGGATAATTGCAGACTGTTCCTTGAAAGATGCCTTTGGCCTTGGTACCATGCTTCAGCTTTCATTACTTCTCAATAACTTTTCTCAAAGTATATAGGGGGAGGACTCCAAAGGGCACTGTAAAATGGTGTGAATGCCACTTGCTTTCAGACAGGAATGTGACATTCGGAGTAATCTGTTTTTATTTAGATTTTAAGCCCCCTTCAAATTAACAAATGAGTGATATGTGTATGTTACAATATATGCCTTACCAGTTGCTTACTTCCATATACGAGGCATATTGAGTCCCCCAATGCATTGATTAACTTGGCCTGAAAGAATAGAATACCTTGTAATACCTTACTGAGGAGTACTACTACTACTACTACTACTAATAATAATAATAATAATCATCATCAGGGAGCAACTGGTTCATTTTATTCTACAGGAGTGTTATGTTGAAACAAAGGGCCTCTGCAGACGACTAAAAGAGTCGTCTGCGAGACCCGGAAGAGGAGGAGCCACCGCACGAGTGGCGCTCCTTCCTCTTCCTGAGGTTGCCCTGGGAGCTGCCGGCCCTCTGCACGGCCGGCGCTTCCGGGGCAACCTCCCACCGCAGCGACCACATGCGCTGCGGCGGAAAAGGCAGGGAAAGTGCACCCTACGCGTTTAGGGTGCACTTTCCCTGTCTTGTGGAAGGAGCGCTGATTTTGCGCTCCTTCCCGGGATGCCGCAGGAGCGCCGCGGTCCGGCTGCCGAGGTCCCGCCGCGGTCTGGACCAGGGCGTCCCTGACGCCCTGGTCTGCATCCCCCCAAAGTGAAACATTGCAACAAGCAAAATTTTATACCAGTGTCTGTCTGGATTTTGTTTCTGCCCATTTTTCCCCTGCCATTATAGCAATTTTTTTTTTAAAAAAATGTGTACTATTGCTTGATTTTCTATTCTTTTCTTCCTTGATTAGCCTTAAACCTTCAGAGTTCCATGACCTTAATAAATTTCCCCCCCTCTTTTCTTCTTTGACAAGTTAAAAACAGTCTTAGCAAGCAAAGCTCATCTGGGCTGAAACTAAAGCCAGGTTAAGTTGGTATTTTAGGTGCTCATTAACGTCCACAGCATGAAGCACAGGTTGTGTGTGTGTGTTTGCGTATATGTGCTTGGGATGAACTGGTGCACCACAAAACATCTCATCCTTACATTTAATTAGACAAATTATATGCAACCCAGTAGATGCCCTGGGAATCTAATCAAAGTTAAGGTTAATAAGGAGTTGGCAGAGGAGGAAAAAAATCCAAAACCCTTCACTAAAAGGAAATTAACACCAGGCCCAAAACATAAAAGCTAACATGGATCTCAGTATTGATTTGGCATAATAAATGTACTGTATTCTTACAAAGCAGATGAGAATTACTGTGACCACCTTCCCCTCTAAGGTTTGTGTCACCTACAAAGAAATCACTCCAAAATATGTTGTGAGGGAAAGTTGTAAAGGTTTTAATTTCTGTTTTCAGTTTGTTGTTTTTTATTTAATTCTATGCAGTCCTTGCCTTCAATTAATGCTGACTCATGCAGGTTCTGTGAAATACGGACTGCTTTGGACAAGTAAATGTAGAGGGGGAAGCAATGGAGGAAAGACTTTCAGAGTAAATGTTACCACTGGTTTGGCAAAATGCTAGGAAATGCAGACAAAATATAGTCAGGCAGTCATTCATTTGGACGATGTCCCTCATGTTCATTAGCATTTTTTTTCCTGTTACTAGGCTTATCAACTAAACAGCCAACAGTGTGGTTCATATTCCCCATCCCCCTGCTTCTTTTTCTTTTCCATGGAGCTGCTGATGGGACATAATCCACTGTTTTTTATTGCATTGCCTCCGGATGCATTGTAGTTCAAACCAACAGATAATTCAAAGACTTGAAGCTTCTTCCCGGTAGGGCTAGAGTGGGGGTCTTGGCTGCTTTCTCATAAACATGAAGGCTGTTGAAAGTAAACAAATGATTAGTTCATGTTGGAAGCATCTTATTGCTTGGCCAAAGATAGAAACAGTGACAGAGTGAAATTTGATCTCAGGTTGTGATGAATACCCTTGATAAGCAGTTGCTCAGTACACTTTAATTAATTTCACTATAATTGCTTTATTGTGTTTTTTTTACTAATTTCAAGAAAAGGTTCTTGCTTGCAAATGTGTATTTAATGTGCAGGTACTGAACAAACAAAATGAAGGACAGGGTAGCATTACAACATTTTGTTTCCTTATCAAAGTTCCTATGCCTTCAGCTATGCAACATAGGCTGGAATTCATCAGAAGGATTCCTTACATGGATTTTCACTCACTGAATGTCTGCCTTACCACATAGATATAAAAGCAATAGTGGAAATCCTTTGAATTTCCTTATGTTGTTGGACTGTGGTTCTCATCCACCCCATCCATCCTAGGTAAGCTCCTTGAAAGGGAAACTCTTCTTTAAAAGCCCGGGACCCTGTGAGTTTATATGCTTTTTGACAGAATCCACTCAGATCAAAATCCTTCTGCTTTAGACAGTTGTGGTGAAGGAATGCAAGGTCTTATTCCTCTGAATACACCAGAGTGTGGATTTCAGCAGAATTGCAACTGACCAGTTTTGATTTTGCCACCATGATTCTAATTTACATGTCTGATAAATGAAAATAAGCTAAATCTACAGGTAGATACACTTTAATACCCAACTTGTTCTAAATAGAGCAGCCTGAGAGACTCAGATTTTAAAGCATACTTTAATAACCAGGTATTAATGACTCTGGAAACTCTGGACTGCTCCATTTGGAACAAGTGTCTACATGAATATTCTTTCATGCTGGCAAATGCATATGCAGACTTATTATGTATCATAAGTAAACATTATAGTTGTACATAATATGCCATGTATATGTATATAATATTTGGAAGACTAAACGTATGTCCACTGGCATACGTGCAGTCTAAATATTTTTTAAACAATATTAAAATGACATCCGGATAGAAAATTGTCAAAGCACAGTGACTCTGAAATTGTTATTCTAAAAAGCAATCTCCTTGCTAAACTACATTGTGCTACCTATTTTACAATTTCTTGTGGATGACTTATGATAAGTTTTTTTTCTTAAGATAAAAAAAAAATCTTTAAAGTAAAATCGTGGGAGACAAGTATTAGGTAAAGTCAGGTGGACGAATAAATATGTCCCTGAGGTTGGTCATATGTTGCATTCATAATGTCAAAAGCAGGATCCAATGGGGTGCTCCTGAATAATATCCATTACTTAATTCTTGTAGGTAAGAATAAAGAATTTCAAAGGTTTTACCTCTATTGGGTAAAATTATGAGAGTTTTTGCACATTTCCTAATGACTTTCCTCATTCTGAGACTGAATATTTAAGGGGTTCTGTGTGTGTCTGTGAGCTTTAGTACCAAACATCTTGATTATACAAAATATAAGTGTTTTTGTGCAATTTTGTGCAACTCCCTTTTTTGACATTAACATCAGGATTGCTGCTCCTCATGGAAGGAAAAGAATGCTCCTTTTCTTTGTTGTTATGTGGCTTCACGTTGTCTCTGGCTTATGGCGACCCTTAGGCAACCCTATCATGGGGTTTGTCTTTGCATTCCTCTAAGGCTGTGAGAGAGTGTGACTTGCCCAGGGTCACCTAGTCAGTTTCCATGGTAAAGTGTGGATTTGAATCTTGTCCCATGATAGGTTCACTTAGGGTTGCCTTAGGCACACAACAACAATAACCTATGTGTGTGATAAAGGTAGTATTTCTTATAAACACTTTTGCTGATAGGCCAGAATTATTCAGTGGGGTTGAGTTCTGGAAAGTTGCTTTATGTCTGCAGTGACAAAATGGCTGAGCAAGGCCCAGGAAATGTTAGTCATTATATCTTGACTGATATTTTTTTCTTGAGTGAGGAAACAGACTGAATTTTTAAGTTACATTAGTTGAAAAATATTGGAATTAAATGTGTATTCCAATAAATGACTGGAAGTACAGGTATCCTTATTTAATGAAGTAGATAGGTTCCTGAGCATTACTTCTTAACAGGAAAATTTGGTACAAGATGCAGAAATAACAGAGAAAGAATAGGGATAGGTTCTGCCATCACAAAAAAGATTCAAAACCACCAATATGATCATGAAAAATCAATTGACAAAGTCAGGTAAGCCTTGCATAAATAAAATCATTTTCAACCCTTTTGCATTATTTACTGTAGACATATTGCTACAAGTTGACACCAAAACTCATTTGTTTTTCTCCAACCCTCCTTCACCAGTTTCCCAGTGCTGAGGTTTGGTCTTGGGGAGGGCAGTGAAGGAGGGACAGTGCCAAGAACTGGGCACAAAGAAACCTCATTTACACAACAGAAAGGATAGGGGGAAAAGTGGGCGCTCCAGAGCATAAAAAGACTTTGGGAAAAGGGTTATCGCTGTCAGAGGTATGTCTGTATATTACATTTTTAATTTAAATAAAACAGAGGAAAAGGGAGGCAAGTAGTATGTGTAACCCAAGCCATTTGGAAACAAAGTATATACTAATGTATACTCTGAAATTGCCCAGGGGAGGGGAGAAAATTGCATCACTAGGGGGGTGCAGGGTGTGTGTGGACACAACAGGTGACACCTCAAGGGTGTGTGTGACACCACTGCTCTCTAAACATCTGCTTTTGGACAAAAATGGGCTGTGTCATTTACTTTCATCCCTTTAAAACTCTGAAAAGATAGTGTGAGTGGGGAAAGACTCAGTGGGAAGAGAAAGGAGAGACCCCAGCTTTTTAAAAGAATTTAAATTAATTTTTTAAATTACATTTAATATTTTTGCATTATTTTAAAATTTTCTTTAGAAACATCACATCTTATCACATATTCACTTTATATGTAAATACATTTAGGCTGTACATATGATACTGTAATTTTAAGCTATAATTTTAATTTTGTTTATGTCACAACTATTGTCATTACATTTAGTAATATATAGGAATTATGATTTATGAGTAACATTGGTACAAAAAACGTTACTAAGGATTCAGTATGGTGTGGGAGAGGTCAATGGAGGGTGACACCATGAGTTACCACACCATGTGATGCCAACCTAAGTGATGCCACTGCATAGAGTAGCCAACCTCTATAACAGGGGTAGGCAACCTTTCCCCTTTAAGGGCCGAGGGACTTCAGCTCCCAGAAGCCTCAGCCATGTTGGCCAATAGTCCCATGTTGGCCAATAGCTCCTGGGATTCTGGGAGCTGAAGTCCCTCGGCCCTTAAAAGGGGAAAGGTTGCCTACCCCTGCTCTATAAGAAAGCAGGAAGAGCCACATTGTCCTTGTTAACCTTTGCTTATTTTTATTTTAGTGGTTTATTGTAATTAACCCCCTCACACCTCCTAGACCAATTAGCCACTACAGGATAGATAAGATAAACAAAAATAAATAGGCTTGGTTTGCCTACTTTCTCTTCTGTATTTCTCTGCTTGTCTCGGGGGGGGGGGGGATGTCAGCATTTATCAAAAGTCAGAGTTTAGTTTATATATGGATACTTCTTAACTAGATATGAACCATGGAAGCAGGCCTTTGTATGCCTTAGTCAGTTACAAATGTATTTCTTCACATGGAATACATGAGTTATTTCTAGCTACAATGAAGAACTAATTTCTGACCCATCGTGGCTTAATAAAATGATTTATTTAGGTGCACAAAAATGTTTTTCATCTAGTACATTATCAGTTAGAAAGTAGTCTTTGCATCAGGGGCCACTGAGAGTGCATTCCAAGTGACACATTCTGAACAGGCCACTAATGGAAATTCAAGCAACCAATTGTGTTAGGAACATGTGATGAGATTTGTAATGGTCACCAATTGAGAACTGTGTGGAAGTAATTTTGCCTGAAACACAGCTGGGTCCCTTTAGGAGAGTACTGTTCTCAGAATCCCCCCATTCATCGTGGCTGGGTAATTTTGAGTGTTGTAGACCAAAGAAGTATCATTTTCCAGATGAAGGGCCCAATGCTAGATGCTAATGCCATCAAGAAAGTTTCACTTAAGACCATTTTTGGAAGATGCATATTGACCTGAGATGGTAAGTTTTTCCTCCTGAGAACTGAGAAGTAGCATCTGTTACCTGCAAACTGTGGCTCGTATCTTGTGCTCACAGAGCAGAAAAAGATAGAAGTCTTGTTGCTGAAGAACTGGCTTTGAGCAGAATAAGTTTCTGGCGCTTCCACCAGCAGAAAGCAGGAGTGTGACTCCAGGGCACAACTGTGAAACTCTTAATTTGTCAACATTTATGTTCTTTTTATGATTGTTCTTGCAGCACCAAAACCCAAACATACGCTTGCTTGCAGTCTTTCATTATGCTTCTGTGCTGTCAAGGTTAGAAATGATGTAATTTATTTAACAAGAGGCCTACCCACTAACAGCAAGCTCAGAAATGCCAATTTTAATTAAAAACTTTTATTTTTCCAACACAAGGTTTTTATTCCTTATTACCTTTTGAACTTTTAGATCTCTGAGCTGAACAGGACTTGGGAAAGCAGGAAGAGAGTGTTGTTTTTCTCTTTCAACAAATGCTTGTGCCATTATTTTATCTTAAGTAAGGGCTCTTTCCATGCCTCCTTCCCAAGAAGAACAAAGTAAGAAAAGTTTTTTTAAACAAACAAACAAACGGGTAATCTAGGTGTTAGGGTTTTTTGTTTGTTTGTTTAATTCAAGCAGCTGTAAAAAGCTTTGAATTTGTTAGAAGTGTGCTATTTTGTTATGGAAGCAATTATATGTCATGATCATGTATCATTATGTTACCTGCTACATTAGTTATTCATGTTTTTTATTGGTTTAGATATGACGAAGAGAGATTTGTGCATGAAAACCTTATGAAAAATAGAAGTGATAAAAGCAGTTTAACTCTCAGTACATTAGCATTGTGGTTTTGCTGTGCAGAACATTATTGTTTGACATTGGAAAGGATGGGTGAAGATGAGGTCTTTCTCCTCGTCTTTCCATGTCAGTTGCAATGGAAGATTCTCATATTCTTATTAAGAGAAAATGATCAATGATCACAAATCACAGAGAATAAAATTATAATTAAACTTAATGAAGGAAAAATAGCAGCAATATGTGTGTGGAAATAAATAATAATAATAATAATAATAATAAATTTATTTATTTATACCCCGCCCCTCTGCATAGCAATTGGGGCGGCTTCCAACATAAAAATACAACACAATATGATCAATCCCAAACCCCAACCCTTCCACCCCTTAAAAAGTTATTAAACAAACATCAGTTAAAACAATTTAAACATAAAGCAAAGTGCCGACAATAAAATAACTACAACAACGACGGCTGTAATAGCAGCTGGAATGGGAGGAAGAAAAAGAGGTGCAGATGGGCCGGCTCTATGACTGGGAGGACTAATCAGGAAAGGCCTGCCGGAAGACTTCAATCTTGATAGCCATTTTGAAGCTGTCTAAGGTCGACATATGACGGATCTCGTCCGGCAGGCTGTTCCATAGTCTGGGAGTGGTCATCGAGAAGGCCCTCTGGGAAGTAGCTGACAGTCTAGATTTTTTCACCTGTAGCAAATTCATCCCAGAGGACTGGGCGCATTGTATGGCAGGAGGCGGTCTCGAAGGTAGGTTGGACCCAAGCCATTTAGGGCTTTATAGGTCATAACCAACACCTTGTACTGGGCCTGGAAACTAATAGGCAGCCAGTGAAGAGACTTCAGTATAGGTGTTATATGGTCTCTTTTAGATGTACCAGAGACCAACCTGGCTGCCATATTTTGCACTAATTGAAGTTTCCAAACCAAGCACGAGGGTAGCCCCATGTAGAGTGCATTACAGAAGTCCAGACAGGAGGTTACCAGAGCATGTACCACAGTTTCAAGGTGGTACTTTACTTCCAGGAAAGGGCGCAGCTGATAACAGGCGCTCCTGGCTGAGGCTGATAACAGGCGCTCCTGGCCGAGGCATTCACCTGATTAATCATCTGAAGTGACGAGTCCAGAAGCACCCCCAGACTGCGAACACAGTCCTTCGCAGTGAGTGTGACCCCGTCCAGGACTGGGGGTTGTATCCCGATACCTGGTTTCGGGGCTGCTACTGTAAGTACCTCCGTTTTATCTGGATTCAGTTTCAATCGGTTTTTCTTCATCCAATCCATTACTGCCTTAAGACAGTCACTGAGAGGAGAGGTGCCATCTGAAGTTGAGACAGGACCGGGACATAGAGAAATATATCTGGTATCAACAGCGTACTGATAACACCCCACCCCATGTCTCCAGATGATCTCTCCCAGCGGCTTCATATAGATGTTAAATAATGTCGGGGGCAGAATGGCACCTTGAGGGACACTGCACTTGAGCTCCTTCCTAGAAGACCTACTGTCCCCGAGCAACACCCTCTGGAATCTATCCGAGAGGAAGGAATGGAACCAATGCAAACAGTGCCTCTGATTCCTAGCCCCCTCAGGTGATCCAAGAGGATGTTGTGATCGATAGTCTCAAAGGCTGCTGAGAGGTCTAAGAGCACCAGCAGGGTCACACTACCTCTGTCGATGCTCAAACAAATGTCATCAGTCAAGGTAATCATGGCAGTCTCAACTCCAAATCCTGTCCTAAAGCCCATTTGAAATGGGTCTAGATAATCGGTTTCATCCAAGACAGCTTGGAGTTGAAGAGCCACCGCCCTTTTGATCACTTTGCTCAGGAAAGGTAACAACGAGACCAGCCTGTAGTTATTCATATTCAGGAGGTCCAGGGAGGGCTTTTTCCTTTAAACAAGATGGAACAAAACCCTCCCTGAGGGATGCGTTGATGATGTCCTTAAGGAGCATCCTCAAGGCATCTCTCCTGCCCTGGACAGCCAGCCACAACGGGCAAGGATTGAGAGGGCAGGTAGTTTTCCTCACTCTACTAAGGAGCCATGGGTACTCACAGTTTGGAACTGATCCAGTGAAATTTTGGTAATGGAGTTACTGGACACCTCGTCTATAGATTCTGTATCAATACAGGCATCTGAGTCAGCTCTTATCTAGGCAATTTTATCTGCGAAGAAGTTGTTAAATGCATCGCAGCAGGCCACTGTCGGGTTGAGCAGTGGGTCTGTGCAGGTAAAACCCACGTTAGCTCCCCTAAGACCCTAAACAGCTCTGCTGGACAGGACTCTGCAGATGCAATATGTGCAGAGCAGAAAGATCTCTGCGCTGCATGTATTGCCTCTCGATAGGAATCAAGGAAATTCCTATGACGAGTCTTGTCAGATAAGAGTCGAGTTTTCTGAAGTAGCAATGAAGTAGCAGTGAGATTAACCATTCTCATTAGTTGTCACAGATCAAAGGAGCTTGCTACCACTTTGTGTTTGAGGAAATCTATGGTCAAGTTTATGATTCAGAGGTCTTAACAATAGTTTCAATCACTTTGTGGTTTCAGTCACTGGAACAGTAATCCTGTTATCCAGCTACACAGATTTCTGTCTCATTTTAATGTGTATAAATAGATACAAAAGTACTGTATTATTGAGAATATGTATGCCACTTTACCTTACATATATAAGGTAGTGTCTTTCTCATAGAACCAAATCAGAACCATGTTTTGGAGATTCCCTTGCTCTTTTGATAGTGAATAGTTTTAATCTCTGTTTCATTCATTGAAAGAAACTTGGTTTTGTGTGAAATCCAGTTTAGACAAACTTTAGCTGATGTTATTTAAAAGTCTGCTTGTACCCATATGAAGCTGTCTAGGCCTTAATATGGACTTAAGTGATCTTGCTTTTTGGTTGGTCAAGACTGGGATAATGGCCTGCTGCAGTGGTTTTCAAATGAAGAAGAGTGGGACCCCCAGGGGGGCACGAGAGTTGCTCAAGAGGGGTGCAAGAGGCCCTGATACCTCTTCCCAAACCCTTTCTGTCCTGCAAGGGAAGAGAAAGCCAAGGAGGGTGCATGGTGCCTCTGCCTGAAGGAGGAGGAGAGCTATTTCCTTAGTATGTTAAAATATGAATATATAGGAAAGTGTGAATAAAAATAAACACACTAAACAAATAAAATACTCTTATCCATGTACTGTGCCAGGGCAGGGGGTGGGGTTGCAACATCAAATGTAGATGTAAAGGGGTTCACAAGGGTAAAAAGTTTGAGAACCACTGGGCTGCTGTGACAGAGTCCTTTCAATGATGTCCCTCCCCCCAGCTTAGTTATGAAATCATCCTCTATGGGATCTCAGCAAAGTTGTTTTGGTTTTTTAGGCCATTTAGACTGATTTTATTTTCCATTTATATTCTGATAAATTTCTTTTAAAATAATTTTATTAGACATTTTATACATATACAAAAGACAACAACAACACACACATATCACACCAACAAATACTCTCTCTTTCTCTCTCTCTCTCTCTCTCTCACACACACACACATATATTCTGGTACTGATAATCCATCAATTTCAGTCCAATAGAATGATCATTATACTTTCACCTCAATGTCTTCAATCCAGTTCTCTCAAATAAATCATATTCTTAAACTTCCTTTTCTTTCTCCTTACCTAAACTTTCTCATACCTTCTTCATTTCCTCTTTCTCTTACCTTCCATTCACATTGCATTACTGTCTTTCTTTATATTTCTGATAAATTTCATTTCATGATTGTGATATGTATGATACTCTTGTGAACTACCTTGGAAGAATGAATTCTGTGGAAGTGAGATGTGCAAACCGGAATTTTCTTTCCACATCATCGACTGAAACTATGGTTTGGTGAGTTTTCAAAGTTTAATTTAAAACTTATTGCTATTCCTTTTTAGTAACAGAAAATGGAAGCGTGAGTAAAACACATATATAAGAAAATGGAAAGAGCAAAAGGAAGAGTTTAGTTTTTATAGTCAGATTAATTTGTTGATGCTTATTTGAGTAATATTTGACAATCTAATAATTTGTATCCAGCTATGAATCCTAAAATTTGTTCCATATAGTCTTTAAAAAAGAGAGGTACAAACAGTGCTATCTTTTTAAAGTGCAATGGATATGAAAACAACGTTGTTGTTTTGTATAATTGATTAAAATACAGTTTCTCTGCTATAAATGTGTTCATATCTATCCATACATCATTTTCTGTGGGAGAGGATGTGACTGCTGGAATGGCTCTTAATACTTAGGAGTCCCTGGACACCACTTTATGTGACATTTCTGCCTCTCTTCTTGTGCCCCCTACCACCTTCCTTTGGGGATGCCTGATTAAGTTTTTAAAAAGCAACAATAGCAGCAGCAGTGCTGTCAAGCAATCATTTGCTGTAGGCATTTGCATTTGGTTCTATTGATTTTGAAAATCTAGGTAAAGTTAGCCATCTGCTTCATAGAATCATAGAGTTGGAAGAGACCTCAAAAGCCATGCTATCCAACTCCCTGCATTGCAGGAATACACAATCAAAGCACACACACCCCAACAAATGGCCATTCAGCCTCTGTTTAAAAATCTCCAAAGAAGGAGACTCCACCAGACTCAAAGGGAGTGGACCAGCTTGTTTTTGGCTGCTCCAGAGATGAGGACACAGAACAATGGATGCTTGCTCCATCCTCAACGTGACAGTCCTTCAGATATTTAAACAGGGCTATCTTATCAGCTCTTAACCTTCTCTTCTTAAGGCTAAACATACCCAGTTCCCAAAGTCGCTCCTCATAGGGCATGGTTTCCAGACCCTTCACCATTTTGATCACCCTCCTGTGGACCAGAATTGTTCTGATTTGTGTCCATGAAAAACATAATACACCATGTACTCTACCTGTAGACTTATGCTCATCAAAAGACGTGGTTTAGCCAAAAATGGTTATTCCGACTACCACTCTCCTCACTTAGTGTTCTCAGGTGGCGTTTCTAGTGCCAGATGTGTCCCTACAGGTACTATACAGGTAGCCAGCAAAAAATTGACAGAGATTCATCTGCCACCGGAGAAAGAACAGTGAAGACCATCTTACTTAGTACCACTTGCCACAGATTAATGGACATTCTGCTGGCCCACAGACTATTAGTTAAAATTTACTGGTGTCATACTTATAACCCTCATTTGCTTTTACTTTTTATTTTTGTTGTACATAATGTCTATTAGCACAGCTATTGCTCCATGTAATCAGTTGGACTCACTGCCTGGACATTTAACTGGGTCCCCTTGCTTTAAATTAGACTCTGTACAAATCTAACTACTTGCAGACATCTTGATCTATTCCATTTTCCACCATGAAGTGTTTTCATTAGCACAGCATTCATGCATGTGTGATAGTAGCTAACTGATGTAATTAACTGGCATGTCAAAGACTATTTATTTCTTGCACATGCAACCATCTTTCTGTGGTAAGGAATCGTTTCTGCTGACACAGTGCGTATGTAAACATGCTAAACTACAAGCCATTGCCCCTACAATCTGCACTGTACTTGCAAATTACCAACACTGATTCCCTTTAAAACAAGGTTAAAATAACTAGATTTGTCTTAAATTTTCCAGGGTACTATCAACTATAAATGTAACTGAATGCAAAGAAAAGAGTGCAACATAAAAAGATGGCAAAGACAAAGGAGATGGAGAACAAATCACCTATATGATTATAGGTCAACCAAGTACAGAAAATATATTGCTATACTCTTCTGCCCCTTCTTGCCTGTTGCTTTTAAATCTCAGTACTTTGAGTCTGTTCTCCAGCAAAGCCTGTGGGACTTCTCACATAACACAAGTTATGCATATGTGTCAATGCTTGCAAGATCAAGACTGCTGATTGCAAATATCCTGGGAACAAAGGTTGCTGTGCCAAAGTGCTAGAACACTTTGGCCCTAATTCTTTTTGGAAACAAGGGATCAAGCTCCCCTATAAATAAAGCACGCAGAAACTCTCTCTCTCTCTCTTACACACACACACACACACACACACACACAGAGAGAGAGAGACTTGCTCTTCAAGATGGCTCTTCAGACTTGCAGATTTCTGCAAAGTATAGTATTATATGCAAATTATTTACCCCTGGAAGAAAAAGAAATAGGTAGAATTCAGACATTCCATCTTCAGATGCTCCAAACAGACTTTCTTTGGATTTTATCCATTTGCAACAGAAATTCCTTGAATCTTTTCAAAATGTTTAGTTTAATTATTCTCTTTTAGATAATAGCTTTTCACCATTCAGGTGATGATCCGGGCATTGCAGATGCCAAGACTACCAGATTAAAATGCCAGAGCTCACTTCTGTTGTTGTTGTTGCTGTGTGCCTACAAGTTGACTCTGATTTATATCCTATTCATAGGGCTTTCTTGGTAAGATTTATTCAGAGGAGGTTTGCTATTTCTTTCCTCTAAGACTGTGAGAGTGTGACTTGCCCAAGTTACCAAGTGGATTTCTATGTCTGAGCAGGGATTTGAACCCTAGGAAAAGGTAAAGGTAAATGATTCCTTTGACATCAGTGTCTAGTCATAACTGCCTGTAGGGACGGTGCTTATCTCCATTACTAAGCCAAAGAGCCAGCATTGTCTGAAGGTGATTCCATGGTCATGTGGCCAGCATGACTGCACAGAATGCTGCTACCTTCCCACCAAAGTGGTACCTGTTTATCTACTTGCATTTGAATGCTTTCGAACTGCTAGGTAGGCAGAAGCTGGGACTAGTGATGGGAGCTCTCTTCATCATGCAGCACTTGGACCTCGAACTGCCAACCTTCCAATTGTCAGAATTGGTGTCTTAACCACCAAGCCACTGCATCCCTTTGAAACCTAGTTTGGACGCTGTTTTCTCAGAATGCTAGACCAACATTTAAACCACTGCACTACATTAGTTCTGTTCTATACATTCTAAAATGTAATGTCTCATTATGTATCTCCCTAAGTTTACTTTCACCTTGTTATCACAATCTTTCTTCTTCTGGGTTTGTTATAGATATTAGCTGAATGGAAGCCCATGAATGCATAAATGCCATGAAAATCTATGGATATCAGAATATAGTTGATTACAACATATTTTTTGACTGTTTGAACACTACAGCTTCTCTGTATCTTATTTCATATGAGATCCTTCTTTCAGTTCCTCTTCCAGGAGAAGTATGATACGTGGTAACAGTTATGTTACTTAGGGGGGGTGCAGATGGGCAGCCCTGGGCCGCCCTGGGAAGCAGAGGATTGGGGCCGCTGCTAGCACACACAGCAGCCCCGATTCTCCCATTTGCTGCCTCTTAAAAGAGCAGCAAAACGCCGCTCCTATTAGAGGTGGCAAAAGGCCACCCCAAGAGCTGCCATGCGGCTCTTCTCTGGTCCTTCCGCCATAGCATGTGAGGATGCTATGCGTGGAGGACATCCTGACACCACGCGCTGTGCATAAGGGCACGTGACATCAGGACGTCTTCGGGGAGGGTTGGGGCGGCCGGCGTGTGGCTGCCCCTCCCCTTCCCTGCCTCCATCTCGTCACAAAGGGCCCATCTGCAGAGGCCCTTAGTATGTTTTACTGCTTTTAAATAGTTTAGTTCTTCTTAAAGTTCTTTTTAATTGATTTATTGCATTAATATTTGGTATGATTATTTTTATTCATGTCTGTTCATAAGCTTGGAAAAGTTACTTTTTTAGACTACAGATCCTAGAATCTCTCAACCAACATTCTGGGGTCTCTAGTCCAAAAACATAACTTTTTCAGCTTTCATTTATATAGCTGTCATATCTATGAGGAAGACAGTCATGCTAGAAGTATTTTAAGTAAAGAAACAAGGCAATAATTCCTTAATATCTTAGCAACAGAATTTAATTACATGGTCTAAATCACCACAAGACGTTTATCTTGTTAATAGTTCAGTACAGAGTTATTCTTAATAAAAAAAGGGGGGGAGCCTTCAGAAAATTTCACCCAGGCTGTTTTGTTCACAACAATTTAGTCAATATTCTATTTGATACTTATGTTATATCAGATAAAATAACAGCATATTTCCAAAATTAACATGCCACATACTCTTTCACACGAAGCATGCCATCACTAACTGAGACAAACTTAACTTAAAGCACAGTTCTCTACTATCTCTGTAAATATGTGTATGTTCTTCATATCTTGATAAAATGTAGTAAAAATATATTAGCAAGGTTTTATTTTCTCCTTTATAAGAGACTGCCCTGGCAACAGCTGCTGGCCTATTGATCATGGGCAGCCTTGCTTTCAAAGCATTGTTTCCCACACCAAACACACACATACACACTACTGTCATTCTGCAGTAGAGCTTCAAGATAAGCCCATTGGCACTGCTCTAGCCTTGTCCAGCCACACAATTTGTCTTAATTTTGCGGTACTGTCTAGGCAAGGCTTAGTTTACAGGAGGCCACCACACGGGGTCTCACGAAACCCTACGAGCTTCTTCATGTGGTCTGCCTGGCAATAAGATGACTTAATAATCTCTGTGCCCATTCTAAAGAGGTTTGGCTGCTTACCATCCAGCTTGCCCTCAGGCGTGATTTACTTAACCATATGCTGCCATAGGAGCAGCTGCATTTGATTGCATCCACCAAATTCTGAGGTTTATCCTCTGCATACAGCTGAAAGCTTCCTCCTTTATCTGCCACTTTCCTTGGCTGTATGCCCTTGGAATCATTTGTGTCTAAAAGGAGGACAGAAAAAACTTTTAGCATGTAGTTGGGTGACAGTCTGAAATGATGAATTGATCCTCTGTGGATCCATAGGCAATATGTTGACGCATCAGTAATAAAAATCTTGACATTGCCTGCTGCTTACTTGCTGATACTGGTGAATCGGCTGGCATTGCTTGTGCTATAATCCACACTGAACATTTCAAAGCATCTCTGGGTCTCTAAAGTTGAATTGATTTGGCAACTCTTGTAGGCAGATTTGAGATGCAGATTGCTTTTCATTCATTCATTTAGGCTTCAATCCTGAACACACTTATCAAGGAGTGAAATCTTACAGAAGATAGGTAAATTTGTTTTGAGTTAATACACACAAGTTTTTACTCCTATTCATGTCTCATTTTAGTCTGCCATCTTACCTAAGGTTTAGTAATAGTTCCTTACATAAACCATACAATTGACAATATGAACCCCTAATTGGATAACAATATGAATTTCTTATTGAAGAAATATAAAATGCATGAGTTTTAACATGGTATAAGAATTGATGGAAAAGAACTACTGTGTTGGGACAATGGTTTTCCTAATTTTCTCTTGTAAACTCTTTGACTAGCACAGAAAATTAAACAAAGAAATTTCAAAGTACAGTGAGCTGATTGCCAGATAATGAACGTAGGATTTTATACTTGCAGTGAGCATTATTTACCTTTAGCTTTTCCCCAGTTAACTTATTATGTATGTGTGTTTTGTGTGCCTTCAAGTCATTTCTGACTATAGTAGTGTTTATTTTTAATACCTGTATAATCCCTCGTTTGAGAGAGATGCTATTTTTAAGTGGCTGAGATAAATAGATTATGGTGTGGATATTAATAAACTTCACTGTATTATCAGTAAGGAAAGAATTTTGGATAGTTGTGGCAATGGTGGTTGTTCTATTCTATTTAATCACCTAAATCAAGCTAATAATGAGACCAACCTTATATAAGAAAATTTAGAAGTCACTGGAAATGGATGTACACTCCAAATCAGGAAGCCTAGTGTTTTCCATACCGTCACTGTTACCTAATTTAACATTTAGGCTAGTATGGTGCCATATGTCTATAGCCTTCTTGCTAGATAGCTTTCACTAATACTGAATATCATCTCCCAAACTATTTTTTTTCTTAATAATGCTGTAATTTCCTGACTGTTATTCATTCTGAAATGGTCCAAGACTTCTGTGCCATAGAAAGTGCTTATATTGCAATATCTTTTACCTTGTTATTTTTCATTGTTCCTACTCAGAGCTTGGCAAAGTTATTTTTCAAACTCTGATTCCTTCTAATATCTACTGTTAAGCTATTAGTCATTTGCTTGGGAAGGCAATGTTCACTAGGTAATGGTTTGGGAAGCTTCCTGTCCAAAAACTATGTAGGAATTGATCCTAAAAGGGGACACATATTCTCATTAACCTTAATTAGAGCTGCAAATGTTTATATCTTCCTCAGAAGCACTTAGATCTTGATGGATCAGAATTCATCCCCTGCTGATTTTTAATTTATTTTATTTCCTTCACCTGAAGCTAAAAAGACTGACCTATAAGCCATCATGTTAAAGGATACACACTATTAACCCAGTCATGAATGCTTGAAGAGCTTAACTGGCTCATTAAAAATGTCTACTAGCCCACACCTAATCATGTCCCCTGAAAGACAGCCATGGAGGAACCAAAATATTCTGCTAGTATAGAGTAACAATAATTTTAAGCTGTTGTAGATAAAAGGAGTCAGGGGGAAATTATGTCACTGTGAAAGCGATTAAGTAACCTTGCAACTTGTTAGGATGCCACTTTCTAGATGAGATTAATTGTAGCAAAAGTTACCAGGACGAAATCACCAGAAATCTCATTGCGTCAGAGCATCATAGAGTTTAGGGCAAAACCATGGAGGTTAACCCCCCCCCCCCCACCACCCCCATCTCTCAAACCTGGTGACTCAGGAAAAGACTAAGAACTTGGTCCTGAATTTGCAAAAGACATTGGAGCTACTTAGGAGCAGTTAAAAAAAAAGCTTCAAGAATTCCAAGTGCCTTCTTGAAGATAGGAATATTGGAATCTGCATTATACTGAGTTAGGGCCTGAACAGACAGACCAGATATAGCTGCTTTGGGCCACTTTGGAGGTGTGCTTTTTTAAATGATACATTTGTCCTAAGAGGCAGGAAGCCAGCCCAAAGCCACGCTCCAGTCTTAAGGATCAGAACACCTTAGCATGCCTTCCGATCTCTTAGGACGCATTCGTCGTTGAAACAGCATACCTCCAAAGTAGCCCGAAGCAGGTTTATTTGGCCTGTCTGTTTGGGCCCTTAGACCTGTATAGCCCAGTCTGTGGTCAAGTGTGATTGAAGCAGCATCCCAATTTTTCAGGCAGAGTTCTTTTCCAGTCCTTTTTGGAAATCAAGGTGTTCTCTGGCAGTCTCCCATCCAAGTACTAACCAGGCCCAACCCTGCTCAGCTTCTGAAATCAGATGTTCAGGATAATATGGGTTATGATAGATTCATAGTAAAGTCTGGGTAAATGACAATGACAGATCTTTCCTAGCAGCCAAGTCCAGCTAACACTTGTGGAGCATTTCTCTCTATGCAGTGTATTTTTGTAGTAACGTATTACTTTTCAGGCAGGATAGTGTAAGTAACCAAATTTTGATAGGGTCATTCATCTATGTCAGGGTTGTGTCATAGATCTTCTGGTGATTTCCACACTATTCTGAGTTGCTATTGTGTAATAATAGTTTTTGTTGTTGTTAACTTCCCACGAGTCAATCTTGACTCATGGCAGCCCTATGCATGAGACATCTCCAAGACGCTATGTCCTCCACTGCTCTGCTCAATTTCTGCAACTCCATACCCATTTCTATCAATGTTTGATTCCAGGTATGGGAATTCTTTTACTATTTCTATTTCTTAATTGTCACTGTCCCCGGTGGTCATTATTTTTGTTTTCTTTATGATCAACATTAAGCCTGCCTTTGCACTTTTTTCTTTGATCTTCTTTAGTAAATGTTCCAGGTCTGTGAGGTTTTCTGCTAGTATTATGGTGCTGTAAGCATATCTCAGATTGTTGATATTTCTCTCTCCTATGTTCACTCCTCTTTCTACTGTGTCCAAGCCTGCTTTTCTTATAACAGATAGGGTGAAAAGATACAGCCTTGTTTGACCCCTGTGCCAATTGGGAACCATTCAGTTTCTCCGTGTTCTGATAGTAGCCTCTTGTCCTGAGTACAGATTCCTCATCAGAACTATCAGGTGTGTTGGCACTCCCATGTCTTTAAGGGCATTCCATAGCCTTTCATGATATGCAGTTAATAATAATAATAATAATAATAATAATAATAATATCCAAAAATATAATCTCCCACAATTAAATTTCTGAAAAAGAAAGCTTCGGAAGAACTCAGGACTGTATTTTTATGTGAAAGCTTTTGTAAACTTGTTTCTGATATCATTCGAAAATTTCTGGGCTGAGCTCAAATTCACCTTTTTCCTAAATTCTAAGTATGTTTCAATCTTCCTGAATCCCTGCTTTTTCACCTTGTTGCATAGTAACTATGAACGTTCTAATAAAACGCACAAACAAAATACTTCTTAAAAAAAGTCTGACTATCCTTAGCCTGTGAGGAAGAAATACATCCAAAATGTTGTAAAAAAACAACACCCTTTGTTTTTTTTACATAAAGGGTTTGAGCAGGGGTAGGCAACCCTTCCCCTTTAAGGGACGAGGGACTTCAGCTCCCAGAAGCCTCAGCCATGTTGGCCAATAGTTCCATGTTGGCCAATGGCTTCTGGGATTCTGGGAGCTGAAGTCCCTCGGCCCTTAAAGAGGAAAGGTTGCCTATCCCTGGGTTTGAGTAACATGGATTGGAGTTCCATACATGTAGCATAGTAGAGATGTTTAACAAAAATGTGCTTTCACTTGCAGGAAGACATAGGGGGGATGCAAGAGGCATCGTGCACCTCTTCAGCGTCTCTTCCAGCTCAGCATGTCTGGACGCTAAGCTGGAAGGACGTCAACGGAGCACCTGTCGTGTGGAAGGGCTGGTGCTCTGATGACATCCTCAGGAAGGGGATGGGGCACCCAGCGTCCGGCTGCCCCTCCCCTTCCTTGGTTTGAAGACGGCGCAAAGCACCGTCTGCAAAGCCCCATTATGAATATTACTGTTGCCTGTGGTCTGTTGAGATTCAGTCATATTATGACATAATACCAACAAAATTGAGCAGTTATATTTACTTGAGATGTATGCATGTTCTACAGCTGTTCTTGTTTTTAAATAAAAATTTATTCTGAACATGGTGTTTCATCTGGAACACTTGAATTGGCAGTCTTTTTTTATGGTCAAGAGTGGGTGTTTCTTCGAGTAAGAGGTGGGAGGTCTTAATTTCACAAAGCAATCTACTCTTGGACCTACACAATGCTGGGTTTGCAAGCATTCATGGCTCACTGTGAGGACTATCCAGCCCTGTGTGCCTTGACGTTTCTGAGGGGGTTAACAGACAGTGTTGAGGGAGGTCTACATTTTAGAAGGTCGGAAGGTTTATTAGTGTTGACAGTGTGTGAACTTGACATCTTTGTAATAATGAGGTTTTAAAATCTGAATTATTCATGCCTTGCTTTGAATACAGGCTTATTGTGTTAGTTGGAGTTGGAAGAACGGAAAGATATTAATTAAATAAATGTCACTGTTCTAGAAGATCATGTGAGATTTTTTTTCCCTGTGCCTTCAGTTTAATAACAAGAAACTGTGTGCCGCAGCAGCTAAGAAAAGACGTTGCCTACAATTATATTTGATAAACTATATGGATACACTTTGGTAAATATAATAATTCTTTAGTTATTTGTAACATTTGTATCCCACCTTTCCTTCAGTGAGTTTAAGATAGCATCCATAGCTTTCTATCCCTTTTTACCATCCCAACTGGGCCAAACTCACAGAGAGTTTCATGGCTAATACATTCCTCTCCCAATTCTCTCTTTACACATAGTCAAGAGGAAGAGTTTGGAAACCTTAATTTCTTCTGCTACATGGTTTCTCATGCTATCCAAACTAAGAATTATAGTTAACATCAACAAAGGAATGTTTAAATAAGTCCACTTCAAAAAACATGATTTCAAAGGAGCAAGAGTGAGAGTACACATATCTGAGGCTTCTTTTACCTCATGTGCATTACGCTGACTAAAGCAAGGCATAGTGCAAATCTTTCAGGTCTGAATAATAACAAGACTAATGCACAATTTTAGTGTTTTTCCTTCAAAGCTGGAATTCAAGACCTTTTACAAATTAAAATAAATACAAAATGTTATTAATCTGCCAATGACATTAAAAGCTATTTAAAATGTATGATTGAAAACAATAAAGAGCAGTTTGAGCAGTGCAATGAAATCCTGTATAAAACCCCATTAAAATCCCTTTCTTTGAAAATGTTCAATTCTAAAAAGCCTGTAGGAATAAAAAACGACTTGGTTGCCAATGGAACAACAGAAATTAACTCTTAGGAAAAAAGTTTCATAGTGTAGGAGCAGCCACCAAAAAGGCCCTATCATTCATCCTCACCAAATATCCATGTGAAAATAGAGGGACTGAGAAAAGAGTCTTTTCGAGGATCGTAGAGTTTGGGCAGGCTCACAGGGGGTGATACGGTTTGTCAGATGTCTCTGTGGAACAAGTCACAAATGGCATGATAAGTGAGACAGCTGTAATAACAGGGACAGCTTGAGTTAGATTGGAGAGTGCTAATTGGGTGTTGAAGTGTTGGTTATAAAGAGGAATTTTGTAGTGGTTTGTTTAGAAAATACTTATTGAGACCTTTGTCACAACTCAGAATTTACAGCAGAAATAATTGAAGAAACACTGAGTGGGTCCAGGCAGATAGTAAAAATATATTTCATTCAATGTTTATGAACGAATTTCTGTTTTGTAGCTAAGCTGATTTCACTCAAATGTGCCAAGTACGTAAAATATGTATTTGGAGAAGAGGTTTCTGATGACTGGTCATTTTGTACAAGAAACAATGATAGCTTTTAATGGTTGCCCTCTGTGTTAGCATCACATTAGTGGTCTGCACTGGTGTTGTTGTTAGGTTAAAAGAACCTGATCACACTGCTGCTAAAAAAATTGTAAGTAATTTTTTGTAGGATGTTAACGGAAGAAGCAAACTTCCTGCAGGATAAATCTCCCCTCACCCAGCAGTCCTGTTAGACTTCCCCTTCCATATCAATGCCAAGAAAGTTTTCATTTCTATTCAAGTCTGTTTCTTTCTTTCAAAGTAATTACCTTACAGAATTGTTTGAAGTGACTCTTGTCTAAATGTGCACAAACTTAATGCCATTTGTCTAGCTTTGACACACCATTTACTGTGACTTGTATGGAAGCTGGAATTAACACCATTACCAGGGAGGTTTGTGCTACAGAGGTCACTGAAAGTGCAGTGCAGAGAGTTCTGTACTAAAAATATACAGCGCAAAATTTTGTTCTTGTTATATCCAAAGCTCATGATAAGGCTGTAAAGGAGGGGGCATGAGTGATAGCTATGCAGTTAAGACATTCCTCTGCATTCCAAAAGCTTATGGGTTTGAACTGTAGTATGTGCACTCATGTCAGAAAGTTGCTTCCACAGGTAGCTGCTTGAAGCTGAAGAAGACTAGGTTGATTTCTTCTGTATTGTCCTTCTGTGAGCAGGCAAAGTCTATTTTTTATCCCAGGCAGGTCTTTCACAAGTAGGCAGGTCTGCAGTAGAAGAGGATTTAGTTCATTGGGTGCTGGTTCTGTTGTTAGTGTTGTGTTCTCAGTTGTGTTTTAGTTTATTTTTATGCTATTTCATTTTTGTATTGTATTGTTCTTAGGCACACTGAGCACCTTTTGGGGTAGAAATTTGAGGAAAAAGTTTTTAAAACTATATATATATATATATATATATATATGTATATATATATATATTGAAATGAGCTGCTGGATCAGGCCATAGACCTTTCCTGTTAAGTATTTTGTTCTCATGGTGGCCAAATAGACGTAAATACAGTGTAACCTCCTGCTCATCATGTTGTGGTTTTCTCCCTGTCACAGTGGTAAAATCATGGGAATAGCCATACTTGGAAGAATGTTTGCTTCTATACAGGTCTTTAAATGTAAACCCACTCGTAAGTGTCTGAACCTGGGCAATCCACAACATAGTTAGGTTGTGTACCAGTGATGAAATCCATGCAGCAAAAACTTGGAACAGGTCCTCTAAAGAAAGTTGCCCTCGGTCTCTCCTTCTTTACTGAACAGCAGCAGTGAAATAAATAAATAAATCTGACATGAAAGCTAGTTTTCAGATTTAAATTTCTCATTTGTACATTTCTCTTGATTTATGAAAGGGATATTTATGCTATTTCCTGTGCCAAAGAATAGCAAAATCTAGCATTAGTTAACTGGACAGTTGGAACAGATACTGTCTTGTACAATCCTAGAGCTGTAACTCTTCACTAATGGGTTTTTGAATCTCGCTGTAATAAAAGAAAACCTTTATGTTTAGATTTGATCACTGACAGAGTTTGAAGATGTGTTACTTTTATGCAGGGTGTAAGGGAAGGGAAGCCCCCTCCCTCTTTGCCTCTTTTTCTTTTTTAGCCAGCTCCCAGACAAAGAATGCATTTACTGTAAACCTGGTTTGAATTTCATTCAATCCATTTTTTTAAATAAAAAAGGAGGAACTGTAAAAGGATGGAAGAGCCTTAGAAAATAAGAGTGGGAATGAGGTGTGGGGAGATCAGTGAACGATTTCGATTTATAACTATCTGAAGTCAAGCTTTTATTCCAAACATCCTGGCTTCATTTTTTTTAAAAAACAGTTTCTGGTGCCCTTGAAAACATCAGCAGAACTCCTGGTGATATAAGAAGTAATGAAATAGTCTCACAATTCCATGTAATATTTCACCTATAAGAACAGCTGTAGAGAGAAACAGCTGTAGAGGGGAAAATGCAACTAGAACTTAGAAGAAAAATTACATGTGTTACTATTGTTTTGCTACCTGGTGTGTGCAACTGCTCTCAGAACAAGAAGCACTGCTAGTTCAAGCAATGCTCTTCTGAATAAAGATGTAATGAGTTGTGCTTTACCTTCTGGAACAGGTTGCCTTGCTTAATTTCTTATACAACTGGAGTCAACATTTTTGATTTGATGCTTGCGCAAGAGTGGAAATGGGATTTCTGCAAACAGTAGAAACCTTGTCCTAGGGCACTATTGGATACAACCTGTTTGTGAAATATCAAATAGCACTAAATACAGTGTATGTCTGATGAAATATTAATTGGGTTGTGCTGTAAAGTTTGTGAGCTGTTCCTAAATATGTATTTGTCCTAATCCCTTGAAATGAGGGGGATCTTATTTCACTGAAATAATGAGTAATATAACCTGGAATGTGTAGCTTGGGGCCCTTTTATGTTACACAATCATAACACTGAGATTCCACTTTATTTATTTATTTAGTTTAGTTTAGCTTAGTTTACTTTAGTTTATTTCCTGTATTATTATCAGCAACCTAATACTACCCAAAGTGACTTTTAAATTGTATGTATCTGTTGTCTTCCTTATTTGGGCTCTTTAGGTCATCTGGCCTTAGGTGACTATTATCTAACCTCTTACTCTTAGATTACAAGGTTCAAAGCAATTGTATTGTTGTTTGTTCTCTCTGCTGTCAGCTTTTAGTGCCTAATCACATTGATCATGTGATTAATCACTTGCCTAAAGAGGTGGCAAATCTTGTGAAATGGTGCATTACACCACATTGAACTAACCTTTTATACAAACTTGAAGAGTAAAACCTCTAGTAAGTATGCTGCTATAGCACAAGGAGGTAAAAGCATGCACTATACTATATATTTTTTTTCCTTTCAAAAAGTCCCTCCTTAGAATTTCATTTAGTAATGTACTTTTTTGCCTACTGTATATAAAGGGAGAAATAAGTGAGGTCTTCTACCCTAAGGAACTTATCTCTCAAGTTGAGATGTGGTGCTGGAGAAGAATGCTGAGGATACTGTGGATGGCCAGAAAGACACACAAATGGATCCTAGAACAGATAAATCGTAAACTCTTCCTGGAAGCCAGGGTGCCTAAATTGAGGCTGTCATACTTTAGCCACATCATGAGAAGGAAAGACCCATTAGAAAAAAACAATGATACTAGGAAAAGCAGAAAGCACAGAAAGAGAGGAAGACCACAAGGCCACACTCAATCAGCATAACAAGCAACCTGAGCTTGCAGGACCTGAGTAGAGAGGTAGCGGAGGCTTAGAGATGTCTCATCCCCAGGGTTGCCATGGTGACGCAGTGGTTAAATGCCTGTGCTGCAGCCACTCACTCATAGACCACAAGGTTGCGAGTTCAATACTAGCCAGGGCTCAGGCTAGACTCAGGCCTGCATCCTTCCGAGGTCGCTAAAATGAGTACCCAGCTGTTGGGGGCAGTGAGCTTACAGTTGTAAACCACTTAGACATCCCATAATGTGATATGAAGCGGTATATAAATGAAGCTGCTTTTGCTTTGCCATGAGTCAAGGCTGACTCAAGGGCAGCTAACAACAACAACATCACCACCAACAAAAGGATCTAACATGTATTGATTTTTTTTCAAGTCAGAGAGTGTAGGGTGTTATTGTCTCATAACCATAGTATAAACATGGATTTCAGAAGACTTTCCATTTTTCTGATTGTAGTTATATTCAGTTAGAGTTATAGCTCTTTTGACAAAAGTAGACTTCAGTTTCTTGCTGTGTTTATAGTGTATTGTTTTCTGTCCTTAAAAGAAAATGAAATTTAATATGTAGCACTCTTCTAAAAAGAGCAGAAAACAATATGTACCGTTCACAAAACCTGCTGCTATCTATATAAATGACTGTGTAGGAGAAGAGTTCATTGTGTCCAGCCTCAGAATCATGCACCAATATGTCCTTGGATGTCTTAGAAAAGGACAGTAAGTTGGCTCAGAAGGAACTGCAACCACTTTAAAAGCACTACTTCTCCCAGAGCACTCAGAAAAGCAAAAAATAAATTAAATGCAGCGCCTTAATGTTTTTTTAGCTATGTTAAAAGATTATGAAAACTACTTGTTGGACAAATTATGATAAATGGGATCAACTGAGAGATGGCAACTTGTTTGAACTTCTGGCTGCAGGCATAAGATACAAGTTATCCTATTCTAAAATCTAACTTGTTCCTATCATACAAACTTATAGGGCATTATTAAAGAGTAATAAATTGTGACAGTCTTTACTGTGCTCCCATTGGATATGACATAACAAAATACCATCTGGAAGTGTGTTGGTAGAGTCCATCTGTGATTATGCTGGTATGTTTTTTTTAGAGTGATGAGAAGTCTTTTTCTGGGGAGCAATGTAGAGGGATTTAGAGTGACAGTATGCAAGTTATCAGTAGTCCTGTTAGGGCACTCTCCCATATACTTTTACACATGTGCAAGCTTTTATTGGAGAGCAATTGTCTGCAAAGGAGATTTTAGAAGCCTGGAAAAATAGGATTCTGAAATTATATGGAGAGCCTCCACTGGCTGGAAGTACTTTCCTTTGTAGATAGTCACCTCCATATGTGGAAGGCAATATGAATGGTGAGAAGAGAAGCAGGAGGCAATGTGCACATCCCTATTCTCCTCATCACACACAGACTTTCTAAATGAACATCTGAATAGGGACAGTGTTGCAAACAATCTCTTTCCCCACAGTGTGTGTATATGCAATGCATATACAATTGTAACAATGGAGATTATCAGATGAGGAAAAGGACATCCTTGTCCCATCCTTGTCCTGTCCTAGTGGTACGATTGCGATAAGACTTTCAAACGACATCATGCTTATCCTATCGTTGTCCCATCAGTGAAGTGGAATTTTCCTGTCATTTTGTATTAAAGTGTTAAACTCCCTCCACTGGCTGCCTATTAATTTCCAGGCCCAGTATAAGGTGTTGGTTATTACCTTTAAAGCCCTAAATGGCTTGGGTCCAACCTATCTTCGGACCGCCTCCTCCCATACAATCCTCCCCGCGCACTCTGGTCCTCTGGGATGAACTTGCTTCAGCCATTAAAATCTAGGCTGTCTGCAACCTCCCAGAGGGCATTTTTGGTAGTTTCCCCCAGATTATGGAATGGCCTGCCGGACGAGATTCGTCAGATTACAACACTAAACAGCTTTAAAAAGGCTGTTAAGATGGATCTCTTCTGGCAGGCCTTTCCAGAATATACTTCCCGGCCTCAGGAAACTCCTTATTTTGCCCTCTCCCAATTTGATTGCTGCCACTACTCAGCTACTCATTTTTTTTTTGTTAGATTTTGTTGTTTATGGTTTTCTTTTCTTTTATGTTTTAGCTGAAGAGGTTTTAATCAGTGTCTGATTTAATACTTTTTAAAGGGGTGAGTGGGTATTGGGTTTTTTGGATTTGTACTCTATGTATTTTTAATTGTTGTTAGCTGCCCTGATTGTGCACAGTGGGGCGGGGTATAAATACATTTTATTATTTATTATTATTATTAACAGGAGTTTCCATTAATACAAAATGATAGGACAATTCCACTTCATTGACAGGATAAGGGTGACATGTGACTGTCTTCCGCACAATTGCGATAAGGACAAGATAAGGACAGGAGAGTGATATGCTTTGCTCCCATCCCCAATGCTGATAATCTTCAACATTGCAATCATTTGTGAACAGATATGGGGTCAACTGCAACTGAATCGCTTTCTCCAGTAGCCATTGTGAAGGAAGGTTGAGTCTTTCTCTCTAAAATGAGAGCAAGGAGGGAAAATCGACCTAAGCTGAATAACTCACCCAGTATTATTGGAGTAAAAGGAAGACTCAGCTTTTAATCACTCCTGAGGCAACTTCTGCGGGAGGGATTAATACATCTTGAGATTGGTAGACAGTGATTTATCCTGGTTTATTTGGATTACTGTTGTATTTACTTTATATTGGAACTGGGACTCCAGGCAAAGTACAAAATTAAGACAAAATATGCAAAAGATTATCTTCTGAGATCTTTCATGGTGTGCATGGAATGTAAGGAAGGAGGTGAATAGGCAGTGAGGACAACTTTTTGTTTGCCCTCCAGTTCACCAAATATTCCTTTGCCTCCCTCTCCAGCAAACCACAAGGGATCAAGAAGGTATCTTCATTTCCTGGTTGCCACCCTCTGCACTTCCTTTTTCACCTGCAGGGCTTGGCAAGTGCCTAGGAATAGTTCGGGATGGGATAGAGGAGGCTAGAAAATAGCTTCTTGCATCCTATCCCCCCAAAAGTCCATTTTTGTTGTTAACTGCCTTCACGTCGATCTCGACCCATGACAACCCTATGAATGAGACATCTCCAGGTCTCCCTGTCCTCTACTGCTGTGGAGGGATAGCAAGGAACATACAGCATAGCCTTCCTTAGAGTGAGGATTTGAGTGCCTGGGAAGAGCCACCAAGAAGGTCCTGTCTTACATCCTATCAGGAGGAGGTAGGACTGAGAAAAGGGCTCTTACAAAGCTCTTACAAAGCTCTAGCAGAGTTAGATATTTAAAGAAACTCCGTCGAAAAAAAATCAGTGGAAGAAATGTGTAAAAGATCTCACGAGTACATGTATCAGAGAGAAAGCGCTTGAACGTATTTGTTCTTGCAGGCAAGAGTGAAATAAGTGAAGATTTGCTTCCCTAGGTATATCTCAATGGCAGAGGGGAGCACTACAGGGGGACCCAAGGGTGGTTTGTGTCAGCTTCTCATGCTTGGTTTTGTTTTCATTTTTGCAGTGCTATCATACATGAGAGAACAACATCGCATGTATTTGTGTTTGTGTGTGTGTTACATTAGGCCACCAGAAAATTTTCATCAAGTGACTCTGCCCCACATCCACAACCCACCACACTCTTAACCACCCCATTCCCTTTTTCCATAGTTGAGACAGAGTGAGAAGGCCATTTTTAGCATCTGCAGCCAAGTCAGTTATTTATCACCATGTGGAAGATGCAAATGAAAGTAACCTGGTAAAGTAACAAAATACAAAGTTTCTGTGAGAAGCTCCTTTGCTATTTGTGCTGGAAGAAAATGGGTTAACGAGCCATGTACCTGTCTATAAGCATATGTAGGCCAGCAAGCAAAGGAAATGATGGCCCTCCTGTTCGTTCAAAATTTTGCTCATGTTAGAAATTAATTTGTAAGATTTGTTTGTTAGATATAATATTTATGGTCCCACCTCTGCATGCATGCACACACACACACACACACACACACAGAGCCATATAATCTCTGGTGAGAAGTTTGATAATACTGTTTTCTTTTATTACTGAATCAAAATAGTGGATTAACACATTAATTTAGTCACTGGCTGGAATCCAAAAACCATTTTAATTTCACACATTCGGCTTGTTCCTAGTCCACTGGAATTCTTGTCTCCTTGTGCATGTGTGCATGGTGAACAACCAATTCCCATAACGTTTCCTAAAGCACTTTTACAGTATTCTTTTGGTTTCAAAAGCAGTTTACTAGATTTCAGGGGAAAGGCTTTTAGTCTAGTCCTTCTTTCAGACCAAAGATGAGAAAATACTAGTGTGTTTCCCCGAAAATAAGACACTGTCTTATATTTATTTTTCCTCAGAAAGACACAGTATGGCTTATTTTCAGGGGATGTCTTATTTGTCCTGACTCCACCCCTACATCGTGCGCCTGTTCGCAGGGCACACAGCGTGCATACACACTGCACCAAAAGAACTGCCGCAGCGGCTCAAAGGCCAGCTTTTTACCACCACCCCTCCAAAGGAGCGGCCCTTTGAGCTGCTCTTTGAGGGGAGGCAAAAAGCGGGATCATGGCTGCAACCCTTTGACCTGCGGCGGCAGCTCTTTTCTGGGCTGCCTCTGGCAGCAATGCATCCACCGCTCCCAGGGGCAGCCCAAAAAGAGCCACAGCTGCAGCTCAAAGGTTGGCTCTTTGCGGCCCCCAAAAGAGTGGTTCAAAGGGCCACTCCTTTCAGGGGTGGCAAAAACAAGGATTGTGACCACGACCATTTGAGCCACAGCCGCAGCTCTTTTCTGGGCTGCCCTGGGAGCAGCGGATCCACCGCTCCCAGGGGCAGCCCAGAAAAGAGCTGCAGCTCAAAGAGCCGCTCCTTTCAGGTGCGGCAAAAACAAGGATTGTGGCTGCGACCCTTCGATCTGCAGCTGCGGCTCTTTTCTGGGCTGCCTTTGGGAGTGGCGGATCCACCGCTCCCAGGAACAGACCAGAAAAGAGCAGTGGTTGCAGATCAAAGGCTGGCTCTTTGGCATCTCTTTTCTGGGCTGCCCCTGGGAGCAGTGGATCCACCACTCCCAGGGGCAGCCTAGAAAAGAGCCTCAGTTGCGGCTCAAAGGCTGTCTCTTTGCCACCCCCAAAAGGCACCCCTTTGAGCCGCTCTTTTGGGGGCAGCAAAGAGAAGAATTGGGGCTGTGGCCCTTTGAGCCCTGATTCGCCACTCCCAGGGGTGGCCGAGAAAAGCCGCCCATTTGCATCGGCCCTATATCTTATTTTTGCGGTATGGCTTATATTACGCAAATGCCTGCAAATCCTGCTATGGCTTATTTTATGGGTATATCTTATTTTCAGGGAAACATGGTATATCTCGAGTAGAGCTTGGAAAAGGTATCTTTTGGGACTTTTAGGACCATTTGGCATCTCTAACCAACATAGACACAGGCTATGCCAGCTGGGAAATTCTCAGAGTTATAGTCCAAGATCTGTTCCAGACAGATTTTTTTTTCTGTGTGGAGAGATAATGCTTTTTTTGGGGGGGGGGGGGTAGGGAGGTTACAAGTAAGTCCCCAACTGCAGTCTAAACTACTTCATCATCATACAGATCCATTGATTCAGTAGGACCAGGCCCTGGTTCTACAATTCTTTGGATCCTGGCCATTGCATTTTGTCTTGCTATCAGTGGAAACAGAATCTGTTATGTTTTGAAGAGCACAGATTAGGAAAGAATGTGTAGTTTGGAAACGTGGCAGCTCATAGTGGAGTGTATGGTTTAAATTAAACTTTTTTTTGGAAAGCAGAATAGCTGCAGGCCACGTTTTCAGGGAGAGCAACAGTGGAGAGGGCTGGCTGTGGTTTCTCCTTTGCTGTGTAAAAGACCAGCTTTCTCTTGTTTTAACACACAGAGAGGGAAAAGGCTGGACTCATTCAGACCAACCACACAGCTTCTCAACTGACCACAAAAAGGAAGCTAGGCATGGCAAGGCTAGAATTAATACCCACTGTCTCTTAAGCCAACAGGGTGTGAGAACTTTTTATATGGATTCCCTCCTTCTGTCTTTTGCCAGATTGACGGTGTGGTCAGGATTGAGACATCTTGAAACAAGCACAAGTTTGCATTACATTGTGTTCCAGGCTTTTCTAAATTGCATCTTAAATTGGTTTACGCCCACTGCTGAGCTTTTAGCAGGACAAACCACTAATAGCTTTGTGCTACTTGCTGGAGGGATAGGAAACATAAAAGTATTCCTTGAACACTCTAGGCATTTGGCAGATTCTGACTGGCTGATAGACTACAGCTATGCTTAATGAAACTGGCAAAATCAGCTCTTAATAGATTAGAGCCCTTTATTCTATGCAAATAATGAGATTAAGATTATTGGACTCAATTGTTTAATTGAATTCTTGAATCTGTTAAATCATTTGTCCAATTTTTCATATCCTTTGCTCTTTTTTAAGTACTGGGTATATGCTTTTATATTTTTGTTGTTAGAGATTTCTATGCTGCAAGGTAACCTGATTTTATGTACATATTATGTTTAGATGGTGCTGCTGTATATTTCAGTGTATTAAATATTGCTGCTGATTTGTATATTAGTAACCTAATGAACTGATGTTCTTGTCTGCTGTTTGGTCTTTGCCTGGATAATACACAACTGAGTATTATGAAGGGATCTGATTTTTATGATGTAGTAATAAGGAAAAGTATAAATTACTGATTTATGCAACTGTGCTAAATTGTGACTCCAAGGACGGTATTCATGCTATGGTTCAATAAAGATTAACATGATCACTGCAGTCCAGTGTTAATCCCCTACTTTTCCAGCTGTTCCAGTAGTATGAAGGGGCGAGTGGGTCTGCTGTGTCCCAGGTAGCTTGAATCCACTGTCCTCCATGTGTTGGAGGAGAATGTCTTAAGGTACAGGCCCAGGCTTCCTGGCTGTTTTAGAATCTATCTATAGGACACAGTTGTAGCAGTTTGATTCCACTTTAACTGCCATGTCCCTTTACCTTATGGAATCCTGGGGTTTGAAATGTGTTGTGAAACTCAGCATTCTCTGCCAAAGAAATCTAGTGCCATAGTACAGTGCATAAGAGCTCTCTAATGAAGAATACTAACTATGGGGGGTTGCAGACTGCCAGAAATAGTGCAAATTGAGTCCACTTTTAGGGTTAGGGTTAGTGCTAGGGAATCATGGGAATTGTTGTTGTTTTTCTGAGACATTGAGCCTTCTATGTCAGAGAGCTCTGATGCCACAATAAAATACAGTTCCCATGATTCCCTAACCTTAACCCTAACCCTAAAAGTGGACTCAATTTGCACTATTTCTGGCAGTGACATTCTCTGTGACAGTCCTGTATTTAGAACAACATATTATTTTATCCTTCAGTGTATGTTAATAGTATAGAAGCAAGCCTTGTCTTCCTGTTAGTACCTCCTGCCCCCCCCCCCCCCCCGCCTTTATGTTCATGGGGACACAGGCTTATTGCTTTGCTCAGCCAAAATTTTAAATGTTTTTAGCTTTATAGATACATAGAGGGCTTGATGAGGTACTTTTTACATAAAGTCCAGTTTTATAATTCTGTAAAGCAGTAATGGATACGTACTATATGATCTTTAACTGTATGAACCCCAGAACCACAGTATGTATTTGTATCAAAGTAGTCATGTGGTAACACTCACAGTCACTCCAGATATTTAGTACAAATCAACACACACATTCTGAAAGGACTGGGACAGTGTCATAACTGTTTATAAATCAAAACTATTTGTTTATTTGATAGAGATAGCAAAGGTAGTTCCTAGTTTGACATGTGAACATTTCATAAGTTACTAGAATAGTTTCCTAAAGAAATAATACTTCCTGTTTCTTGAATATTATGTTCATAGTTAATTAAAGAATACTTAAGTGTCTCCACCTGTGAAATAGTTTCCTTTTGATACGGTGTTTCCAAATAATCTGGTGGTTGCTCTTTTTTTTTTTTTTTACTTTGTGATTTGGTATTCAAGCAAAGAAAATAGAAATGAGGAAGAGCTTTCTGTTAATTTATGTTTTCTGCCCTGGAAGACCTCCATTGCATCTTGATCTTTTTTCACTGTTGAAGAATTATACTATAACAAATTGAATCCATTGATCACTGTCCTTTTAAAAAATAATAAATCTTCTCTGAGCTTTCACTTTATAGGGTTCTGTACATTAGTCCATTAGACTTTGATAGAATTACCAAGAACAATAATAAAGGCAATGAAGACCAGTCCAGATTAATTCCTTTATGGTTGTGCAAGGAGGAAAACATTTTCTCATATCTAGTAATAAGATCCCTGTAGGACCATAGAGATAAAAAGGGTGTTTTTAATTAAAATAGCTATTATTATTATTATTATTATTATTATTAAGGGAATAATAATGGATGCTTTGCTTTAGTTTCTCTAGCAAATTGCCTTTGGTTCATTAGGACTGATTCACATGATTACTTAAGAGATGGAGAAGTTATTGCAAGGTGACTTTTCCTCTCAGGGTTCATATGGTCAACTGTTTCTCACATCAGAGGTGAAATCTGTTCTGCAGTGTGCAGTGTGACTTTGTGGTCTTACCACATGGAGTGCAGAAACATTTGGGGAGACAACTGGGCAGAATGGGGAAGTTCAAAACTCCATTACTACTCTGCAGACTTTGTAATGTCTTAGTCTATACTCAGGAACTTCAGCATGAACATTAGCAGAGTTTTCTTTACTGAACTCTTTCAGGCTATTATTTCCCAGCCATTAAAGTCTGCCATCTTGATATTTGGTTATTCACTCTATACCATAAAATATTTATTAAAGTCATAGAACTGTAGTGCAGTGGGCGGGAGGAGCCCACATGTGGATCAAGATGTTTGTTATACTTTTGGATAAACATTTCTGCTGGACAGCATCACTGTCTGTACATTTCATTGATTCTAATTAAGTCTGTATTGTCCCTGAGAATGTACATAGGTTTAAAATCAATATTTCTTATATTCAGTAGGAAAACCAGCTTGAAAGTAATTTTAGTAAATAGAAGCAGCAAAGCTTTGGCTCTCTGACTGCCTTTAAAAAGTACTGGCAGCTCACCCATTCTTCCCATCTGTAAGGGGGAGGAAGGAGGAAAGAGTGGATTGAATCATATTTTATACAGTTGTCTACATATTTAGCTGATTTACCCATTATCTCCATCCTTTATACCATGCTTCCCTTAAGAACAGGAATGTCTTAGTTGTCTGCTGCAGGTCAGCTTTGATTTGAGATAGCTGTAACTTTTATTTGAGCAGCTTCAGCTGCATTAATTTGCATGACACATCTGCCCTGCATCTGTACTGTCTGTCCTGGCAACATATGGAATCATTATAGACACAAAATAGCATACTGTCACCTTACTGAAATGTGTGCTGAGTTAAATTAGTAGCAACATTCCTCACTTTAATCCACTGCATAAGAAAAAGTTATGTACTTAAGCCTGTTCCATCCAATTCATTAGGCGATGATTGCAAGGTTTTGTTTTAAAGTTTTGCTTTGTTTCTACATGGTGTTGTTTTGTACAAGTTCAATCCCATTATCCTCTGTATAGAAGCAAGTTCCATGAATGCACAAAGGCTTCATTTTCAACCCTTATTTACTTTTGCTTTTCCACAGCACTGCACGAAGTGAAAAGCAACAAATATTCTGTAAAATTATAATTAAAACAATTTCAAGAAAACACATAAAGATAGCAGCATGAAAGTGTTGCAGATTCAAAGTAAAATATGCTAAAACCTTAACAGCAGAAAATTTAAAATCATGCACCAAAAGCCTGCTGAAAAAGAACAAGAAAGTTAAAACACCAAAAACTGAGGAAATGCAGAATACTCTAAATTAAAAGGTCATGCAATCCAGGTCTTTGGCTCAGTCACCAAGAGGTCTGGGCTTCCAACACCTACCTTAAAAGAGTTTGACCTCATTATTGGATGAGTGGGTAAGGAAAGCCTCTGAAGCTGATGTGGTGGTGCTATATGTCAGGCCAATAGCAGCTGGTGGCTTCCATGTCAGAAGGATGTTGAATCCATACTGGATTTTGGGCCCAACTTTAAAAGTGCCAAGCCCTGTCTGCAAAACAGGTTCAGCACCATCGACAGCTCTTTTAAAACTGGGAGTAAAACCTGGAGTGGATATACAACATGGAAATCACCAGTTACCACTATTTTAAGCCTTTGTGGTGGTGGTGGTGGTGGTGGTGGTGGAGGAGGAGGAGGAGGATGTTGACTTATCTGTGCCATTGACTTAAACATCTCAGGGGCTGGCTTGGCACTATCCAGTTTAGAGGTCTTGGATCAAGATGGTTCTGGATTGCTTGTTCAGAGCCACTATGTGAGGGCCCAGATCTGGTGCTTCTGTTTAGGGTGCTGCTGACTCATCCAATTGCTTGCCTGTGGAGTCAGTGTCCAAGTCACTAATGGAAATTAGCTTTAGAGATAATTTTCAAGTGGTATCAAATACAAGCAGGTAACATCTTTCTTGAAGGTTGCTTTTTTGCTTCTGGTCCAGATTCATAGATTTGATGCTAGTCTACAAAGCCCTATATGAGTTAGGGCATCATACCTGAGGATATGCCTTCTCTCATATTACTCATATTTCTCAGTCTACAAGGAATAGAGTTTATCAGCACCCCTCCTATTGAATACATTTCCAGCTGAGTTTAGGCATGTACTCACACTTTCCTCTTTCCAACTTTTTTTAAAGAATTTTTTTTCCAAACAAACATTTCCTTTTTAATAATTGTCAAGGTATTTTTAAGGCATTTATTTCTTACACCTTTTGTATTATTATTATTTTTTAAAAAATCGTTTAAAACCATTATATGCCATTCCAAAATCTTTGATGGGGATGGATAAATAAATATTGGTAAATCAAGGCAGAGCTCTGGAGAGTGATAGGAGAGGAGAGGAGAGAGGAAATAAACTAGGTGCCTTTGTATCTTTGTAGAAGAATATTGTTGTTATGTGCCATCAAGTCAATTCATTATGATGATCCAAAGATGAACCTTGGGGGGGGGGGGGGGAGATGTTCTTGGAAAATTTGTTCAAAGAGGGTTTGCCTTTCCCTTCCTTTGAGGCTGAGAGAATTGAGTTGCCGAAGGTCACTGGGTGAGTTTCCATGGCCAAGCAGGGATTTGTGCCCTGGTTTCCAGAGTCTTCATCCAACTCACAAACCACTACACCATACTGGTTCTCATAGGAAAATATATTCACATACAAATAATAATAATAATAATAATAATAATAATAATAATATAATAAATTTTTATTTATATCCCGCCCCTCTGCATAGCAATCGGGGCGGCTCACAACAATTAAAATACAGTAATTAAGATACATTCTAAAAACCCAATCCCTCCACCCATCCCACCCACCCCTTAAAACAGAATTAAACTTAGAAATTCAAAACAAATCAATAAAATAGAACAAAATTATCAAATGATCGTGGCAAAACAACAGAGAGCATAGGGAGGGGATTCAATATTTCTTCCTGTGAGGGAATCAATCCGGGAAGGCCTGCCGAAAGAGATCCGTCTTAACTGCTTTCTTGAAAGCAGTGAGTGTTGTGATAAGACGGATCTCATCCGGCAGGCCGTTCCATAATTTAGGGGCGGTAATAGAGAATGCCCTCTGCGAGGTCTGTTTAAGTTTAGATTTTGGTTGCTGAAGTAGGTTCTTCCCGGCTGACCGAAGGGCATGGGGGGGCTCATATGGGGAGAGGCGGTCCCTAAGATAGGTTGGGCCCAAGCCATGTAGGGCTTTAAAGGTCAAAACCAACACCTTGTACTGCGCCCGGAAACTAATTGGCAGCCAGTGGAGGGATTTGAGCACAGGTGTAATGTGCTCCCTCTTAGATGTGCCGGTAATTAATCTGGCTACCATGTTTTGTACCAACTGAAGTTTCCGAGTTAGGCACAAGGGTAGCCCCATGTAGAGTGAGTTGCAGTAATCCAGGTGTGAGGTTACCAGTGCGTGCACAACGGTTTCCAGGTCTTTCCCATCCAGGAAAGGGCGCAGCTGGCATATCAGCCGAAGCTGATAGCAAGCACTCCTGACTGTCGCATTCACCTGATTGGTCATGTGAAGCGACGAGTCAAGGAGTACCCCCAGACTGCGCACATGGTCCTTGGAGGAGAGTGTGACCCCATCCAGGACTGGGGGCTGTAATCCCGGGCCCGGATTCGGACCTGTGACCGTGAGCACCTCCGTTTTGTCTGGATTCAGCCTCGATTTGTTTTTCCTCATCCAATCCATTACCGCTCTAAGACAGTCATTGAGAGGAGAGATGCCATCGGAGGTCTGAGACGATGATTTGGTCATGGAGAAATAAATCTGGGTGTCATCAGCGTACTGAAGACACCGCGCTCCATGCCTCCGGATGATCTCTCCCAGCGGCTTCATATAAATATTAAATAACATCGGAGACAGGATGGCGCCCTGTGGGACGCTGCAATTAAGCTCTATTTTAGAAGAGCAACTGTCCCCGAGCCTCACCCTCTGGGATCTGCCAGAGAGGAAGGAACGGAACCACTGCAAAGCAGTGCCTCCAATTCCTAACTCCCTCAGCCGATCCAAGAGGATGGCATGATCTATAGTATCAAAGGCCGCTGAGAGGTCCAAGAGCACCAGCAGGGTCACACTTCCCAAACTTGCTAAGATACTGTATTAAACCAGATGTTGTCAGAAGCAAAAAGATGACAGTTATAGGTCTAGATATATAGAACTACTGAACAATTATACAACTTTCCAAAAGTTGTTGTGGACGCTTCATAGTGCTGTCTCATATTTGTTGTTAACTGCCCTCGAGTCGATCTCTGCCTTTAAAAAGGCATGGCGGCCCTATGGATGAAACATCTCCAAGACTCCCTGTCCTCCACTGGTCTGCTTATTTCCTGCAACCCCTTAATACCCATGACCTCTTTAATAGAGTCCATCCACCCCCCTTAAAACAGTATTAAATCAAATCATTTAAAACATCAAACAATAAAGGTTATATATAATTGAAAGGAAATGATAAATGCACTCTTCTTAAGTACAAGTGATATGGGCTCAAAGTAGAAAGCATTTCTATAATCCAAATCTTTTTGAATGCATATTTTCCATACCTTCCTTCAATATTGTGTAAGAATGTAATTCATTAATCTAGGTTGCTCTTTGTCTATAGTTCATTGTCCATAGGTTTTTGATGGGATCCATACCATGCATTATTCCACACTGTAAAAGTTTACTGGTTATTGATCCAACATTTCATATCCGTTATTTATCTGGTGAGCCAGAAAAAAAATAAAGATGAAACACTTGCTTTCAGTAAAAGAAGGCTTGAAGCAAATCTTGCATGTATAAATAATGAAATCCAATTTGTTAACTGATACCGTAATATTTAGGATTGTGAGAAGGAAAGATGCTAAGCGAGGTCCAAATGGGGCTCTGGTAGTTCTTGGGCCAGCTTCTGTAGTGATAGTTTTGCTTAAGATGGGCGAGTATTACAGCATGGCTGTGCCATATGTGGCTTCAAGCTTACGCATATGGCAAGTGCTGGAGGTTATAATGGCGCATGCCCACACACAGCCATTGAAACAAATGGGACTTGAAGTCCTATGTTTTTTGCATTATTGGGGAGGGGCGGAATGGATCCCCCCCATATACAAAGGGCCCACTGTATTATTTACTTCAATTTTGTACTAGCTGAAGTGTACCAAACACAGCCAAGCACTAGTATTAGACAGTGTCATAGCTAATGTTACAAAAGGGATCAGTTGGGCCCCCTGGTTTCCTTGTTTCTCAGAGAACCATCTCAGTACCTCAGAGAACCATCTCCAGTTTTTCCACCCATATTTGAACCTTGGAGATTTTAACAGCAGTGTCTCTCAGATAGCACTTGTTTTCTATCCCTTACCAAACCTCCAGTGAGTTACAGTGGCTCCTCCTTTTGCTTCTAGAGATCCCCCCCCCCAATTTAGAATGTTGTCTCAAAATCAATCACTGGAGCTTGGGGAATGGAGTGGGGAAATCCACACAACACTGTAACACAGGGGTAGGCAACCTTTCACCTTTAAGAGCCGAGGGACTTCAGCTCCCAGAATCCCAGGAGCTATTGGCCAATATGGGACTATTGGCCAACATGGCTCAGGCTTCTGGGAGCTGAAGTCCCTTGACCCTTAAAGGGGAAAGGTTGCCTACCCCTGCTGTAACATTTAAAGTGTCTACCATGATATCACAGTGAGTTACTTTTAACGTGTCTACCATGATGACGATGATGATGATGATATTTATTTGTATCCTGCCTCTCTGTGTAACACAACCAGGGTGGCTTACACGCTAAAACATACATTCCTGTCTCCCAACAACCCTCCCCATACAATTAAACAATCATCACTTACAACATACTTTAAAACAACAATACACAACAGGTAACAAATAAATTTAAAATAACTGTGAGAGAAGTTGGGGTGTAACAGCCTCCCCCTTTGGCATTTTGATTTCTCAACTCCTAGTGAGTATCCTAGTGAATCATATTAATATGTCTGCATTTGTATTTAGGGCTTTCTCAAAGGACCATATAGGTCCATGTTGGTGAACCTATGGCACGCGTGCCAGAGATGGCATGTGAAGCCATTTTCCCTGGTATACGGAGTGGGGAAGAGGAGGAAAAGGCGTGTGCCTGTTCCTTCTCCTCCAGGCCATCCCAGGCCTTCAATTGCCTCTGGAGTGGCAGCTGAAAGCCCAGGAAGGTGCAAGGGGAGGACGAGGAACAGGTGCGTACCTTCAGAGAGGCAGCTGAAGGCCCGGGAAGGTGCGCGGGGGGGGGGAGAAGTCCCACCCTGGAAGTCCCGCCCCCATAGGGTGGAAGTCCTGCCCCTAAAGGCACATTCCCCCGGAAGCCCCACCTCTAGTAACACCCTGTGCTGGAAGGCCATTTAGTTTGGGCACTTAGTGCCTGACAGATTTGCTATCTCTGATATATGTTAAGATAACAACCCTGGAGTTCTTCAATTTCATCTTCCAATCTGCAGGGCATGAAGGCCAGACAGGAAGATGGTTCATGTTTGCCAGTTAATGTTTGAACTCAAATAGTGGAACCCTGTTAATATGAATTACACTAGCTATCAGTATTACCTTGTGGAATAAAATTGCAGCTTCTCACCAAAAAAAGTATAAATGCCTGTACTGCAGCCACTCACTCATAAACAACGAGGTTGCGAGTTCAATACTAGCCAGAGCTCAGGCTAGACTCAGGCCTGCATCCTTCCGAGGTCGCTAAAATGAGTACCCAGCTCTTGGGGGGCAATGAGCTTACAGTTGTAAACCGCTAAGACATCCCATAGCGCGATATGAAGCAGTATATAAATGAAGCTGCTTTGCTTTTGCTTTAAATGTGGTTATTCTCCTCCACTCACAAATTTTCTCATTCACACATACTTTAAACAGACAAAACAGAGATGGAATGACTGCATCACAGTGTCTAAGATAATCAGTGTAACTCTTGTGGAGTATCTTTTCATCCATTTTAAGCAACAGGAGTAAACCTTCAGAAAAGAGATAAACAGCAGTAGCAAAACCTGCAGGCTATGATTTAGTGAAGGAAAAGGCAACCCTTTACTGTTATCAGTGGTACCACAGAGTATTAGGAGAACCTTATTGGAGGCTCTCTCTTCAGTTGTAGCCCTTGCCCAGAAGTATGGAAATCTCAGGCACAACATATTGCTTAGATAGATTAGAGGAAGCCTGGTTTACCAAGTTAACTGTAGGCAACAATATACCAGAAGGTCTGGTGGCATCTGCCTCAGCAGTATCTCCTTTGTGTGTGCATTTTCGGTTCATTAAAAGAGATGTTAATTGTGGCCGGTAGTCCAGAATCTTTCCTCTACAGTCAGTTATCAGTGTTTTCCTTTTGCATGGCTGGCTTGCTGATGGGGAGCTGTCTGTTTATTTAAAAACAATGTCTCAGTTATCATATTGTTTAGCGTGGGGTGGGGAAGTGAAGCATTCAGATGTGAACAAATCTGAAGCTGGAGTAACAGCTGTAGCAAAACCACTTTTTCAGGTCAGATTTTACAATGTGGATAAATCTTTAAAAAAAGATAAAGCTATTCTGTTGATGTCTTCAGACTGAGGGAAATTTGTCTTTTCTTTTTACCAAGCATATTACTAATTACATGTTCAGAATTCTATTGAAAATTAGATTTTATTAATGTGTTGCTCAGCTATGAACCCATGTCATTGATACATCAAGTTTGTGTTTTTTTTTAGTATGCATGAATGAAGCTTGTACAAAAGACTGTAGTTTGTGGAAAAACAAGATGATTTCTATTTAGATAGATTTCACAATAATAAAAGGCACAGAAGAAAAAATGGACGTCCTCTCCCAAAACAGCAGAGCCACAAAAGTTGCTCTCTAACAATACAATTCCTACTATGTTAAGAAAATGTATTACTATCTGTCACTCAAATGCATTCAGTATGGCTATTATATCTGTCATCTAACATGTCAGAAGTGGAAAAAATCCAAATGTACACTGTGTAATATTTTAATTTTATCAAAACATCAAAAACTAAAGTTCATTAAACTGCAGAATACATTTTGAACATAGGCTTTCCTAGTGGCCATTCTGAAAGCCATCATGCAGTGTCTTAAAAATGGATAGACCAGGGGTAGGCAACCTTTCCCCTTTAAGGGCCGAAGGAATTCAGCTCCCAGAAGCCTCAGCCATGTTGGCCAATAGTCCCATGTTGGCCAATAGCTCCTGGAATTCTGGGAGCTGAAGTCCCTCGGCCCTTAAAGGGGAAAGGTTGCCTACTCCTGGGATAGACAGCGGATAAACTGCAGAGGTTCAGATTAGGTGAAATCCAACCAGTCTGCCATGTGGGAGGAGTCGGGGTGTGCCTTAAATCCTGGCTTATTTGGCTTTTTGTCCCACCCTGACTACTCATGCACAAATTGAATGGAATGTCCAAATATTTCCTTTCACACTACATAACTGTAGTGCTGAGTCCTCTTTAACTGCCATGGCTGTGTCCTATGGGAGCCTAGGGTTTGTGCTTTGGTGAGGTACTAGAGTTCTTTAGCTGAGTAGACTACATGCCTATTCCTTAACTGTAAATCTCAAGATTTCATAGGATGCAGCTGTGGCAGCTAAAATGGAATGGAATCATAGCACCATGCTTGTGTAGTGTGAAAGAGCCCATGGTCTACATGCATAAGATCAGTGTTTGTAGGCCAGAGATGAGTACAATATTTTTCCTCAGTGGATTATTTTTCTCACTATCATCTAAGCTGTTTTCAGGCATTTGCCCAAATGCATGTAGAAGGTATAAAATGGGACAGGAACAATCCAGCTTCCAGGGTGACAGTATCATCCAGAGAGCAGAGTTATATGTAGTGTCCTTCTTTTGGCTGCGAGGATGTAGTTATAATTCCAGCAGAGTGAAGGCAGAGAAGTCTCAGTCCCAGACAGAGAGGGGAAAAGAACTTTCTTACCTGTAGACCCCTTTTCTCTCCTGTGCTTGACCTCAATTTGCCTCAGAAGAGAACAGAAGCATTCCTTCTCAGCCTTCACTCTGCTGGAATTATAAATATATTCTCACAGCCCAAAGAAGGGCACTACACATAACTCTGCTCTCTGGATGATATTGTCACCCTGGAAGGTGGATTGTTCCTGTCCCATTTTATACCTTCTACATGCATTCGGGCAAATGCCTGAAAAGAGCTTAGACGATACTGAAAAAAATAATGACATGATGGGCAGCACAGTGGGACATGTTTCAAACAGTAACTCGATGTCGGAACAGAGGGCTCCATATCTTCTGGTAAGATCTGGTGGAAATGAAAGGTTTTTTAATGCATATTAAATATGCCCTGGTGCTGAACAGACCAGTTGTTATACAGCCATTTCTCACCAGAACCAGGCCATGTGGTGGGGGTCATCTGGAAGCCCCACTGAGACAAACAAGGGAGGCTGATTTATTTGGCCTATGCAGACAGGGCCTGTGAAAGCTAATTGCATGACTTCTATCACTCAATTATTCTCAAAGGTGCTACAAGATCCCTTTGCATATTATTTGATAGTCACAGTTTGTCTTTTTTCTAGAATGGATTCTCAATGATGTATAGAGTAGGCCCTTGATATTCCCTGGGCTTTGGTCCCAGGACCCCCTGTGGATATCACAGTCTATAGATGCTCAAGTCCCATTATATACAATATCATACTAAAATGGTTTCCCTTATATAAAATAGTAAAATTTGCTTTTTGGAATTTTTATATTTTTGGAATGTTTTCAAGCTGTGGATAGTTGAATTCATGGATAAAGAATTTGTGGATATAGAGGGCTGATGGTAGTAACATATTGTTTGAATGTAAGAAAAATTTCAAAATCATTGTTACACACAAACTTCTCTGCGGTTCAAGATATTGGCATCTGCTTTTGAGATATAATATGCCAGGTTCAGTTCTTTAGAGAAACCAGGGATAAGCAGGGAGTAACAGTGAAGACTGGGGAATATATCTGTTGAAGATACTTTAGAAGTTACTGTCTCTTAACATTACTGATCTCTCTGAACCAGTGAGTCAGTATCAATTCATTTACATGTCATAAAATTTTTCTTGTATTCTGTATTCTATTTTGGCATAATAGCTGCTGTCTTGATCTCTAATTGTCTAGGGCAGTGGATATTTTCATTGTATATCTGAAATTTCACTTTGTGGGTGGAGATAGAGAAGATGTGTATCAATAGGGCTCTGTGGGCCATGCTGATTGTTTCTTCCTTGTTCTTGTCAAAATAATTTTGGTTATAGTTGGAGATCATAGACAGTGTAGTGCAGGAAGTAGTGGGAATTTGGGGGGGGCAGGATAATGGCTTCATGTATGTATGTGTTTTCATTGTATTTGTAGTCAGTTTCATTTTGTTTATTTTATAAGTATTTCGTCTGAATTTTTTGTAAACTGATTTGTTAATAAAGTTTATTGCAATTAAAAATAACAATTTTGGTAAAAACATGAGGACCATAATGAGGACCATTATGGCATTCATGTTTTTCAAATGTTTAAATATATTCAAAGCATAATTTACAAAGTTCACAGCAAGCATCTATAAGTAGACATAGTGTAACAGTGCATTAAATTTGCTTATGAACCATTTCAGAAAGTTATGACTTTTTGACTGTCATACTTTTATCTGAAAATATAATTAAGAAACTTGGAAAATAAATATGTATATCTCTTTAAATAAACTTATTTCTGCATAATAGTCCTTGGCTTAATAGTAGTTTTGTTTTAATGCTTGATCAGGAATATGCAAAAGAGTTTGAATAAAGAAGAACCTTTGTTATTTGAAGCAAATTATTCATGACACTGAAATATGTTAACATTGATTCTTCCTATATCTTTAGGTCATACTTTCCATAGTGGTTTGTTCCAGGTCCACTTTGTATCATCTTTGGAGTTACTGTCAGTTTTCTAAAAGATTTTGGCCAATGATGGTTTTTCAGGTCAATGCAAGAATGCTGAAAAGGATTGATGAAATAGCATATAAGGCAGGACGATATCACTTGGAACCCTTCTGCTGGCAGAAGAGAATTACTTTCTGCAGAAATTGATTTTTGTTGAACAAAGAAGCTTGCACAGAATCTTAACCCCTCTATAGGCTTACATCTTTTAATTATATTTTACATCATTCTAACCCCAACCCCACCCATAATACCTTGTACTCCATAGATCTGTTGCTATCCTTCTAGCCCTGTCAGTGAATCTGAAGAAGTGGATTCAATTCCATGAAAGCTCCTGCTGAACTAAACCAGTTAGTCCAAATGGTGATGCTAGGTTCCTTCATTTTCTCCCTTATCTCTTTTCGTCACTGGCTACATAAAGTATGATTTTCCATATTGTCAAAATTACAGACATAGAGTTACAGATCAGTAACTCAGAATTACTGGAAATCAAGTTGTTGATTATGATTCCATTGTGACAGATTTGATGTATAAATTATGCTGAATTTGGAAAATGATACTTCAAGGTAGGTATGCTAAGTTTTTTTGTTTCTGTTTTGGATTCGAAATACACGTCAGCATTTTTATTTCATTTTTCATTTTGTTTCAGAATCTTCAGATTTAACTATGAAATACTGTCTTTAAATAGGTAAAATCTGGAACACCTGGGTAGTTAACATTGTCTTCTATTTTCTAGTTTTTGTTATGCAGATGTTCTTAGCAATTTCATAAGGATGCGAAAGAAGAAATGTTCAGTAGATAGAATTAATTCTATAAATAGAAAGAGTTTTTAGAATATTCCAACATGGATAAATGGGTATTTATAAATCTTATATGCTGTAAAAGAGAATCCTAAATCAGTTCATAGCAATGCAGTAAAGCATAAGGAATACTTCTTAAAAATACTCAGCAGTCCATCACACACTTGGGTATGATGTAGATATATAATATACTGTACCTCTGATTTGGGATTTCATTTAGACCCTCAGTGAAATTAGTTTATGTCCACACTGTAGCCTAAATCCACTGAGACATTTGAAGTAGTGTCAGCATATTTGTTTTCCCACCTCCACCCCCTTGCAACTCTTTCTAGCCAAAAATCTGCTGTCGAGAGTTTCCCAGCCCTCTGGATCAGTTTTCTAGGCCAGTTGGGATTGCTTTCCTTCTACTTTCACTTGTGAAAACTGCTTCCATGAGCACTCCGTAGTCTGTTGGTCTATGAATATATTCAATTCTGAGTCCCTGTTTTAAACAAAAAAATTAAAAACTTTCTTTAAAAATGTATGCCATAGATGGTTCACCATTTAGTTAAAAGACAAAAACAGCAAACTCAGAGTTAGACAAACAGACATAAAAAAACATTGACCTCCTGTTAGCTTCTCAGCTAGTTTTGTTAATATTCTTTCTTAATCCCAATTTGCAGATGACTTTAGCTTGAAATGTGCTATTCTTTGACAAGGGTTCACTTGTCAGTTCTTTCGGATTTCTCAAAGTCTTTTATATAAGACAACGTAAGAGGCTGATTTAATTATTCTTATACACTTAACTAACAATCCTCCCTGTCTCTGTTCAACAGATGTAGAATGCACTTGCGTTTCTTAAGAGGACTGGTTAGAGAGTTGAGAAGGTTACATGAGGTATTGAAACAGGGCATGTAGGTAAAAGTAGCTGATCTTATGCAGTGTTAACCTGGTTTAATGGTACAGACATTCCTGTTGATTTTCTGAGACAGAAACATTGAATACCTATATTTCAGTGTCTCACTTTTTTTCTATTAACAACAGCTACAAATTTTAATTCAGATAATTCAGATAATGTAAGCATTTCAATACCTCCATAAATGAATGGTGATGTTTTGTGGCAAACAATGGGAAATAAAATTGCAATGTGTGTTATTGTGGCCTGTATTCAGGGTGAACATTAAATGCAGTGCTGAACTTGAAACTGGGTAAGAATTTACCAGAAAGCTATGTTTCAATCTTTTCTTTTTTAAAAAATCAGAGTAGAAGTATTATAGAGCTGGAGCAGATGGGCACAAAAAAGCAAGTTTCCTCTGGCTGGAAGCAGGTCCAAGCACCACCAACTACATGGCCCATTCCAAAAGTGGGCTGCGGATACAGGGCTCAACCCATGCTGCCAAGAGCTGAATTATCCCAGCTCCTTTTTTTCTCCAGTCCAAAGGACCAGAGTGCAACTTCAGCATGGCTTCCAACCACTTTGGAGCTATGTGCCATTTGAGCGTCCAGAAGCCATTTTATTTGTCCTGTTCCAGGCCATAGTCTCATGGTTGTAGAATCTTAAATGTCTCCATCAGTATCGTGCAAAATTTGCAATATTATCTGGAGCTTGTACCCAGATTGCACTTTGTTTAGCCTCAACACAAGTACAGGTGTCCCTCTCCATTCATGAACTTGGAGTCCACAGTCTTGCTCATTCACAGACGGCAAGTGGGGAGGGACAAAATGGTGTGTGTGTATGAGGCACGCGTGCAGCGCTGCACACAGGGGCATGCCCCCATTGTAACCAATGGGGACTTCAATATTTGCATTTCTCCAGATTCACAGTGGATTCTGGAATGAATTCCCCATGAATCAGGAAGGACACCTGTGTTTATAAAAAACACTATTGCATTCTTCAGTGAATTGGTGCCTGCCAAGTATTTTTGATTTCTACAAACCCAGCATGAACAATAGTGTAAGATCATAGATGAAACATACAGTGGATGTTTATTATATATGTAGGATCATAGATTATAACCAATTGAAGAAGACTATAGTATAGATACTTATATTCTAAAGTAACATACAGAGGGGAGCATCCAACAGTGCATTTCTGGTGGTGGAAAGGGTTTCTCTAAATCAGGGATCAGCAACCTACGGCCCGGGGGCCGGTTAAGGCCCCTGTCCCTGGACTTACCGGCCCAGGCCGAAGGTTGTTGGCGCCGCCGTGCGCCGCCGCTTCTGCACATTTTTGCTGCTCTGTGGCCACGCTCACCGCGGCCGCCATTTTGGAAATCAAAATGGCGGTCGTGACACATTTGCACATGTGTAGTACTCTTGCACATGCGCAAATGCGTCATGGCGCCATTTTAGTTTCCAAAATGGCGGCTGCGACATACACCGCGGTGGCTGCGGCTGTGCATGCTGCTGCGGCCGCGGCTGTGGCCACATGGCAGCAGCATGAGCGGGGGGGTTGCGTGCGGTGGAGGAGGGTGCACGCACGCATGCAAACGCGCATGCCACCATTTCTCCCCCCCCCCTCGGCCCAGCTGAGACCTGGGCTACGGGAGACTGGCCCAGGTCTTAAAAAGGTTGCCTTCCCCTGCTCTAAATGGAAGCAGCACAGTTCCTTAAAAATCTCTGAAGAGCTGGGAAACCTTGGGAGCACATTTTTGGTACTGTGGAGGGCTGCAAGAGTGAAGGGCAAGGAGTGCTTTATCCTGCTGGCATTACAAATGATCTGGCCCCTTAGCATCAATAACATTAATTTCATAGAATGGCTTTCACACATGAAACATCCTTTCAAGGGCAGATGACCTTTTGTTCTATAAAGCACAGTGCATTTCCCAGAGTAGATTCTTAGAAACATCAGTCTCATCAGATCCTCAAGAAAAATGCTTATACTTTTTCTGAATGGCCATCAGAGCAAGACTGAGTGACAGTTTCAAATTCACTTGTAATTAATAAGTCTACATGTATTCAAGGCATGCCATCCTGGATGTTGGCAAAATGTTGACCTACAGCCACCCCAACAGAGAGGCCTATTTAAACCCATTTGGACCCAAAGATTTCCTATAATTGATAATGAGAAGCAGCTTGATTGATTAATTTGCTGCCCATTTCATTTTTATATTCTTGTATTCTATAATACAGTATTTATTCTGCACAATGAATGTATTAAATGGACTATGTGAAAGTTCTTTATTATTCTTATGCAGCTATGGAAATTAGAAATGGAAAAGATGTACTCTGTCCATCTTTGCTTCTATCCTCTTCCCCTGAAAGGTTCTTTAGTAGGCCAGTCTATCTTGTCAAACAGACAGTTTTCTTAATCTCCATAATAATTTTTCTTTTCTTAATTTAATCACTTAGTTCTTAGTTTTATCATCCTGTATTACTCTTCCTGATGTTTATACTATTAAATATTTAGAGTCTTCACTAATGTTATTGCATAATCAAGCTGTGAACGTTTAGCTCTTTGAAGTGTTCCTGATTTAATCCATTTCTCTAGTCCCCTAATTTGAGTGGTTGTTCTTTGATACTTTATGTAATGGGCTATAACAGTGAGTCTTAACTGAATAATTAGGAAATTTTCAGGAGGTCATAGTGAGTGTTTTGATTCTTGAAAGATCACCAGATTCTTTGGGAGAAAGAACTAAATGCCTTCCATGAAGTAGACAGGTGCATTTTGTAGAACGGGTGACTTTTCTTAGGGTCTTATTTTAATATAGCTGAGCTTGCCTTTTGCATGAACAGATCCTGGAATTTGTACCAGGATGGATCCAAAATGGGCTTTAGGCTTTTACTGGGCATACCCATCCCTCTCTGAGAAGTGGATTTTATTTCCTAGGGTCAAATATATATACCGTATTTTCCGGCGTATTAGACGACTTTTGAACCCTGGAGGAGTGTCTCCAAAGTTAGGGGGCCATCTTATAAGGCGGATATAAATGGAGGAGGATGACGACGAGGCAAAGAAAAGAGAGAGAGGCAAGTCCCTGGGAGAGGCTGAGGAAGAAAGGAGGGGGGGAAAGCCAGAAACGACGGAGTGCAAATAGTGCAATTGAGACTTTAAATAGAGGCACTGCCCTGCCTCAGTGCTAGGGAATTATGGGAATTGTAATTTTTTCAGGACATTCTTAGAGCTCTGGTGCCACAATAAATTACAGTTCCCATAATTCCTTAGCACTGAGCCAGGGCAGTGCCTCAATTTAAAGTGGACTCAATTTGCACTATTTCTTGCAGTCTGCAAAGGCCCTTACTTGGCTTCAGATTGATGACAAACATCCTTATGTTTATAAGTGACAGTTTTCCTGCCAATTACCCAAATGTCATAATTATTTGAATTAAAATTACCATATTGAAATCAAATCTGATGTTTTTAAATTTTTATTTGGAGTTCGTTGGAAGAGAGGGGTCGTCTTATATGACGAGTATATCCCAAAATCTATATTTTAGCTGGAAAAGTTGGGGGGTCGTCTTATACGCCCAGTCGTCTTATACGCTGGAAAATACAGTAGGTGTCTTTGCTATCTTCAGGAAGAATCTGAAGAAACTCATCATGAGAGGAGGCATCCTCCTAGACTGTTCTAAGAGACTATTGTGGAGAGCCCTTAACATCCTGTTAGTTTAAAGAAAAATACTTTTGAAAATAAATTAAATGCTGGTCTTTCTGCTCTTCACTCTTTCTGCTTTGAGGTTCGTTAGGGTTTTTGCACACAACTAAAATTTCATCACATTTGACACAATGTTTTGTTCTATCATCTTGCACAAATCTTATTTGTATTTTGTATATTAGGTATCTTTCCCCTTCCCCAACATTCCTTCCACCTGATATCTTTTCCAGCCTCTGTGTATGTGGTTTCACTCAAGACTACACAGTTGAGTACCAAGACAGTTTCCATTTTTTTTGGTTCATGGAGTTAATTGGGATGCTGGGGTGTGGGAGGAGAGATAGGACTTCACTCTTTCAAATATACCTCAAATATACCCTTGACTTTTGCAGTATTCAGCTGGCTGACTTCTGATATGGTCCATACTGGACATACTGGACATGATGGACTGGATCCTTCATGGATCATACCACATATACTCCTACTGTAATATGAAATAGCCATAGACACATTGACAAGAAGGTGTGCCCATCAAAATAAAATATGCATACACAAGCTATATACTAGTAGAATATAACTTTCACTCCAGAGCAGTGGTTCCCAAACTTTGGTTCTCCAGATGTTTTGGACTTCAGATCCCAGAATACCTGACTGTTGGCCAAGCTGGCTGGGACTTCTGGTAGTTGAAGTCCAAAACACCTATAGCATTTAGCACTTACATTTCTATACTGCTTTATAATGCTAAGCACTCTCTAAGTGGTTAGAAGCCTTGGGAACCACAGCTTCAGAAGGTGGTACTAGTACATTTGCTTTTGGAAGTAAACCTTTAAATACTGAAGAACACATTAGAACCCAAAATTCTTTGGAAGTGTAAATACTGGGCTAAAAGGGAGTCTAATTGGCAATGACAATGGTAGATGTCTTGGGAAGTATGTGCAAGCATGTCTCCCCCCACCCTTTCCTGTTTGGATCTGGAAGATTTGGGGTTCTTCAGTAGTAGAGATGGGCAAGACAAAGTGCTTGACTTTGGAGTTTTGATGGGACCTTGCATTCTTTGAAATAACTCTGGAAGGACTGACTCTAGCCTTGTTAAGTGTGTGGGATGGAACAGAAGACCAACTAAGTTTTATAGGACTGTTTGAGGTATTGAAATGAGGGAGACCTTTACCACAAGTTATATGAGTTGGCCTTTATGTTTCCAGCTATTGTGGTTGTATTCTGAGCTATGCCTTTTGTGTTTAGCACTGGGAAGCCTGTGGGGCTTTTTATGGCTTACCAGAATATATGGTCAATTTAGGTAGTGGAGTAGTGGTAAATTTTCCAGCAGAATATGGTGATAGCATGGCCTTTCTTTCCAGCTCTTGCCTCGACAGTTACCTGTGAAGAACCTGCACAGGTCCTAATAGTTATTAGTTTTGAAATGAGTTATTTGCATGTATCTTTGGAAGCTCATTCTGTACATTTACTCTTCTAATGGTTAAAAACCTGATACCACTAATTTATTACTGGGCATCGAAACATAATGATTACAGCCAGTGTTGTGTATCAGCTGTTTAGTTATATATACTTAGTTAAGTATACATAACTAAGGGGGGTTGCAGACTGCCAGACTGCCATGGGAATTGTTTTTTATTCTGAGACATTGAGCCTTCTCTGTCAGAGAGCTCTGGTGCCATAATAAAATACAGTTCCCATGATTCCCTAGCACTAACCCTAATCCTAAAAGTGGACTCAATTTGCACTATTTCTGACAGTCTGCAACCCCCCTAAGTAACCTCTTTTGGCCTAACCGGCCCCCCCACCTTTCCAAACCCTGATGGAAATGTCATTCATCTGTATTCTTATCACCAGCAAAATGCACCTCCTTCTTCCTGTGCAGCTGATGACAAGTGAAGTAGGTGGTGGTGGTAGGGTTATGATTGTGGCAATAGTGACACAATTGTGACAAAGTAGTGATCATGAATATGTAGTAGTTATGGATGAGTAAACTGCCTGGCATCAGCTGCATAGCAACATGGAGGTCCATTCTGCTGGTGATCAGAGCGTGGGCGATTGATATTTCTGCCAGGTTTGCGGGGGCTTGGGCCAGGAGAGGTTACTTAGGGCCTTTGCAGACTGCCAGAAATAGTGCACATTAAATTGAGGCACTGCCCTGGCTCAGTGCTAGGGAGTCATGGGAATTTTATTTTTTTCTGAGACATTGAGCCTTCTCTGTCAGAGAGCTCTGGTGCCACAATAAATTACAGTTCCCATGATTCCCTAGCACTGAGCCAGGGCAGTGCCTCAATTTAATGTGCACTATTTCTGGCAGTCAGCAAAGGCCCTTAGTTAAGTATACCTAGCTGAGTATAATTAACTAAGTAACAGACACAGAATACTGGTCTAGATTTTGTGATACTACTTCCCAAATCTTCAAAGCTATTTGAGTTCCTAATGGCATAATCTTACCATGACAATATGGCTTAGTCCCACTGAGTTCAACAAAACTTGATTTCAGGAAAGTGAATTTAGGATTGCAGCCTTAATCTTATATTAGCAGAGTACTTCATGGTCACAAGCCAAATTATCATTCCAGTGTTTGTTCTGCTGAATGAACATAATGCTGTCTGTTAGGTTATGCTATCTATTGTACTGGTGAGAGTAAGTACAATTTTAAGGTATATAGATGTCTCAGACAAATATAAATGATAGAGATAGCAAGTAGGCCTAAGATCAGTTTAACTGTAACTCAGTGCAGCAGCTATACCTTGTGGTCCACTAGTACTTCCGATAAATCTATTTTCTTTATCTATGGAGAATGAAGGTTTGTCAGGCACCCGACAGGTCACAGTGCATAGTTGAAGGTTCCTGTTTGACAGTGTAAAGCAGGGGCAGGCAACCCGAGGCCTTTGGAACGGCCCCAGGCTGGTCCTGCCGCCGCCACTGCCACTGCCGCCCCCTGCCGCCGCCCGCCATGATGATATTGATTATTGTTGTTATTACTTGTTCTTGGGGTTTTCTTGGCAAAATCTCCACAAGGGTTTTGCCATGGCTTTTCTGGGGCTGAGAGAATGTGCATGCATATTTTTTTGATTTTTTATTTTTTTAAAAAAATATTCATTTATTTATTTATTTATTTATGGTGCTTCGCGCCCCCCCCCCCCCCATTGTCTGAGGGACAGCAACCTGGCCCCCGGCTCAAAAAGGTTGCCTACCCCTGGTGTAAATCATGACATCCTAGTCTTTGTAAACACAAGAATATCTTATTTTCCTGCGTATAAGACTACTTTTTTACCTGCAAAATCTGTGGCTAAAGTGGGGGGGTCGTCTTATACGCTGGATATAAGGATAATGAGGATAGAGGTGCTAGAACTCTATATTTTGACTGGAAAAATGGGGGGGGGGGTCGTCTTATACGTGGGTCGTCTTATGCGCCGGAAAATACGGTAATTTTTAAGAAGGAAGAAATAATATGTCAGGTGGCTCTTAATGATGACTATATGTCATAAGAAACAGCACTGGAAGCAAGGTCATTCACATCAGTTGGCCAGAGCAGATCTTCTCAATGGCATCCCCCAACCTGATGGCACTTTGTGCAGGAATGGGACTTCTGGGGATGGGGCTTCCGGCACACGTGCAGCTCCAGGGAGCAGGCCCAAGGTCCCATGGAGGCCCCACGGGGAGTCATCCCCTTCTGGAGTGTCACCTGATGTGACTCATACCTCCTGCACCCCCAGTGATGCTACTGAGTCTCCTCACATTAAACAAACAAATATTAATTCTTATAAACTAACAGTGATGTGGATTTTATGGAAAAAAAGTAAAACTGAAAAAATGACCAGAAAATTTTGCATGCCCTGATTAATGTGACCTAATTTACCATATTTGGCTTAAATGTTGTATTTAGACATATCCAAACCTTTATGTGAACATTATTTTGTTGGAATAATTGTAATAAGGTAAAGAGAATAGCATATACATCCCTCAAACTTTACGAAAAATGACTATACCTGCAAGAATACTGTTTTAAGACATATTTCTGAAGAGAGCTCTAGCTGATATCTTATATTAACAGTTCAACTTTTCTTTTGTTGAGATAGAACTGTAGTATCTTCAGCTCCAATCATTCACTCTATACACTATTTATCAGTCCCATTTCAAATTGAGAAAAATCTGAATCATTACAACTAACTGAACATTCTGTTTCATTAAAGGAGTGATATAAGTCTGTAGGCCTATAACGTATTATGCTTTGTCATTACTATTTGTGTTTGCAATTTGTGGTTGTGAAGCAAAAGGTTTTGTGAAATAGAAATAAGTTTAGCAATGCATGCATTTTCTTTTTTAGTCTATTCCTCTGAACACTAGGGTTTATCAATGTTTGTCTCTTCAGAAGCATAACAATAACTTAATATTCTATATTTAGTCCACCTATCAGGATTGAGTCTAGATGACAGTCCAGATGACTGTGGTCAAATGCATGTATGCAGAATTAGAGACATAAACATGTTAATATGGAATGTCAGTTTGAAAAGGGATCTTGTGCACTTTTGAGATGGTGCAGAAAAAGTTGTAGCATAAACATTAATAGACATGTGTAAAGTGTGGAATATTTTCCACATAAAATATAGCATCAGAAATTGGTTGAGGGGAGATCCCTCTGTAGGGATGGTTATTGATAAGATGCTATTGTGGTATGAGGGACCCCCTGGCCTACATGGAGGGAAGGCCCGAAGCCCCAAAGACATCCCCAGTGAGTCCCCCTTTCAGTCGTTCGGGCTTAGTGTGAGACTCCCACTGGTAAGGATGGGAGGAATGCTACTGCATATGTATGCCAAACATGGAGGTAAGGTGGAAGCCTAGAGTCCAGAGGTACATGTGTTGGCCACCCTTTCTGTGGCTATTACTTTAGGAAGTCACCCTCTGAATGGTTTTCAGACATTGACCCCAAGGAGGACCTATAAGCAGTACCAGACAGATCTATTTATTACCTAAAACAAATCCTGTTGGGAGGATTTTTTGCTAGTTAGATTTATATTTGTCTTTTGTTATTTGTTTTTAAAAATGTTTACATGCCCAAAGTTCCCTTTGCCTTTGCTGCCAAATCTGCCACCTATTTTTTTCTATTTTTCATTTTTCTGTATTTTATTTTTCTTTTCTTAAAAAACCACACCAGTCACTTGGGGGCTTGTATTAGCACTTCAGGAAGCCTTTGGAACCAGAAACACTAATATAAGTGTAAACAAGGGATTCATGTGCCTTATAATTGCTTCCATCTTGTTTCTGGGTGGTTCACTGCTTGCATGGTTTAAGAAAGGCTATTGAGAAATTCTAGGCTTTGGCGGACGGTGGCAGTTTTGGCAGCAGAATGAGTGGGACCCTTTTGCACATGTACATTATTTCTTTTTAAAAAAAGAGAGAAAACTGCTCCCAATGTACTAATAAAATAAGACAAAAACAACATGTTAATAATGTGTTACATGGATCCTGTCGGCAATAACATGGATAACAGTGGAAGTAATGAGTAGCATAGCTCTTTACTTTCCTTAGTAAACACTCCAAGAGCCAGTGTAGTGTAGTGGTTTGAACATTGGACTGTGACTCCAGAGACCAGGGTTTGAACCCCCATTCAGCCATAAAAACCTACTAGGTGGCCTTAGTCAAATCACACTCACTCATCTTCAGAAGCAGGCACAGGCAAACTGCCTCGGAACAAATTCTGACAAGAAAACCCTGTGATAGACTCAAAATGCCATAGGGTCACCATAAGTCAAAAAGGACTTGAAGGTACACAACAACAAAAAGTTCTGCTTCCACCATTCTGGACATAATTAAGGTGGACTTCAGTCCCCAATAACTTAGTCTAAATACATCTGTTAGCATTTAGGGAGCCACAATGTGCTATTCTTTTTAACTTCAATGAATGAACATGCAAACAGAATGAAACAGAACAATTTGGAAGGTGCGGCTTTGTTTCATTGCCCTTTTTATCATGATTCCACCTTGGTATTACTTATTCTGTGTGCTGTTCCTTTGCCCATAAGGACGAGCACTATTGAGTTTGTATTTCCAAAGGGTATTTCCCAAGGTTTTGTTCACTGTTGTTCATAAAATGCTTTGGGGAATGTGATGAGAGACATGCAAGGCATCGTTATGGTTAACAATCCATTATTTAAAATATTTGAGGCCATTGAGAAAAATAATGGCATGAATGTAGTGAAGTGGTTAATGCGATTGCATCTCTTACAGGTTTCACCAGATACACTCACTGTACAATGGATAATTGTTAGCTCTTGTTGTGCAGATGCTGTTGCAGATGGAGCTCTGTACCTGCATGCATAGCAAATGAATTAGACTGGCAATCCCCTTTATAAAGCATAAATATGTAATTTGTTCAGCTGTTGTAATTAAATATGTATGTGTGAAACAGCTACCATTCAGGTCATTAATGATGCGCTATGCCAAATTAGAGCTTACAGACAGTAATGTACATTGTTGTGCAGTGAGGGAATTGCAAATAACATAGTTAAGCCTTTTCCTAGTAAAATGATGGATTCAGTGGCATTAAAGAGAATATTTATATTTCTGGCATTTTGATTACTTTGGTCTATATTTACACTATTGTACAATGAAGAAAAACACAATTGGATGGAATATTGATGCTGTTAGTTTTATTTGATTATTATTTGAACATTTCCAAGTACCCTGTAGATGCACATGTTGTAGGATTTTATGGAGTATAGCATTTCATACCCATTCGGTCTGTATGCAGATTCAGTAATTAACAAAATATAAAAGCTCAAATCCATGTAATTCATGTGGGTTCAGGAATAGGACATACCTGCACATGTGAATGGTTCTCCATGCAGCTCATTAATACCTTTTGAGTGTATGATCTTTTTGCACCATGTGGTACCTAACACAGCATAGGGAAATCCTTGCACTTTAGGAACACTGCTTGTGCAGTTAGCCCACTGTATCATTGGGTTTATTATCCAATGATTCATCCAACCATGGCTTGAAAATATTACACACACACACACCCAAAAATCAAACCTTGTTGTTTGTCATTTTATATAATGGACACTATTTTACCGCACCATTGGATATAATGAGACTTGAGCACTCATGAATTTTTGTGTCCATAGGAGGTCCTGGAACAAAACCCTAGTGGATACTGAGTGCCCGCTGTACAGTGAAACGTCCCAGAGTTTGGATAGATGGGCTGGTTGGGTTCAATCCACAAAGTATTGCTGCTGAGAAGTTCTCCAACTTTTTGCTTATTTATATACAGACACATACTTTATTTATTTAAGTATTTCATTGGATGAACCTCAAAGTGGCATAAAACAATTTGAAATAATACAAAACCCCACCACAAACTGATATAAATGAGCAAAGAAAAAACAAATTATTGTCTCTTAGCTCTTTTGCTGATGAATGGAACCACAGAGTGCCTCCTGCACAGAACTGCTGTTGCACAGCACTAACAATTGGACCAGAGTATTCTTTCTAATAGGAAAAGGGAAAGCAAGTTCATAACCTACTCTGAGGCCAGGCTCTTCTTCCCCTTGCTTTGATAGTCTTTATGGAAAGCAAGGGATATGACACCGCAATAGTGTTTAGTCTTCAGGATAAACACTGTTGTAACCAGAGCTTGCTTCCTTCAGTTCTGCAGGCCTAAGATTGCTGAAAAACTTTATTTTTTAAATATACATGTACTTGAATGTTGAGCTGGAACATTTGTGCACACCTTGTTGCTTTGGAACCTAGAGCATCTGAGGCTGGCACTTAAAGGTTTTAAATGTTTCCCCTCCCCCTCCCAATTTAGATGTGGGAGCCACTTTACTGGTCTTTAAAAGATGACTTCTTTGTAATGTTTTGATTATTTCTTTTAGTATGGATGTAAACTCTCTATTTATTCCTTGAGCAAAATCTGTAACTTTAAAGATGTAATTTTAAATATGCTGTTTAGCTCATTTGGAATGTAATAGGGTTAATTTTTTAAATGTAGTTTTATGTTGCCTCCAGCCTACTAGAGCTCCTGAGGCTATGAGCAAAAGGTATTTTTTAAAAAAATAATAATACAGAAATAAGAACTTTAAAATCAAGCTAAAGTAGTATTTAAGAACTTTAAAAAGCAATCTGAAATAATTCTTAAAATGATTTTAAAGAAAATGATTAAATAAAACCATTTCAAACACCAAAGACCATGTGGAACAACCATGTTAACCAACTGCTGGAAGCACAGAACAGATGGAACTAGCCTAACCTCCCTTGGGCAGCATAGCCTGGGTGCTGCCACTGAGAAAGCCCTGTGACATGAACACAACAAACTAGCCTCAAACAGTGTTGGGACATGCAATAGGGCTTTAACTGATTACTTCTAAATACTTTTGCTTAGGATTGCACTGTTTAGGATTGCTGCTAAAGAACAGGACACAGATTTTTCTTTTATTAGAAAGAGCTATGACTTATGAGGTGAGGTACATAATTTAATAAATAATCTGCTCAAGGAAATATTTTCCTTTTTTATTCTGGTGTTGTGAGAGTTGAATGTCTTTTTCATCTTGAACACCGACCAAATAGAGTTATTTGACTTTAAGTTATCCCTCTATACATATAATGCAGATTACTTTTCCCAGTGTGTATCCTTGGTCTGTTTAAAATAGATTAGGGTTTTACATATATTTTGTTTTGATGTCTGGCACTGAGTATACAAGAGCTAATCATCTTGACCTTTCTGACAAACAGAGCAACAGAAGGAAGCATCTCTCAGAGTTAATTCTGTCTTGTTCTCAGTGGGAACAGAACATTCCTCTGTGATCCTCTTTCACATGATTCACTCAGGCCTCCTGGAAGCCACTGTTGATACTATTAGTGCAGGGATACTTAGGTCTAAAGTAGATCGACAGTAGTGACATCATAGACCATTTGTGGTTTAGAGACAGATTGGTCCAGGCAAGTGGAGTTGTTAAGACTCATATTAAGGAAGCAGAGTAGAAAATAAGATTAGATAGCAGAGCATTTGTACACTTTATAGTGAATTTGAAATTGTTTAAACGTGGCCTTCAGCAAGGAACAAGAGATTTCAGTATCAGAACTCACAACTTTATTGCAGTATCCTGATGTTGGAATTTCTATACTGGCCTATTAGTACAAATTAATTAATGGAAGTACATAAAAGAATTAGTAATGTGATAGTATATACAGACTTCATTGAAACAATCCCATCGTTCTTTGGAATGATTGTATTTAGCCTCTTTCTGCCTTTCTGACAAATGTTGGAGATTTTTTTTTTTTTAAATATCTTATTGAACTAATGGAATCTATTCCAATCAGAAAGTGAACAAACCTAGACATAAGGTCTCTGTTTCACCGTGATAGAATACAATGGGTGGTGTTGTACTGGGATGAATTCTTCAGCTGGCAGTAAGGAAATGCAAATACATTTTTGCTATAGGATGTGATTGATTTCCCCCCCCCCCCCAGAATTTTTCTACTGTTTACACATAGGGCCTAAGCAGACTGCCAGAAATAGTGCACATTAAATTGAGGCACTGCCCTGGCTCAGTGCTAGGGAATCATGGGAACTGTAATTTATTGTGGCACCAGAGCTCTCTGACAGAGAAGGCTCAATGTCCCAGAAAAAAATACAGTTCCCATGATTCCCTAGCACTGAGCCAGGGCAGTGCCTCAATTTAATGTGCACTATTTCTGACAGTCTGCTTAGGCCTTTAGTCTGCCTATCAACACTGCAATGTATTGCTGGACTCCCCCCAGGTTCAAACAACAGTTTAGACTCTTTTTTTAGGCCTCACAATTACTTAACAACTGTGAAGCAGACCCAGCCATCTCTGATATGTTTTAAGTCCAGTGGATTATTAAGAGCTCTTGTCTTGTTCTTGGTTCATCTTGGAGTACCTTGCCTTATCAGCTAATAATGTACTTATTATCATGTCAATGTAATGATGCAGCTTATTTTTAGCATGCACACAGTGAACTAAGAATGACCTTAATTGTGAATAAGGCGATATAGACAAAAAGGGTGAGAGGAATCTTTCCTGCTGGTGTCAGCTTTAAATCGATCATTTCTGAGATAACTCTTTTTGCATCTCTGATTATTTCCTATGAATATTTGTGTGATGTGAGTCAAAATACCTCCAGGACAGCACCCTCAGTCCTTTAGTCTCATCCCTGTCTTTCCCATTATTACTGTTGTTACAGTTACAAGTATTACTACTACTATTACTACTACTACTACTACCTGTTTCTACAGCCAGTTGCCATGACTACTGCTACAACTTCCCATTCTTCCTTTTGCTTTTGTACCCACTTTCCTTTCTTTGAGTGCACTTATCTCTGCTATTATTTCTAGTGAGAAAAATGGAGCATAATACTGCAGATTTATTTATTTATTTGCCATATTTATGTGTTAAATGGCTGCCAATGCCATTTACACTAAAAACAAATCAAAACAACCCACAGTCTAAAAATAAGTCTAGGAACCAAAAGGCAAAAGTGAGCTCAATAGCAGAGCAATTAGTATGCACTACTAGAATAAGGAAAATAGCAATACATTTTTTGTTTCATCTAACTGCTGAAGGCACAGTTTAAAAAATGTTTTCACTACCAAAAAAAAGATAACCAAATTCTGGTTGCTCCATCTTTGTTCCACCATGGGGCATGTGTGTGTGTCCCTGACCTGGATGTTCTAGTCTCCTTTTAAATGAATAGATGCCATTTTTTATTCTATAGGCAAACAGATTAAGAAATCCAAGAAATCCATGTGACAGTTTTGCTTTAGGCTCACCATAAGTCAGAAATAACTCAAAAACACACAACAACAACAATATAGTAGTTAGTCCCAATGAGAGTAAAGGCCTAAGCAGACTGCCAGAAATAGTGCACATTAGATTGAGGCACTGCCCTGGCTCAGTGCTAGGGAATCATGGGAACTGTATTTTTTCTGGGACATTGAACCTTCTCTGTGAGAGAGCTCTGGTGCCACAATAAATTACAGTTCCCATGATTCCCTAGCACTGAGCCAGGGCAGTGCCTCAATTTAATGTGCACTATTTCTGGCAGTCTGCTTAGGCCCTAAGTTTATTGAATCAATTAAATTTTGTAAGTCAATGCTTAAGTTCCATTGATTCCATGGCTCTACTCTAATTGAAACTAAGAATTGGGTGATTTAGGCCAAATTGTTACTGTTACAACTTTTAAAAACTTCTGTTTCTTCAGTTTGTTGGGACTTAGATTGTATCACTCTAAGAATTCATCTTGTAAACAAGCTTGAGGATACTTTGTCTTATAGGGTGGTAAAAATGCATTTATAGTAAATAAAAAAGTAAATGTTCCTGTTGATCCTTTACTCAAAGAGGAGTCCTCCCCAAAGCCCCACCAAATTAAAAAACAACAACAAGTAAACCATCACATAAAAAGTCCTGTTCCTTATTGAGGACAGTCTAGCATTTGTGATTAATGGAATCAGAATCAAGGGTTTATTTGCAGGTTTCAGATTGCAATAAGATGGGACTCACTCATGAGACTTATTTCAACTTTCAGTCTTTTCAATTCTGTAGTGAAGCTCAAGAATGTAACTAATACAATGCCACCTTCCATCTTTGACTTTAAAAGCCAATAGGAGAAGAAATAGAGAGAGAAAAGGAAAAAATGTGGCTGCCAGGAAGAGTTGTAAGACAGGAGTGGTTTGGAGAAACAAAGCAAAAGGTATGTCAGTTACCTGCAAACAATTACTTACTTCATGGACTTAAATAGTATTGATATATAAGAAAGAATGAAAAAGGAAAATGTGTGCTGTATTATTTATTGAAGGATTATGGGCCGAAATAGACAGCCGTAAAGTGGCGACTTAATGCCGCCCCTTTGATCACTGGGTTGGGGCTGCAGCAACCGCATACCATGCCCCCAACCTAGCATTTTCCTGGTGTAAAAACAAGCAGCAGAAAGCCACTCCTTTTTGCACCAAGAAAAAGGTGCCTTTGTCATGGCAGTGGTGGCTTTCCAGCTTTTCTGTGGCACATGTAAATGCTACTCTGCAGAAATGCCATGATACCACCTGCTGTGTGGTCAGTGGGGCAGCACAACCCCAGCTTGGGGTGGCATCGGGGCATGCACTGTGCATATGCCACACCCCCGCACCACCCCAAAGCCAGAGGGTCTGTTTTGGCTCTATGCTACTAGTGAGAGGAATGCATACTGAAACAGACTGGAAAAACCACTGGCTTAGCCTTGATTGTCTGAAACACATGGCTACTCAAGCCACATATATATTTGACAGAACAAGATATCTGTTTATCTGAATTTTTTACATCTTCAAATAAGTGAAGCTGTCCTGTATACATATTTGAGACATGAGACATGTGTTCCCTTTATTTTAAATGGTCATGGAGTTAGAAGAGGCAGGATTCATGAGGGAAGACACAATCCCAAGAAAGTTAAGCATACCTTACATTTAAATACACTCCTGCCTCTATGCAAATAAATGGCATATTCCCACACACACACGCACACACTTCCTTTAGACTGCAAACTATAGATTACTTAAGTACATATGAATGGGTGGGTTATCCAAAAATTTAATGGAGTTAGTTTCCAGGCTGTTAAAATTACATTTGAAGGATGAAATCATGAAAATTATCAATAGACCAATTTAAAATGTTAATAAGTTCTTATGACGAGAAGAATGCACAGGGACAGGTCAAGGAGAAGGGAAGTCAAACTGAACTGTCCACTTTGTGGTGCGGCCGGTGGAAAGACTATTGGTGGATGACAGCTGATTGAAGGAGGAGCCACATGGGTCTGATTCGCCCTACATTCCTGCTCTCCCTCTGCTGTGTTCTTATTAAAGGGTTGCTCTTGGGTGACAGTGATAGGACACAAGGGGCCTGATGATGTTCTCTCAGTATCCATATAGATGTCTCTGATTCCTGTCTTACCTCTGTTGTAGTATAATTCAGTGGATTATATGTAGTTTACTGAAAACATTTAGCCAAGTGCCTCAAGTTATATAGGGTTGGGTCTATTTCCAACATAGGACAAAATGCTTGTGCAAAAAGAAATGAGAACTGAATGTCATTGATGTGCTTTCACTAGCATGATTTGCACACACTCTTACAAAATATTTGAAGAAACAAGGTTGTACTAAGTATGTGTTGCCTTTTCCTGTTGCTTGCAGAACACCTCCCCAGACATAATTTTTCCCACTTGTGATTTTTTGGATCCAAGCCATTGATCCAAGCAGTGGGACCTAGGTTCACTTCTTCTGTCTTGTATTCAGGAAGTGTAATAGAAAGAGTGCTTTGAGACAATTCCTCAACATTTTCTTTATTTTCCTCACTTGTATAGAGGTTTTAAGCTGTTGTGGCTTTTGTCTGCCACCTCCATGCATTACTGATCATACTGTAATGACCATAGTGCCATGTTAATTACCAGTAACTCCTGTCCCTATGTAGACATGAGAAATGGATCAGTTTCCCAACCTCTTTTTGCTCTCTTTCCCCCTTTCTCAAATTTGGATTAGCTGTTAACAGGATTATCTTGCTTACAAGTAATTGTGTAAAATGTCCCCAGAACAAACTGCTATCATTATAGGTACTGCTAGTATGATTTGTCTTCTATTAACTTCATGATGCTCATTTGAGGAAGAACTATTTGTGACTCAATTGAAAAGGATTAGTATTAGTATTATTATTTGCGTAATGAAAGGGTTAAGTTCAAAAAGGGTACCAAAGCTGAGGAGGTGGGACAGATGTTTTAATATAACTCACTCTCTACCTTCCAGAACTGACAAGACTTGTAAATGGATTGGCATTAGTTGTAAACATGTTAACTGTGGAAAAGCCGTGTTAGATAAATCAACCATTAAGGAAAAGGGGTGGGAGTCCAGCGGTGGCAGCTGGCCAGGTACTTTATGATAAGCGCTTGTAGGACTGGGCCAATCAGACTTGATTGTTTGCTGGCAGTGGCTTCTTTGGCCAGTGTTGCACTAAACACTTTCCCTTGGAAGTTGGTTTTCTGTTGTGTCTGGCAGCAACACTGGGCTGCTTGAACTTTAGCCAGAGGCAAATATTTATACATCAGAGTATGCAGTGTTCAACTGGTCAGGCCTGTAAGTATGGGGGAGGTGAACTTTAAAAAAAAAAAACACGAAGGAGGATGTGTGTCCTTTTTAATTGCATTCATGACATAGTGACGTGAAACTACATTTTGAGCCTATTTCAGTGTTAACTGTACATTTTGTAGCGTAAACTTCACAAATGTGTATAAACATTAGGCACAGAGAGAGAGAGAAAGAGAGAGAGAGAGATTTAAAAGGGGACATCTTGATGTGAGCTCTGTTTCTTTAATTCCTGTTGGGAAGTTTACAGTTAATATTTTCCCTGGAATGCTGTCAGGCGTTTGACAGAGCCTGAGTGTATGCTGAACTGTGAAACTGAGAAGCAGAGCAAGTTGTGAGAAATCTGTTTCTACTCAAATCTGTAAGGTTTATAAAAACTTCAGCAGAGAGGCAGAAAGAGGGGGAGAAAAATCTGAGACTGGCTCTCGTTTTGCTTCTCATGGAGCGTAGTGAGTCCGCCATTTTAAGAATTCAGCAAAGGGCGAAGCTTTCAGACTCCTTACATGGCGGCTGTATTTACTTCAATTCCGGCCAATCGAACAATCTGTGCCAAATCATGTGACATGCCACGAATGCACTTACAGTCATTTCCTTGTTTCTAAAAACTTTGTTACCTCTACAGATTACTTTACTTTGTTTTTGATGCCAAATGTTCTTCTCCGAACGTGTCTAGCAGGCTGGCGTTTATCCACAAAGTTATTTTAGTAGGTAAAAAGTCTCCGAGCACTTGAGCTGTGTGCATTCTTTATGTAAAATGGATTTCCCCTCCTGGCCTCAATCCAAGAGCACAGAACACTCGCTGGGCGAGAAGAGAGCTTCTCTGCGGAGGAACTGGTGGACTGACACACTCTAATTTTTTGGCTCCTGACCAGACAAGTGAGATAGATGCCAGAATTCAACAAAATAACACATTATTGTGTAATAGGAACAGTACTCAAAGTGAGCAAAGCTCGCAGGAACCAAACGCCAGTGGTTCTTTCTTATTTTATAGCAGAAGCTTGAACTGGCACTTTTAAAATGTTATTTCAGAGGAACAAGGGATGAAATATAACTGTGATGTGCAGAATGAATAAAATCATACAGTTTAGAACATAAAGCAGGAGGAAAAGGGAGAGGGGGAGGAAGGAAGAATGGAATTGAAATTACTTTTGTGAAGTTTTTTTCTCCCTTCTTCTGCAGACTTGCTCTGTGCTGTTCATTCTTAACCCCATGCATTCCGATTCAAAGTTCTAAACGTATATCAAAGCATTTCCAGTCAAGCTCTCCTTTGCTTATGATCTACATTTAATTTAGCAGCAATGCTAAAAATTAAAATTATATTCTTTTAAAAACAGAGTTGCATCTATAAAAAAAGTTTAAATGGGAAACCAGAATAGTTACATTGTTATATCCTTGATATATTAACTGAAAACTTCCCTGAAGTTAGACACATTGGAGAAGTATATGATCTACACAAAATTCTGTGCACTGGAAGAACATAATAATATACCATAATGCAGTGGCACTGGACTGTGTTTACCCAGGTATAACAGTGACTTTGGCAGTGGACTGCTGATTTGCAAAAATGGATGGGCTTTTTCCTGAGAGGTCTGCACTGCCCCACTGAAAGTATGCTTACTGTATATACTCATGTATAAGTCTAGAAATTTAGGTTAAAAATTGACCCAAAAAACCCGAGCCGACTTATCCACGGGTCAATATAAATACTGTACTTTAAATCATACACACACACACACACACCATCCCCTGGGGAAAGGCAAGAGTTTAATCTTTCCTGGAAGCACTGACCCCCTTATATTCTCTCATCCAGTATGAGCACATTAGTTATGCCTGATGGAATTTTTTAAAGTTCTTTGGCATTATTTCCCTTTGCTTCATCCTTTACATCCTTCATTACATGCCTCTATGTTTTACCCTTGACATATCAAAATCCATAATTTTGGTCCCCAAAGCTGACCTCGACTTATACATGAGGTCGACTTATAGTCGAGTATATACGGTATATGTCTAAAAACAGTAGCGAATTAACACATCACCACTGAAGTCAGTAGAGAGACCCAGACAACTTTCCTCCCTATTTCCATGGTCATAATTTGTTGTTGTATGCCTTCAAGTCATTTCTGACTTGACTCTAAAGCAAACCTATCACAGGGGTTTCTGGAGCTGAGAATGTGTGACTCACCCAAGGTCACCAAGTGGGTTTCCATGGCTGACTGGGGAATTGAGCTCTGATATCCAGAGCCCTAATCCAATGCTCAAACCACTATATCATGCTGGCTCTATAGTCATAATAGATAGGGTTGTACAGAACCACAGCATACCACCAGTAACACCTTTTAGCCTGCAGATACATGTTACACACTTACGGACATTGCATGTTCTGCCCCTGTTCTAGAATCTAGAATACACAATTAGGGACTTGATGACAGGAATGCTCATGAAAGGGCAGAAGACTTACTTTTTTGGACTATAACCCTTTCCTCCAGCTAGCTAGCCATGTGACCTTTCCAAGCTGTGTGAAATAGCACTTTACAGAAACAGCTGGAATCCAGGTCTCACAACAAACTAGAGAAGGCATAAATGTTAACACTTAATTTCTTAAGACTCTTAAGAGGCACTTTGCATTAGGACTCCAGATACAGCCACCAAACTCTAATCCTGAAATTGGGGATGCAAAAATGAAATATCCTATGCAGGTAAGCCAATGCTAGGAGCTTCACCAAAGTCTTGCAGATCCCTTACCTCATCAGATCCCTTCCCCAGCCCAAATCATTGGGAGGAAGCTATACTAGCTGAATTGGCCTTTGCCCATCAGTAGCAAAGGAGACACAGAGCAGATCCCTGTCTGGAAAAAGAAGGCTAGTATTCTCCAAATCTCTAAGTACATGTAAGCAGAACCCTGAAAGCAGTGGGAAACTCAGGCACCTTTATAGCTAAACACCAAGCAGTATGCTGTTACTACTGAAAGTCACTCACAGCCTATATCAGTTGTTAGTGCAAGTAGGTTATTCCCATTTAATCAATGGAATTTTCCTAAGCATTAACTTCCCCAAGTTCCCATTGGACCTATTGTTGTTGGGATAAAGAGTTTATCCAATTTTTAGACCCATTGTTTTCTATTGCAAGTGCTCACATTTGATGGCTATTTTCCAAATCACTACATTATCCATTACTAGTAGACAAACCAGCAGATGTGGGTATCATGAGCAGGGTGACACTGAGTTATAATGTCTTGAAAAGTTCCACATTATTCGAATCAGTTGCTCACCTGCCTTCTGATGAATACTAGCACACATTTGACCGTTGCTCCTATTCTTGTACATCTCCTTTCTCAACAGACAACCATTTGGGCAACTGTCCAACAAGTACAGAGAAACTAATGTTCCTAACTTCCAGGGCAGTGGAGGCCATAAACAAGGGATATAGCAAACCCTGGAAGCAGTGACCAGTAGAATCAGACTCTTTACTTTTAGGGTTCCTCTACTTGGATTGCAATGCAAGACAGCTTACTCAGCATAGAGATGTAGTGATAGGTGTAGCAGTAGCTTTTGTTTTCTTGTATGCCATGCAAGTTTCAAAGTCACAGGTTGTTAGCATTCCTTTGTAAAGTTGTCAGGTCCTTTTCCACAGTAGATGCTATTCTATAAATTGCTCCAATGAGATGCTTTCCTTCTTGTTACATGCCTCAGCAGTTTTGACGATGGGTGTGTAGGATGGGTGTATTGTGATCGTCCACCATAATCTACTTGGGCTGACCATCTGTCACAGAAGTGCAATGAAAGGAGGCAGGATATATTGCCATGGCTTAGTATATGTCAATCTATCCACCTGATAACAAACCAAGTGTGTTGCTAGGAAGTGGGCAACATCTAGCAAGAAGAGACCAATAGCCAGTGTCAATCAGTCTTTCTTCTGAATTATGGCCTTTCTGGAATTCAATATATGCTCCCAACTTACTGTAATGGGAAGATGCATGGTACTGAAGCATCAAGAGCAGAGAAGAATACTTATAAAAATATTGCCCCTGGATACCCCCATGTTATCATTGCCAGCCCAAGGAGCTTGAATTTATCAACATAAGAAGCAGGATAGGAGTTGGGTGGAAGTTCTTCACCACTTTCCAACTGTCTTGTCCACAAGTAGCTATATAGGCCAAACCTATATTGGCATCAAGTCATACTTTTAAGGGGTGCTAGCCAACAAGGCTCTTTCCTTCACGTTTGCAGTGAAGATAAGAGGAATTTATTTATTTATTTATTTATTGGAATTAAATTGGAGTGGATTTTCCTCCTGTGCTGCTGGGTATGCTAACAACCATAACAAGCAGTAATGACCAGGAAGAAAATACTTGGAGAGGAGGAATGATAAATCCTTGGAGATGAAAGGATGAAGACTCCCATTCAGAGCATGTGTAGCAGGGGTGTTTGTTATGCAGTGATGGGGAATAGAGATTTATAATCCTATGAGTAACAAATCTTGCTTACATGGAAAGTTTCTATGTGAACAGGAACTTCTGTCTTGTTTAGCCTGTCACTTTCCACATTAGGAAAACCATGATGGACTTGTTGAGATCTCCATGAGCCCAGGTCATCAACAGCCCTGTTCATGTCTGGAAAACTCAGTGGCAAACTATAGTTGCACAGTTGTGGGAGTAGGACAAAATGTAATAAGATAGGTATTGCCTCTTTCTGTATCCTGTTGTGTTCTATCCCACTCACACAACTGTATACTTATGCTTACAAACTTGTGGCTTTATATCATTCCATCATTTCATCTAAAGCAGTAGACTGATATTTATAAAAGCACATGTTAAAATAAAAAAGCTAGTCTTAAAGTGACTGCTATAATTCGCTGTCCTTTTTTTTATACTGCAGCACTGCCTATTTGAAAACTGCTACTTTGGAAGATACAGCCTTCATAGCAATCCCTTTCCTGGCAGTCCAGTGTATATATATAATATATATATATATATATCTTAGCTTGCAGCCACAATTGTGTTATTCTAATAATGTATCTTCTGTTATTATGTCCTAATATCTTCCCCCCTGCTTTTAAATAGTAAAACAGAACTGTTAAGAATTTACAGCTGTCATGGTAAGTAACACAGTAATGTAAAATACTATATTAATTGTGGCTTGACTTTTCATACTGTTTCTCATTTCCCCTCCTCATTACAAGTTCTACAATATTCTGGAACTAGAATCCCTCAGGGATTTCTTAAACTGAGGTTTTCTAGTTTTAATAGCTGTACACAGTTTCCCTCTTAAGGTTAATCTTAGTGTCAGTTCATTAGAGAGAGAGAGAGTCTGACATCATGATTAAATATAAAATTTAGTATAAGGTACAAGGCTAGCTCAAGTAGAAGAAGCATGTGCATAGGTACATGATTTTGAAGGCATAATCTTAGCATTACAACTCACAGTTCCCTATTAATAGTTCCAGAACCAACAACAAGCTGTTTCTAGTCATTATAGAAATAATTTTGAAAATACTATCATGAGACAGAAAGAAATGAATAAAACATGGGTTGCTTAGATCAGAAATCATGCGCACCTACATTATCTGATGCTGTTTTAAAATTGCTTTAATTGAGAATCAAATAAAACATGTGGATTTTTCTGCCCTGTTGAAGGGCTTTTACACATATTTGTGGCAGAGTTTTATATTGATAAAGAAGTTGAGGCTTTTAAAAATTGGAAATATTTACATCTCCATGCTGCATCTAATTGGGCTGGTTTTATCAAGAAGAAATCGGAATGAAGCAGGGCCAAAGATGAGCTTCCACTTGTGCTTTTGAATAACAGTGGCAACAAAACTGAACATCTTTCTGTTATTGATGGGGATGGGGGGTGAAGGAGGACTGCTTCATCTTTATTATTGTCATGTAACAGTGGTCTTCTGGAAGATTTTGGCCATGGAAGCTTGGGTGACTTTAAAAAAAGCAAATAGAACGTCCTTTTTTGTGGGTGTGGAAAAAGAGGAAATAAATCCTAAATTCCTGTTTGCAGATGATATTTGGTGCATGCAAATATGTGTGTATTCAGACATGCTTAAGCTTTAAATAGATTCTCCCTGCTATGTCTGAGGAGTCCCAAAATCTGATGGCATAGTGAGGATGGAGAAGTGAAGTCTGTTAATAATGTTTAACTGTAGTTTATTCTACTAAATGGTAACTTGTAGATTATTTTGGTTTTTTGGCAGTAGCCAAGTAGTTCATAACAGGTCATAAAGTTTGTCTTTGATCCTGATAGAATTACAAAAATACCTTATAGGGGAATAGTTTTTAGGCTGTTGCCAGAAAAATCAACAATGACTAACTAGAATCCACAAAAGCTTGTGCCAGAGCCTGAGAAAGGGCCTTTGCAGACTGCCAGAAACAGTGCACATTAAATTGAGGCACTGCCCTGGCTCAGTGCTAGGGAGTCATGGGAATTGTACTTTTTTCTGGGACATTGAGCCTTCTCTGTCAGAGAGCTCTGGTGCCACAATAAATTACAGTTCCCATGATTCCCTAGCACTGAGCCAGGGCAGTGCCTCAATTTAATGTGCACTATTTCTTGCAGTCAGTTACCTTATAGGATACAACTCCCAGAATGGCCAGTGGCTTTTGAGGATTCAGAGAGCTGTAATTTGAAACAGTGCATTTTCTAATTTCTGAAAAATATTCTTGAGGTACTGTAGAATCATTAGTTATTAAATAGGTTCATCACTACATAATTATGATAGTTCTTTAGCTATCTCTGACCCTTGTATCTTCCAGCAATGCTATCTTCCAGCAATGTCCCTTGATCCTATAATCTGGGTTTGTTATTCCCTTTTATCAGCTTATCTTTTAAGCCGCATTGTCTAACTGAAGAATGCTAGCCCACAATATCTCTCTTTCATTCAGGGTTATACAACAGCAGCAGCACCTTAAAAATCCAGGAGTATAAAGATTTGTTAAGCAAAGTCTTTTCACTTTACAGTTTACTTCATGAAAATAAAATTTTAAAACAGAAATAACTGTAAGAATAATGAGTCTATTTTCTATTTGTCGGAGTGGGGGTAGGTTTGTATATGCCTGTGTGTTATAACCCTGTAGCTTGGAGTGCTGTGATGGAAGGATGAGAGAAGACCTTTTATTATTTCTCTAGTTTTAAAAAAAATACATGTTAATGTGACTTGGTAATTTTGTTTTATTTTAAGAATTGAAAATGAGCCCAGGTGCAGTTAAGAATAGCTGATACCAAACAAACAGTAATTCACGTTTAACATACGGGAAGGATAAAGAAATGTCATGTACATAAGCAAAAGACAACTGACATTAACACAGCAGGCAAGGTGATTACATAGCAATCTAGTAACTATATGTGATCATTATTGCTGGTTGGTGGGTTGCTTAAATGAGTACCTGAAGGTTAAGTAATAGCTGTAGGAGGGAGGAAAGAGGAATGTTAGAGAAGTGGAGAGAGAAAGAAAAGAGAGAAAGTGATAGGAAGGTAGACTGCAGGTTAGAAAAGAGAAATTGATAAGCACTGTGAGTATCAGGGGAGAGAGGTGATTTGTCTGTGTTTTAGTAAGTGATAGTTATGGGCTTTTATTGTATTTGTTGGAGGCTCCTTGGGAATAATAATAGGGTTTTGAGAAGATTCTTTTATTTCTTTAAACCACCTGCTGTGAGATAAATGTTTTTATAAAATATCAGCTACTCTTTGTTATTTCAGGCCCAGTGGGTCAGAGTGGCTAAAATAACCAGGTTTCTGTGGCCTGTGTGATAAACAGTGGAGTAATGTGATTCACAATGCTTTGGTGTCACCAATATATTGATTCACAGTCTTATTTTATGGAGAGCAAAAGGGGAATAATGTCTTAGGATATTATCAGTCTACAAACTTGAAACTTCCCAAAATATAGTCACATCTGCTAATCAAATGGGCACTGTTTCTAAAATACAACCTGTACCTCATCTAGATTTTCTAATCTTCTGATTAAAGTTGAGGCAAACAGTTATTACTTCAAAGATATTGCCTTATTAATCAGTAAAATCAATATGTAGAGAGATCCTGTAGCACCTTTGAGACTAACTGAAAGAAAGAAGATGGCAGCATGAGCTTTCATAGACAAGTCTACCAAATGCATCTGAGGAAGTAGACTTAAGTCTACTCATGCTGCCAACTTCTTTCTTTCAGTTAGCCTCAGAAGTGCTACAAGATCTCTCTATATACAGTAATTACTCTTATTGCTCAAAACCCAGCATTGGAACTGAATAATTCTGAAATAATGGCTAACTGTTTCACACATGCATATTTTATATGGAATAACAGCAGTTGTGGTATAGTGGCTTGAGTGCTGGATTAGGAATCCAGGAGATCAGGGCAATTTGGCCACAGAAATGCACTTGATGAGCTTGAATAAGTCACACTTAGCCTCAGAGGAAGGCCTTTGCAACCCCTCTTTGAACAAATATTGCCAGAAGACCACTTGACAAGGCCACCATAGAGTCCCCATAAGTCAGAAGTGACTTGAAGGTAGACAACAAAAACAAACAGAGCAAGACTATAAAATAAGACACAACAGAAAGTCCTATTGTAGACTGGCAATAAATACTTGGAGATGAAGGGCAATAATGTACTTGTGTGACTCAAGTGGTTAAAACACTGACTGTTGATTGTAAGATTGGCAGGTTGGCAGTTTGAGGCCCAGGTGCCACATGATGGGGTGACCTCCCATCACTAGTCCCAGCTTCTGCCAACCTAGCAGTTTGAAAGCATGCAAATGCAAGTCTATAAATAGATACCACTTTGGTGGGAAGGTAAACAGTGTTCTGTACAATCATGCTGGCCACATGATCATAGAGTAGTCTCTGACAACGCTGGCTCTTCGGTTTAGTAATGGAGATGAGCACCACCCTCTACGTTCAGACATGACTTGACAATCTTGTCAAAGGGGAATACCTTTATCTTTACCTAGCTTTAGTGTGACCTTTACGTGACAAATATATGTATTTATTTTAGGTTCTCTTAGTGATGCAGAATGAATTAATGAAAATCTTTGTGATATCTGTCAAAGGCATAGGATCCATTTCATATTATGTTACATGAACATAACAAATAAATGTTTGTTTTTTAAATTAAATATTTGTATTGGTGTAATTGAACTGCTTGTTTATTTTCATATGGTCCTGGAAACAATGTTCACTATCTCATCTAAATTAATGTCTAATAGGGACATATTGATTTGTTTTCTTAGGCACACATATTATGGATAATTCATTTAGGGAGTGCATGCACCAAATATGAGTTTGCTATCCACCTCAACTAATGGCTTTGCAACTATTGAGTATAAAACTGTAATATCTACATTCCCCAGCTTGCAGCAGAGTTTCTGAAGTCTGAGATATCTGATGCTAATCTTCTGTTTGTTTTGTGGCTTTCCAAAAATTAACTTGAAGCAAAATAAAATGTGATAAAAATCCATTCATTTTGTGTACTAGAAAGCAATAGGCTGAATCTACTCCATACAGTAAGCTGTCCAATGCAACTTTTAAAACTGAACAAGGTTCCTGATATGACATGATGAACATTCAAATATATCATCTATTAATTGCATTTTTGGTCTCGGACTTTCCCACTTTGGTGATTGTTGTAAGTTTGGCTTATCCTCTTGAACTGACTGTATAATATTTGAAAACCTTTTAAATAGGCCTGCAAGCTTTAATCAGTGCAATTAATCAACTGAAGCTTTAATAACAGATTAAAATTTGGCATCTGATTAATTGGTCAGATTGACAATGAGCAAAGGTTCTGGAATTTAGATCCCTTAAAGCACCTGTAAATGTTTAGGGTGCATAAACTCACTGCCTCTTTTTTCCTTGCACCAAATGTGATAAAATAAAAATGTCAGCAGAGGACCTCTTCTAATTCTTCTTCAGAGTTGGCAGAGATGTCAAGAGGAGAGGATCCTAGTAGGATCCTTTGGAGAAATTGCAAACAGAGCAGCTTTTCCAGACTTTTGTTAATCATTAGACCAGGGTTTCTCAATTAGGGCTTTCTTGGAACCATAGAGTTGTGCAAGAAATCTCCAGGGGTTCCAGAAGAGTTCATGGTTGACAAACAATAAACATTTTCTTTTTTGAGCTGTAAATAAAACAGTTTTTAGACAGAGGTTCCCGGACACCTGAAAATTATTTCAAGTTCCTCCAGAGTAAAAAGATTGAGAAAAGCTGGTTTAGACAGAGTTTATAAAGTAGAGAAAAACCTCAGTAAGACAAAATTTTAACCAAAGACACAAGTACAAGTTAAGTTGTTAGAATCTGTCTCCTTGGGTGGAAAATTATGGACAGTCAAGAAAAAGAAACTCCTTTTTTAATAACAGAAAAATATTTCTTATATACTTTTTGTTTTCTGTTTAGGGAAATTAGTTTGAATTTCCTTCCTGCTGTGGATAAACCAAAATGTCCTAATTTGCACCTTTTTGACCAGTCTGTTCCAAAACAAGTAAATATGAGGGAACTAGCGACAAGCACTCTGAATACAGTACAACTCCTGTATCCTCATGGATTTACCATGGAAACATGAAACCACAGATAACAGTGAATCTTTTCTAGATATTTCTAGGTATGCCAGTGAGACTCTATTATCAATTTCCAACAGAAGCATATCATAGAATCCCACTGGAGGACCTAGAAAATAACTAGAGAGAACATATTTTTTGGACATGGGCAAGTGAAATTGGGGTACTGGTCCCATGGCTATAGGAGTTGTACTATATGTTTCACCAAGATGACAAAACTGAGGTTGTCATACTTTGGCTGCATATGAGAAGGCATGACTCAGTTGAAAAGACATTAATGGTTGAAAAAAATGGAGGGCAGTAGAAAAAGAGGAACATTGCATGCCAGATAGCTGACTCAATCAGGGAGGTCACAGGCATGAATCTACAGGACTTAAGCAGAGCAATGGAGGATAGGGGGGCTAGGAGATGTGTCATCCACAGGGTACACTTTAGTTGAGGCAACTCAAGGGGAGTTAACAACAACAAATGTATTTTTAAGTCACAGTGGGGGAGAAACCTCATAATCAGTCCCCCATTGATGGAGCCTTCAGGTTTAAGTGTAAATCTGTTAATAGTTGCTTAATTCCAGCAGTACAAGTACAAACTGGGAATTTTTTATAGTAATTAAGTGGACCTGTGTTTAAGAGAAGGGTATTACTGTGATAATTTCATTGCCTGTGACAGTGTGGTAGTTGCCACTGGTTTGCAAATTTCTTTCCTGAGAGGTATTTTTCCCCTATTAAAGCAAAATAGGGATTTAACGTAAGTGGCAGAAACCTGGTTTGGGGAACCAGTTTTGAAAAACACTCTCTGTTGTTATGAGCCTAAGCTTTATTTTCCACCAGTTTTTTTGCTTGAACATCCCACAGTGCCTAACAGTGTAAGTTGATCAAAGCAGCCTGAAAAAAATTTGCTTGTTTTCCCTTTCTCTTCTGGTGGGCTGGTTGGTGATGGAAGCCTTAAACAGGAAGGGGTAAGTAACCAGCAGGCCAGTGGAAGAAGCTTTGTTTCTCTTTATCCCCCTGCCCATAAGTGGTTGCTTTATCATTAATATAACTTATTTATCTCTCCTTAAAGACCAAAACCTGGGAAATAATTGGTTGTTTCAGCTTAACTGCTTTTTGATCTTGCTCCACACTGTTTCTTTTGTCTTGCAGAGACCTTCACCTCTGAAGGCAAGCAGGCAGGCAGCCTTTTAATGAAGGCAATAAAGCATCCAAGGGAATTTTGTTTTGTTTTGGCAGAACTGTCCCTAGCCAGTCTGACCTAGCACCTAGTGATGTTCTTGGCTTTGGCCAGCAACAGCTTGGGAACCTAGATCTGCTTCTGAACCCAGATGGCAATGCATTGCCATATGTCAGTAGCATATGTCATCCTGCTTTAGAAAAAAAAATTAACCACAGCCATTCTGCCATCTACACAAACCGATCTTATGTTGCCATTGTGCAGCAAGAAAGCTCTTCATTGACAGCCTGGTTCATTCTTTATAGACATGATCCTGCTAGAGCAATATAATTGAGAGTATTATTATAGTCACTGCAGCAAAGTTTTTAGCAAGCTTTCCATTTCAAAACCATTGTCAGACTTCTGTTGACCTTGATGTTGCTGACGGGGGAAGTTTATTTTTCATTAGCAGATTTGACAGTGTGGTAGTAATTCTTCTGATTTCCTGATTGGGAAAGGAATACAGGCTTTTCTATATACATTGCTATAAAGATTGGTTTTTCATCTTCTTCTTAATTAATTGCTTTAGCCAACAGGCCACAACAATGCTTAAGATAAATACAAATAGAGCAAGTAAATAAATACAACTTTGCTAAATAAATATTTCCACACTGAGTATCTTAGCTACAATAATCAAAATCACCTTCCATAATATTATGGATACAATTTCATGGTTAAATTGCAATAGTCTTTTCAAACAGGGACCTAATTTGGGATTAAGCAAAGTCAGGGAAGACTACTTTGTGTGTACATCTTGTAATACCTGCCACTGGACAAACATTCTGTTTTCTGAATTGCAAATGAAACAATCCTGCCAAATATGTTGTGCCACTCATTTTCTGGATTTATATATTTAGTTTCAGGAGGTAAAAGCCAAAGCAAGTTACCACACAAATCTGTTTTTGTGTCCGCTGTTTTGCCCACTCTCACATTTTAAAGGCCTAGGGTTTTTGTTTTTGTTTTTGGGTTTTTTTTTTTACAAACATGAAAGCCTCCTGGTTATTTCCTGTCTGGAAATAAGGCCCAGCCTGACCTTAGAAAGGTAAGAGGGGTACAAAGACACCCAAATCTTAAGAAAATGGCTGTAATCACTCCCCAGAGGCTTTATGAAATACTACAATTGTCCCTCCATATCCCCCAATTTTTTTATCTGTGGATGCAACCATGCATGACTTTAAAATATTCCCAAAAGATATGAATTCAAATTATGTTGACACAATTTAGAACCTGGAAGGGGTTACCACAGTAGAAAAGGCTCCCTGCTTTAGAAGCACAGCCCCCAGACCATGGGGTGGGGAGTGTTTGCACAAATTAGGATAGAGATGGATTGTCAAAAAGACTGTAGGCTTCATATGGTTGTATAAAAGATTTATATCAATACTCCAATACAGAGTAACCCTTATCTTAACCTGCACTTTTAGAGAGGTCTATTGGGTTTCTGTGGCTGGAATTCTGGCTCCACTGAAATCAATGGATGTGCTCCCATTAGTACAGGCAGTATTTTATCATTTAGCACATAGCTTGAGGTGTGAAAGAAAAATTACAGGCATCTTCACACAAATAAGAAAGTGAATCAGGAAACAGTGATCTCCTTTATTCACTTTACACAAACACACATCCAATACATGAAACAATTAGATTACTGTTAATTTCAATAATGAAGTTTCTTTAGATCCATGATAAAAACTGGCAGGCTTGTAATTCTGATTCTCAGAGAGTGATATACCTTCTGGGGGTGGGGGCTGCCAGATAAATCTAGTGTGCTTCCATTAAAAATCAGTGGTAATACAAAGCCTTTTATATGAATTATATTCTACAGCTATTGTTTGGATGTCAAAAATGGGCATGGCCTCATTGGCTACCCAAAGAAATAAGGCCTGACACAACATTATTTTATTTGCATTGGTATTGATCTGACCTACAATATTAAAAACCTTGTCACAGATGACCAATGATATCCAATGCACTGCACTGTAGAACAGCTATTAATAACAAACAGGAAGAAAAGAAAGAAATAGACAGTTCCTAGTGTGAACCCTATTAGATTTGTGCTTAGAAAGTGCACTTTTTTCTGGCAGTTCTGCCATATATACTTTTCTTAAACCTTTCAGGAAAATATTTTAAAACAAGAATAAGAAATTAAGGAACAGTTCATTCTATTGTTTCTGGGATTATTTTCATAAGAACATTGGAAGCTGCCTTATACTGAATCAAATGAGTATTATGTGGACACTGACCAAAGCTTGAAAAATTTACCCTAAATTACTAAGTGCTAAAATCTGCTGGTCAGCAAGGTCAGTAGTAAAGTAGTTATATGAAGTTTCTTCTTGTTTGAGATCTCGCTTTATCATGGTACGTCAAGCAAAAGAGCTGGCCATGTTTGCTGGGGGATTCTGGGACTTTTCTAGCCCCCCCAAAGGGATGTATCAATTATTTGACCATGTCCAAGTATTTGGAAGTGGCTACTGGGATTTTTCCACCTGTTCTTTCCCTTTGTTCAAACACTGAGTTTCACCTAGATTGCAGATCCTTTTGGATGTTCCCCTAGTTTTGAAAGAAATCTACCATGTGGCACAGTGGTCCTAGACCACCACTGAAGAAACACAGGTTGTTTGGGGAGCATAGAGCCAAATGTTTCTTTAGACAAAGACTTCAGCAATCCAGCATTCAGTATGACTAGCAGAAATTCATTGTTGATGGAAAACTAACATAAATCCATCATGATGGGTTTAGTTGGAAGCTCAAAATTCCTGTGTTTCACTCTAAACATGTTTCACTATGGCTCAGGGATGTATTGCCCAAGTCTGGCTGGTTTGCCAACTGATGACCTTCTGGTAAATTTAGCTGATCAGTACTGTTTGTATGCATATTTGTACCTCTACCTTTGCACCGTACACTTTGTCCTATGTGTTCTTCCCTTCCCCATTTTTTCCACTATTTGCTGTTATGATGTAACTGATCAGTGCAATATTTTTGACCTGGAATCTGTAGAATTTCCTTTGTGTAGCTAGCTTTTTTTATGTTCTCACTGTCTAATATTTAGGTTTTTTTTCTGCTGATAGTTTAGTAATGTAATTATCTTCAGTTTCTGTTGTTCCTGTGATTGTGTGTCTGACTGACTGGTGATATAAAAAGTTATATAAAAGTTTTTTCCCCCCCATGCCCTGAATCTAGCATAGTTGTGCACTCATTCAATGTTTCATTGAAGAAGAAAGAACATAAGGCTTATCTGGGAAATGTTAGTACATAGTTGTTAATACTGAGAGATTTCTCTGGAAAGGATGCAAAGGTTCTTCAGCTTTCTAGCATTCAGCCCATCATTCCTTTTCAGCTTAATGGGAGACCATCTTCATTTTGAGATAACTTTCAGGCCTAATGGAAAGCAATGTCCTTTGTTGCAGAGAGACAAGGGCAGTGCAGTAATTCACAGATAGCATCCAGTATATAACTTGAAGGGGTTAAATTCTAAAAGCCAGCCAGGCAACAGATACCCTATTATTTGCTTAACAAGGTTTTGTGTGTGTGCATATTTCTTTCACAGTGTGTTCCGAGTTCACTGCAAATAATTCTTTCAGCTGCTTCCTAGAAATTCTGTCACGCAAATGGATAAAACAATATGGCTAGCTCCTGGGGGGACCCCCCCAAACACACAATAAATTATATATTAAAATTATACATGCTGTCCTTCAGATATTTGGCTTGGTCCAGCATTGTGCTAATTGCAGGATAATTTCTATAAGCTTTAAAAGGTAGAAGATAGAGGAAGGCTGCATTATTCTATGCTGAATAGCAGCTGCATATCTTGAAACAGTTAATCCTTAGGCCTATCTATAAAATCACATATGTAGCTAACCATAATGGCTTGAAAAAGAAATCAGTTATCACATATTCTTAAAAGGGATATCTTAAGTGGATTCAGTATGGTATATGAACATTCATTGACTGCAGAAATGAAGGTTGGAGAATAAACTTCCTGGCTGAAATCCTTCATTATCAGACATAGCTGTGATGAAGAAGGTCCATCCCTGTAGTTACTTCAGTGAATACTCAAAAATCTACTTTCTAAACCAGTAGTACCCCAGCTGAAGGATTTATGAGGTATTGTGGATTGGAGCAGTGGGGCGCATTGAGAAAGAAAGCTGGAGAGACTTCCTTGAGGTCCTGCCACAGTTGCTTGTCTAAATGCATCCCATGACCAGGGGAGCACTACAGTCCTCATTTCCCAGTGGCTTATCTACAGCATCTCAGAAACCCTTTAGTTGGGGTGCTGCTTGGCATAAGAAATAGGTTTTGGGCGAGTCATGTTTAGTTGTTACCTAGGACACTCTGTGTGACTTAACGAAATGAAATGAAAAATATTGACTATAAATCAAGGACTTATTGAGGAAAATAATGTTTTTGGGTGGGGGACCCATTTGACTCCTGTGGGGTATCACCAGTTCTTTAGACATCATCCAGACCCTGGCAGAGGTGCTGGTTGGAGATCTAGCCAATACTTTGGCCAAGGAGGTGACTTTGGGCCTCTGCAAACTGGCCCAAAGGGCCTGGAGGCAGAGATGGGGCGGGGCAGCCGCATGCCAGCTGCCCCAACCCCATGCCGATGCTGTCCTGACTCCACGTGCCGCGCACGACGTCAGGATGCCCATCCGATGCAGCATTCAAACACGTTGTGCTAGAAAGGGCGCTAAAGAGCTGCGTGTTGACTCTTAGGGTGGCCTGTTGCTGCCCCTGAAAGCAGTGGCATTTTGCTGCTCTTTCAGGGGTGGCAAAAGGGAGGATCGGGGCCGCGGCATGTGGTTGCCATGGCCCCGATCCGCAGCTAACAGGAGCAGGCCAGAGCCCCCCATTTGCATAGCCCCTTTATTGTGTTGGAACGTTCACCACAAAGGAAGGTAGATGGCTAGGTCCTAAGGTTCTTCACATGCCTTTTCTGTGGGAGGAAACTGAAGTAAAAAAAAAAATTGAGACACTGCTTTGAGACTGTGTTTCAGTTGCTCTCTTGACCTTCTATTTTAGGAGGAGAAAACTTCAGTGAGAGGCATCTTCCAAAAGTCTTGTAAAAAGAGATTTCCTCTTGTGGTCATACTATATGGGAGAGTCTGAGCTGTAGTCCAAGCCCAACTTTTTAGCACCTAAATTAGCACCATTAACAACCTAAGAAGTGCAGATAACACAATTAGAAACAAAGATCTGGAACAATTACTGAAAGGTGGTCAAGTAAGAAAGTGCCAAGATTGGATGAATACTGAACATTAAAGAAATAAAAATAATGACCAAGAAAATCTACAAGAATTTACCCTAGACAATGAGAAAATTGAACTTGTGAAAGAGCTCCTATACCTTGGTTCAAAAATTGACCAGAAGAAAGACTAGGATTGGATAGGGCAGGGACCGACAACCTACGGCCCAGGGGCCAGTTAAGGCCCCGGGCCCTGGACTTACCAGCCCAGGCCGAAGGTTGCCGCTGTCACCGCCGCTGCACGCTGCCGCCGCCGCGCCTTCCGCCGGGGTGCGTTTTCGGCCGCGCTCGTCACCGCCGCCATTTTGGAAGTCAAAATGGCAGTCGCGACACATTTGCGCATGCGCAGTACTCTTGTGCATGCGCAAACGCGCTGCGGCCGCCATTTTGACTTCCAAAATGGTGCCCGCAACATGCGCCATGCGCCCTATGGCGGCGGCTGCAGTAGCGGCCGCGTGCGCAGGGGGCACGCGCAGTGGAGGAGGGTGCACGCGTGCCGCCATTCCCCCCCCCCCTCGGCCCAGCCGAGAGGCAACACTTTTGAGACCGGCCCAGGTCTCAAAAAGGTTGCCTGTGCCTGGGATAGTGCATCTGTGTATGGGTGTGAGAGCTGGGCAATGGGTGGAAAACTGGTAGGAAGAAAATCAACTCATTTGAGATGCAGTGCTACAGAAAAGTACAGAGAATACCATGGTCAACCAAGAAGATAAACAAATGGGTCCTAGAACTGATCAAGCATGAACTATCTCTGGAAGCTAAGATCACTAATAAGGCTGTCATACTTTGGCCATACCATGAGGGGGGAAATTAATCGTTAGTAAAGACGATGATACTAGGAAAGGTGGAAGGCAGTAGAAGAAGAGGAAAACCACATGCCAGATGGTTAGACTCAATCAGGAAGGACATGGGCCTATGTTTGCAGGACTTAAGCAGAGAGGTTGAAGACAGCGGGTCTGGGGGATGTTTCAGCCACAGGGTCGCCATGAGTCAGAGTTGATTCAGAGGCAATTAACAATTAGCAACACATTGAAGAACCTTCATTTTCTTGAACGGACTCAGTAGCAAAGCAAAGCAGCTTCATTTATATACCACTTCATATCACACTATGGGATGTCTAAGTGGTTTACAACTGTAAGCTCATCCCCCCCCCCAACAGTTGCGTACTCATTTTAGCGACCTCGGAAGGATGCAGGCCTGAGTCTAACCAACCCTGGGTAGTATTGAACTCGCAACCTTGTGGTCTATGAGTGAGTGGCTGCAGTACAGGCATTTAACCACTGTGCCACCAGGGCTCTTCACCCTACAGTTGCACATATAGGCAACAGAACAGTCCACAGGGGTCATATACACATAAGCCTCCCTTGTTTTCAGTTGCCACAAACAAAATTATTGCTTTCTATCTTTAGCTGTCAGATAGGGCTAATGATACAAGGGGTGGTTTAATTTGACCTTATATGAACTGTCAGTCTATACTGTACAAACAGCAACATTACTGTATGTGGTTTTGGTCTGGGAAGTGTTCACACTGCCAACAGCAAGTTATATCTGTTCTCATAATGGCTCATTCTGCCCTTTGTCCTCTGTACATCTGTGACTCTTCCAAGACAATTGACAAAGTGTTGTTAAGAACAGATGTTAAGAAATTGTTCATCTGTTATCTGTAAAGCCCACTAGTCAGTGACTTGTAATCGCATAATGCTTTTAGGAGAGTTTCATCTATGGGTTTGAACTATTTTCTGGGAACTACACATAATTTGAGACAATGAGCCTTGTTTGATTGATGAATGGTTGTTAGCCTTTGTATAAAATGTGTTTTAAAAAATACACAGATATGGCAAGGAATCAGGAACACGGTCATTTTGTTGAACACGGTTCAACATTCCTGACAATAAATGCTATTTAGGAAAGAGGAGGAAAAGATAAATCAGTAATTGAGGCTTTCAGGTACTAGTGGAAATAAGGAAGCAATACCAGAGAAAGAGCCTTGTTGCTTTTAGACTTAAGAAGATTTTGCTTTGCTTGTCCCAGGCTTGGAAATCTTGTTGTAGTTGTTGTTGTTGTTATGTGCCTTCAAATCATTTCCAACTTATGGCAACCCTAAGGCAAACCTATTGCAGAGTTTTCTGGGTGACTCACCCAAGGCCATCCAGTGTATTTCCCTAGTTGAGCAGAGAATCGAGAAATCATAGTCATGCCTAATACACTCCAAGCAGTGAAAAAATACTATATATATGTTAAATATTTGTAAAATATTGCCTTAGCATGCAGATGTGCACTGGTACACAGGTTTGCACACAGATATATGTGTATTTCAGGTATTGCCCTACCGTGCTGTGACAGTCTCTCTTTCCAGATGTTAAATGTGTGTGATGGTAGGATGCCAGAAATCACAATATCCATTTAAAAGTGATGTTTCTCCCCATCTTTTTTTACCTACTGAAAACTTGGCTGTAATTTCAGAACTTTATAACTTTAATTGAATAAAGGTGCTTGTCCATCCAGTCTTAATATCCCATTTCATGTTACACCTGGTATTTAGCCTGACAGTGAAAGTATCCATTCTCAGTCATGCATCTCTAGCTTCCAGCAAAAACTGAGCTGCATTCCTGAAATAGTTTGGCTAGTTGTTATTTATAGTTCTTTCCCACCATGATGATTTTTTACCACTTCATGACTAAAGCACAGAACTTGGAAATGTTTACTTTCTATAGACTACAATCACCAGAATTCCCCTTGTTGGCTGAGGGCTGCTGAGAGTTGAATTCTTTTAAAAACAGCATTTATGGCATGCATCTGTGGACAACCCTGCCTTTCTTTTGATTTCATATGTAGTTTGTTACTCTCCTTTATTTTGGAAAGCCACAAAAAAAAAAAAAAAAACTCCAAAAAAACCCAGAGAGAGTGTGTGTATGTGTTTGGTTTTTTGCTTGCTTAGCAGAAAGCTGCAAAGCGCACTTTTCAGTACAGTCAGACAGAGTGGCTGACCTAATATTCTCTGCCTGCCAGTAGCCTCAAGGGACTGTTCTATCAGGCCAGGAATGCCAGGGCAGTGGGATCTTCCTCCTGGCCTAGACGTCTTGTGCTCTCTAGCCAGAGACACAATGGCTGAGTGCCACCGGGATTTCCCTTTCACTTGGAACAGCAGAGTAGGAAGCCACAGCAGATCATAAAAGAACTGAAACTCAACAGATAAGCAGTAGCTATACTTACAGGCAAGGGACAACCAATTGATTACTGATATATTTTTGTATTAGCGGAAACAGTCAAAGTTATGTAGTTCTCATCCTTATTGAAGGAAATTAACATCACTTCATTACAGATATTCTAATTAGTTTGTTGCATATTATTTGTTACATATATTTCTCACCTAGGCTGCATCTGCATTGCAGAAATGATGCAGTTTGACAACACTTTAACTACCATGGCTCCATGTTATGGAATTATGGGATTTGTTGTTCATTGTGGCACCTGCTCTCTGGCAGAAAAGAGGAAATATCTCACAAAACTACCAACCCAGGAATTCCATAGTATTGAACCATGGCAGTTAAAGTGTTGTCAGACTCCATTATTTCTGCAGTGCTGATGCAGCCCCGATCTGTGCATTCCTTTATGTTTCTTACCTTGTTCATCCTCACAGGAAGCTGGTATGGTGATCCTTGTGGCCTAAATCCAATGTCATAGCTCCAACGTCCAGCCCCAGTTAGACCCATTGACTCTATTTCTGGATGGTAATTCAATGGTTATGCAAACCCTGCTGATTCAGAGTTTGTTTACTCCAGTTGAAACTAACAAATAACGCACCCTTTAAAACATGGAATAAAATATTATCTAGATTCATTTGGAGTGGCAGAAGACCCAGAGTGAGATTTAAACATTTGCAAGATAAGAAGATAAGAGGCAGTCTATCGCTACCAAATTTGCAAACATATTTTGGAGCAAGTTGTCTTGATTGGTTAAGTGAATGGCTACTATTAAAGGATAACGAATTACTGAGTTTGGAAGGAATGGGTCAGAGATTTGGCTTACATGCATACCTTTTTTATGAAAAACAAAAGGTCCATAGGGACTTTACCAACCATTTTGTGAGGAAATCTCTTATGCGAGTATGGAAGAAATACAAAACAAGAATATGTCCGGATATTCCAATTTGGGCTTCAATACATGAGGCCCTCCACAGTAGGGAAACATTGTTAAAAGAGAAATGGGTCACCTATGAAGATTTCCTAACAGCCATACCAAATAGTACTAAACTAGAATTTAAAACTCTGCAACAATTACAAGAAGAAGGATATAGTCTAGGCTGGCTTTTACATAGGCAGCTAAGAGAAAGATTTTTGGTAGATTGTAAAACTAATACTATAAGAATGAAAAAGAGCAAGTTTGAAGAACACATGTTTTCGGACAATAGAAATAAGATATCCCTCTTTTACAAATGTCTATTAGATTTTGAGATGGAAGAGGAGATAGTTAAAGAGTACATGGTCAAATGGGCCCAGGACATCAAAGAAAACATTGCATTAGATCAATGGGAGAGAGCATGGGATAGAACAATTAGACATACAGTATGTTTTGACCTAAGGGAAAATGTGTATAAAATGCATTTCAGATGGTACACAACACCAATCCAACTTGCAAAAATATATAAAGGTTTATCTAATAAGTGCTGGAAGTGTAAGCATGAAGTAGGTACACTAATCCATGTATGGTGGCAATGTAAGAAAGCCAGGAAATATTGGTCAAGTGTACATAAATGTATTGAAGAAATATTACAAACTGGAGTGGAAAAAGATCCTAAACTATATATGTTGAATATATGTGATGATAAGCAGTTAGAATCAAAACATGGCAAACTTCTCTTTTATATGATTGTAAGTGCTAGAATTACTTATGCTAGTAAATGGAAAAGTGAGACCATTCCAAATAAGCAAGAATGGCTATCTAAATTAATTAGTACTGTAGAATTAGACAGATTTACAGTTTTTTAAGAGGACAAGACTGAGAGGCATGTGAAAAAATATGGAATCCTTTATTTAAATATGTTAACGAGAAGCAATTGAATATAGATAAGGAAAGCAGTCCGTAGATAGATGAGTAAAGACAAATAAGCAGTTTAATTTGGGATTATTAAGAAGAAAGACTTGGTATGTCTTTCTCAGTTAAGGAAAAAGAAGAGAGGTAGTTATGTTTAAGTTGGAAACTAGAGTTTGGTTTAGGGTTTAGGAAGTCATTGGTATGTATGATTGAGAGTAAATAGTATTGGTTTGTTAATTTTGTTTAGTTTTTGTTTTTGTTAATGTACATGATATGTAATGTTGAATGTTAGGTCATGTAAGTATGTTTATGTATTTTAAAGTATTCATAATAAAATTATTAAAAAAAAAGAAACTAACAATTTGATTTATGCTTGTGCATTCCCTTGTATAACTGATACCCTAAAATTAATAGTGAAACACCTGGATATTAATATCTGAAAAAGGACATTCTGAACATCATACAAATATTAAATCTTCATTTGTGTTGCCTAAACAAAGCATGTTCTGGGAGAAGAGTAATAAAAATGCATAGTTTACTGAAGGTTAAGATCCTGTGATCAGACCCATTTAAAGAAGAGTTTAAAGAAAGATTTAATGCACACTGTTAAGAAAGTTCAGATAGTTCTGAACATAAAATTTGTGTGTGTGTGTGTGTTTAACCAATGGGTATATTGCTGTCTTGCATTTAGAGCCCTGGTGGCGCAGTGGTTAAATGCCTATACTGCACCCACTCACTCATAAACCAAAAGGTTGTGAGTTCAGTACTAGCCAGGGCTCAGGCTTGACTCAGGCCTGCATCTTTCTGAGGTCACTAAAATGAGTGCCCCACTGTTGGGGGGCAATGAACTTACAGTTGTAAACCGCTTAAACACTGCACAGCACACTATGAAGCGATATATAAATGAAGCTGGTTTGCTTTGCATGCTGGAGGGAACAGTGATATTTTAGACCAAACTACAGCTTCCCTTCCAAACATCACTTTCGGAGAGAGGGAATTTCTATGCAGAGTGTGGCACAGCAAAAAGGATTAAATTTCACACACTACAATGCCAATCCTGGTTGGGCTTCTCATCAATATTACTTTTAATGTAAAAACAAGACAGATTAAATGAATGTACACACATTTAAAATATCACCTAGTTTTGGGTCACTGAATACAGATTAAAGTTTTGTGAATGCAGATAGTTACCCTAGATGTGTACTTCCAGAAAGGCAGAATATGAAGTACAGAAGTTTAGTATTGATTTTGGAACTGTTTTGTCTCTGTTGTGGTATAACCCTGTGAATCTTGCTTAAAAGGATACCAGAATGGCAGACATTGACACTCAAGGTCTGAAAGGAGAAAGGGTCTGAATAAGGAGATGAAGGAAGGAAGAGGTGACACTGGCAATTTTAGGTATAGGTATACATGAAAGTGGAGTGTGATGAAGGCTTTGATAATCTATACAGCCTTACCTGCTATGCCTTTCCTGTGAGAGGTACTTGGAGCCTGAATTATGATCATCTTTATAGCGGAAAGAATTATCTCTCACATGTAGGAAAAGAGTTATTGCCTGCGGGTGGGGCTCTGTTATGCTGTCTGTCATTATAGAAGGGAAGATTCTCAGTTGTTGTAATTCTGTGCAATTTCATTAACAACGCCATTTTACCACACACAAGTATCTGCTTGCCTCATTGATGAGTAACTTTTACATTCTATGTGGTGCCTTTAAAATTAATAGGATTGCTTCAGAAATCAAACACTACTTGTTGTAAAGTTGTCTCATCTCTATCTGGAGCTGTCAGGACTAGAAAGAGAAACCAGTTGTGACCTTATGTAATTCCAGTGTTATTTTCATGTACTGATGTCATATTTACACATGCTCCTTTATTGTTTTTGCTTTTGTGCATCTTCAAGTTGTTTCCAACTTATGACAACCTTTCGGTGACCCTGTCATGGGGTTTTCTTGGCAAGATTTGGTCAGAGGGGGTTTACCTTTACCTTTCTGAGGTTGAGAGAATATGACTTACTCAATGTCATCCAGTGTGTGACTATTGCTAAAAAAAGATTTGAACCCAGTCTCCAGAGTCATAATCCAACACTCAAAATACTACATTATGCTGGCTCTGCATAATTTCTTAGAAGTTCAGCATAGAAGTTAGCTTTCAAGATCAGACAGGATCTGGCGCCTTTAGGCCCATTAGCAGGTTGCATGTGTATGAATTAGAAGATACGTCCCTCTATGTTTAGATAGGCTTACAGAGGTACCATCTGATCTTGGAATCCAAGCTGGGGTTTTGGGGTGTGTGTGGAAACTGTACATATTTGTGTGCATTTTCCCAGTGTTTGCTTTGCTTGCATACATTTCCCTCACAATTGACTAAATTATGTTCTTGCTTTGTTGTTGCACACATCTGACACATGGAATGGATCTCCTGTTGTAGTTGTTTTTAAAGGAGAACATATGGAGAGGGGATCTGATTGGGACCAGAGACCTGGGGGGAAAGAGCTGACCCTTTCCATCTACAGTCACCCCTCCATTCTCACGGACTTGAAGTCTACGGTTTTGCATATTCATGGAGGGGCGACCTCCATTAAAATCACGTCCACGGGGGGCACGTCCATGGGGCGGAGGGCCGACTGTATAGGGCAATTCAGATGTTGGGGTTTTTAGCACAACTATATGAATTATCTCACTCACACATTCCAGGTTTGTTATTCACACTATGGAACCATATCTAAGCACATATCTGCGAGTTTGTGTGCTCACACGCATCAGAACTCAAATAAAGATGTAGTCAAATATACAAATGTATTTGAAACACATTCAAAGTGTGTAGATGTTTATCCCAGTTTATCCCAGGTCTATTCACATTGATTATTCACACTGCCAACAATGCAAATTTAAAAAATAAAAACCCTCAGGAAAAAGCTCGATATCAATTATACCGGGATAATTGAGTTTTTTGGCAAACCCCCCCCCCCAACTTAATCAGCTGCATTTGAAATGAATTTGAACTGCAAAGATTCAGCCCAGATTCAACCCATATTATTTTCACCATCTCTATAATCCCAGTGGCATCACTAGGGGGGTACAGACTGCACCAGTTCTGGGGTGTCACCTGTCTGAGTGCCCCCCACACCTCCCCTTCCTCCCTGACCAGCATGGCTTTACTCACGTGTAAAGCTGCACCAGGCAGGGAAAGAGAAGCCCAGGGCACCTCTTCCTCCTTGCACAGTGTGGATTTATTTGAGTGTAAAGCTGTACTGAGTAGGGAGGTGAGGGTGTGCCCTTTTGGACCCACCCCCTGAAGCCCCACCCTCAAAGCTCCAACCTGTCCACACACACACACCGGGTGACACTTTGGTAGGGATGTCATTGATAACCCCTATGTCATTCCCAGGCAATTCCCCTAAAGCTTCTTGTTGGCCTGTAGCAAAACACTAACATCTTCCTATGCATGGCATCTGATATTTATACTCTGAAACTGAAAATGTCCTTTGTATTGTATAATTCACTGTGTGCTTTTTCATCTTCACAAAGTGTTTCCATGTCTCTTAGGCTAGTTTGATAAATTACAACATTTCCACAGCTGTAACATGTAGGGACAAAGTCAGAATCTGGGTCCTTCCTTACGTTGTGTGTGGTGTGCCTTTACATCATTTACGACTTATGATGACCCTCAGGTGAATCTACTATGGGGTTTACTTGGCAAAATTTGTTCAGAGGAGATTTGACATTAGCTCCTCCTAGGCTGAGAGCATGTGACTTGCCCAAGGTCATCCAGTGGGTTTTATGGCTGAGCTGGGAATCAAACCCTTGTCTATATTAAAGCCTCTTGGGAAATTGGGAAAATAATAAAAAGTATGTATGTTTTTCATTCCTAATTTGCTCCTAAATCATTATCCATCAGTTTCCAAGTCCTATTTCACCTTTTTCCTTTCTCTCTTATTCCATTTCCATTTTCCTTTCCATTTGAGGATGATTCTGCCTCAAAATGATAAGTGGAATGTAGGCAAATGTTTAGAATGCTCATGAACAGTATACTTTATATTTATCATAACTCTAATAATTTAATGTATAGACAGGACTTGTGTGTGTGTGTGTGGTTTCAAGTTGCCTATTGACTTCAGGAGATCCCATACTTTTCGTAGGGTTTTTTTTAGGCAAGGAATACTTAGAGGTGGTTTACCTGTTGCTTCCTCTGAAATATAGCCTATTGTGGTTTCCCATCCAAGTACTAACCGGAGCTTGTCCTACTTAGCTTCCAAGATCAGATAGGATCTGATGCTTTGGGAGTATTTAGGCATAGCATAGCTAGAACTTACCAAAAGGGTATGATGGAGAGCCCTTCGATAATAGTTAGTCTCACATCTGTTTATTAATAACCAATCTTTATTTCCACATAGTTTATATTATGGGGGGGACTGCTCATTGAAGATACATATTTGATATTTAGTATGCACGAGTTCTAGTCAAATGCCCTAGGTCTATATCCATATGGCCCAATATGACAGTCTGGTAAATTTTTGTTTTACTAAATTCCAATGAAATTGCAAAAGACTGTCTTAGAAAACTTTCCAAACTGCAGCTTGTGCAATCTAGGTGAAGTAATACCATCCTTCCATTGGCAGCAGTCACAAATAAACAAGTACAATCAGCTAGTTTGCAAAGAAGCACATATTTTAACCAGCATGGGGTATATTTTAATTTTCAAGTTAACTGGTTCCCTCTCTTCTGATATCATTAAAGATTTTGAATAAAAAGGGGTGTTTTAGACTGGTCATCAGTGAAAACAATTCCTTTTGAATTTGGACTGTGAGCTTGCAGTTAATCTCCATTGATTATGATTGTTTGATTCTATATCATAAGGAGGATTTTTTGTGTTTGTTTATCAACATCACATACCAGGGATGTGTTTGTCCACACTATATATCTATCAAAAAATCTACTGCTATTAAATTATTTCATTGTCTAGAGTAGTGACATTTGGGCTTGATGGTGACATAATACCAAACCATGTTTTTTTGTTATGAACATGAGCAAGCTTTAGCAATGAGTTACTGATCTGATACCTTGGTCTGAAAACAAACTATGCTTTATGTAAAACAGAATTTGCTTTTTTTGGACAAAATGAAAAGTTACAGGCTGTTGCAAATCACAAATAGAAGCTTCTAACCTTTTCTGACTATACATTATGGAGATGGGAAATGCAGAAATTGGAAAAGTTATTTTTGAACCACAATGCTTAGAATTCCCCAGCTAGCAAGGTGTCTGCTATCTAAAAGACATTGGAAGTTCAATTGCAAAAAATGCTAACTTTTCCAAATTCTGGAAAAAAGAGAGGCTTCAGAAAAAAACAACTACCTCCTTACAAACCATATGCATATGCTATAACACAATTAGAGTTTACTGCCATTTTTTCTTCTCTTTATATACAATTAATTCTGTAGTGGACTGTTTGTTGTGAATCACCTGAGTGGCATCAGAGCTACTAAAATAGATAGCATACCAATTTTTCCTTCAATATCTCTACCCTTCTTTTTAGAATGTTAAAGTGGTTGTTCTGTGGGAAAATGCAACTCCTAGTCATACTGCTACAATTTTAAACTTTTTATTTTATTTTAAGATTTTGTAGTCTTTAGTAAAATGCATATGCATATTTTTCCAAGTCCATGCTAAATAAGGACTTGTTTTTATATCATGGTGTATTTAAGCTCAAGAGTGATGCCGACTTTACTAGATGATTAACCAATTTATTGTGGCAATGTGGTATATTATACCACGAGTTGTGAAGTCTGCCAGTGGTACAGTTAAAAGGAATTAGAAACACTGTCATTGTTAAATCATTTTACCATTCCAGACAAACTATAAACATATGCATCCATTTAATTATAATAGTGTGGATTATAAGAGAAAATGTAATGCTGAGAATGGTGGCTTTTATGTCATCATAATAATGGCAACCATTTATCTTGGTTTGGCAAGTTTGGCCTTTGTTAAATAGTTGGCTTTGCCTAAAACAAATGTGGTTTCCTAAAACCCACAGTAACCCCTGTCCCCTCCCATTTGTTATTTCACAGATGCTGAGCAATAATCATGTGGTATAAATGATTAATGTAAGCATGGGTTAGCAAGTATCATTGAGGTTTAAAGAATGCTTTCTGTGTTCATTCCTATGATGGCCAAGGCACATACTGTGATTGAAATTGAAATTGAAATATTTTAGATATCAGAAGGAAATTTCTTCACTTTCAGTGATGTAAGCTTAAAAGCTTATTGCTAATCATTTGAAATTAAATGTTGTCTTCACTGCCAATGCCTTCAGTCATCTGCCCAGAAAGCATGCCGAAGTGGTGATTTTCATGCATTCAACAAAAGACATTTCAGTCTTGGAAGTAGGCTATGTGGGCAGTGGGGTTCGATCCACTTTTTCCTGTCCATTTGTTCCACCCCATAGTTACCAGATAACCTTCTGCAGAACCTTTCTACTTTTTATGTTTTTAAGCTCTGAAAGGGACCTGCAATGTGTTTGAAAAGGAGAGGGGTAGTGTCTTTAGGTTTCACAGCTGATATAGTATATCAGTGTATTTTAATGGTTTTATAGTATTGCATTTTACCTGTTGGTTTTATGTGTTTTCTTTTTTGTGTTTTGTATTTTAACATGTTGTACCCCACCTCAGACCTTGAGGAGAGGCAGGAAAGAAATAACATTTATTATCATCATCATTATTATATATTAAAAGACCTCAACATACAAGAGAACTATATGAGGGACTGTGACATGTGAACAAGCAAATTCCAGTGTCACTGCAGTAAATATCAGCAAGTTTCAGACTTGGAAAGAGTTAAATGCATTACTTGGAATCTGATACAGAAATTATGGCTAAAGCAGGATATGGGTTGGGGCATTTGATTATTCTTTTATCAATAAATACGAGTGGCATACAGTTAATTTCAGCACTGTAATTGAGCAATGCATTCTGGGAAGCCAAAAAGCACTGTAAGATGAGGAAATGTTTTAGAGACTAATCATGAGAAGAAAGAAGCCTTTCATAGCCCATATGATGCTGTTGTCAGAGCTAAAGGCAGATAATGATTCCATAATAATGGCACATTGTGAATATTTAAGCTGGAAAGACTGGAACAAAATGAACAGACATTGTTGGTTTGAAAACCTGAAGAGTTGGTCTTTTGGTTTCAGGAACTTGTAAAACTTACACAGAAACATTTTTGCTCTCAAAAGTTTAAATATAAAGACAGACAACGTTTTTTCAGAGACTTGTACCAAGAAAAAGTATGCATATATATCTGGATCTGGTCTCTTTGATTTCACCTTTTTCCCCCCTGTGATGATTGTGATCTTCAAACACTGTACATCAAAATGCTAATTACAGCTTCCTTCATATCATGCAATTCTTTTCTTCATTTAGGAGGAGTTAGAAGAAACAGATTTTAAAAAGTGTCAGTTATGGTCTAAAATTTTGAGTATAAAGTGGAAAATATGTTGAAAAGAAGGAAATATTAAGTATAAAGTGGGAAATATTATGCAATATTGAAAAAATGTAGTCACATTTGTGTCCCTGAGGACATCATGCATACTGTAAAAAAATTTACGGCTGGGTTATAGACAATTGTCTTTGTTTTTCCTTAGTGAACTATCTTTCTTTCTTTCTTTCTTTCTTTCTTTCTCTGTTATATACATTTTCATAGCTTCACATATATGCAGGAATGTTACCAGGAATCTAGAACCTTGGATCCTTCAGCATTACTTGAGCCTAAAGCCAGTGCTGAAAAATTAGGAGATACAGACCTTTTCTTTGCAAAACTGGTAATCAAAATATCTTGCTGTCAATTAGAATTAGGTTAGTGATGGCCTGGTCCACATAATCATTTCTTGACTTGCCTCAGAGAACTCTTTTTCTGTTTAGAAAATAGTAAAAACCGAACTTGAAAAAATGAGACAGCCATCCATTTATCTTCCTTGCATTTAATTCATTGGGACTGATTTTATAATAACAATCGTCTCTTCAAGCTGAGTACATACTTGGTGCTTGCTCAAACAACTTTTAATTTATTTTGCTGTGTCCAATAGCATAAACAATACCAGATCCAATTTTTCTTTCCTGAGTGCTTTTGTACCCCACAAAAACAATGGAAATTGCATTCCTGAGTGCAGTTCCTTTGAGAAGATATAATTTATTCATAGTGAATAAATCCATAATGTAAGCACAAATACTTCTTTTAAAAAACTAAATGCTATTTTCCCTGTTCCTCACCCCTCATTTGAACATATTTTTTAAATGGCAAATAAGGTTAGGTAATATTCATTTTGGATGTGAATGATTCATATTTCTGTGTACATTGAGCTCGCTTTCCTAGATGACAAAACATTTTACTTTAATAATGAACACATTCATATAAACATGTTTTTAAACAAACAGATTATGAATTTATGCTGGTATAAATGTGGCATGACATGTATTCAGATAGGTTGTCCAGCAGCACATAAAGTACAAAACATCATTTTCATCATGATCACTCTTGAATTATTGTATTTAATGATTCAACATCACCAGATGCTTTAAAAAAAGTGTTTCTTCTATGAATGGGTCAGATCAGGTCTAAACAACATAGAATTCATAATAAATCATACATTGAGAATTGCACATTGAGAAATATTGTCCAGCACATTGTCCAGCCTGTCAGTAAAGCTGTTTTTTGCCACCTTCCCCGGACAACAAATATAGATCTTGAAGTATGTGACAGGCTGCTCTACATGTTTTGCTGTGTCACAAGTTGTACAAATTGACAACATAGAAGAGGAAGGCTACTAAATAGCAACAATATCCTGTTGAAAATGAGGAATATCTTCTGAACACATTTTAAGGAAAAATGCAATGTTGTATTCCATGAAGAATAAATGATAAAGGCTGCTGCCACCTGCATAAGTAAAGCAATTTGGCACTGCTTTAACTGTTGTGGCCCCATTCTATGGAATCCTGGAGTGTGTAGTTTGTTGTGGCACCAGAGCGTTGGCTAAATAAATAACTCACCAAACTCCAGATCCCAGAATTCCATAGCATTGAGCCAGGGCAGTTGAAGTGGTGTCAAACTGCATTAATTATGCACTGTAGATGCAGACAAGTGCTTCCATGTAGACAGTGAACTATGATTTTGAGCAGTGAACTATGATTTTGGAGAAATAGGTTCAAATCCCCTCTGAGACTTGGCAACCCATTGGGTGGCCTGGGGCAAGTCATGCTCTCTCAGCCTCAAAAGAAAGCAAAGGCAAACCCCCAAAACAAGTCTTGCCAAACCTTAGGGTCACCATAAATTGTAAAAAACATGAAGGCATACAACAACAAAGGAACAGAGAGCATGGTTGTGCCTCTAGTCACAAAAAAATGAGGAGCTGAGGGATGGGTCAGTCAGAAAGGAGCCTTAAGGGCTTTGCAGACTGGCCTAAAGGGCTGGCCTGGGGGTGGAGTTGGGGCGGAGCAGCCACATGTGGGCTGCCCCAATTCCATCCCAATGCTGTCCTGACACCTCACGCCCATTTGCACGGCATGTGGCATCAGGATGCCCTCCTGGTGCAGCATGTACGCACACTGTGCCAAAAGGGCGTGGAAGAGCCACGGCTTCAGCTCTTAGGGTGGCCTTTTGCCGCCCCTAAAAGGAGCAGTATTTTGCTGCTCTTTTGGGAGTGGCAAAAGGGAGGATCTGGGCAACGGCATGGGGTTTCCGCAGCCCTAGTCTGCCGCTAGCAGAGGCAGCTCAGAGCCGCCTCAAACGGGCCATCAGTAGAGGCCCTTACTCCTCTCAGTAACTTCATCTCTTTACAGTAGTAGTCCCTTTGAAATTGTATGCACACTATGATGAATGTATGTATAGCACCAGTCAGGAAGTGAGGTGCTCATCAATCCCACCCCCTCCTTCATTCACCCATAGTTTTAGAATTCTGGTACAGATTGCTCAGTCCATACTGCCAATTATCTATATTGCCACTTATCTTTGCTTTTGGACAAAAGCTATAGGTTAAAGATTTAGCAGGTAGAAGCTGTAGTTTTTAGTATGTTTGTTGGGATTTACTGTATATACACATGTATAAATCTAGAAATTTAGGTAAAAGATTGATCCAAAAAACCTGAGTCGACTTATCCACGGGTCGATGTAAGTACTGTTTCGTAACTCTTATTTAAAAGAAGGAACCATCACTGGTGAAAAGGAAGAGTATAATCTCTCCTGGAAGCACTGACCCACTCTGTCATCCATCCAGCTTTAAGAGTAGAATCATAGAATCATAGAGTTGGAAGAGACCACAAGGGCCGTCCAGTCCAACCCCCTGCCATGCATGAACTCCCAATCAAAGCATCCCCGACAGATGGCCATCCAGCCTCTGCTTAAAGACCTCCAAGGAAGGAGACTCCACTACTCTCCTAGGGAGTGTGTTCCACTGTCGAACCGCCCTTACTGTCAGGAAGTTCCTCCTAATGTTGAGGTGGAATCTCTTTTCCTGGAGCTTACATCCATTGTTCTGGGTCCTAGTCTCTGCAGCAGCAGAAAACAAGCTTGTTCCCTCCTCAATATGAGGAGCATAAGCACAAAGAGTTATGTCTTCTGGAATTTTGTAAGTTCTTTGACATTGTTTTGCTTTGCTTCATTCTTTAGATCCTTTGCTATATGCCCCTAAGCTTTACCCTTGACTTATCCATGGGTCCTAGCAAAATCCATAATATTCACCCCAAAACTTTCCCTTGACTTATACATGAGGTTGACTTATAATCAAGTTTATACAGTATACATACCAATGGGATTTACTTCTGAGTAAACAGATTTTATGTTTGGGGTGGTAAAATTTCAGTAAGCTTTTTTAAAAATGTGTTATTTGGCAGAAAGTACTTTGCCATTTTTTGGAGTGTACATTAATTTAAGCAATAACATATCAAGCCTGTCGAAATGAAATCAGAATGTTCAGATACTCTGCTTTTGGCACAAATAACCATATAGTCTTTAATGAAAAAGGCTGTGATAGCTCTGTTTTTTGGTTGTTGTTTTTTTTGTTTTAAAAAGGTCCTCATGAATCTTTCCCAGCATATCTGTAGCTTGAGAGGGGGAGAGAAAGGCCAAAAATCAGTGCACTACCTTGCTTTACTACAGCTGTTGACTAGAACAGAAGCTACTCACCTGTTGCATCCACTGATAGGTTTGAGTCTGGCCAGGATGTTGACCACTGAGTCAACTCATTTGATTGGGGTATTAGAAGAGACCTGGAATGTCAACCCCCCCATCGTTCAACTGGTGGATTAACACACATATAAGAATGGTTTTGCTATGGAAGTTATATTACACTGAACCTATTGACACAAAGAAACAGAAGTCAAGCATACTGTGGGCAATACAATACTGATCTCTTTCAGTCTATATGTGGTTTGGGGCTGAGATTGTTTTGATAGCCCTGGTTGGTGATATTCTTGTTAGAATATGAATGGGTTATACAGTCAAAGGAGAAATGTAGAGATGTGTGTGTGGAAATTTCTCATGGGAACAGTTTCTACTGGAAAGCAAAGAGAACTCAACAGCAGGTGGTTTAGAAGTCAAAACATGGGCTCAAAGGGCAGAATAACAAAACACAGTTTGAGCCTGAGAATAGATAGGCAACACATAAACATATGAGCTCATGGAAAGGAAGTCACATGAGGGATGACATACAGCTAGAGGCTGGGTTAAAGCACATCATCCAGGCAATATCCAATCAGCATAAGGTTAACACCCAGAGGATGGTGTATGGGAAGGGCCAAGGGTTTCCTTTGTTCTCTTCTGTTTATATATGCAAGCAATGTGAGTATGCTTACGTTTACACTTGGGAACTGTTTTTACAATGTAACTGTAACTCCTGGATCTGTAACTTTTCTATTTTACAACAACAGCAGCAAGATCTGGTCCTATAGTGGATTGTTTTCTTTTTTTATTTACTTTATGGAACAATAAAGCTCTATTTTAGATCTACAAGATGTGTCTGCATGCTTTTAGCATGGAAAAGGCTGATGGAGGAAGCTACTTTGTAAGCTCTGCTGTACTGCAAATCACATCCAAATATCAACAATTCTTTAGCAGCACAATTAGGATCACCCACTGTTGTTTATGTTAGATTTATAAGCAGATTTCAAAATAATAAGTTGTGGATTATAAATAATAATTAATGGTACTAGAAATGAGTGGATGGTGCTCTGAAGTTTTTTGCTCCAAATCTCACCTGAAGATTCCAGTAGATAGTGCTCTTGAGGTAGTGTTTTGGACGTTCCCTTGTAGAATCCTGTATGGATTAATCCTTTTCCTATGCCTTCTAACATCTACATGAAACCACTAGGTGGTTTGAAATTTTGGAATAGGTCAGCTGTCCCACTCTGTTTCTGATTTCTATTGCAACAGATGTTGCGGGTTTGAATCTCTTCCTGATTCAGTGGTCTCAATGAAGTTAAGTCAGAAGTCTATAAAGGCAACAAAGTTACTCATGTACCTATGACAGTAATAAAAATGTTCACTTTGAATTGCATCATATTTTTGGACACAATTGAATGTGATAATTATGATCTATGAAGTCCTAAATTGGTAGTTCCTAAACGTCTTTTACATGATGAATGCTTTAGCTACAGACCCCCTCACTAGAAAAAAAAAGGCACACAATGTGCTGTGTGGAGTTTATTTTACTTGGGAAAGGATTTCCTTCAAATTGACTAATCTGGAATAAAAAAATTACAGTAGAACAGCAGTTCTCCCATTTTGAAAACTCAAATGTTTTGGATACCATCTCCCAGAATCTTTGGCCATGGACTGGGTTGGTAAAAACTTTAGGGAATTTGAAGAACTGGAAGTTTGAGAGTCACTACATGGGAATGCTAGAAAATAAATAATTTTTAACTAAAAATTTACCATGAGAGAATTTTTGAATTTTAGGAGGAAATAGAATTTTTAAAAATCAGTTTTACACCTAGTTTATTGACTCCTGAAACCCATCCATGGACCCCAAGCTTAAGAACCCCTACTCTAAATGAATTGAGAGCAAAATTCTGGAAAACTGTCTTCTCTTACTATAGTTTTAAAGTCTTCTGGGGAGATCCTTCTCTTTGTCCTACCAGCATCTAAGGATTTACATCCCAATAATTTTTCCATTGGTTGCATCCAGCTCTGGAAATACCCTCTTCAAAGAATTGTGTTTTAGCTTTTTATTGGTGACCTCATACAAAGAGGGTTTTTTTTATCTATCAGGTGAACAAATCCTTTCTGTTGCCATGTGTAGGGCTGTACATTTTGATGGAGTTAAACTATGTCATCTGAAAAAGTGTTTCACTCATTCCAAAAGGATGTTCCTCTGGCTCTTTGTTGGGAGAAACCTGATCCCCCTTCCCCACTGCCATTCCCTTCTTTTTTTGTGTCATGTCTTTTTAGACTGTAAGCCTGAGGGCAGGGATCTGTCTAATTAACCATTTGTAAGCCGCGCTGAGTGCCTTTGTGGCTGAAGAGCGGGATATAAATACTCCAAATAAATAAATTCTGTTAGGGGAATTCCCATATTTTATGCCCCCTCCCCTTGTGCCTTCACATATGAAGCCCTTGTGATAATCTCTGGGTGCAATACTATGCCTGCTTACCTATTCTTTCTTAACTGGTCATATTGTTGTTGATAACTTCACTCCTGATCTGTTTTTTGTTGGATTGCTTATATTTGCTTATAAAATTCTCCATGTTCATTTGCATTGTCTTTAGTTTGATATTGTTTTGATTCTATATTTTCATACTACTGTAAGCTGCCTTAAGTAGTAATGACCAAAAAGGCAAAACGTGGAGGACACCCAAAGAAATGCACAAAGAAAAGAGAGACATGTCTTGAATACTAAGAAGATGTTCATTAAAAAAAAGCCTGACTTGTTTTGATCTATGATTGTCCTTTAGGCCTTCTTAAGAGGCCCACTTCAAATGAAAACTGGAGAAATGTATAAGCCAAGAAATCCTAAATAACTTAAGCTGGTGATAATGGGCAAGATAGCTTACACATTAGAATAGATAAGGATTTGGAAATAAGTTTGCTAAGTCAGGCATATCCCAGGCCCTGAGATTTCAGGACCAACACCTGAGACCTGATGACCCTTTGTGATATCACAAGAGATGAGTCTGATGTTCTAAGAAAGTGATGTTACAAAAGGCAACCTCTGGATATGTCATTAAGCATGATAAATTAATCATCGACTATAGCTTTAAAGAAAGTACTCTTACCCTGAGGTCCCTCCCTCTCACCCTAAGAACTGAAGAAAAGGGTCCAGGCCCTCAGATCTGAGAACCTTATATAGAAACCAAGATAGTTTCAAGAAACTCATGGCAGTTACAGTTGGAAATGACTGTAGGGATCTAACTTGGGAAGGATTGTTCTGAAGCTTTGTAGAGGGCTAGTCTGGGCTACCTGAGTGAGTGATACCACAAGTGCTTCTTTAGGTGCTGAATTTCTATATGAATCCTGTTGCAGATGCCACCACTGTACAAAGGCAAAGTTGTCACCACCTGGTTAACACGAATTTCTTCAGTTCCATTCAATTTTTCTGGAATCCTTAACCACCTGAGTGATGAGATCAAAAAGTTTAGTCCATTTTGTAGGGGTTTTTTGGGGGGGGGGTTAATGCGGAAGACTTTTAATCTGTGAGTGTGCTTTTTCATTTTTCATGTAGAAGTATTCTTGCCAGAATTCTGTTGTTCTTGTTCCTTTCTTGCTCTGTTTTGTTGTTGTCAGCTTTGGGAATTTTTAATTAAAAAGTAGATTCTAAATTCCCTAAAGAAATAAATATTAAAAAGAATTTTGTTATTGTTGTTGGGGAGTGTCTCTGGGAGTGTCATCAGGAGTGTCATTGTTTTGGTTGTTTTGGCTTTAACGTAAGACTTCAGTTTCGGAGTTGAAGGTGCCGAATACTAATGAAGTAAAAAAATGAGAGTGGGGTGGTCAACCAGGGAGCAATGCTATGATCAAAACACCATTTTAAAAAGAGAGAGAGGGTGGATGGGAACATGTTTTAACATTTTCTTTTTGGTAAAGGAATAAAAGAGAGAACCCCTGTACATTTCAGGGGGGACATTTCTTTTAAAACCTGTATGCCTATTACTCTGAATTAAATGCCTGCTCAAGAGCTAGGAAAAGCTTCCTGGGAACAGCAAAACAATCCAAGCCATATGTATCGGGCAGTTTGCCAATATGCCTAAGCCACCTGGCTATATACGCAGCCAAGTATGCCATTCTGACTAGCCAGCTTTAACCTTCAGGCAGCTTCTTTCTTTCTTTCTTTCTTTCTTTCTTTCTTTCTTTCTTTCTTCCTTCCTTCCTTCCTTCCTTCCTTCCTTCCTTCCAGCTTTCAGAAAACTCTAAAGACCTCTCCGCACTACATCCCATGTTGCCACCGCCAGTAGTTTGTCACATTCAGACAGACTCTGTAGTTTGTACTGGCCAGACAGCTCTCAGCACCCATTCTGAATGTGTTTCTTTTGTCTGGAGTGCAGTTCAGTCATGTTGAACCAGGGCCATAACATGAGTCTGGAGATAGCAGACTGAAACCTTTACCCATATGCTGCAGTTAGACGTGTTGACTGACACGCCACTGTTCTATACCCAGTGCTGTAAAGATAGTATTTTGTAAGTAACTGCTACCATTTTTTTGTTTTTTCTTACATTATGGACTATTTGATTGCACATTCTGAAAGTGGCAAGCCCCTGAAATGAAACTTCAGCATTAATGCCATATGGATGCCTCAATGATAAGAATTTCTTTAAAATCCAGTTTGATATTAATTTACCGTATGAGTTGTTTTTGAGGACAATAATAATAATAATAATAATAATAAATTTATTTGTAGCCCGCCCCTCTGCTTAGCATTCCAACATGAAAATACAATACAATAAAATCAACCTCAAGCCCCAGTCCTCCCAACCCTTAAAATTATTAAACAGCATCAAAATTTAAAACAGTTTAAAAATAAATTACAAATTTACAGATCCTGACAAAGCCAGGAATTGGAACAAAAATTCAGTTCAGCAAGTATTTGATAAAATACAGCAGTGGTTATTTGCTGAAACAAGTGAGAATGATAGTTTGTCATTTTTGTAAAAGACTATATGCCACAAAATGCTTTTGCAGCCTTTTTCTCTTTTATCTAGGCAGCAATGCCCTGGAATAAAGGCAGCATTTCTTCTTCTATTTTATTGATAGGAAATGGGAGCTTGTAAGCACACATCTGTATGGTCGGTTAGTGTACTGATAGCTCTGCTTGGATGAAAGAATTTTCTTTTTCTTGGTGGCTTGGTTTACTGTAGAATAAACAGAAATATGGCTTCCCACAATACAGTCAGCCCCCCACATTCACTGTTTTCCTTTATGCAGATATGATGATTCGTGGGTTTAATTAATTAATTAATATGTTTTCTCTAGGAATCTCTGTGAATCTCTGTTCTCTCTAGGAATCTCTGGGTCTTCCAGCATAATTCTGTGGTCAATTTCTGGCAGAAGTTGACCATAGAGACTTTCTGGAAGACCTAGAGGTTTCCCCTCACAGTGCAACAACGGGGTAATGTGGTATGGTTTTTAATTGTTATGATTTCCTGTTTAATTTGTTAATTGGATTTTAACTGTGTTATTGTTTAATAATGTTTTAAGGGGGGAGGGATACGCTATTTATTGTAATTGTGTTTAATGCTGTAAACCACCCGGATTGGGCAACCATTGGGCGGTATATAAATAAATTTTATTATTATTATTATTATTATAGAGAGAACAGAGATTCTCCATTGCAATTCTGTGGTCAACTTCCCAGAGAAGTATTCTTTCAAGTCCTTCTTAATTTTTTTAAAATGTCTTTATTTTTATTTATATTTGTGGTTTTCCCACTTCTGCAGATGGGGGTTCCCCATAACATGGTTATCCTCCCTTTTGCAAGCAATTGACTTTGTTAGGTACTGAATCTTAAGTTCACTGAGTACAGAAAATAGGGCTGAACTGATTTTAAGAACTACCTGATATTTAAAGAGTGAAGTGTTTCACATCAGGGAGATAAATATTATTACCAACTAATATTTGTGGATGTATTAAAGGAACATAGGTGGCAACTGAAAAATTAGCAGTCATGGTTACATGTTTTTGTTCTAAAATGAAAACCCTTTCATTTTCTTTGTCCCAGAATAAATATGCAATCTCATCAAACACTCACTAATGCCAGCCTCAGGAGTTTGCTCTTGCAATCATACTAGGGTAAAAGAACATTGTCACATTTTTCAAATGGATTCTTTTACTTATTTCTCAACTTTGGGTTCGCTGAACAAATTGAATTACAGCTTTTATTTTCAGCATGGCCATTTGGCCATAAGGTTGGGAAAGGCTGTTTTCTATTCTCATCTGCTTGCATTAACTTTTTAAGATAGCTAATGTGCTCAGGATTCTTCACATCATACAGGTTTTACCTTTTTATGAACAGAAACTCAGTTCTTGTTAATGTTAAACAATATGGGATAGCAGACGTTACTGACTTAAAGGTCTGGGGGGGAAATCCTTTTCTTTGGCTGATTTCTGCCTTTTATTTAACACTGTCCCTTAAAGAGACAACCTAGGATCATGTCTTCCTTAGAATTTTTTTAGAAATTGGAAATAGTTTCAGCAAGCTTTTTGTTTTGCTGCTTTCATGTTGACATACTTATATGTTGTTTTGATAGGTTGTAAAGGCAAAATATATATTTTGTTAAAAACCCGTTAGTGCTGTCCTTGTTAAAATTGTAAATTGTTTTATCTGCAATATTTATCTCTGTCTCGATATCTATCTATCTGTCTGTCTGTCTGTCTGTCTGTCTATCTATCGATCTATCTAAATAATTTTGCTTGACTCAGTGTAAAATAAAAGCAGAAGGGACTGGAAGTACACAACAAATCCAATTTAAAATAGAGAGATGAAAGTCTCAGGATCTGTAAAAGATTTTATTTCTCAGAAAAGCCCAAAGTATTTCAGCTGAAAAATATTAGTGTGGCCATTTTCAGAGGCTGTTGAAACAAAAGGAGGAGAAACCATGAAAATCTCAACTTTCAAGTAGATGGCTAAACTCCAGGTCTCCGTTTAGAGTAGACCATGAGGGGCTAGAATACCAACCCTCAGTATCCATCTGTTTCTGTTCTTAACCAAGTTTTGTTATTCTGAAAAAGCAGGTTTTCCAAGCACCCAGTTGATTTTCAAATTATTTAGCATTTACTTATTAGTTTACTAATTTAATATACAATTTCTTAATTGATATATTTTATATACAATTTAATATGAGCTCTGTGTGTATGTGTATTCTTCTTCAGTTTCAATGCCTTCAATGCCTTCTCTGTAAATATTGTTGCATGTATATATTCCCCCCCCCCCCAGTTTTCTTTTAACAGTTCCTGACGAACGCCTTCCGAGTATTTATTTATTTTTTCACCAAATGTGTTGGGCTATTTTGAGAAATAAAATCTTTATTTGCACACCCTGAAACACCCCCCCCGCCTCCCCACCAATTGGATTTACTGTGAAATGGACATTTTCCAGCCAATGTCTATTTTTATTCTAGGTGGTGAGTGGTGGACCAGGAACCTATTTCATGCAGAGTCCCATCAATTGTCTCTGTCAAAATGATTAATAATGTGAGTGTTTCCTAGTTTAAGTAGAAACAAGAGAGGTTTCTTCTTGGCTTTTTTAAACCACTAACAATTGGGACTTATCGCTAAATGTACCACAAGGGTATGTTTGCTTGATCAGGTGCAATTTTCAGGTTGTTCATCAGGGTATTTCTGAAAGTGGAGGTGCCTAGTTGTGTTCCAAACAAACTTGAAATAAAACTGATTGAGAGTTTTTAAAATTCATGTCTTATTTTGGTGTGATTTCATCAGTGAGTATGAAGTAATGCGTATGAAAAGGATTTATTGTTCCATAGGTGTTTTAAATTCTAGGTTTTTGTCTTTAGCCTTGGCTTGTGATATTTGTGCATTGCTGAATATTAATATATAATTAATATTTAAAAGTAGTAATTTTAATATAGTTTATAGATTATATTTAAATATGAGTTTCAAGACCAATTTCATTTGTGCTGTGGATTATTTAGATTTCAGCTTTATATGTACCTCTCCAGCTATGGATCAGGTTTCTATGGTTTGATAAGTGGATTTTCAGGTTTTTAACAATAGAAAATGTGCTAATCACAATTTCTAAGTTTGCCTTAGATATCTTTGAAGACATTCAAAAAGTTTACAATTTGAACTTGAATTACAGAATGTAATTAAAATATGATGGCAGCTTTTTAGCAGAAACAGAAGTTTCAGGAATGGGAAAGGCTGCATAACCCTTCCAATCTCCACAGTTTTTCTCCAGATCACTGCTTTTCTTATCTCGGTTTCCTAGTTTGGGATTTTGAATGCATGCCTGTCTGTATGTCTCCATTTTGATGGGCACAAAGCTCCTTCTTGAATGAAAGGCGAAGATCCTGCGAAGCTAGGCAAAGCCATCCACTTCCACATTGCTTCCCACTTAAAGAACACACTTAAAGCGCGGCACATATCTATGTGTGCTAGTCAAGCATAAAATCAGCTGGGTGTTTGGGCCACTCTAGAAAAATCAGGTAGTAAGTAGTAAAGTATAGTAAGAAAATAATACTATTAAAAATAAAGCTCCCTGCCCAACAGATGGTAAGCATAAAGGTAAAAATTAAAGTAGTAAGTACCCAAAAGATCAAGAAGATATTATACAGTGTAGCTGTTGAAAGAATTAACATAAAGTGATAAACATAAAGGATTGCAAAGCAAATAGTTTGGAATATTTTTGTTTACTAAAATAATACCATGATTCAGGGTTTATCCAAACACAGAATTCAGCAAGTTAATTGTTTTAATACTGATGCCTCAACGTAATTTTCTCATATATATGATGCAGATTAGTTTCATGTTAAATATATATATCCTTCAACATATTTCAAACACTGTAGCAGACACTTTAATATATATATTAAGGGTTCCTTAAAGGGTTCCTTAAAATGTCTGCTATATATATATATATATATATATATATATATATAAAGCAGACATTTTAAGGAACCCTTTAAGGAACCCTTAAAGCAGACACTTTAAGGAACCCTGATATATATCAGGGTTCCTTAAAGTGTCTGCTTTAAGGGTTCCTTAAAGGGTTCCTTAAAATGTCTGCTTTATATATATCAGAATCATTTTCTTTTTCTTCATTCCTTTATAATTCCTTTGATCTTTTGGATAGGAGGCCTTACTTTCATAAATGTCAGGACATAACTTAACTCTGCCATTCTTTCATTAAAAACCTACTCAGACCCACTAATTTTTATTAAAAGTAGGAGGTAGGGGAATAATGACTACATCAATGGAACATATCATTATCTACCCTCACAGGGGTTTGCTGGTATTGTGACTAGCAAGAGTTTGGAAAAGTTAGGTTTTTGGCCTACAAGTCTCATTTTCCCACAGCAGCATAGACTCCAGTGGGATTCTTCTTCAACTTCTTCTGCCTTACTGTATGTCAGGGGTAGGCAACCTTTTTGAGCCAGGGGCCGGGTTGCTGTCCCTCAGACAATTGGGGGGGCTGAAGCACCAAAAATAAATAAATAAATAAATAATAAAAATATTTTTTTAAAAAAATTAAAAATTAAAAAATATGCATGCACTCTCTCTCAGCCCCAGAAAAGCCATGGTAAAACCCCTGTGGAGATTTTGCCAAGAAAACCCCAAGAACAAGTAATAACAACAATAATCAATATCATCATGGCGGGCGGTGGCGGTAGCGGGGGGGCGGCAGCGGCAGGACCGGCCTGGGGCTGGTCCAAGAGCCTCAGGGGGCCATATTTGGCCCCCGGGCCTTAGGTTGCCTACCCCTGCTGTATGTAATCCTACTTGGTAGTCATTGCTGTGTTAGCCTTGAAGCTGGACAATGTCCCAGCACAAAAGCCATTTAATGAAACCCCCACCCCTCATTTTCCAGTACAGTAAGTCTAGCATCCAGTCTTTTTAAAAAGTCTCAGTCTCAGATAGTCATTTTTGTTGTGGCATCACTGCTTAACTTTCTGAGTCCATCTGAACACATTAAAATGTGTCAACAATTTGATTTAAATCTAAATTCTTTCTGAAAACTTGGGTTAGCATTTGCCATTTGGAAACAGCAGTTTGTGACAGCTAGTATAGAAGAGTCAGATGCATTCAAAGACATTTGAAACACAAAGTTTATTTGTACTGCTTTGAAACCTCACTATCTTTTACTGTAAAGAAGCTTCTCACGGGACCTCCACTCTCCACAATAGATTTCAATGGCTAATCATCTCTCCTACAGAATATCTACCTTCAGCTTGAATTATCTTGTGCAGACATTCTGGCGGACTGCAATATAAACTTCTGATAGCTTTAGCCTTAGAAGACCCGAGTTTGGGAGCCAGTAAGTTAGAGACAAGAGCAGGGGAAAGAAATCTTATCTTTTCTAGGCCCTTTTCCTTCTTGGTTTCTCGTGCAGAAATCAATATATGTGATCGATAGTTGGTTTTGAGTTGTTCGCTACATGCTGAAGTTTTTCAGATGTAAACCATGAGTGTCTGGGTATCAGACATTATAATGTGTCAAAGGAGGTCTGATAACTGCTACATTCATCCCAAGTTGCATTTTATTTCCAGTGACAGGCTTTGTAAAGTGAGAAAGGAAGAAACCCAACATTTCTAAGTCCAGATCAATTTGACTGTCGAAATAGTTGAGGAACAGACTTTTTGAGAGAAGAGTGTTGTTTAAATAGTTGAAGATACCATCAAATCAAAGAGAGTATCATTCCTTTTCAGACAACCCAAGTTAATTTTAATAATTTTCCTCATTCTCGCCCAACAGTTAGTACTGATATGTTATAAAATTAACATCTGGATAAACAAAAAGTTTTGCACTTTCCTTATTAACATTTGAATTACACTGACATAATGTAACTATATATTAAGTTTTGTTGGAGAACACTCATTATTATATTCAGAGATAGACAGAGAGATAGCCATGTGTGGAAACCCGCAACATAAATGCTATGTGTAGTTCTAGAATGATGTGTTTTGATGAAAGAAAGTGTTGAATGTTTTCCATATTCCTTGTTTACAAGTAGATTCATACTCCTGGAAACAGAAATCTGCTTGTAAACATGGCACACTTCATTCAGCAGTGTAACTGGTGATAGCAATAACAGCAGCCTTAAAATGGAAAAGGAGTGCAAGTATCCCATGGACTTTGTGTTGTCCATCTTAAGGCCTGGACAGGTAGAGTGAACACTTTCTGAGCTAGCTTTGCCACTTAGGGTTCATTTACACTGTAGAAATAATATAATTTGACACTATTTTAACAGCCATTTATTTATTTATTTATTTATTTATTTATTTATATGCCGCCTTTCTCCCAGGAGGGACCCAAAGTGGCTCACAGATAAAAATATTTTTTTTAAAAAAATTCAATATAATTCAAAACAGTGGCTCCATCCTACAGAATCCTGGGGTTTGTATTTTTGTGAGGCACCAGCACTCTTTGACAGAGGAGGCTAAAGACCTTGTAAAACTACAATGCCTAGGATTCCATAAGATGGAGCTGCAAAACATAAAATGATATCAAATGCCATTGTTTCTACAGTGTAGATGCAGCTCCAGTCTCCACCACCATTTTTTCTGTGTCTTCAATCTTTATCACTCTTCTTGAGAAAAAGCCCAAAGTGTGCTGCTCTTGAAGGGGAGCTGTGCTCCTTGATTCTGCTCTGTCCATAGGTTTCCTCAGTTATTTGTCTGGTTCTTTGAAACTGTACAGCAGAAGCAGCTGAGACGGGGTAGGCAACCTTTTTGAACCAGGGGCCAGGTTGCTGTCCCTCAGACAATTGGGGGGCCAAAGCACCAAACATAAATATAAATAAATAAATAAATAAATAAATAATATTTTTTTAAAAAATATGCATGCACACTCTCTCAGCCCCAGAAAAGCCATGGCAAAACCCCTGTGGAGATTTTGCCAAGAAAACCCCAAGAACAAGTAATAACAACAATAATCAATATCATCATGGTGGGCGGCGGTGGCGGCGGCAGGACCGGCCTGGGGCCGGTCCAAAGGCCTCGGGGGGGCGCATCCGGCCCTTAGGTTGGCTACCCCTGAGCTGAGATAACCAATCAGCTCTCAGTTGGCAGGTGATCCCCCCTGTCTGTATTCTGTTAAGAAACATGCATGCATTCATAATATTTATATTTGGGGAGGTGAACACAGTTTGAAATCCTCCCCTCTTGGGTTATGATTGGCACAGTCCTGTTGAGAAACTGAGAATCTCTCCCCCCCGCCCCCGCCGCATACTGACATGTATGATTATACCCCTTGAATTTTGTCGACAAAGTACTAATCAGACCAAGGACTGAATCCACAATTCAGTTGTATATGGTATACCTTTTCAAATAAATCAGTTGATAATGAGCCTAAGTCCCATTGATTTCAGTGGATCTTCTGTAATGTATCCAGCTCATTGTGAATCTAAGGCTAGCATTTAGGACTTCTAGATAAGTAATGAAGGCATGTCTGTAATTCTCTGCACATCCAGTTTTTACAATATGAAACTTGAAATAAAATATTTCTGGCTGCATGCAAATAGTTAGAACATATTAACCAAACTCAGGAGTGGCTTGACTTGGGCTTTTTAAAAAAAAAAAAACTGGATTTTTTAAACTAGAATTCCTGTGGTCTACCAATCTGTTTTTAAGAGGTACACACTGAAGTTCTCTTAGCAGTTAAAGCATAGCTCATTTCTGTTAAGTGGTCTTGAATATAACCTTTTGCTTTAGAACATAAGAAGTGCTGTGCTTGATTCCAGCTAGTTTTTAGCATTCTCTGTAAGTATTGGAGCAATCAATAAACACTAGGTGGTCCACTAGTGGATTGCAGATAACCATTGCTGTACCTGCTTCTATCCTATTTTATGAATGAAAGTTCACACAAAAAAAATAGAAAATGCATAATATGTATATAAAAGTCCTTCATTTTAGTGAAGTTCAACTTAAAGGATAGTTCAAGTCACAGCAGAGGGGTTGTTTTAAATCCAAGAGCTTCTCATGGTATGCTTAGCTGTGCAAAATAAATAAATAAATAAATAAGAGAGAGAGAGAGAGAGAGAGAGATGATAATCATTTGCTATGCAAAAAGGATGGCAATTGCAAAATCAAGTTTTGGATTTAAGTTCAGAAGGACAATGAAAAATTGTCAGTTATTAAATATTTTGATCCTTGAACATCAGCAAGATAGTGTACCAATAAGCTCCAAGATGCTTCACTTAAAGAAAGTATCTGAACTCAGTACTCTTTCAGGTATCAGTCATTCTGTATTAATTGAAAGGATTTGGTCTAATCTCATAAAGAAACAGGCAAACTCTTGGCTTTCCTCTAAAGTAAGTATATATCACTCATGTCATCCATTACTGTGCTATAATTATGGTAAGTGAAGCAGAACAGAATCGATGAAGCAATTTATCAATGCATTCCAAACTTGTATAGCATAGTTGACGTCATGCAATTGCAGATACTATCCCTCAATCTATAAATATCCAGCAGTCCGGATGTTATTCCTATCTATTTTACTTTAATATATTCTCATGTAATGTAATTACCATTCACTGTGGAATTTTACTTAATTAACTGGTTTATTTTCAGTTTCTAAAGTTTATTTTTAATGTTAAGAGAAGAGAGTTAAAATGTCAATTCTGGCAGGTTTCCAGCTTATTAAAAAGACCCAGTTCCCCAAATTTTGTATTGTAATCTATTGCAGTTATTGGGAATTTTGTTATCATCATCATTGGGATTAGGAGTGTATCCTAACTTTTCATTCAGGATCAAATGCTGTCAGAATCCTTTTGGGGTTATGGCAGTGTAAGTGCTTTTTAACATTTCACAAGGAGGTATCCATCTCGTCATTGCACAGTGTTTTCACCCCAGTTGCACAACTGCCTAATAGCTCTAGAAATCATCTGTATCCCTGACCCAAATGTCCATTGATTGCCGTGTGTGTGTGTGTGAAGTGGGACAAGTCCCTCATTTTTTCATATAGTTGGCAGCTGTCTCCCTTCGAGACCTTCTGCATAACTACAATGGTGAAACGTTATGCTCTAGTAGAAGCAAATCTTGGCCTAAATATCAGAAATGGAAGTCAAATATCCTTTCCATGCATTTTGGCTTCAGACCCATAATTCCATTGCTTACAATGATGAATCTTTTGTGTGCTGTTGGTTTAACATTTAAATATTTCTCATATAGGAAGTATTGGGTGCCCTGTCTTGGCAGTCAGCCAGGGCAAGAGATTCCCTAGGGTTGTAAAACTGTCCTACTAGATCTTCCAGTCCAATATTTAGAATTCTCAGAGCCAAGCCAGTCCAAGTTAGCAGGGGAAGTCAATTAGTCAAGGCGTCAAATCCAAAGGGCTATCAGTAGCAAAGTCAGTCCACAAAGCAGGGTCCAAAGGTCTTGGAATCACATGAGTGGAGAGACAAGAGCAAAGTGGTTTGCAACCTTCAGAAAGGTCAGTTGTTAACAACCAGCTTCTGGAGGTGAGGATAGGATATTTAGAATCCCACAGCTGTGCCTGATTGCAGGGCTTTTTCTATAAATATTCTCTGACCAACACAAGCCTTCCCTTTCATGACAGTGTTCACTTGCAGTAGGTATAATCTGGTTTGTATCTGTGTCTCATTTCTGCTGGAGGATACCTCTGGAGGATATCCATCTGTTCTGCTCCTTCATCTATTTTGCAGTCTGTGTCATACTCCAGACTGGTGGTCTGGGAAGGGGGCATGATGGTTGGGAACTATAGCTGTGTCTAGAAAGGCCCAGCTCATCCTAGTGAGATTATATATCACTGTGTTGTCCATTCAATGTCCCCCCCACCAAAAAAAATAAAATAAACATATCCCAAAATGTACATAAGAATGAGAAAGGAGGAGGACTGGTTTGAGCAATCCTTTCTCTTAATAACCTGAAAATAAGCACAAGCCTTCTGCCTGCATGCTTCATTCTTGCACTGCTCTTTTCTTCCCTTCTGCTTGTCATACACTTTGCCAAGCAGGTATGGTTTTCAGATTTAGAAGGGCTCATAATCTTTAAAGTATGATTTCATGTTGGTAGAAAGAGTGTATCACACCAGTCTTGTAAGGTACCACAATCCCATTAGTCTAGCACAGGGGTAGACAACCTTTTCCCTTTAAGGGCCGAGGGACTTCAGCTCCCAGAAGCCTCAGCCATGTTGGCCAATAGTCCCATGTTGGCCAATAGCTCCTGAGATTCTGGGAGTTGAAGTCCCTCGGCCCTTAAAGGGGAAAGGTTGCCTACCTCTGGTCTAGCAAATGCAAACATAGCCGTTGGAGACAATCATTATTCCACAGCTTTTCAAAAGTGTTATGGTGCTGCTTCTGTCCAGGTCTCTGTCTCCCACATGCTGGCCTCCATAACCCAGCCCTAACCCTCTTGGCAGCATGCCTTTCGTTTTTCATTTTTGTTTTTATTTACTTTTAACACAATTTAGCAATCGTGGCAATCCTTTAGATCAGGGGTAGGCAACCTGTCCCCTTTAAGGGCTGAGGGACTTCAGCTCCCAGAATCCCAGGAGCAATTGGCCAACATGGGACTATTGGCCAACATGGCTGAGGCTTCTGGGAGCTGAAGTCCCTTGACCCTTAAAGGGGAAAGGTTGCCTATCCCTGCTTTAGATGAAAGAAAAGAAAAGAAAAACAATATTTTTTTTAAAAAAAAAAGAAAGGAAAACAGCTTGCTTGGCAATGTCAAGGGGAGAGAGGGGGAGAGAATCATAATCATGCCCTCTTGTACCATGTGACTACCTGCAGATCAGAACTGCTTCAGAAGGAACTTGCCACACTCACCCAATAGTGAATAAGCAGATGATTGGGTGGCATTGATGGGTTTTGTCTGTCAATGAAAAGAAGCTCTCCATTAATAGATAGACTACAGACCAGCTACTGGACCTCATGTGATAAGGTACAGCCACAGACGGTGCTATCCTGCTCTGATTCCACTTTTCAATAAAGTCCTACGGTCCTGGCTAGTTTTGTTATATAGGGTGGGTATCAAGGCTTTAGTGTGGTTTTAATGACTGTAATTTTATATTGTTTTTAGATGATATTTTTAATTGTTTTATTGTAATCTGTTTTTAGAATTTTTATTTGTGAGCTGCCTTGGGTCTCTTTTTGGGGGAAAAGCAGGATAGAAATCAAATCAAATAAATAAATAAATAAAAATTTCTATGCAAAACTTCTGAGAAACTATGGGGAGCCAGTGTGGTGTAGTGGTTTCTGTGTTTGACTATGGAGTTTATCACATGGGAGGCACAGTGTCCGCCTCCCATCATTAAATTGAATTTAAATTGTCATAATTACAAGCTTCACACCCCCACACTTTTCTCCTGTGTTTAAATTGTAATGGAACAGTCCCCATGCGCTTGTCCCATCAGAAAAGCAAAGCAGCTTTATTTATATACTGCTTCATACCGCGCTATGGGGTGTCTAAGCAGTTTACAACTGTAAGCTCATTGCCCCCCAACAGTTGGATACTCATTTTAGTGAACTCGGAAGGATGCAGGCCTGAGTCTAGCCTGAGCCCTGGCTAGTATTGAACTCGCAACCTTGTGGTCTATGAGTGAGTGGCTGTAATACAGGCATTTAACCACTGTGCCACCAGGGCTCCTTGGAGCTGCCATTTGGTAATAACGGAAACTTCTGTTATTACCAAATGGTGGCTCTGTTACACTTTTCTGATGGGACAAGCACAGGAGGATGGCTCCATTATGATTTAAACTGTTGGTGTGTGGATGATGAGTGTTGTAGTGATGCCCTTTGGCATCCAGCAGAGTCTACAGGACAAGCTGGCTGCTGTGATCCACAGCCACTGTGTAGATTTGCCATCAACTGGCTCAGCTTCTCTTCTTCAGCAAAACTGTCTTCCTCAGTCAAGAAGACACATTGTAAAGTCCAAAAGCATAGCTTTATTAATGCATATAAAAAGTAAAAATAAGATAACTAAGTAAAATCCATTGTGATGAACTTGTCCAGTTCAGCCATACAAGATTACATCTTTAACAATCCCAAAAGCATTAGGATCCAACTTGTTGCAGTTAAAATCACTGTTGTCAGCCACACACGCTCACATCTTGAACAAAAAAACAATTCTTAGATAAAGGATTTTCTAGGCCCTTCCCATACTCCACCTTCTAGGTGTTAACCTTATTTTAATTGGATAATGTCTGTATGATGTATGCTATCCCAGCCTCTTGCTGTCCATCATCCACCACGTGACTCTCTTTCCCAAGCTAACGATGTTTAAATATTTGATGTATCTTTGTTAACCATAACAAAGTCTCTGTCTCTGACTTGTATCTTTGGGAAAATAAATTGTTGATGTCTCTGTTACCACCTGGTGTTGATTCACCCTGTTTTTCAAAATGTTGTTTGTGCCTTGTCCAAAAACTGTTCTCAAGTGGAAAATTACACACACACACACATCTTTACATTTCACCTTTGACTGTATATCCCATCCATATCCTAACATAAACATGGGAGAAGAACAAGAGAAAAGCACGGGGGTGTGAACCCTGATCGCACAATTATGACAATTTAAATCTGATTTAATGATGGGAGAAGGATGCTGTGCTTCCCGTGTGATAAACTCCATAGACTCTGGAGACTAGTGTTTGAATCTCTGTTCAACAATGGAAATCCATCAGTAGACCTTGGATAAGTTACACTCTCTCTGTAATAGAGGAATGCAAAGGAAAAACCCCTCTGAACTAATCTGGCCAAGAATACCATATGATAAAGTCTCCTTAAGTCAGAAATGGCTGGAAGTCACACAAGAACACAGCAATGGTTAACTAAAGACTCTAAGATTAATTTCAACAAACTTGCAAGAGGGATGCGAAAGGTCCATAGACATGGGCATGGGCATGGGCATAGCATGTGCTCATTTTTGTTTTGTGAAGCCAAGCTAGAACATAGAATAGTTCTAGTAAAATTTGCCCTCCACATACATTACACAATAATGTAATTACCATATCAAATTTTATCTCCATATTTTAAAAAAACATTGTATTTAAGTGCAATCTATAATGTTTTGTGTTAATTTGCTTTAGTAGATAAAAATGGCAAATACATACCAATGTTTTATAGATCATTTATCCACTCCTGAATGAGTGATATAACAATATTAAAACTAGAATAGGATGCTGTAAAATAAAAATTATTGACTATATTTACCTTTGATCATTTTATAGCATATGATTTCTAGGGTTGTCAAGTTAACACATCTCATCCCATAAGATTTCAGAGCTAAAATCTGAGATCAAGGAGTGGGTTCGTGCAGTATCATAGAAATTGGCCATTTGGTTAGTATACTGGATAGGACCTATTTATGTCACAAAGTCAGGAAGGCAAAAAGAACTGCTTTTAGGACATTTGATTGTGGAAAAGGACAGCAGGACATTTGAACCAGAAATTAGCTGACCAGGTAATGATGCAGCCTGGTGTTGGAAATGTTAGAGTATTAGCATAAATGCTTGTGTGTAGTTCTATGTTTTCCTTGAGAAGGGGGTGCTCTACACAGGAACACTGATGTATATCTCTGGTCATTTGGCCAGTGTTGCTTGTGAAGAGATCACTTCCTATACTCATCCTCTTCCTGAGAGTTTCTTCTTGGGGGGTAATGAAGTTTCATGATTCTTTGTTTGGTAGCACACTTTCCTCTCTGCTCTTACCAAGCATGGATGCAAAAACCAGGCTTTGCTCCTAAAGATTTTTTTCTTCTTACTTGCACACATGGAGGTCAGCTATCTAGGGACCTCTGTACCAAAGTATAGTTTTCTCTACTGAGTAGTTATTTTGTAGCAATAAAGTAAGTTCTCTTTTTACCTACCAATGTACCCTGTTTATTTACCAGAAGCTCAGATCTAATTGTTTTTACCAAATATCTGTGGACGACTGTTGTTGTGTTGCTGCTGCTACTGAACTGATTTAACCACAAATTAACCAAAATCATAATTCTAGCAGGTTATGGGCCCAGATGGTCTCCACAAGATAATTTTGGGGGTTTTTGGTTTTGGAAGCCAGAGATTTTGGATTTGACACAAGTGAGGTTACCAGTGCATTTTGTTTTTCTGAGCTTTATAAACAGGAGGTTTTGTGTGAGAAGAGATGGCTCAAATATCCGCAGCTTATGGCCGTTCCTTGATACCTAAATTTACTGACCATAATTTTAATATTTGGCTTCAATGAATAAAACTTCAGATGGATGAAGAAGGAATCCTATATATTCCTGGAAATGGAATGTCCAGACGGACAAAAAGAGAGACAGATGTGGGAAAAGAATCATGCAAAGGTGCAGTCTTTTATTGCCCAGACTTTGGGAGATGATCAATATATTCATGTAAAAGATTAAACTGATGCTAAGAATATGATTAAAATCTTAAAGAAATACTATGGCAAAGCAGACATTAAACATCAAACAGATTGCTACAAAGATCTGTTTGCATTACAGTTTCCCAGTGGTGGGAATTATTTGAAGCATATTCAAACCATAAAAACACTCCTTAGTAAACTTTATCTAGCTGGTGGTAGTCTAGATGACCAACAGAAAATAGCACTGATATTAGGATCTTTGCCACAAGAATTTGGTCCATTTATTTTTGGGATTAGAATTTTGCAGCAATCTATGCAATACAATTTGATGTTTGATGATATATTATGTAGATTTAAGTTAGAAGCAGAGCAGATTCAAAGTTTACAAAGAAAGGGAGAGAACAACTTCTCTCAATGAGATTTGCAATCTGCATCAAATTTCACAGCTGGAACTTAACAAAGGCAAGATTTACATTTGAAACACCAAATGGCTCATTAACAAGGAAGAGAGATCTTCATTGTTTTTCATGTGCTCAAAGAGGGCATTTTCAAAGGGACTGTATAGCAAATCAGAAATCACCAAGTTCAGCCAATGGTAGCTCTCGTCAACTTACAAGCCAGCAAAAGCAGGAACAGAGAGCAAATGATTTCAAGCATGTTAAGAATCATATGAGATTGCTAGCAACTGTGAACAAACCAAATGATGTTATTCTCACAGATTCGGGAGCAAGTAAACACATGGCAGGAAATTCAGATTTGTTGAATAACTTGAATCCAATTGATCACAGTGAGGTTGTGAAAACTGCAAGTGGGACATTTCTTCAAGCCATGCTTGAAGGAGATTGCTTGTTAAGATTCAATACAGACCATGGCACAAATTTAATCACAGCTAAGAATATTTTATTTGTACCAGGGTTAGATCAAGCCATCCTAAGTGTATCGGTCATAACTGATAAAGGGTATGATGTGGATTTCAGTGGCAATTTATGCACAATAACTCGTGATGGAGAACTATGTGCCAGAGCATTGAAGAAAAATGGTGTTAATGAACTGGACTGTACCAGAGAGCAAGTCGACATGCTGCAATCCGGTGTAAATTCAAATGCAGACTGCTCTCACTTAGGCAGAGAAGATTAAGTCATTTTCACATGGATGGGATAAAAAGTTTGAAGAGAAATGATTTGACTAGAGGTCTCGAATTACAAGAATATAAATTTGATACCTCAAGATGTGTGCATTTCATAAAGGGAAAGGATACTAGACCTTCCATCCCAAAAATCCATGAGCATAAAACTTAAAGGATTCTACAGATAGTTCATTCAGACTTATGTGGACTAATCCAAACTATATCTAGAGGTGGAAATCATTATTTGCTGACCTTTATAGATGATTATTTCAGATACTGTGTGGCATATTAAAGGAAAAGAGTCAGGTCTGTGGGCTACTGAAGCAATATGTAGCCATGGTTAGTACTAAATTTGGCAAATGACGTGAGGCTATACAAACAGACAACACTGCAGAATATCTTTCACATGAAGCACAGACATACTTGAGAGAACAGGGAATTGAACATAAGTGTTGCATTTTTTTACATGCTTGAACAGAATGGGATTGCTGAGAAAAAGAACAGATCCCTGATAGAGATGGTCAGATGAATGCTGCTCGATGCTAGACTTCCCAACCAATACTGGGGAGAGGCTGCAGTGGCTGCAACATATTTACAAAACAGACTCCCAGTGAAAGCAACCAATAAAACCCCATTTGAACTATGGCATAACAGAAATCCAAGTATGGACCATATCAGAGTTTTTTGTTCATTAGCCTATGCTCATATTCCACAAGGGAAAAGGTCCAAACTAGATGACAAAGTGGAAGAAGGCATAATGGTGGGGTACGAGGCTGGAAGTAGAGGATATAGAATTCTGAACCCGAAAACAGGAAAAATCACAGTGGGGAGTATTGTATATTTTGATGAAAGTGAGAAACCAGGCATGACATGTGCAACTAAAGATTGTACACAGAGACACGAGATATAGACCAACTACTGGAATATATGCCTACGTTTGAAGAGGAAGAATTTTTGTGAATACACAAACAGAAGGGGAATATGAGCAAGTAGAACCAGATTTGGAACTCAATGTGGCTAAGGAAGCAGACAGGGTTCCAGAACCACAGCTCAGACATTCATCTCAAACAAACAGAGGAGTACCACCTCTATGCTTTTCCTACATTGCAAGGACCAAAGTACCAAGTAAATGTTCTACATCAAAGGAAATACCTGTGGATGTTTGTACCAAGCCTCTACCAAGAAATCAATTTCAGTTCCTGAGAAATAAGATGAATTTTGTCACATAAAGACAAGCATAGCTGAGAAGGGGTGTTGGAGAATCAGCATCAATGCTTGTGTGTAGTTCTGTTTTCCTTGAGAAGGGGGTGCTCTACACAGGAAGACACACACACACATATATAATATAATATAATATAATATAATATAATATATTATATATGGTCATTTGGTCAGTGTTGCTTGTGAAGAGGTCACTTCCCATACCCCTCCTCTTCCTGGGGATAATAAAGTTTTATGATTCTTTGTTTGACAGCACACTTTCCTCTCTGCTCATACCAAGCATAGATGCAGAAACCAGGCTTTGCTCCTAAAGATGTTTTTCTTACTTGCACACATGGAGGTCAGCTATCTAGGGACCTCTGTACCAAAGTATAGTTTTCTCTACTGAGTAGTTATTTTGTAGAACCTAGATGTAGCAATAAAGTAAGTTCTCTTTTTACCTACCAGTGTATCCTGTTTATTTACCAGAAGCTCAGATCTAGTTATTGTTGTGTTGCTGCTGCTGCTAAACTGATTTAACCACAAATTAACCAAAACTATAATTCTAACAGGGGAAAATGTCAAGCATTTCTAAATCACTAGAAAGGCAGCAAAATGTACTAAGTAACTGTAGGAGTTGCTTCCATTCCTCTTAGGACACAGATCCCATGGGACCTTACCTATAGCACAAATGATATATGGGAAATTTGTCCATGCTGCTGGAGTTTTGTGGATTCCCTCTACCAAATCTTAGGGAGTTTTTTCCTCTCAGGTCTTGAGCCACTGCTGTGAAGGCTTGTACAACAAGAAGGCTCTGAATTACATCTCTGGTACTCTAATCTGTGGCTCCAATGACACAATGGGTCCAAATGCATCCATTGACCACCTTTCTCTCTATTTACCTCCCATCATTCTTGGCTTTTTTGATGCACCAGTGTCACACAAACACAACACCAACAATTGAGCTGGAGAGTTCTGAGAATTAGTATCCAGGCTTTAGTTTAAAGCCACCTCACATCAGTTATCAACCTTCCTCATCTTCCACTGTCATCCACCTTGAAATTAGCTCTGTCAGGAGACCTGGAAGAGAATGGGAATTTGCTGAAGCTTTGTTCAACACTCTGAGACTTGGCAACTCTAAAATTACTTGTAGATTTGATTGCCTCTTTGCTAATAATTATATGGCTCCTGTGCTTAGATCTGTTTGGCTGTTTCATTTCTATTTCGTAATATTAAAATAAAATGTATCTGCATGCATCTGAAACCCCAACTTCTGAGTGTTGTTTAGTGAACAGTGTATTTGACTGTCCAAGTGCTTTCTCATCACTGAGACATAAAAGGCTGTGAAGATGATTGTTATGAATTTTCAATTTTGTATGCAAGGTTGGAAGGCTTTTTTAAACAAACAAACAAGGAACTCATCTTATTGTCTGAATAAGGACAAGTCCCCTTCCATTTTTTCATTAAACTGGCACAATTTTCAGGGGATTTGTGCCCCAAAGTCATGCACAAAGACCCTACAAAAACATCCATAAATACCATTATCCCAAACCCACAAGCACTCCAGAAAAAATACCTCTGTATTTTTCTTATGTATCTTCAGTTCCTCTCAAACTGTAATAGTCATTTATGATGACCAGGAAATATTGGTCCCTGTTCCCCAAACATTTGCCCATCTCTGTTCCAGCATGAACAGGGAACCTAATAAAGCAAGATCTGTACTCAAATATATAATTGATTCACAAACAAGGGCACAGTGATCCTCCTTTAAATTTTAACACCCCCATACTATTTTTAAAAATTAAAAACTGCACTATTGCATCCACTACTGATTGGTTGGTTTGTTCATTTTATCAGCTGCCTGTTTAACCCCTTTGAGGATTGCAGGGGCAGAAAATTAGCCTCTGGATCCACTAAAGTTACACACTTTGTTCTAAATGTTTCCACAGTGGGAAGTTAGTGTTTGTCTCTCTCTCTCTCTCTTTTTTTTTTTTTTTTTTGGGGGGGGGAGACTTGTATAAAAAACAAGAACCATACAGAACTTAAAAAACAAAAAAACTTGCTTTTAAAATGGTAGACTCTTGTTTATGACTGAAAACTACATTAGAATTGTTCAGAGATTAAGAGGCTATTTAAAGTAATTAATTGATGAGAATGTTTTCCTTTCCATTTTTCTTTTATGGGATAGTATATGAAATGTTTCTGGAAAAACCTGAAGCAATTTACTTTTTGAAGAACATGCATCCCAAATAATAGCTAACTTTCTTTTTTTAAAAAAAAAAAATACCCCAGTTAAAATCTCCGCCCTCTCTCTTTTTCTTTTTCTTTCTATATGAACTTTATCAAAAAGAAGAAGAAGAAGAGTGAACTGGTACTTTGACTCCAGCTAGAATTTCAGTAGTCTCATTAAACATTAACAAAAGGGAAAGTGTATTCTGCTCTTTGTAATTCTTGATCTGTCACTTCTTAATTGTGGATCCCTAATGGCTACATTACCTTATGTATGTCATAATAGTCCTTAGTCACTATAGCTGTGACTGGTAGCTTATGTGAAAGAGTGACCAGCCATCATGTTTTCATTTTCTTTGTAGTCTAGCAAAAAGTCTGCCAAATTGTTAAGGCTCATGCAGCTTCTTTCATAAAATGGATGCTATTCTAGGAAATCAGAATGATTATTTTCAGATGGTCGTTACTTATTGTTATTTGAAATACTTATAAGCTTTTTTGTTGGATGAATTTATGAAGAATTGTGTTACCTGGTATCACATTATACTGTTTAATTTGGAATACATTTAACCGCCATTCTGTTTAAACAGTGTCAGACACTCCTGAGTGCGTGCCAGACAAATTCTTTCAAAATGGTTGCCAAGCTATAAGATGGCTGCCAAGGTATGAATACATAGAACAGGTCCAAAATGGTGATCAACTTTACAAAATTTTGCTGGCATTTTATCCCCTTCAAAACAAGGAAGATGCTGAACTTGGCACCAGTCTCTTGGCACTACATTTTATAGAGTCATCCAGAGATCTGAGTAGTAACTGTGTTCTTGTTTCACAGTACTTGGCAGAAAGCTCTTTAAGGGATGACATGAGGTGAACTAGCTAGTGTAAAATAATGCTAGGAGTTTTCTTTCCTTGGCTACAGTATACCAAACATGAACTGGAAGGATATTTTATTTTCAAAGAACTCTGAAGTAAGCAGCTGTCAAGGATATTTCAGACTATTTTCTTTTTGTAACATGCATCTCTAAACAAATGCAAACTTTAGTATATACTGCAAGCTTCAAATGTATTTTAGTTGCTGCATTTGTTTACTTACATTTATAGCAAGTTGCATTCTGGCAGTAGAGTTGCTTAGCAGATTGAAATAAAATCATAGGGTTGAATTAAAACACACTGCTGTTAATGCTGATTAGAATTTTAGCTTAGTGTAAACACCGAATTTTGTGTCCAACTTTTCAGGGACTTGGCAAAGACTCAACAGGAATTTCTTGGCTATAGAGAGAATAGTGTGTACTTGAATGCTTTTACATGCTTGTAGAGGTAGAACTTTGCTGTTTCTGCTAGTGTGATGGTTAATTATATAGCTGCATAATATGCTATGTGGTTCCCAGGTAGTTGTAAAGATAGAAGAGAAAGAATAAGATAAAGCAAACTGTTACTGTTTAAGAACAGCAAAAAGCTGAAATGTGTTTAAATCTTATACATAGCTGTCTAAATGCTTGTCTGCATTGAATCAAGTTTTAAATGCACCACTGGGTGGAAGTATAGTTAGTAAAGCACAACATATATTTACAGATTTTTGGATGATTTATTGAGGGGGGGATATGTGTGTGTATATGTTTTGGAATATAAAAATTTCTATATGAGTTTTAACAAAAGAACATTACCTTCTAAAGAAATGCTTATTTTAACTGCAGTGTCAGAATGCCTGGGGGGGGGGGGGGAGGGTAAAATCCCACTGGCTTCACTTTTGCTTCTTTGTGTTTTCTCTCAAGTTGTTTTATTCTACATATTTGTAAAACACACAGAGAGAGACCTCAAAACCAAAATTGTGAAGGCATCTTCTTGTAACCTTAGCTATCTCCTCTTTGCAGTCATATCTGTGATAGAAGATGTGAATAGGCCATCTCATTTCTACTCTAAACATTGTAAATTACCTGATATGCTTTTGCCCTGCAGTCAAACCAGCTGAGCAAAAGATCTGACAGTTGTAGATTTACTCTTCCTATTTAGACCAGGGTGAGTTCATACATATATGTTTGTATTTTTTTAAATATTTTATTAAATAAAGCTATCAAATACGACATATAAAACAAACAAACAATATCCTACTATAATACATATAACATCTCCCTACATTCATCCAACTATAACACAGACAACACAAAACAACACAAAAACAATACAAAATATCACCAAACTTACAGAACACTATGACAATAGCATAATATACATATCATACACATTACACATACATATATAACAATACAAACAATAGCTAAACTTCCTGAGGTAAAACAGCGAAAGCAAAAGTTTACTTAAAGTGAAGACTTGTTGATAGCATTCCCATATTTTTTCTGCGATTTACTTTTTACTATTATTTCCATAGCTATATTCTAGAACTTAACATAGATTGTACCTATAAATACCTTTAATCGAATTGTTTAACTTAAAGACATATCTGTGTCCATATGTTGTTTTCTACTATAAAGATGCTTATCCACTTCTTAAGTGTTCTATTACTCCTTATAACCCATTCTAATAAATCTTTTCAAAACTTTTCCTTGTGTATTAATATCCCTGTTACTAGACATATTTTAATTTAGAAGATTGAAACATTCCACTTTTTTCCACAATAATTATACAATGGTTTCCATTTAGTGTTTATCTCATTTTTATCTTTACCTTCTAACATTCTATCTTTTTTGTCAAATTCCACGATTTCCAGCAATCTGTATAACCAGTTATCTATGGTAGGTACTTCTTCTAGTTTCCATTTACTAGCAAGTAGTATCCTTGCTACCGTGGTCATGTACAAAAGAAGCTTCCATGTGCTCTTCCTCTCTTGAATCTTTTTCTCGTGAATCATGTTAAGTAAATATAATTGTGGTGTACATTCAAATGTTGTGTTCAGTATTTCACATATTGTCTCATGGATAGATGACCTATGTTTGTATTTTTTAAGACAGTTAATAAATATCTTCCTCTCTGTATCCCCTAAATGGATACAGATGATAACTTATACTCAAGTGAATATAGCCTGATGAGGAAATGTTGATCACTAAATTTCTCCATTTGGACCACTCTTAAATTTGTTCATATCTAAGTCAGCTTGATACCTAAACCTGCATCTATTGGCCTTTAAGTAGCATCCCTATCCAACTGGATTCTTTCTTTTATCAACATAAAATAAACAAAAGTGGTCTCTCTCCTATCTAAGAATTGGAATTTCCCAGACTTTCTCAGGTTCTTGCTCCCTCTTTCATGGAAGCTGCACTTCATTTCATCTTTTAGTTATGTCAAGTTAACACACTGGTTCATTTTAGCATTTACTAGTATATAACTACATTGCATTATGACTCAATCTTGGCGAAAGGGATGAACTCACTCCTTTTGTGGTGTAACAATAACCTTGTATTATCTTATACTTAGAAGGTGTGGCCTCACAAGGGAAGAATGTCAGTGTGCTGCCCTGTGCTGTCTTGTAGGTATTGAGGTTGGTGGGGAGGTGGAGTTCTTTACAGAACAGCTCTAGATGCTTGTAGCATTTAAGGATAGCTGTGGTTTGTTAAAGTTGCTCACACATAGCTATTCTAGTTCACTTTGTAAGAACAGGGAAAGTAAAATATTGTTTCATAAAGTTAAAACTAATGGTAACATAGGGCCTAAGCAGACGGCTTAATAGGCCGTCTTCGGCGCAGGGAAGGGGAGGGGCAGCCGCACGCTCGGCACCCCATCCCCCTCCTGAGGTCGTCCTTGGAGCCACCAGCCCTCTGCACGGCCGGCGCTCCAAGGAGGACCTCCCGCCGCAGCGTCCGGACACGCTGCGGTGGAAGGGTCGCTAAAAGTGCGCCGCAACATTTTGCAGCGCACTTTCGGCAACATATGAAAGGAGCGCTATTTTAGCGCTCCTTTCCAGGGGCGCCGACGGTGCACTGCTGGATCGAGGCATGGGGATGCCTCGGTCCCACGGCGCACCTTCCCAGGGCGGCCCACGGCCGCCAGTCTGCTTAGGCCCTAACCAATTGAGGGCCTCCTAACTAAAACTAACTACTTATTTTTAAATGTATTTTTTCAAGCTCTGAAGTACAACCCCCACCCCTGCTGGAATGACAAGTTGTATCTGATAGTGTTTCTGCTCCGACTTAACCATTAGAGGTAGAAGGCCCTGATGTTCTTTGCATTTGGTTATTCTTTTTAGTTCAGCCTGTAGTTACCTTCATTTGTGTGAGATGAAACCTGTTACTTTGTCTTTGATGTAACTGAAACATCCAGAAATGGTAGCAACAGTTAGCACAGATTCTGTGTTTTCCAGAGCCACTTCCTTTTTAGTTTTAAATTGGTTCAGTTTTGGAAATACACATATTTGGAGTATATAAACTTAGTGCATTAACATACATGTAGGCAGATGTCACATGCATGATATGGTTTCTTTAGAGTGAATTTCAGTGCAGGGGAACCCAAACAGCTGTTAGCCCTTTTTATAGCTTCTTTAATCTATGTGCCAGCAAGTCAGTTTACAAAATCTGTTTTGTTGATGACTGCTGCGATAATAATTGTGGTGTTTTGTGGCTTGGCAAAAGCTAAGGGTCTCCTCCGAGGACTCTTGCCAAAACCTTTGAAGGGGTTGAGGTGGATTCCCTGCCAAAATGAGTCACCACTCTCTATTTTATTTAGTGTCCTTCTGCCAAGGCCTGAGACACTTTCTGTTTTCATTCTTTTGTAGGCTTTCCTTCCCACATTGTGGTTTTCTTCACAGCCAGAGCTATGTGTTCGCCAGCATAGGTGAGAGAGTGCAATGAACTCTCTAAATGCCACTGCTTAACTAGTGATTTTTAACCATTGTGCTTCCTCAAATGTGAATAATTTTTAATCCAGTTGATTACTAATTTAATCCAGTTGATGACTAATTTTTAATTTAATAAGATAGCTTAAAGTGCACAGCAGTTTCTTAAAGTTATGTGAAACAACTTCAAAGGTGTCAAGTTATCTGCTCAGTAAAAGAGTAAAATTGGCATATTTTTTCACTGTAGTAAAGTGTATATGGTCATGGGCTAGGTCTTTTTCCCCCTCCCTGATTTTTTGATGGAGAGAATCGTCAGATATCTCATTGACATCCTTTCCGTCCCACCTCACATAGGAACTGGGCAATAAAGCAGTAATGTTATAAAACAGTGCTTCTCAAGTTATCTGATATTTTTTGTTCCAGCGTGCCTGTGACTGGCATCATGACTGTGCTGACTGGGTACAGCTGTTCCATTTTTTCCCCTGGAAACTTGTCAAGGACTGGCAGCCAATGGTTCAGGGATTGGCAGTGGTCCAGGGACCACCACTTTAAGTAGCTCGCTTATCTATTACTGAACCTTTTCACCAAATTAATTAAATTGATAATAATTTTAATAAAAGTTGAATAAGTTTTGCTTTTGCTGTATTCATTTCAGTCACTTCTTCATTTAATTGACCAGCTATAATATTTTTGTGAAAGAAACTTCAGACTCTTGAATCATTTTATTAGAAGCATGATTCCATAAGAGTTCTCCTTTAAGAAAAGAATTGCATTTGTTAGAGCTTTCTCTCATTCATTTGATGTCGACATAAATACAGTAGAAGCTTCATTGGGGGTGTGGGAAGAACTATTGAAAACAGAAACACTATAGGAAAAAATAGTTTTCCCTGTGGGTTCCAAACCATACAATAAAAAAAGAACACAACAGACTCATTGAATGGCTGCTCATAAAAGTTTCTTTCTGTTCACCGAAATGCTGATTATCCAGATAATACAGCTATTCACAAATATATTTTTACACCATAACAAATAATAAAATAATTTTACAATAAAATCTCAGAGATAAAATCTCAGAGAATAACATAATAGATACTGAGATTAATTTAAGAAACAGAAAATTTCATCTAGTTCATGCAGTTGATTAGAAATTATTTCTAAAAGCTCTTTTTTTGTCTCTAAATCATGGCCCATTAAAGCTTGCTGAAGTTCACAGGGTATTTCTCTCTCTCCCCGTGTTCTTAAAGAAGCTGCTTTTTGCACATAGAAATCTTGTGGGTCTCATGTCTGTTTTTCTAGTCCTCTTAGCAATGGCTCCCCTCTGAGACAAATCCCACTGAAGCCTTTAGTATCTAATTGCAAAAGAAAAGAGAAAGTGACAGATTCACTGTACATTCCTATATGTGGCTATTCAAAAACAAGCCCAATTGAGTTCAGTAGGTCTTACTCCTAGGTAAACATGAATAGGATTACAGTCAGGCCTGTGAGACTCCATGGATTTTAATTCTGAGCCTAGATGGGTTAAGATTTACTGTGTGGGTTAATATCCATAATTTACCAGACTTCTAAAGCTCATTAGAATTACTGTGTTGTAATACAAATAGTCCAGTTTGAACACTAACGGTTAAAGCTATGTCTGAGTAGTATGATTCTAGGGGGTCAAACATGTTGCTGCAGATGTGAACATGTTTAACTGAACAAATTGACTGTGTAATTTGATGGTTGATAATTGCATGAACTGGAGCCATCTTTGCTCCCAAAGAAGACATGGGAGGAATGAAATCATAGAAGAAATTCTGCCATAAATCCCACAAGCATCATTGTGTATATTAACTATGGCTATTCATGCAGTCTGATTATATAGATCCTTTCTTGCCATCACTTCACTCTATGCATCTGAGGAGGTAGACCTTGGGGTGACATGGGCAAAATAAAGTGGCTTTTAGCCGCTTTGAATGTGGGGCATTTAGATGATGCATGAGGTGAAAGTGGGTGGAAGGTGGAATGAAGCCATATTCTGGAGCAAAAAGAAGCCCTAATACTTTGACTTAAGATGGAAAATGTGCATCTTTGCACCTGGATATAAACAGCCCAGTGCCAGTGCGGGGCTGTGACAAAGCAAAAATATGAAAGTGTGTCAACTCCAATGGATATATTTACAACAACCACAATCCAGACAACCCACCAAGGGGGCATGAGGTGAAGAGGGCATGTAGGAGGGGCCTCCATGATTGTGCTTTGCCAGTGTTTCACTCGGTTCACCAATGCCCTGTACCGGCAGTGCATCACAGTGACTGTGTGGCCAATCAAAGGAGCAGCCATTCAATAGAATAACAATTCTATTGGGTGGGACATGGGGGGTAATTCGAGGGCACAGGTGGTGTGTTTATGTGACATGTGGAGAGGTAACAAAAAAATAACCACACAGTGCAGCTTGACACCATGCTGTGCATACATGTGGGTGCTTGGCCCACCTTAGGAGTGGACTGTAAGGACAGTAGGGTTTCTACCCACTGCAAGATTGAGCTGCTTTTTCCTGCTCATCTGTTTCAGCCCTAAGTCTATGAAGGCTCATGCTATAACTTCTATTGCTCAATTAGTCTCAAAGGTTCCACAGAGTCCACTGTATACTGGTTATATATCAATGTAACTCTAAACAAATGTATTTTAGACAACAGTGATAGGTTATCACTAGATGTTTACAATATAACAGCAGTAGAAAATGGTGTACTCTGCTCCTTTTACCTTATGGTCATGTGTACCATTAGGACTGGCTAAAATGAGTCCTGAGCCTGTATGAGTATGTGGCTGTCATACTTTGACCACATCATGAGAAGGCATGACTTACTAGAAAAGATGACAGTGCTTGGAATGATAGAAGGTAGTTAGGAAGAGAGGAAGACTGCACACCAGATGGTTAGACTCAGTCAAGGAGACCATGACCCTGAGACTGCAAAACCTGAGCAGAGTGGTTGAGGACAGAGGCTTGAAAATGCTTTATTAGGGTTGCCACAGGTTGAGGTTGACTTGAAAGCAATTTTATATAGGTGGAACATAAGCTGCATATTAATTATTATTTTCTTTCCTCCTTCTTTCCTACTTTTCCTATATTGGTACATTCTGGGTAACAAGCATGCTTTCAGATTTCTGAGGTATAGAATATCAAAGCTTAAAATTCATAGGAAAGAAATGAAACAAAACTGTTACATTTCCCCCTCTCCTTTCATTTTATTTTCCTTTCCTCCCTTCATTTGTGTGAAATTAAAGTGAACCCCATCAATTGCAGATTTTATTATTGCTCTCTTATTGAATGGTTTGAAGGGGAAAACATGAAAGCAGAAGGGCAGAAGGCTTTCTGAAGCTTTACTTGTCATGGCCATATACTACTAATTATGCAGCAACCACTAGGACTGATAAATTTGGGAGACACATTTCTAAATTTATTGAAGAAGGAGTCTGGGATGTTGATAGGGAGAACTTGAAAAAGGTAGTTGGAATCTGGATAAAATATTCATAGATACAAGAATTTCTACTACCAAGCAAGGGCTGCTGGGTGCCATGATGACTGTGCCTCTGATTTCCTAATTCCTGTTTTCCCCTGTTTTCTCAGCTCTGTGTTTAAATAAACTCTTCTGGTTATGCTTTTCACACATCACTGCATTTGGCTTCAAAGAATCCTTTTAATAACTTATTCTTTGGTTTTATTTCCTTTTGAACATGAAATGGTTTTAACCAAACATGCTGTGTACTGTACACCCCCACTAACACTGACAGTGAGGCAGAGAGTTTATATGTAACAGTGAGTTTGTGTTCTTTTTACTTATACAGCCTGCTGTCATTAAGTTTTTAAAACAGTTTTTTAAAAAAACAACACAAAAAACTATGTCAGAATATTCCCTGAAATATTCTCTCTGGGCCATGTTAAACACTGTTTTTTGGCACCTTTAAGGACACCAAAAAAAAAAAAAAAAGGTATAATGCAGGCCATAGTTACACTGCCTCCCTCTATAACCATGTAGTTATCCCAATGCATTGGTCTATTTGTGTATCAAACTGACATGCCAGTGATTGATGGACCAGGCAGGTGTGCATTGATACACTAACAGTACACACAAATGGGCCTGCACAGATATGAAGTTGTCATGAATATGATGGCTTAAAGATACAATGTTTGCACTGATAATGTGTGTTACTATGTGAACCACACATTAGCATGTATTTGTTGTTAACTGCCATCGACTTTGACTTATGGCGGCCTTATGAATGAGGGACCTCCAAGTCATCCTATCATCAATAAGTCCTGTTCAGGTCTTGCAGACTCAGGGCTGTGTCATCCTTGACTGAGTCTATCCATCTGTAAGATGGTCTTCTTCTTTTTCTACTACCTTCTGCCTTACATATCATTAATGTCTTTTCTAAAGAGCCATGCCTTCTCATATGACCAAAATACAACAGCCCTAGTTTAGTTATTTTGGCTTCTAGGGAGAATTCAGGCTTGATTTGCTCTAGGACCCATTGATTTGTGTTTTAGCAGTCCATGGTATGCATGCAGTGCTTCTCCAGCACCACATCTCAAATGAGCTGATTTTCTTCATATCAGCTTTCCTTACTGTCTAGCTTTCACATCCATACATGGTGATGAGAAATACAATGGCATGAAAAATTCTACTAATTCAGCAAAATATTCAGCAAAACAATCTCCTTGATTGCATATCCTCCTACCCTGAAGCCATGCCATTAACAACGGAACAATACCTATTCAACACAGAACAGAGAGATGGGGTAGCAATGGGAAGCCCTCTAAGCCATGTGATAGCAAACTTCTACATGGAACACTTTGAAAAACAAGCCCTGGAAACAGCACCAAAAAAGCTCACAACTTGGTTCCGATACGTGGATGACACTTTCACCATTTGGAGCCATGGAGAAGAAGATCTGGCTGGGTTCCTGAATCACCTGAACAACATCCACCCTTACATCCAATTCACTATGGAAAAAGAAAAGGAAGGAACACTGCCATTCCTGGATGTCCTAGTCATCCGCAAACCAAACCAACGTCTGGGACACACAGTATACAGAAAACCCATACATACAGACAGATAACTGCACAAGAACTCTAACCATCACCCAGGACAAAAAAGAAGCACAATAAAAACACTGGTAGACTGGGCAAAACGCACCTGTGAACCCCACTTCTTGGAAGAGGAATTGAAGCACCTAAACTGGGGCTCTACAGGCAAATGGTTACTCCAGCTCAGACATCAGAAGGGCTGCCAGACCCAGAAAAACCCAGAGGACTGAAGACAAGCAGCCACCCAACGGGAAGGTATTTTTACCATATATCAAAGGAGTCACAGACAGAATAGGGAAAATAGTGAGGAAACACAACCTCCAAATGGTTTACAAACCAACCAAGAAAATCCAACAAATGCTGCGCTCAGCGAAGGACAGGAGAGACCCTCTCACAGCTGCAGGAGTTTACCGCATACCATGCAGCTGTGGACAAGTCTACATAGGGACCACCAAACGCAGTGTACAAACACGAGTCAAGGAACATGAGAGACACTGCAGACTGGGCCAGCCAGAAAAATCAGCAGTAGCAGAACACATTATAAACCATGCTGGGCATAAAATGCTGTTTGAAAACACTGAAATTCTGGACCATGCCAACAACTATCAGGTCAGAATGCACAGGGAAGCCATTGAAATCCACAAACACTTGGATAACTTCAACAGGAAAGAAGAAACCCTTAAAGTAAACAAGATATGGCTACCAGTCCTACAAAATAAGAAAATCAGCAAATGCAAATGGGAAACCAACCAGGGTCAGGGGCTTTCCCAGCAGACAATAGCAGACAATCTCCTTGATTGCATATCCTCACCTGGAAGCCATGCCATTAACAACAACTATATCTATTCAACACAGAACAATACACAGTTTACATGAGAATCGCAAATAATCTCCTTGATTGCATATCCTCCTACCCTGAAGCCATGCCATTAACAACAGAACAATACCTATTCAACACAGAACAATACACAGTTTACATGGAAATCACTCCTCCCTACCCAGGGTCTCACAGTATATATAGACCCACTCTCTTCTATTACAGTATTCTCTGAAGATGCCAGCCACAGATGCTGGCGAAATGTCAGAAAGAAACTCTTCTAGAACATGGCCACACAGCCCGAAAAACTCACAAAAACCTATCAGCAAAATATCTTTGCACTTAAAAATTGTGTTTAGTTCTTTCATAGCTATCTTTCCAAGTCCTAGTCTTCTGATTTCTTGACTGAAATCCCCATTCTGATCAATTACTGATCTAAGGTATGGAAAATCCTTTACTCTTTCTATTTCTTCACCATCTATATTAAACTTATGTAAATCATACGTGGTAATTATTTTTATTTTCTTCATGTTCAAAATTAAACCCTCTTTAGCCCTTTCCTCAACTTTTCTCTATAATCATTCCAGGTCCTTGCTGTTTTCTGCTAGTAGTATGGTGTCATCTGTATATTTCAGATCATTGGTGTTCCTTCCTCCAGTTTTCACTACCTCTTTCCTCTGACTCTAATCCTGCTTTGCATATGATAATTTTTATATTAAAGTTAAACAGATATGGTTGCCTGTCCCTATGTATTTGGTTACCTACACTTAGCTATTTGTCTAAGTGTCCTAAAGGCATCAGATGCTGTCCGATCTTGGAAGCTAAGCACGGTCATCCCTGGTTAGTACTTTGATGGGATATTGACAATAAATACCAGGTGCTATAGACTATATTTCAGAGGAAGTAACTGGCAAAACCACCTCTGAGTCTTCCTTGCCTAAGCAAACCTTATGAAATCTATAGGGTTTGTCATGTCATGCCTCTAGGACCCTGGTGCAGATTCTTAACACAGACAATGAGTACTCAGACAGAGAGACAGAGTGACAAGGAGGCCAAGGCTTGAGACAGAGCATCTCCCCAGCAGCCACAGCCTTCATAGGGGTGGAAACACTCCAAACATTTATATCTAAAATGCTCAGTAATCAAACAGCACCTTCAGGAGACTATCAGACCATAAACAGCCCGGCCCCTCCCTCAGGAAGTTGTTGATGATAACTTACCTTTGTGGTAGAAACAACATTCATGCCTGCACACACTGACTGATAGCCTTAGACCTTGTTCTGTTTATTTACTACACTCTTCAAACTCCCTTTGGACTTTTGCCTGTATTTATTGCTAGACTGTGTTTGACTTGGATGGAACTGACTTCACTACTTCAAACTCTTTTCTGGTGAACTACGCTTCTCCCTATGTTTCTCTTACCTTCCTGCATTCCCTTTTCGAGGGTCTTGTCTTATAGTGAGACCAAAAACAGGACAGATTGCCATAAAGCAATGGGCAACTTGAACGTACATACACATACACATGTCCCTACTTATTAGCTTGAGTTTAGGAAAGAGAGAAGCACTAAGCTATATTGTAAGCCCTACACACAGGCTACCTAGTAGCAATATTAAAGTTGTCTTACATGAATTACAAGGGACTTTATGACATGTAATCAAGACTCTATATTCCTTGTTATCATGCCTCACCTTTCAAAATTGGCTGTAGGAGGTTAGGGGACTATCTAGAGCAAATCTGGGGTGTATGTAGGACTACAGTGGGAAGGTGTGGAAGGGAATGTACCTTTAGCTTAAAACATGTCTTGGTTCCCCAAGTCTACCAAAACCATTGTATGCTTCCATGATCAGTCTTGCAGGACTGAGGATTAGTCATGCAGGACTAACTGTGACATCTCAAGGGCTGTATTAGACCACTTCTGTTTTTGCACTCAATAAGATTTGTGCTGGACTAGTTCAGGATCAAACTACTTCCATCTAAATACAGTATTTCTGGTGGAAACAGATTTGCCAGCCCTGCCAACAAAAGAGAGAGCATATTTGGAAATCATCTTCTCCCCTTCTCTACAAACAGCATTTTTATGATTGGGCTGTACTGGAGTGTTAGGGACTCTTGGCATCAGCTTTTTGACATATGGTGGACTAAATTGTTAGTCCTGACTGGAATAGACACACCGGACCAATGGGATTTACCTATGTGTTTACTCACCATGCCATAATTGATTGAATGGGTCTACTCTAGTTGGGACTAACCAACAGGATGCCAGTCTTGGAGGTTACACCACTTACGCCTCTGCCCAAATTATTCCTGTGGCAGAATATGACTGTGATTACGGCAAACTTTTCAGAACGGTTAGAGGAGATCAAGAGTAAATTACTACTATATCGAGACTTGAAAAAGGTAGTTGGAATCTGGGTAAAATATAGATACAAGAATAGGTCACTACTTTTACTCTCAGAATACTTAGTAATTTCTCACTCTTCTATTTGTCTCACTTTTAGCCTAGCTATCCAGTACTTTTACAGAATGAAACAAATGAATTCTTAAATTAAGTCAAAAACTGTGCTGATCTGTATCAGTCATAATACCAACAGTAACACTGAATGCTGCCTTTCCTACATTTATTCATCCAAATAGTTCTCAAAAATGTTACCCAAATGACAGAGCTGAGAAGTACTACTTCTTTGGACTTTAGCTCCCAGAATCATTCAGCTACCATATCTTTTTACTCAGCAGTGCCACCAGATGAAGGCTGGCAGTATGTGGTGGATGCATTTATTATGGTTGCCTGCCTTGGTGTCCCTATTTCACTTACATCAAAAGAGTTCAGACAACTTTGTGCAGATGTGTTTAGAGAATATGGCTTGGATATTACAAAATGCTAAATCTAGCAAACTTCCTACTTATGAGGCATGAGGAGACAGATGCTATAGATGATTTTCCCCAACCTTTCTCTGTTGTCAAGAACTATTCTGCTTGGCTTTGTGTTAACAAATAGAGAAAATACTGAAAATGTGCTAAGAAAGGCCTATTTTCTTTTTTTAAATGGGACAGAATGATGGTAGTGAGTTCGCCCTATAGAAGATGGTTGATCTTTTGTGTTTCCTGACTCCTTTCTGATTTAATCCCTTTCCTATCATACCTCAGAAAGTTAAAACTGAGACATGAACTAAAGGCCTGTGACCAAGAAACCACAGGGACAGTTAGCTCTTAAGAAAAAGTAAATGGATTCTGGGCAATAGCAGAAACTGGAAGGAACCCAATGAAACTGAGGAAATGCCAGCTGGGGAAAGGGAGGCCACAGGTTTTATCATGAAATGATAGCCTTTCTTAAGACATTGAGAAGCCTCAGAAAAATAGCCGAGAGACTGAGGTACAGAACTGGTCATGAGAAAAGGTGATTTGAACAGCTTTTACTGGCAACATCTCTACTACAGTCTAGAGTTGCAAAATATACTTTTTGGACTATAGCTCCCAGAAACCCCCCCCCCCTCGCTGTTCTGGGAGCTGTAATTGAAAAAAGTAACTTTCCCAAGCGCTGCCACAGATTTGGGCCACTGTTTTATACAGTAGCTATATTCAATAGTCACTGTCTGTTTTGTCTCATGAACACACAAACATGCAGTGAGAGGGGGAAAAGCTGCACTTCTTTTGAGTTGAAAGGAGAAAGTCTTGAGGTGTTTTCTTGAAAATGTCACTCATCACAGGCATCCACCAAATAAAAACCCTTTCACTCACCTGATCCTGCCAGATAGGTTATAAGGCTTGAGACTGTGGTCTGGTTTCAGTTCATGTTCTGTATTATTATGGACAGACAATGCAGTTGCACCAGTACAAATTAAATATTGCTTTCTTTTCCTCAGGAGCCCACATACATTTAATGCATTTAATGCATTTAAGTCATGCTGAATTCAGAGGTGCTTAGTTCTCAGTAAACATGTATATGAAATTACAGAATGTTTTGTTACCCCGTTTATGAGCTAAAAGTAAGTGAAGGCCAGTGTTTAAAAACAACAACAACAACAGTTGGCCATAAAAACAGATTGCAGAGTTTGCACACTGTGAATTGTAATTAAAGTATAAGGGGTGCTTATTATATCAACAACTGGCATGAGTACCCCTGAGCAGCAGGTGACCCCAAACATGTGATGTCCCTAACAGCTAGGATCCTTCTTTCACTGGTTTAGCAGTCTGAAAGACCAAATTGAAAGAAGCCTAGAGGCTGTATATTTCATTGGGTCCCAAGGGAAGTGTGGAATACAGCTTCCTTCTGCTTTGCTGGGATATAGCCAAAAACTTTTTAGAAGCTCTGCTTCTGACAGAGCCTTGTTGAAAGGAGGAGGGGGGACAATCTTCCACCCATTGCCCATAGGACCATAAATCTGACATTTCCCACAGTTTCTTTGAGGCAGTGATGTTGCTGTGTCAGCAATATGTCTTGAATCTTATGCTTTGCATTGTTTGCAGAAGAGAAGTTGAACTTTCAAGGGACTTCAAATGCTTCCCCACACACACACACACACACAATGTCCAGCAATTCCTGCGGTACAAAGCCTTGGAGGATTATAAAGTACATAGCTCAAAAGAGGATTTAGCTTTATCTTTGCTTGGAACATAAATGTCCTATATAATATGCATTTTTTAAAAACTATGGGTGAAAATGAACTAAATATGAACATGCCGTTCTGCCAACAAATAAGGCACTATGTGGGAGGAGGGGAGAGAAAAAGAAATATAGTATTTATTTTGTCATATTCAAACAAAAGAATCAAATAGCTAAACAAAATGAATACAAAACAAATCCAAATTTTTAAAAAATAGATTTTAAAAAAGCAATCTTCTGCATGTGCCTGCGTGTTCATCTGTGAATCAATAAGTCTACCAGAGGTTTGTCTTAGGTGGAAAGCATTGCTGCTGCTGCTGCTGCTGCTGCTGCTGCTGCTGCTGCTCCTGCTCCTGCTCCTGCTCCTGCTCCTGTTGTGTGCCCTCAAGTTGTTTCCCACTTATGGTTACCCTAAAGCGAACCAACCATGGGATCTTCTTTAGAGCAAATCCTGTATATTCCTACAGACTAACAATATCATGATAGTGTCTTTTGTAAAGGCTTGTATCACTTTATGGAACATAGGGTTATTGGTGGCTATCAGGTATAATATCTAGAAATGATGTATTTCTTAGCTCTTATATGTGGAGTCAAATACAAACTAGGTTTGCTTGCCTCACATGTGATCTTCCCATGAATTAAAGATAATAGACTTAGGTGGACCATCATCCTGACACAACATAATTGTTGAATTGTTCCAAGATACCTTTCTGAAAGGCACAGTTTTCTTTGTTGGTAACCAACAAATTCAGTGCACCTCTACTAATCCTTTATCAACAGCATTATTAGGCCAATAATTATTATATGGGACAAGTATATGTTCTCCCTACTTACCTTGACAGTTTGGACAGTTACTAGGTTTGGACAGTTACTTTGTGGAAAGATGGAGAGATATTTGGGTGGCATCTTTAAGACTTTAAGATTTATTCTAGCATGAGATTTCATGAATTACAATTGACTTCCTTAAATGAACTGGTGGATCCTTGTATTTAGTCCTCAGAGATATATGCCCAAATACATTGTTGTGATGGTGGTGTGGCGGTAATTTCTTTTGTTTCCTTTTATTTAATACTCAAATTATTGTTAGGAGCATTAGAGTTCTCTACTGTAATTTTAGAAAATAAAACATGTAAAACTGCTGTAATCTTGAAGATCAAAAAACTATGTCACAAACTGATTTTTAAACAATTTAATTTTCCAAAAGACAGTGCATAAAAATATTTATTCATTAATATGTTATGATAAGTGAGTAGCCTTCTGTCATCATACCACACATCGTTATAAAAGCTGTTGGCTGATGCATGTCCAACCTGCCTGCTGTTTGCGTAGATTTCTGTTGTAAATTACTTGTTGTATAAATTACTTCTTGTATGAATTATGAGTTTTTGAAAACTAAAACAATTGGTTTTTTACATCTACACAGCACTGAGCTATGGAACCTTTGAGAAAATGATAAAACCATAAGAAAGTAATAATCAGGAAAAGCTTTCATTTATAAGCTATGGTTCTTTACTACAAAGTGTTAATTAAACGTAAGGACATATGTTTTACCAATGAATTAGTATTAAATATGAAGGTTAGTTACAATAAAGGCATTTTAGTTTGATAGAATTTATTTTAGCTATAGCATCTATAAAATGCCCTTTCAGAGGCATCTGAATCTGAATGTATTTGTTTTATAAACTACCTGTATACGTTGTTACTATAAAGCCACTATAAAGCTGTAAGAGGTATTTCAACAGTGTTTTGTTACACATTTTTATAGAGTCTCCATAATGTGAGTTTTAGGCATAGAATCAATAACTAGAGTTGAATTCTTTATAATACTTCTATATTCATTAGTTGCTTTTAATATGTTAAAACAGTCATGCAGTTCAAATGAAAACAGATTTCAGCCAAATGCCTTCAACTTTATTTCCCTTAATCTTGAGTTTTTCTGTGATTTTAGACCACTAGGGTATAGTAGGATTTTCAGATTTTGAATACATTTAATTTTTGGATTTCAAGGGAATCTATAGAAATGACAATCTTGGCTAATATAAAAATGTGATCAGAGATTGTACAAGAAGATAGAATCAAATGATCACACCTTAATGTTAGGGTAATATTTAACCAACATCATTAACAAAAGTTCAATACAACTGATTAGTGACTTCTAATGCAGGTATCTAGTCTTCCTAAAATTTGCTGTGTTTTTCCAGAAATTGGGTACTAAACAACAGTGTTTTGTTTTGTTTTTTTTGTACTTCTTGTCACTCTTTGAAACTCACAGAACCATTCATTTGTTGCAAGCTTTGGTGCTATATGATGTTTTTCACCCTGAAATAGAAAAGAAAGTACGTTCTGCTGTTAGTATCATGACCAGTCTTTAAACTAGTCACTTAAAGCAGTGGTACTCAAACTTTTTACCCTTGGGACCCCCTTTACATATACATGCAGATGTCACCCCAACACTTGACATAGTATATGAATAAAAATATTTTATAAAATATTTTATAAAGTAAGATAGTTTTCTTTTCCATACTCATGTTGTCAGGCATCAGCTGCATTCTGCATTCTTTTCAAAAAGGCGTGTTTCTTCACATATAACCTAATACTTTGAGCATTGGCACAAACTACCATGACGTTGAATCTGTGGATACTATTTTCCTTCCAGTTTTCAACTCCAACTTCTTCATGAGTAACTTGCCAGCAGGCTATTTAAAAATATATATTTAAAAAAATCTCAGGGCTGGTTGCCTCTGTAAAAAAAGAAAGAAAGGGGGGGTGATATAGGGCCACAACAGACAGACAGGAAAAAGCAGGATCAAGTTGATTTTTCCAGAAGCGGGTTGAAATCCTGTTCTCCACATGGCCCTCTTCCAAGGCAGCCTGAATACCCATGGCCAGATCACAGGACAACCCTCCTGTTTTGGTTGCCTCCACATCATACATGTACACCGTAGCACAAGCACACTGCCTGCAATCTCCAAGTACCTCCCACATTCACCCAGATGCCATCCAATTGTATGGCTGCCGCTTTGATTAGCCACACAGTTGCACGTGTAATGTTCTCCTTGTAACGGTTAGCAGGTGATACATTGTCAAAGCACAATCAAGGTGGCACCCCATACATGCCCCCTTGACCCACCCCCTTCACCCATGTGCCCCTGTTGGACTGTCTGGTTTGTGTATGTTGTAATTACATCCATTGGAGTTCTCTCACTTTCTTTTCTTTTCTTTTCTTTTCTTTTCTTTTCTTTCTTTCTTTCTTTCTTTCTTTTTTATGCTTTGCTGCAGCCCCACACTGGCACCCGGCTATTTATATGCAGGTGCAAAGATGTGCATTTTCTGAGCTAAGGCAGGATATTTCGGCTTCTTTTGCTCTGTTTTTTAGTCCTAGAACACAGCTTAATTTCAGTTTCCACCCACTTCGGAGGTGTGCATCATATAAATGCACCACCTTCAAAGTGGCTGGAAGCTGCTTTATTTTGCCACTCTGTTTCACCCCATAACTGCAGAAAAAGAAAGCCATAATCTCTGAGCAGGTAGATTTTTTAAAATTTCAGTTACGTTTTCTTGTAAGCAACCTTCTGCAGTATTGTGAAATAAAGTCACTTTTGTTCTGTGGACTTTTGTATTTGGCTTTTGCACACATGGATGTGCAAAGATGTAGCAGGGGAAATGTGCACATGTAAGAACAGTGTATGAATATCTGGTGTGGTTTTTTTGCTTACAATTTTAAAGCAGACCTATGAAGGCAAAAGTATTGGGGATTTAGTTGGTGACACTTACTGGCTTGTTTACAGTCTTGCAGAAATTAGGTAAAAGATGGAGTGTGGTGCAACATTTCCCAGCCAGATGTCCTTCAAATGTGTTGGATTGAAGCTCTCATTATCCCCAGTCAGCTAGACATCTAGAGATGATGGGAATTGTAATCCAAAATAACAGGTGGGCAGCAGTTTGGGAGAGGCTGGTATGATGATATAATGTGCAACTGATAAAAGTGACAAAATTAGGAGCTCAGAAATAGTGTAGAAATATTTATTGTTTAATAGGCTTTTAAAATTTATTACTCAGTGAACCTATTTTAAATGGAAAAATTATACCTAATTTCCACATAAAATGGAAATATTCATATTGTTTGAAACAAAAAACAAGGATTGGGAAATTGCTTGTGAGGGGATGAAGAATCTTGGCAACTACCACCAAATAGGAATTTAACAGTGTTGAAGTAAGAGCTGTATCAAAAAGTGCCAGGTACATACTCTGGCATAAAGTAATTTGCCTGCTGAACAAATATGTTAAAAAAATTAAAACCTTTGCTACAGTGTAATTTTTACTGTCATTGCTGAATTCATAAAATACTGACAAATACTGTCATGCATTCTTTAAAAAAAACTTACACAATATGGCATGATATAGTTTTTAAAATTTATTATGGTGTCTTATCATTAGATGTTAAGTTTTAAATCAATAACTAACTTCCTTCACTGCAGATGTGTGTGTTTTGTGCCTTCAAGTCATTTCCGACTTATGGTAACCCTAAGGCTTAGAAAATCATGGGATTTTCTCATCCAGTTTCATCAGAAGCAGATTGCCATTGCCATCCTCTGAGGTTGAGAGTGTGACTTGCCCAAGATAATCCAGTGGGTTTACATGACCAAGTGAGGATTTGGTCTACAGGGTCATAGTGCAATACTCAAATCACTATGCTGTTTTGTTGCAACTTTGCTTGTACAAAGTATAATGTAGATATGGATATAAATATAGGTATAGATAGATAGATATAGATATAGATATCAAAGGTTGTATTCTTATAACCACTTAACTTTTTATGTAAGAGTGACTTACACAGTGGGTCTTACTTCTGAATAGATATGGGTATAGGATTATTCTTGAAGAAGTATGATAATTTGGCAAAAAAATAGTGTAGAATTTTGTGCATTTTTCATTTTTACTTTTGTGGTTTTGTGGCTGTTATACATTTACAAAAATGATAAGCATGAAGTTAGAACAATGACATTTCAGCTAAGCAGAATTTTTAAATATATAGCCTTTCATATATTTTTATTTATAGTGTTCATATACTATGCTACATTAGGGAATGTATAGTGGTTCCCACTGATATCAAGAGGTGGAGGAATTACAACAGCATAAGCCAATTCATTGCCCAGGAAACAACTACAGGAGTAAATGGGATTTATTTTAAGAATTCTGATAAGTTGTACTAGCTATGTCCAACCCATATGGTGAAGTCCAGTATTAAATATATTTCAGGAAGCAAGGCTAGGAAAGACCTTTTCCTAAGACCACTTCTTAACAGGGTAGAAAAACACTGTACAGTTGCCAGTACTGGTCTAAAGTAGTAAGTCACTGAACTTGGTTCCAGACATCTAATTGTATCCTTATTGTGACCCCTTACCATTCCCACTGGAAGCATATATTGTGTGAACAAGTATATAGCTCTAGCTCTAGCATTAGTGAGGGAAGAGGGGAGCAGATTATCTAGTCATGTTTGTAACCCTAGAATCCCCTAGTTTGTCTGTCTAGTGATAGCAGTAATAAGTGAATTCAAATTGCTAGACAAGATGCCAATTCAGCTACAGTATCTATTAGCAAACACAACTGCATATCAGGCTCTGAATTAGTATGGCTTTTTGTAATCTGACTGAGTACAGAGCAGGCTCAGCATCTATAGTTTTGGGTTAAATCTGCCCCTCTCCCCGCATGTTGCTAGTGAAGAAGCAATTGAAAACACTGAGAGAGTGGTATACTTTACCAGTTTAAAGATTAGGAGGAACTTTTGTTGATCCATGAACTTCCATCCTCACCCATTAAAATAGCTCTTCTACCAGTAGGGATCTGGTGAAAGAAAGAAAAAAAAATACTATAAAATATACCTGGCATATGGAATGATGGAAATGTTTGAGTCTAAACATAGTTGTGATAGAATTACTGGCATATTCTAACTATAAAAGTATTGCCATTGATCTTGACCATGAAGCACAAAGAGTTATCTATGTTCTCTCCAGTACTTCTCCAGGATAATGAATTTAAGATGGCATTTGAATATGTTCCAGCCACTTCTTCTGCCCACGTCTTACCTATGTTGTAAACATCATTTGTCAACAAAACTTCTCCAACTATTTTGGCACCCCTATGTTAGAACCCTAATGTGAGAAACATGGAGCGATGAGGCACAAACACATTTACACTACAGACTATCCTCAGTTATTTGTGAATAAGGACTACTCTGATTTCACTTAGAACATTTTCAGTACCTCTCCAATATCATGGGATGTCAGCAAATGGGATTATTTGTAAGTGTAAACCCTGATCAAAAACTCAAATCCAGCACCTCAGATCTCTGTCTTGAGGCTTCTTCATGGTGGCTGGAAAGTGATCTGATTCAAAGCACTGTATAGATAAGGAGCTTCAGATTACAACATGTTCTCAGTCCCTGCTGGACAGGGCATTCTTTATATCAATGATTCCCAAACTTTGGTCCTCAAGGTGTTTTGGACTTTAACTCCCAGAAGCTCTAGCCAATTTGGCCAACAGTCAGGAATTCTGGGAGGTGAAGTCGAGAACATCTGGAAGACCTAAGTTTGGGAACCACTGCTTTATATCCTTTCATATCAAGGATGTTATGGAATCGTAAGTATGGGCAAGGTACTGTCTGTGCAAAAGGAACAAATAGACAAGACGACAACAATACATTCCCTTTGGTCCATTAAGCATCGAATTTTAAAAATGGAGTGATTTCAATCCCAGCTCATACAGCATTTGTGTTGATCCATAGTATCTCACACAAAGTCTTCCAGTAGGAAGTTGGTGTTGTTTTTCCTGATCATGGTTCTGGGATTCAAATGTACAAGGGTTACCAAGTTATTCTGAGACACATGGTCCCATACATAATTGTCTGTGAACTCTACTCCATCCCCAAACTTACTACTTGTGATTATACAAGGCAAGAGATTTATTCTTTAGCATTAACACCTTATCAGAAGATGCTTGCAAATTCAAATCAGAAAGTGACTGTCTTTCCTACTGTTAGAAATGTGCAGATTTGATGGGGAAAAGTAATGACAAAAAATAGACAAATGCATTCTACCTATTGATATTCTGAATGGGTAGGAAGCCCCTTTGGGCTCGCTTTTTTGATTTAGTTGCAGCAGCCCTATGTGAAAGAATCCTTCCATTTCACTGTGCTAATATATCTGATATTTACTTGTTAGCTAGGGGAAAACTAATATAACAATATGAGCTCGTGGCCTACATAAAGAAACCTGTGGATGTCATATTTTTTTAAGGGGGAAGGGTGGGGTTTCTGTTGTTTGTTTGACAGAGGGATGGGGTATAAATAATAATATAAATATATCCTGCAGACCTCGAAAGCATACAGAAGTGATGTGCTCCTAGTCAGATAGTCACCTAGCTAATTGCAAGCACCCACAACAGACATATTTTAATTTCTTGAGTAGAATGGTTAAAATATCAAGATCTAGACCCCAACAATGGTCTGTCAAGGAAGAATTCCTCAAAAGCATTATTAGCTTTTGTTACTTTGGACAGTTAAACTTAATGCAACCTAAATGGTGAAAGGTTTCAAAACCATGCCCTATGATGAGTGATGTAGGGAGCTGAGTACATTTAGCTTGAAGAAGAGAAGATTAAAAGGTGATATGATAGCCTTGTGTAAGTATTTGAATTGAAGGAGTGTCATATTAAGAATGGAGCAAGTTTGTTTTCTGAAGCTCCAGAGAATAGGACCTGGAGTAATGGGTTCAAACTATGGGGAAAGAATTTCCACTTCAAATTAGGAAGAATTTCTTGATAATAAGAATAGCAATGGCACTGTTCAACAGTGCAGTGTGCTATATTTGAGAGTGATGGGGTCTTCTTCTTTGGAGATTTTTTTAACAGAAGCCGGATGGCCATCTATCAGGGATACTTTGTGTATCCATGCATATCAGGGAATTGGACGTGATGGTGCTTGTGGTCTCTTCAAACTTTATGATTTTGTTATCCTAGGATCTGGTTCCTTTGGGGTATTTAGGCTCTGTACCAAAGTAAAGTATGTAGGACAAAGTATGCAGCCACATTTATTTATTCACACATAAACAGATATTCAACAAATGTGAAGTGAAGGGTAGGAAGTTATGCTTGTACAGCAGAAGATGCACTAGTTGGATGGCAACAAAACATTTCTTCCTCACATACATTGCCTCACTGTGCTTTATTACTTCAGGCCCTTTTTAAAAAAAAATTTAATTAAAGACAACACATATCTATTTACTTCAGGCACTTTTCACTTCAGCTACCTTACTTCTGGTGTCAGAGTCTGGTTGGGCTAAAAATTCTCTAATGACAATTTAAAACTGTTTTGAACTGTTTTCAAGAATTGCTATTCTTCCAACTTAATCCTGTATGCACTTTGAAAAAAGTGGGCATTCCATTCTGCTGAGGAAAGCTCTTCGGGACAATACACTCCAGGGCAGATTCTGCTGTTTTTTAATTTGGGTATGGGTAATAGATGCTGGATGCTGCTTTTTCCAAAAGTGAATCAAACCCCCACTGCCTGCACAGCCCATTCCCAAGGCAGGCTGAATATGCATTGCCTGACTGCACGGCACATTGCTTGGTAATTTCTTTTGTTGCCTCCCCACCATACATGTGCACTAACACACAAACACACCACCTGCAACCTCCAAGTACCTCCCACATCTGCCCAGATGCCATCCCATTGCATGGCTGCCCCTTTGATTGGCTACACGGTCACATGTATGATGCTCCACTAGTACAGGGCATTGGTGCATCAGTGTGCGAGTGATAATTTGGCAAAGCACAATCATGGAAGCCCCCCATAGATGCCCCCTTTACCCTATACCCCCTGTTGGAATGCCTGGATTGTGGATGTTGTAATTACATCTGTTGGAGGTGTTGCACTTTCATTTCTTAACTTTGCCACAGCCCTTCATTCACATTGGGCCGTTTATATGCAGATGCGAAGATGCACATTTTCTGCCTTGAGTCAGACTATCCTAGCTTCCTTTTGCTCCAGTTTTCAGTCCCAGAGCGTGGCCTTGGTCATGCATCATCTAAATACCCTGCCTTCAAAGCAGCTGGAAACTGCTTTATTTTACTCATCTGTTTCACTCCATAGGTCACAGTTCACTTAGCAACCATTTGGCCCTACAGGGTATCCATCATCTTGGGAAGAATATAGGAAAGATACTTGGGCATCTTATACATCTTTTGGTAACAAAATCTGTTTTTGGAGGGAATACAGTACTTTAGGATATCCTGTTCATGTTTCTGTTCTTAATGTGAGAATTTAGTGTTTCCTCTTCCTCCTCTTTTTCTTATAATAATAATAATAATAATAAATTTTTATTTATAACCCGCCCCTCTGCGCGGCAATCGGGGCGGGGTACAGCAATATTAAAATAGAACAAAGTTAAAAACATTCCATCATCCCATAGTCCCACCCTCCCATCCCCTTAAAACAGAATTAAACAAATGACCAATTAAAATACAATATTAAAAACATAATGACAATAATTTACAAGTCAGGGACCCATCCCTAGGCTGAGAGTTATTCCGGGAAGGCCTGCCGGAAGAGATCCGTCTTTACTGCTTTCTTAAAAGCAGCAAGAGTGGTAATTAGACGGATCTCATCCGGCAGGCCATTCCATAATCTGGGAGCGGTCGCAGAAAAGGCTCTCTGGGAGGTCTGAGACAGCCTCGTTTTTAGTGGCTGTAGCAGATTCCTCCCAGAGGACCGAAGGGCGCGGGGGGGTTCATATGGGGAAAGGCGGTCCCTAAGATAGGATGGACCCAAGCCATGTAGGGCTTTAAAGGTCAAAACCAACACCTTGTACTGCGCCCTTGTACTTCTTTTCCTTCTCTTTGTTTTCTCATGTCTTACTGTCTTCATTCTAGGTTGGGTATTGCTTTAGGACATCCTATATATCTGAGAAAATAGCTAACTGGTTTTTCCCCTATATGTTGTTCTTTTTTTATTGTCTCTGCTGTCACTCTGGTGCCTCATCTAGGATAGATAATGTATACCACAAAAAATGACAAAGCTGGAAAAATTGGAGCTGTGTTTCTTAGAGAACTGTATGTTGCCTTCAGAGAACCTAATATCTTTAATGAAAATGAGTCTATCACTCCCATATTTGATTTTGGTTGATAACATTATTTTTCTCCCTTGCTTCTTTGGAAATTATCAACTGGGAAACTGCAGGAAGAAATAGGTCAATATTTAAGACAGTATTTCTTTGATATTTGTCTGCTCCCTGTCTTGATTTGGGAAGAATCATTTATACTCATAGAATGGCAGTAAAGATTATACAAGAAGAACATGTCACAGGTAAGAATCCAGTTGCCTCCCTTTCACATATTGGTCCACTCTTTTTTCTCTTAAGCATCTTAATCATATACCTTTATAATTATTTTGCAGCCTCTTTTCTGATTACACAAATTATTAATTAAAGGCAAAGACTTGGAATAGTAAACAATCTACAGTTATACCTGCATTCTGGACACTATGGCTAACAACAAAGTTACTATGATTGTTTGCTTATTGGCATAAATCTTTAGAAGTCCATTCAGTATTTTAAATTGATCTGTGGTGCCCATATGTAGAAGAATTTTGATGGCTTCTAAACAGAGCAGTTCAGATATTTCAAAGCACTTGAGATTAGTACAATGTGAAGTAATTTAAAATTATTGTACTGCAATTAATTTTAAATAACTGAGCTCTGCATATGTCTAGAAAGCCATATAGATCCAATTGGAAGCTCTCTAAAATTTTAAATGACCCAATAAATTTAAATCACATTAGAATTCATAGTTGTGAATAATGGAAATCAGTTATGAGGGCAGGCTAAAAAATGGCTAAGAGGACAGAGACTCTCTCTCTGTATAAATCAGTTTATGATGATGAAATGTTAAACCTTGAACCATATGGTTTATCCTGCCACCCCTTTTAATTTTTTCACATTGGGAATCTAATTTTTTCACATAAATACAGATATATCTCTATATAGATATATAAATATAATTATATGGGATGTATTTTCTCCCTTCACCATAATACTCCATAATTCATATGACATAACTAATCATGTTTTCATCAAGGAAAAACATATTTGGCATTCTAAATAAAAAAAAATTGGTGGTAACTTGGTGGCTGTTAGATAAATTCCAAAAGTATTACTACCAATTCAGAAATAAACAGGTCAATTATTATGACCAAGGAAAGAAGGAAAGTAAGACTACCATTCAACAATGCCCAACAATGGTTGAATAACCCGTGTAAATATGTCTGATTTTGATCCTTTTGGAGTAGCTATGATTGTTACAGTAAAAAAGAGGTGGATCACTTCTCACATTTGAAGTGCTTCATGGCATATTTTGAGCAGAATCGTTCCTTATAATTCACCTAGTGATGCAATGGTTTGAGTGTTCTTACCTTCCCGACAGTCAACATGTCCTGGCATTTGCTTTGTCTTGTTTTTATAAAGCCTATCAACCAACTGCCTTCTCTTTTTAAAAAACCCTAGCCACTAAAACAACATCCTGTCCAAGTAGCTGCTACTTTTTCTTGGCAAAGAGTTAGAAAATAAGTCCAAGTCCAGAAGTTGGGTGTTAAACAACAAAGTTGCCTGTGGCAATATTAAGTGCTTTCAGGCACAAGCTCAGTGTTGGTTCCTTGTGAGAAAGCTTAGCTTGTAGACAACCCAGAGTGGTGGAACTGCAGGAGGCTGAAGGGGGGGGGCCCTCAAGAGCTCCTTCCTTGAAGCTGTACCTTTCTTTTAGACAGTTGTCATTATCTTTGTCTAAAGGTCATGGCTAAATTGAATAAAAGGAAAGCTGTGTGTTCCTGTCGATGCACAAAGGCAGTATTGACTTTCCTAATCCAGTTTGCTGAGGGGTGAGAGAATTAAATTAGATATCTAAGCACAGAAATTGAGAGCCTTTGAAAACAAAGATAAGGAGACAGGCTGTATTTTCCCCCCTTTTTTTCCCTGGGAGCGCTGGGCTCACGATTTTGCAGGTGTGTCATCGGATCCATGGCTCGCATCGATCAAACTGTGCCAATGCATGTTTAATTAGCAAGGGGACCTTGGATGCATTATGGCCATCATCCGTATATTGAATGGACTGTCAGACTTTCTGAATGCTTCCCAGCCCCCTCCCCTTGCTTTGTCGTTTGGGGAGCTTCTGCATTTTGTCTGAGCAGCTAAAAGTTTCTTTGTTTTTAGCTGCTGATGCATACAAGCCCAGTGAAGAGAATACAAACAAGTAAAGTCCTAAAATGTTTATTTTCAGTTAGTGGGAGGGTAGACCAGAAAACCTGGGTTTTAATTCCTTGGGGTAACAGATTTTTTCCCCCTGTGCCTTTGAATTTTTTTCACCCTTAAAAAAGCAGAACAGAGTATCATTTAAGAATACTTCTTTAAAAGAGAATTTTTGACAGTTTCAATCAAGTCAAAAATGTATGTATGAAGCTACAAAAGAAATGTGGTCTAGTGATGAAACAAAGTGAAGAAACGTTTTGAAAGCAAGCATTTTAAATTATCTCAAAAGTTGGCAACATTCTGTTTCCAAAAAATGTAGCCTGTCAGTACCAGTATATTCTTCATACAAAAATTAGAACAAAGTGAAGCTCAACTTTATACAGTTATTGACAATCCTGTTAATAATCCTAATAATATTCTATATAGATTTGTGTGTTATAGATTGTAATGAGGATCTTTTGTGCATAACATTTACCTTGAAGTTTCTGGGAACCTCTTTTTACAAAGCCCGACAACTCAGACAAAGTATTGCTTGCTAAACAGATGTAATACACAAAGTCTGCTTAGAATAAAGGGCAGCAGACTGTGCGCACATGTTTTGGTTTTATTCATGCTCATCAGAATAGTCTAGCTAGTTGTTTTTGCTCATTTGCTTGTGGGCTGGCTTAGTACAGTTTTACTGGTAAAGTAACAAGGAGTGGGAGGTTGGGGTGCATTGGCTACAAAAGTTTGCTGCAAGGACTCTTGGGAAATATATTTGCATACATCTTCTCACAAAGGCTGACTGCTTCCTGGCTTAGACAAGAGTGTTGCCTGATAAACAGACTTAACATACAAATGTCTGTCTGGAATAAACAACAGCAAGCTTTAATTTACATTTCCATTATCAAAGATAATCTCTTTCCCAGTGTATGGGAATTAGGAGTCCTCTCAGAAAAATGAGTCTGGGTTGCTGCGATTTTACCACAATGTAGAACCCTTTTCTCAGGAGTTGATAGGACACAAGATAATTGCTAAAACCCAAAGTACTATGGCCTGAATCCTACTAATAGTTCCAACTTGAGTAGGTCCATTAAATCAATGGGATTTATATATAAGCGTTTTCACTGTGGTGTACAGCTTCAGGTGTAGTTGCAACCATTTAGCAGTTAATTCAGGAGCACTACACTAGATGGAATTAACAATTGGATTCAGGCCTGAGAAGTGTTATGGTAGAGAAGTTAAGGACAAAAAAAAAATCAGGTAAATCAGTATCTACAATGTTGAGAGAAACCTGGTCAGTTTATAGAAGACAGTTGCTCTTCTAAAATAGAGCTTAATTGTGGCGTCCCTCAGGGCGCCATCCTGTCCCCGATGTTATTTAACATTTATATGAAGCCGCTGGGGGAGATCATTCGGAGGCATGGAGCACGGTGTCTTCAGTATGCTGATGACACCCAGATTTACTTCTCCATGACCAAATCATCGTTTCAGACTTCTGATGGCGCCTCTCCTCTCAATGACTGTCTTAGAGCGGTAATGGATTGGATGAGGAAAAACAAATTGAAGTTGAATCCAGACAAAATGGAGGTGCTCACGGTTTCAGGTCCAAATCCGGGGTCGGGATTACAGCCCCCAGTCCTGGATGGGGTCACACTCTCCTCCAAGGACCATGTGCGCAGTCTGGGGGTACTCCTTGACTCGTCGCTTCACATGACTAATCAGGTGAATGCGGCAGTCAGGAGTGCCTGTTATCAGCTTCGGCTGATACGCCAGCTGCGCCCATACCTGGACAGGAAAGACCTGGAAACTGTGGTGCACGTGCTGGTAACCTCATGTCTAGATTACTGCAATGCACTCTACATGGGGCTACCCTTGTGCCTAACCCGGAAACTTCAGTTAGTGCAAAATATGGCAGCCAGATTAATCACCGGAACATCCAGGAGGGAGCACATATCTCCTGTGCTTAAATCCCTCCACTGGCTGCCAATTAGTTTCCGGGCGCAGTACAAGGTGTTGGTTTTGACCTATAAAGCCCTACATGGCTTGGGTCCATCCTATCTTAGGGACCGCCTCTTCCCATATGAGCCCCCTCGTGCCCTCCGTTCAACGGGGAAGAATCTGCTTTATCAGCCAAAGGTAAAGTTCAGGCAGACTTCCCAGAGGGCATTTTCCGTTACTGCCCCTAAACTGTGGAATGGCCTGCCGGAGCAGATCCGTCTTAGTACATCTTTGACGGCCTTTAAGAAAGCAGTCAAGACGGATCTCTTCCGGCAGGCCTTCCCAGATTAACATCCTTGCAGGGTCAACATAATATACTTGGATCTGTTTTGCCCTTCGTCCCTCCTTTGTCTGGCCAAATTACTACATACACTGGCCACTGTTGTTATTCTATTTTAGTTATGTGTTTGATTTTAAAAATTTATTAGTTTAATTCTATTTTAAGGGGAGAGGGTTGTGGGTGGGGGGGGTTGTAGGAATCTGGAATGTTTTAACTGTTGCATTTTAAATTGTTGTAAGCCGCCCCGATTGCTTCGCAGAGGGGCGGGGTATAAATAAAATATTATTATTATTATTATTATTAGGAGGGAACAAAGAGAAAGATTTTTCCACCTAACATGATTTTCAAATGCCCATCTCAAGCTGTTGCTCCAGAGCTGTGGCTCTCAATCTCTGGTGCTCCAGATATTTTGGAATTCAACTCCCAGAACCTGTCATCATTGGCCATGATGGCAAAGGCTCCTGGAAATTGAATTACAAAATAGCTGGAGGATGAAAGGTTGAGAATCACTGCTCGAGAAATTCTGCCTGTGATGTTTTCCTGGGAAAGCTGTGCCTCATCCCAGATTGGAAGAATAAATGTCCACCTGAGGGCTTCATCTCTTCTGAGTCTCGGGACTAATCACAACTGCAGCAAGCTCTGTAATTTTCTCTGCATTCCCTCTCATTTCCTGTCACCAAAGAAATTTGGAGGTAGTTAGAGTACTTGCCTCTAAAGACATGGCAGGTATCCAAGGGAAGCTCTAACACTTGGAAGAAAGTATGGCAGTGGATTCGTAACCAATGGAACTGTTTGAAAAACTGTGACATACATTCCCACTGACTGATCCTGCTAATAGTCTTGCAGGCCCATTTTATACTTGCTGAAACTTCCAGGTAGTCTTCAAAGGCAGTTTTTTATAGCAATATGTTGCAGTAGTTTGATCTGGAGATTATCAGTGCACAGTTAACCAAAGCTTCCATTCATCTATCAAGAAAATTACCTTTATGTCTCCTTTATGTCTCCTTTGGCTAGTTTGGCATAGTGGTTAGAATGTTACACTAACACTTAAGAGATTCCAGTTGAAGTCCCCATTGACCTGTGAAACTCACTGAGTGGCCTTGAAGCATCTGTGTATGCCACCTTGAGCTCATCGGAAGAAAGGTGGGATATTGATGATGATGATCATCATCATCATCTGAGTGCTCTTTTTTTCTTTTCTCCAGGTTTTTTCTATTTCTTCTGCGGTATGGATACCCCAGTCCTAAAAAAGTTTATTTAGTCCCCTCTGGGTTCACTGAGGAGTTTTCCCCACACTCAGAATCTGTATGAGATGGCAACCACTCAAAAACAACTCTGAATAACTTACAGATGAAAGAGCCAGTGGTGGTTAAAGGCTGAAGATAAAAGTTAATATAAAATGTGAACATATTACATCTCGTCCTTCCTCTAATAATTGCAGTGGAGGCATTTCATATACTGTATTCAATGATAAAATAATTTATTTCTATGACTGAAATAACCACTGTGGTTCTTCTGTGTTAATCTTCCAGTTATGGTGTGCTGTAACTCTTTATTTATAATTTTCATTGCCCAGGATCCCTTTTCCCAACTGCAGTTATTTGAACAGATTTATGAGTTTCTACCCACATATCCCCAAGACTTCTGTGAAAAACTAGACAGTAGCAATCTTTGAATTTTTTAAAAAGGTCAAAAGGTTTCCATCTTAGTGGGGGGGGGGGGGAACTGCAGCTTTTTGTGGTTTTTAGAGACTGATAAAGTTTCAGGATCAGAGTTAGGATTTTGATATAGTATTACTGTGCCTGTGAAAGGCAAGAAATCCCGGCTAAGGGCTAAAAAGTCTTTGAAAACCTGAGCATGAAATCAGATGCTCTATCAAAAGACGGTTTGGATCATTTGTCACAGTTTTTCTCTCAGTATATTAGTCAAATTAGGAAATTATTTCAACAATTATATATTTTAGTAGCCCCAGTGCAATCCCACATCGCATTCACTGAGAAGCCTTGATATAGAACTGCAGCTAATTTGTATCCCAAGAACCCTTTCTATAAATTTCTTACTCCGTATCGTTCCCAAAAGCAAAGCAAAGCAAAGCAAAGCAAAGCTCTCTGACATTAAGTTTTGTTGAAACTTACCAGCAAAAGTTTCCCAAAACTAAATTCTTGGACTAAAATGTCTCTCCAACTCTAATAAGATTTTCTTAAATATAATATCTTTAGTTCCATCTGTAGTAAATTAAGGTCTCATTTTAATAACAATGGGCATGGTACACTTTAAATCCCAGTGGTTTTGATGGCAGAATTATGTAGGTGCTTAACTTTCTTCAAATGAAATTAATAAGATTTTAAAATTATTAAATTGTGTCTATGCTTTTTTGTAACAATTTTGTAATTATTTATGTTTTTACCTACACTTTTTGCAGTAACATATGGCTAGAGGCAAACTCCAGTTTAGAATGAGTACTGTTAGATAGTTCCACCTGAATCTCAATTTTTAGAGATGATAGAGTATAGCTTTCCTTAGTTCTTTGGATTTTATCATACAAGGCTCTAAATCAGCATTACAGCAGGACAATAGTGTCTTTGGCTGGTACTTACACACAGTGTTGTGTCTCTCCTGTTGCTGCTTTGCATTTCTATCGTTGGTGGAAAGTATCTTGTCATTTATGGGAAAATATGTCAATTGCTTGGCTGCAGTATCACTGCTGTTCAACTATTGTTTGTGATGTAATCCTGTTCTGCTGCAGTTGTGAAGTTGCGTAGTTTTCTTCTCTCTCTCTCTCTCTCTCTCTGCCTTCACTGATCTGACGTGCATTTTCTTGTTCCTGGATTTAAATAGTTGAAAAGCATTATCCACCATAGACAGTGCTCATTCTTCTTCTTCTTTTCTTTCTTTCCCCTCCTTCCCTTTTCCCCCTTTTCCCCCTCTGTGGATCCAGCCTTGTAACTCTTTTGTATAGAGTTCTTCCACAGAAATTAGGGCTTTCTAATGCAATGACAGCAAAAAAATTCTTTCTATTAAGTGCTCTGCCATTTCTCCCATTTCCCTTCAATTTTTGAGGCTGGTAAAATAATTGATTTCTCACCTGTTCATCTACCTCATTTTTTGATTGTGTGACTGCAGAAGTTTCACAGGTTCACCCTACAGTATAATTGTCTTGGAAAGGGTGATGGAAAGGGGACTTCCAGATACCCTGCCAGGGAGGAAGGGGAGGAACCTCGGATTGAAGTCTTGATTCAGGCATTGCATGTTAGAGATGGTAGGTGGCAGGTTCATCCTGCCCCCCCCCCCACACACACACACACTCCAAGACATGATGTAGAGCAGCAGAAAAAATGGATGGAAAAGAGAAGGGGGGCTTTTGCAATCAAAATGATAAATCTGAAATGAGATGAGTCCTTAATGTAGAGGGGAGTTTGCCCTATATGGGTAATCATGGAAACAGAGCAATACAAACAAAAAATCAGGGAACTCCTGGATCCTACAATATACAAAAAACTGAAACAAGACCCAACCAACAAAATCACCAGGAAAACGAACATCCTGATCAAAAACTCCTCAATTCAGCCAACCACAAGACAAAGTTTGTGCAAATCTGAGGCTCTCTCACCAAGACTATATGGACTTCCCAAGATCCACAAGGATTCCATTCCACTCCGACCCATAGTGAGTGCCATTGGATCCGTCACATATGATTTGTCCAAGTTTTTAGCCACACAATTACAAACCCATATAGGGCACACCCCCACTACATCAAGGACTCAGCTCACTTCATAGGAAAAATCAATAACCTTGAACTTAAACCCGGAGACATACTAATCAGCTTTGATGTGGTCTCCCTGCTCACCAAAATCCCCATAATGGACACCATGACACTCATCCGAATTTTTTTTCCAGAGGACATCACAGCCCTGTTCGAACATTGCCTCACCACAAGTTATTTCCAGTGGGACAATGGATTCTACGAGCAGAGAGATGGGATAGCAATGGAAGGCCCTCTAAGCCATGTGATAGCAAACTTTTACATGGAACACTTTGAAAAGCAAGCCTTGGAAACAGCACCAAAAAAGCCCACAAATTGATTCCGATACGTGGATGACACTTTCACCATTTGGAGCCATGTAGAAGAAGATCTGGCTGTGTTCCTGAACCACCTGGACAACATCTACCCTAACATCCAATTCACTGTGGGAAAATAAAAGGAAGGAATACTGCCATTCCTGGATGTCCTAGTCATTCACAAACCAAACCAACGTCTGGTTCACACAGTATACAGAAAACCTACACATACAGACAGATACTGCACAAGAACTTCAGTCATCACCCACAACAAAAAAGAAACACGATAAAAACACTGGTAGACTGGGCAACATGCATCTGTGAACCCCACTTCTTGGAAGAGGAATTGAAGCACCTAGAGCGGGCTCTACAAGCGAATGGTTACTCCAGCTCAGACATCAGAAGGGCTGACAGACCCAGAAAAACCCAGAGGAGTAAAGACGAGCAACCACCCAAAGGAATCACAGACAGAAAAGGGAAAGTGGTGAGGAAACACAACCTCCAAATGGTTTACAAACCAACCAAGAAAATCCAACAAATGCTGTGCTCAGTGAAGGACAGGAGAGACACTCTCACAGCCACAGGAGTTTACTACATACCATGCAGCTGTGGACAAGTCTACATAGGGACCACCAAACGCAGTGTCCAAACACGAATCAAGGAACATAAGAGACACTGCAGACTGGGCCAGCCAGAAAAATCAGCAGTAGCAGAACACATTATAAACCATGCTGGGCATAAAATGCTGTTTGAAAACACTGAAATTCTGGACCATGCCAACAACTATCAGGTCAGAATGCACAGGGAAGCCATCGAAATCCACAAACACTTGGACAACTTCAACAAGAAAGAAGAAACCCTAAAAGTAAACAAAGTTTGGCAACCACGTCAATATTAAGAAGAGCTTCCTGACAGTAAGAGCTGTTTGACAGTGGAACACACTCCCTCAGAGTGTCGTGGAGTCTCCTTTTTTGGAGGACTTTAAACAGAGGCTGGATTGCCATCTGTTGGAGGTGCTTTGATTGTTTCTTCCTGCATCACAGGGGGTTGGACTGAATGGCCCTTGTGGTCTCTTCCAACTCTATGATTCTATAATGATGTAGCAATAAGGATAGTGGAGGAAGATTCTGTCACACTACTGTTTGGGTGCTAGAACACTGTTCGATTTAGACCATTGTTTCTGTGAGACTGACATATAAGAAAAGTTCCTTGAAGGTATTTATTTGGTGCATATTGATACTACAAACAACCAGTTACTGTATTTAGCATGTATTTTGGAAAAACAGTACTCCATTACAAATTCTTTTTTTTTTAAGCCCTAGAGTTTTATTTGGTATGGTTTGGTTTTTAAAAAGAGTAAGTCTGAATATGGTAATTCTGGACCATGACCACTCCCAAAGCCAAGTATTTACTGTCTTAAATGCTATACCACACAAACAAACTACAAAGAGAAGCAGTTGAGTTCCTTGTGTGTGAGATATGAGGACATTCTGAATAATCTCTGTCGTCATGGGGTAGCAGCTCAAAATGGGAACACTGAAAGCAGTGAGAAAAATAGAAGAGATATGTGGGAACAGATGGTGTTTCAAGACCTGATACCAAAGCATACAGTATATAAACACATCAAGATCCCAATTCCTTTGTTCTGCAAGCGGAAAATGGTGCTGTCAAGGTGTAGGAATGTGGCAAAATCAAGGAAAATCACTGCGCCTGCCTTGTGATAAATACCAGTCATCAAGAAAAGGGGGAAAATACATGTATATGTGTCAATCTTTTAAAAAGTTTGATGAAAGTGAGAGAAAATATGTTTTTCCAACGTTAAAGAATTTCCTCACAATAAGAATGAAAAACAGAGTGCTAAACCAATGACACTTATCACACCCTTTGTGGGTTTTGTTTTTGTTTTCAATACTTGAAATTTGGAATCACAAGAGGTTCTAAAACCTTTAAAAGGAAGATAACAGAAACCCCATAGGGATATTAAAGGAGTCATTGTCTTTTCTAATGACATCTCAATAGATGGGATGTAAATCAATCAAATAAATTAATGAGAAAGAACAGGAGAAAATTCTAAGTTCCACACGAATCAGGATTCAAGCTAAACCAAAAAGCTTAGAATTCTTGGGATAAATAATCACACATCATTGAAAGAAGCCATGCCTTGATAAGGAAGGTACCATGAAGTTCTAGTTAACTTTACAGAACTGAAATGCTTTTTAACAATTAGGAATTTGCCTAGGTTGACATTTGGAAGACATCTCCACAGAGGCCCAGTTATTAAATCTATCCTTTGCAGTCCACTGCATCCTTAAGCACCAAATCTGGAGGGTTTCTTTACAGATATAAAGTACAATTGCCCCTCTGTCCATTCCGGACCCCCCTGCAAAAATGGAAAATTGCAAATATTCAAGCCCCATAGGCTTGAATGGTGGTGCACACCCCATTTTGTCCCCCTCCATTTGCTGCCTGTGAATGGGTAAGGGATGCAGACTTCATGTCCTCGAAAATGGAGAGGCAACTGTACTGTATATGATACCCAGTACCTTACACTTAGAAGCTTTATTACATTTCTTCAAGTCCGCACTGCCAGTTTTCTGTTCACAGATCTCAACTTGGTAAATACAACCAAGTTCAGGGGGGAAGGGAGAGGAAAAATAGACAGTCCATTATTAATTCAAAGTTATTATATGGAAGTGGGTGGGCTTATTTTGTTATGTATAACATAGTGATTTCCTTGGTTTCAAAATTCTTGTATGTTCTATTTTAAGTATCTTTGAAGTAAGGCAGTTGCATGAGGAAGTCCTTTAGCACTGCACATGTGCTGTGGGATAAATTTTAATGGGACTAAAGCCCACTTTGAAGTGTTATTGTCAGTTGTCTGGGATGTATATACTTGAATAAAGAGGGTGGTATCAAAGAACTATCAGGAGTTACATGACCATATGCATCTTTAAAAATAATTATTACCACTATTTACGCTGCTTACTTCCATCTAAGTATACTTATGATTTCAGCTTTAGATGTTCATTTTATTCTAAATTTTCATTGTTGTCTTATGGTCTTTAGAACTTGTTTGGATCGTTTTGTTTATTGTTCAATGATTATTGTTTTTTAAAAAAGTTGTACAATGTTGTTTTTAAAGATGTAGCTAGCAGCTACACTTCCCCAATTCAAACTGTGAGCTTTTCATCCCAAAATAACTGCAAAAGCCATAGTGTGGATCACAAATGTAGTGTAGGGATAGGGAGATCCCTACTGTGGTGCTATAGTGCTTATATGCATTGTACATTGCCAAAACCTGGTGTATTTGTTTCTTTGGGTGAGCAGAATTTTTAGACAGGGAGAAAATGCTGACATTCAGTCCCCTTTTGTTCAAGCTGAAATTCATTTGTAAGATTCTGTGAACTATACATAGTACCTTATTAAGTCTGTGCTTTTATACTGCCAAAAGTACTTAATAATATGAACATGAAAAGGTTAATGTGTTAACAGCAAACTGCTAGCATAGTGAATAATCATGACAGTGTTACAGTATTAGGGACTACTAATACTACTAATACTACTAATACTACTCAACTAGCACAACAGTGGACTACAAAGTCAAAGTCTCTAGCTGGCTATACAGTTTAAGAAATTTAACACAATTAGTCATTTTAATTTCAGAAGAATATCTCCTCAAGATTTTTTAAAAAGAATTTCTTATACAAGAACTGAGAAATAAGAGATCATGTTATGATTTCAGTGCTATAATTCCATGTTTCAAAAATGTGGTCAGATATTAGTGAACTTGTTTTTTCTGTCTTATTAATTGAAGAAAAATGTAGCTTTTAGTATATTTCATTTGAAGTCTGAAGTCTGAAGGTCTGAACATTTGTCACTAGTCTGCAGTTGATTCCTATAATGTTGGGGCATCTTTATGTTTTTTAGATTCAAGTCAGTCTGAAAGTCCAAGCCAGCCAAGCGAAGCTGATATTAAGGACCAGCCAGAAAATGGTGAGTCTATACCTATCTGTATTTGTTTTAATATTTTTCACTTTAAATTATAATCTTAGGACAACTTTTAAAAGTGCAGTGTTCCAAAAGCAGGGAACTTGCATTAAGCTGGCTATCATTTGCAAATACAGATCAGGAGGGCTTACAAACATCAACAAACACCAGGTACAAAATTATACATCCATCTTCATCAAGGATGGACAAAGTGCTGTCCAAGGTCTGTATGTGGCCCTTTGGGACTGTTTTGTGGCCTCCCATGAGTCCTAAAGTATAAAACAAAATGTTAAAAAAAAGTTTTATTTCAAAACAAGTTGCCACAAATTGCTCCCAGAAGCCTTCTGGAGACATGAGGGGCATCCCCCTCCCCCAGCGATGCCATTTCATGGCCTGGAGAGACCTTTTTTTATAAACAAAAAATAAACAGGAAGCCACCTTGGGTCCTGTGCCAGGGGAAAGGCAGAATATAAATTAAATAAAAACATAAAGAATTAATTAGGCTCCCTCCCTGTTGTAAAATGGTTTCTGCAGAGTATAAAATGGCCCATCCTCCAAAAAACTATAGCGAAAAAATCCCCACATCCCCTAAAGGGTTTTGGAAGGGATTGGGTTTTTTGCATGGGAGAGTGCTCTAGGGGTGGTGTGACCCTCCAAGCTAATGTGACATTTAGCTTCCCACAGTTGCCCACTGGTCTATAATATAGGATTTTCAGAAATGGTTAACCATGTTTAACCTCTGTTGGCAAGATAGGAAAGGTTTGTTGTGTTTTGTTTTGTTTTGTTTTTCTTGGTGAAGGGGAAAGAGACTGGAAGAAATAGGTTTGTTTAATTGTTACAAGGGAATGCTAGAAAACCGCATGGAGATTTCTTAAATATTTGACTTAAATTTCTGAGTGATTTCAAAATCAATGGAGCCACATAAGTAGTGATGGCATTACTGTATCTTCTTCCCCAGTGGATTTCACCTAGAGGGTTAAGAATATGCTTCACTGCTTCTCATGGTCATCCTGGGATCTGCTAAAAAGACTTGCTACTAGGAGCAGAGGATGATTGTTGAAGCAGGACTTCCAGGCTGCCATTTTGGAACATTGGGTCCAAGTAGCATTGTAAATAATAATAATAATAATAATAATAATAATAATAATAATAGAAAATTATTTATATCCCTCCCCTCTGCAGATGCAATCGGGGTGGCTTACAATATAAAACATTACAAATATACAGTCTCAAAACCCACCCACCCCTTAAAACAGCATTAAACATCATAGGATTAAAACAGCAACAAACAACAAACAATTAGATAACTAACAAGGATCATAGTAACAGACCAGACAATCAGCAGCAGGTGTGGCATAGAGTAGGGGAAAGGGTGAACTTGGTCCTTAGGCCGAGAAGACTAATCAGGAAAGGCCTGCCAGAAGAGATCCATCTTCACAGCTTTTTTAAAGCTGTTTCGATTGGTAATATGATGGATCTCATCCGGCAGGCTGTTCCATTATCTGTTTATTGAAAAGATCTTTGGTTATGATTTTACAAAATTTAGCATTTGAAAAAAAGAAATAGCAAAACTCACAGCTCTCTTTCAGGAAGAGGATGACTGTATTTCCAGAAATGTGCAAAGATTAGAGCTAGGATACAGGGTTATCAAAAATGCTGGGGATGGACCCTGAAAATAAATTTCAACAGGGAAAATTGTAAAGTACTACACTTAGGCAGAAAAACTGAAAGGCTCAGATATAGGATGGATGACAGCTGGCTTGACAATAGTACAGGCAAAAGGGATCTGGGAGTCTTAGACCACAGGCTGAACATGAGTCCACCCCAATTGTTCTCAGAGGGGCGAGGTATAAATAATTTTTATTATTATTATTATTATTGTTGTTGTTGTTAATGTGATGTTGCAGCTAAAAAAGCCGATAGAACCTTAGATTGCATCAGTAGGAGTGTAGTGTCTAGATCAAGGTAAGTAATAGTATCCCTCTTAAAGGTGACATAATAGCCATATTTAAATTTCTAAAGAGATGTCATATTGGGGATAGAGCAAGGTGTTTTTCCCCTGCTGCTCCAGAGATTAGGACATGGAGCAATGGATTCAAACTACGGGAAAAGGCATTCCACCTAAACATTATTAATAAATAATAATAATAAAATTTATTTATACCCCGCCTCTCTGTAAAATACAACTGAGGTGGCTTACAAGATAAAATGAACAATCCCATCTCCCAATAGTAGTAGCCGAAAAGGTCCTCTGGACAGTTGCAAATAATCTAATTTTTATAGGTTGCAATAGATTCTTCCCAGAGGACCTTAGTGCACGGGATGGATTATACGGAAGGAAGTGGTCCCAAAAATAGGTTGGACCCAAGCCATTTAGGGCTTTAAAAGTAATAATCAACACCTTGTACTACGCCCGGAAACTGATAGACAGCCAGTGAAGCGATCTTAGAATAGATGTTATGTGGTCTCTTCTGATTTTGCCTGAGACCAGCCTGGCTGCCATATTCTGTACCAGTTGAAGTTTCCAAACTAGGCATAAGGGTAGCCCCATGTAGAGTGTATTGCAGAAATCGAGATGAGAAGTTACCAGTGCATGTACCACAGTTTCGACATCCCTAACCTCCAGGAAAGGGTGCCATTGGCATATCATTTACCTGATTTGTCATCTGAAGCTATGGATCTAGGAGCATCCCCAGACTGCGAACACAGTCCTTTGAGGAGAGTGTGACCCCATCTAGGACTGGAGATTGTATCCCAATACCTGGGTTCGGGGCCGTTACCGTTAGTACCACCATTTTGTCTGGATTCAGTTTCAATCTGTTTTTCCTCATCCAGTCCATTACCGCTTTAAGACATTCATTGAGAGGGGAGACACCATCTGAAGTCAAAGCTGTAGACCGAGACATGGAGAAATATATCTGGGTGTCATCAGCATACTGATAACACCCCTCCCTATGTCTCCGGATGATCTCTCCCAGCGGCTTCATATATATGTTAAATAGCATCGGGGACAGGATGACACTCTGAGGGACACCACAATTAAGCTCATTTTTAGTTGAGCAACTGTCCCCAAGCATCACCCTCTGAAATCTGCCCAAGAGAAAGGAATTGAACCATTGCAATGCAATGCCTCGATTCCTAATTCTCTCAGGCATTCCAAGAGGATGTCATGATCTATTAGGAAAAACTTCCTGACAGTAGAAGCTGTTCAGCAGTGAAATATACTGCTTTGTAGTATAAAAGAGTCTCCATTGGAGGTTTTTAAACAGAGGTTGGATGGCCATCTATCGAGTGACTTTATTGTGTATTCCTGCATAACAGAGTTGGACTGGATGGCCCTTGTGGTCTCTTCCAGCTCTATGATTCTGTGAGTTAAAGGCCAGAAATATTCTGAGTGATTATATATTACTGTGATTTGATAATTCAAAGCTGATACTACATGAGTTTTAATTGTAAATTTACAAGAGCTTCTTTTTTCATTTAAAGAATTGGTTACGTTTAAATGTCAATGCAAATAGGACAGTATTCATTAGTGCAGCTGTTCTCCAGTGTGCCCTGATGTAATTGCTCATTTTAGAAGTAGAGAATTGGCAGGGGGGTGAGGTTCTAAACAGTGGTCTTTATAGCCAAATCAAATATTTTTGTAATTCTGATGCATTCTTTATGCTTCGAGATGGATGCAGTACCTTGACTGTATCTCAGATATGAAAGGCACCTTGTTCTTCCTAACAGTAAAAAGTACAAAACAATGATACAGAACTAGTTTGTCAACCCACATGGTAAATTATACTGAGCTTGCAAATGAAACCTTAGAATTCATTCATTCATTCGCTTTTTAAAAAAAAAAAAATTCAATAGCGTTGGGCACACATTAGCTTGGTGATTCAAAGGAATGTTTGAAAAAAGCAAAGGGTGGGCTCAAGCCAGATTTAAGCAAATTTAAATCAATGAGATGTAATTTATTTCACTGTCTTTCTGTCTCTCCTCCTCAAACTAATGTAACTTAAAATACATTTAACTCTGGGTGGATAGAGAAAAAAAGTGTCAAAGGATCTCAGATATGGAAGTATTTTTGTGGTTATGGGGAAAAGATTGCCCCCTGACCACTAATACTTTCATTACAGAGCTTGCTTGGCTTGATGAAGACTGGCAGGATTATATATTCTTTTCACAAGACTCAGCATTTTGTATCAGGAAAAGGTACACTGAAAGTGAACGGGAAGAGAGGACTGTGTTTGTATGTAATTCTAAACCTTGTTATTATTATTATTTGCTTTATATATAGTATTAGAGGAATAAGCCTAGTTAATCCACCTGCACTCAACACTGGAAACTCCACTTCATCTTCCAGTGGCAGAATAAGAAGTCCCGTGTCCCCCCCCCCCTCCCCCCATGCTCAGATCATGGGGAATAAGTTCATCACTGTCTGGCATGATTGCATGCAAGAGTTTTGAAACTTCAGTTTCCATTTTAGATAAACCATAGCATAGTTTAGATTGTTATCCAAATCCTAACATTTCGCTAATCTTGATTAAGGTTAGTAAAAGCAAGTTATCTTCATAAATTTGCCATGCTGACTGAGGAATTCTGGGAAGTTTAGTCCATAAAAGTAATGTTTCCAAGTTATTGTATTATTCTGTCCAGTCATTTTGTGACCTCTGCCACTTTTCCACTGTTTAAAGCCAATTAACAGAGAAATTAACCTCTGCACCCAAGTAAAATATGCTTAGGAGATATTCGCATAAACCCTATTGTTAATTCTAAACAAAGTAGACCTATTGAATCAAAATGTTGATTCACCATTTAGCAATTGATTGAATAGGTCCATTCTAGTTGAGACCAACCCAACAGGATGCAGCTAAGGCATTAACAAGAATCACCAGTTCCAGCAAGTGGAAAATCCCCCAAAGTATTCAGGGCCCCTTCTGGTTTCATTAGTCCCTGAGGGTGGACCATTTTAATAGGGTTCCCATTCCTGCAGAGGTTAGGAGTCTCAGCAAATATAATCTTTATTAGATAGTTATTTCTCCATGACAAAGAAATTATTTTGGATCCTCCAGCCCCCCCTTGTCCTGATGGCCAAAAACCAGATCAATGCTGTGGCCTGCTATATATGTTGAGCCAGAAATTAATTGAAGTACCCATGGAAACCATGAAATCCTGAGGTGATCCAAGGAGAGGCCTCAGCATGCAAGTTAAAATCCCCAACACAATAGTGTTTTGTTTTGTTTTTGTTTTGTTTTTTGAGGGAGAGAGATAAATGTCACCTCCAAGACCAAGTCCACCAGGGAGATGGTTGGGCAATATTGAGGTTGGGCAATTGTTGGGCAATATACTAATTGAATCCCAGTCTTATTTATTTGTTTATTCATTTGGAGTATTTATACCCCACTCTTTAGCCACAAAGGCTCTCAGAGCAGTTTACAGATTGCTAATCTGTCAGTTTCCCACCCTCAGGTTTACAATCTAAAAAGACATGACACAAATGGAGAAGGGAATGGCACTGGGAAAGGGAATCCTCCAAGACCAGGGTGGTGGCAGCAGGAATGGAGGAAGGGTGCCTGCCTCTTCTTCTCTCCCTCTGAGGCCAAGTTGGTAGCAGTTAAGGTGGAGGGAGGGCCTTTCATCTTGCCTCTTTGGCCTTTTAACTGTTTAGGAGATTATTGGAAAGTGCATCTCATTAGGGCATGGACTCATGATAGGTTACTACAACTCTTACCCCCCCCCCCCCCCCCGGTAACTGGAAACTTGGTGGGCAAAAACTCCCTCCCTCTTGTCAACCAGGTTTTAGTTATACAAGAAAAGGGAGCTTGCTTTTCTAGGAATAAGTTTTAGATCGTGCAGCGTTTTCTGTTCACTGGCTTGGCATTAAGCAGCATAACTTTTCAATGGGGTTCCACTAAATTAGCCAAGGATCTGTTGGTTGGTTGGTAAACAAACAAACAAACAAAAGGAATAATAGCCACAAGATGTCCCTCACACCTTGACCTGTTTGACCTCTGTTATAATAATAATAATAATAAAATTTTATTTATAACCCGCCCCTCTGCGGTGCAATCGGGGCGGCTGACAACAAGTTAAAATACAACAATTAAAACGTTCCAGATTCCTACACCCCCCACCCATTACCATATCTTTCCCTTGCCATTGCAACTAAAATAGCAGCATTCCTTCCTTCATCTGAATGCACTTTTAGCCTGACTGAAAATGCTCACAGGTCAGGTACACTTGGAGAATTCCCACTATACTTAGCCAGTTAGAGCTGCCCTCATGGAATACTGTTCTTTATGGGCTGCAATACAGGAGGGATCTCTATCCAGCTGGGTTTCCTCGCTCAGTCTAGATAGATACCCCATTCTCATCACTTTGCTTTACTAGATATAGAATAGGATACTGTTCTGGCAAGATATTCCCAAAAGTCCAATTGCTTGTCTTCCTGTGCACATCATGTCAGTGGCACATCACATGCAAATTGGCCCTAACCTTCAAATATAGTCACTGGTATGCATAACTGTAATATCCTCCCTCTTTATTGTCAAATATAGATCAATATCCCAAAGAGTCTTTGATGAAATCAGAGAGTGACTCTCTTGGCATTTGCATGTTGAACCCAATATCATACTGCTTTGCTGTAATTCAATTGAATGCATGTTGAGATGATAAGTAATGCAGTTAAAATGTTCTGTGTCATATTGCTAACATTCTTAAAGGTCCTCATCATAGTATATTTCCTTCTAGAAAATGCACGGAGAGGGATTTGTGTTCAAACAAGGATGGTTTAGTTTATTGTATCATTTGAAAGGAAAATTCGAGGTGGACAAATGCAGTGGGTTCTCTTTTTTCAGGATGTAGCAGTGCAGGGAAATAGTTGATATCTCTATAGATTGGCTAGATGGGGAGACAGGCAGGAAGCGTCAATTTACCTGATTCAGAAAAAGAGGCTGAAATATACATTCAGTTGTGCAGATTGGAATTGACAGTTAAACAAGACTTCCCATTACAGAATTGTCACTATAAGCCTCAGACTCATTTCTTTTTTCTTGCATCAGTGTACACTGCCACATATTTATTTCCTATGAAAACACTTTGCATGAAGGCATGAATTGCCCACTCCTAAGAAAGTAGATTCCCTCCTTTATTGCTTTCAATCCTAAAATCTTTGCAGGGTATTTTTTCAGATGGCAGCTTTCTTGCTCCATTAATAGATGTATAGAAGAAGTAATTTCAGCAGGTTTGGCCTTGTCTACCCTGAGTGGGATATTCCAGGGGCAGCCCAGAGTGTCCTGGCCCGCAGCTGCCTTGACCTGCCCTTTTTACCTCACCTCCTTTTCCATGCTGTGGCGGCTATCTGCACATTGATCCCACTGGGCTGCCTTACCCATCCTCTGCTGCCGAGACTTGCTCCCTTCTGAGATCAGAATGAGGTGCCCAGTGACATATGACCATCAGTTATTTTTATTTGTGTTAAACTTGTAATGCCTCGATTCTGGTGCAGGATATGCTGGTTGGGATTTGGACTGCCCACACCAGAACTGGTATTTGGAGAGTGTGCAATCTGAATAGGTGATGCCAGAAGAGGGGGAGAACTAGGTCTTTTGCCTTATGCAGACAAGGCCCTAATCTTTCATGGCAAGTCTAACCTGCTGAAATCTCCCATTTTAAACTCCTGTCTAAAATATGGGAACTCTGTATTCTCTTCTTTTAAACTTGACCCAAGTTTATCCCAAGGCACTTTACCACCCATGTCAAAGGACTAGAATGTGGCCTCCTTCATTGGCATGGCTTCCTCCAGCACACCCAAGGCCATCAAGCCATGAGAGGATGAAGGGAAGCCATGTAGGACACATAGAGCTTTTCTCCAAGAGAAGGGAAAATGACTAGGTGGGCAACCTAGCTTGGTTGGAATGGTTGGGGTGTCCCCCACTATCTCTCTCCTGTGGCTGATGCTCATTCTGCCTCTTGGGAGGGCCATCTCCGCCTGGCCACTGTATGCTGAAGATGTGAATCCTATTTCTTGAAGTTACAAAAAATAGGGGAAATAGAGGAGATGGTTACACAGGAAGCTGTTCAAAAACTAATAAACCATTTTTTTCTTCCCCAATCTAGCAATAATCTGTGTTTTCATATTAGCTAAATTGGAAATGTAATATATTTATATCTAATAAATTGTTAATTGAATTAATATATTATACCATACTCTGTATTTTAAAATATACAGATGGGCATGCTTACACTGCTTCATATTAAGTCTGACTTCTTTTTTAATTAAAAAAAATGCTCTTACTAACCAAACACTTTTAGAATGTATTCAGTCTTATATATGCACCTCTCAGTAGTAATCATTTACAGGTTCAGTTCTAATTCTGTTCAGAATTACTCTGAAATGTTCCCACTGATTTCATTTGCAGTCATTCCCATTTATGTGTGCACAGGATTGTGGCCCTTCAGTGCAATCCAGTTCATATTTAATCACATGTAAATTCCACTGAGTTCAATAAGTCAAATTCCCATGTAAATAGTTGCAGGATTGCAGCCTTTGTCCAGTTAGTCATTGCTGTTTTCTATGAAGCCTCCAGGGTAGTGATATAGAGCACAATAGGTGGCACCCAGAATGGGACACAATTGTCCAAATACAGCCTAACACAGAACAGAACCATTATTTCCAGGAACCTGTATATTATGCTGCTGTTAATGCAGCAAAAGTGCATTAGCTGTTTCTAGCTGCAATGTTTCACTGTTGTCTACTCACTAAGTTGTAAATCTACTCACTAAGACATCTAGGCTCTTTTCACATTCTAAGCCACCTCTACTGCATGCTATACTTTTGTCTTTTAAAAAAATGTAAATAAAAGACTTTCGGTACCTAAATGCAATGCTTTGTTTATTTATTTTTCTGTATCAAAATGCATGACTTTACATTTACCTCCACTGAGTCTCATTTTATTAGTATCTGCTCACTGTTCTAGCTGATGGCTATTCCCCAAACTTTATGGGACATATAGATTCCATTGAATTACTTTTATTTATACCCTGCCTTTCCCTTAAAGCTGGGGTTTGATGAAAAACCATTCTATACCCCTATCCATCTTATTTATAAAATTTCAGGAACTGTAGGACAGTATCTTCAAGTCATCCTTATAGCAGGATGCTGACCCTTTCATTAGCATTTGTAAAGTTTAATTGCTCAGTTAGCTCTGAATACAGTGATATTGTCTAGTCTAATTATTCTTTAATATTTTATGTCTCACAAATCACTTGTGTCAAAGAACCTGACTCCTACCATGATAAAAGCAAAAGGCCTTATTGGCTTACATATATTCTGTTTATCTATGGTAGGTTGGTAGTTAGGAGGAGTGAGGAATCAGAAGAAACACTGAGAGACCAAATGTATTACTTCTTATGTGCCTTCAAGTTGTTTCCAACTTATGGTAACCTTAAGGCAACCCTATCACAATTTGTTCAGAGGGGAATTGTCTTTGTCTTCCTCTGCAGTTAAGAGACTGTGTCTTGCTCAAGATCACCAGGTGGATTTCCATAGCTGAGCAGGGATTTGAACCCTGGTCTGCAGGGTCATAGTCCAGTCCTCAAACCACTATACCACGCTGGCTCTAATATTTACTAGTAGCAAGCCAAAATGTCACAGATGGCTAATCCATGTTAGGAGATGGCACATTGCAGGAAGGGATGGCAATTTGAAGAGTGAATTTGTAATGAAAATCTTGAGTCTCAGTGGTGTGCTCCATTGGTTCAGACAGACAGGTCTGGCCCATATTTTCCCATCTTGTTGGAAAGGGTATCATGTTAAATACTTTGCTGAAATCACAATATACAGTGTACATAGCCATGCACTAGCTTCCAGATTATTTTAGAGCCTAGTACAAAATGCCAGTTTTATTTGAAATGGAGTGGGATTGGGATATTAAAAGCATTCCATTATCGTCTGTAAGCCTGTTGTCAGCTGAGATCACCTTTGGAGAGACCCTTTCACTTAACTTTTGGATGGTAGTTGACTGGTTGTCAGGAGGTGTGTGTGTTTGTGTCTTCAAGCTGTTAACTTATGGTGACCCTATGCATTTCATAGGGATTTCTTAAACAAAGTGGTTTTGAAAGTTTCTTCCTATGAATTACAGCCTACAGCACCAGGTATTTATTGGTGATCCCGCATCCAATTACTAACCAGGGCTGGCCCTCCTTAGCTTCCAAGATCTGATAGGATTCAGTACCTTTAGGTGGATGACGAGGAGTCTGTGATTCAGACTCTACACTTTCTACCTTTTAGGTGCCAGGCAAAGTAGGTTATGTCCTCATGAACTTTTTTAGTGATTGCTTCTCCTAGTTTTAGTTGCTGTTATTATCTTGCTGAATTTGTAAAAAAAATTAAAAATACACATTTTGATGTTCTCATTTGATTTAGTATTTATTACATTTGTATACTACAGGGGTAGGCAACCTTTCCCCTTTAAGGGCCGAGGGACTTCAGCTCCCAGAATCCCAGGAGCTATTGGCCAACATGGAACTATTGGCCAACATGGCTGAGGCTTATGGGAGCTGAAGTCCCTCGGCCCTTAAAGGGGAAAGGTTGCCTACCCCTGATATACTATTTTGAAGCCACTTATCAAAAGGCAAGGTGTAAAACACAGTATTAGTCAAGTGGTAAGTAGTTGCAAGTAGGAAAGGGTTATTGTTGTTATTAACTGCCCTTGAATCGATCTCAATCCATGGCAACCCTATGGATGAGACATCTCCAAGACCCCCTATTCTCACTACTCCCATTACCTTCTTAATAGTCCATCTATCTGGCATGTGACCTTGGTCTCTTCCTACTTCCCTCCGAAGTACAACAGCCTCAGTTTGGTCATCCTGGTTTCCAGGGAAGTTTCCAGCTTGATCTGTTCTAGGACCCATTTGTTTGTCTTTTTGGCTGTCCATGGGATCCTCAATGCTCTTCTCCAATACCATATCTCAAAGGAATTGATTTTCTATCTATCATTTTCTTTAACTGTCCAACTCTCACATTCATACATGGTAATAGGGAATGTGATGGCTTATATGATTCTAACTTTTGTGCTGAGTTGTATATCTTTGCACGTTAGAATAATTTCTAGTTTTTTCATAGCCACCCTCTCCATTCTTAATCTTCTTCTGATTTCCTGGCTTCCCATTTCAATCAATGTTTGATCCTAAGCATGAGAATTTTTTTACTATTTCTATTTTTCATTGTCCAGGTTGAACTTGTGAATGTCCTCGGTGGCCATTATTTTTGTTTTCTTTATGTTTAACATTAAGCCTGCCTTTGCACTTTCTTCTTCAATCTTCTTTAGTAGGTGTTCCAAGTCTGTGAGGTTTTCTGCTAGTACTATGGTGTCATCTGCATATCTTAGATTGTTGATATTCCTTTCTCCTATTTACATTCCTCCTTCTTCTGTGTCGAAACCTGCTTTTTTTATAATATGTTCTGCATACAAGTTGAACAGTAGGGTGAAAGGATACAGCCTTGGTTTGAATTTTCCTTTGATTTCTCAGATCTTGTGAAATAGATCTCTTGTCCCCCCCCCCTTTTTTTTTTGGTTGTCTTCTATTTTGTAGTAATTTTCTTTATCTTTCCACACAAGCTGTTGTACTGTTGCATTTATAATTCTTAGTTTGTTCCTATCTCCCTTTTGTTTCCTTCTCTTCTTTTCTTTATTGCTTGCAGGTGTTTTTTTCCTGTGATCCATGTTTTTCTCTCTTTGTTTTTGTTTATTGAAAGTGTCTGTCTGCATTCATCTTTTATTATGTCCCTGGCTTCAGACCATAGTTACTCTGGTTCTCGGTCTATTATGTTTAGTAGTGTGAATCTGTTTTTTATGTTGTCAATAGATTCTGTTGAGATGTTATTTAGATCATATTTTGGTATAATCACTGGTTTTGTTTTCTTCTTGAGTCTTACTCTTATTTTTGGTATGAGTAATTCATGATCTGTGCCACAGTTGACGTCCAGTCTAGTTTTGTCCACCAGTATCGAGTTCCGCCATCTTTTACTTCCAATTAAATAATCTATTTGATTTTTGTGTTGATCATCTGATGATGTCCATGTGTATAGCCTTCCCTCTGGTTGTATGAAAAATGTGTTTGCAATCAATAGGTTGTTGGCTTCACAAAAATATATCAGACCTCCTTCATTTCTTTTGCCTAATCCAAATTTGACTACTGTTTTTTATTCTTCTTTGCTTCCAACTTTTACATTCCAATCTCCAATGATCAACTTGACATCCTGTGTTGGTGTGCTGTCAATTTCTTCCTGTACTCCTTCATAGAATCTATCAATTTCTTCCTCTTCTGCCTCTGTGGTTGGTGCATATACTTGAATTATGGTGATGTTCTTAGCTTTACCATGGAGCCTTACTGAAATGATTCGGTCTGATTTTGCATTGTATCCTTTGACTGCTTTTGCCACATCTATTCTTAGTATGAAAGCCACCCCATTTCTTCTTGTCTTTTCAGACCCTGGTAGAACACTGTATGGTTTTCTGATTCAAAGCAGCCCATTCCTGCCCATTTTAACTCACTCACCCCCAGTACTGCTATGTTCATGTGTTGCATTACCATTTTTACTGTGTCTAGCTTCCCTTGGCTCATGAGTCTCACATTCCACATCCCTATTTTATGTGTAATGCTGGTTTGGATGCCATTTGCCTTTCTAAGGGTGTCCGCTATTTGTCTTGGAATCTTTCTTATGCCCTTGGCTAATCTTGCAAATGTGATATCCCTTTATTTTGCCCTCCTTCTCTTTCTGTTAATGCTCTGATCCTGCCTGTGTCTCACTTGGCGTGTCTCATCATAGGATTTACTAGGTGATGGTGATACACAAGGAGGGCCACCTACACCTCCCTGTGCGCAGTGCCAACCAGTGTTAGTTGTGGTGTCATTACAGTTCTTTCCTGTCCATGACACCCACCACTACTGCTGCTCCCCAGTAGCTGTTTGTCTCCCTGTATTATTCCTCCCATTGTTGTTTGTTTGCTTGTTTGCTTTCCTACCCATTCCCTTATGCCTCCCTAGGTATCCCACCTTCCCTTCCCTTGTGTCTTCCTTCCTTTAGTCCGTTCCCATCCCCACTCCCTCTCTCCTCTAGTTTCTTCACTTCTTTCTCTGTGGTTGGGGGAGGGCAGAGATGGCTGGTCACCCTCTTTCTTCCTCCACTCACCTGCCTGGTCCTCCTGCAGCACTCTGTTCTCTGGGACAGAGACTAGATGGACTAGAACAGGGGTAGGCAACCTAAGGCCCGGGGGCCGGATGTGGCCCCCCGAGGCCTTTGGACTGGCCCAAGGCCGGTCCTGCCACCGCCACCAGCGCCTGCCATGATGATATTGATTATTGTTGTTATTACTTGTTCTTGAGGTTTTCTTGCCAAAATCTCCACAGGGGTTTTGCCATGGGTTTTCTGAGGCTAAGAGAGTGTGCATGCATATTTAATTTTTTTTAAATATTTATTTATTTATTTATTTATTTATTTATGGTGCTTCGGCCCCCCAATTGTCTGAGGGACAGCAACCCGGCCCCCTACTCAAAAAGGTTGCCTACCCCTGGACTAGAAGGACTAGATGGAATATTTTCCCACCTCCCCCTGTTGCTTCACTGAGTGTCCTTTAGGATGAGGGGAGGGGACTAGATGGAGTATTTCCCACCTCTCTCTCTTGTTTCACTGAGGCTTCTTCAGGATGAGGGAAGGGGACTAGATTGAGTCTTTCCCACCTCCTCCTGTTGCTTCACTGAGGCTTCTTCAGAATGAGGGGAGGGGATTAGATCTTTCCCACTTAATCTAAGATTAATCTAAGATTAAGAAGGTAATCTTAAATTTCATCAGAAGATTTGTACCTGTTCAGGGACAATTTTAAAGCACATATAGAACAGAGCATTTGTAGAACAAAAAAAATGTATATGTACAGTGTCTCTAGTTAAAAATTATTGAGAAAAATCATGAAACTGTTTTAGTGCTGAGGAGTTAGATGAGCTTAGTCTTTAATTTAATTCTAGAGCAGGGGTAGGCAACCTTTCCCCTTTAAGGGCCGAGGGACTTCAGCTCCCAGAAGCCTCAACCATGTTGGCCAATAGTCCCATGCTGGCCAATAGCTCCTGGGATTCTGGGAGCTGAAGTCCCTCGGCCCTTAAAGGGGAAAGGTTGCCTACCCCTGTTCTAGAGCAATAGAACCCCACATCCAAGTACTCCAAAGCACTTGTTCTTTGAAAACTGTGCTATAGATTAATAGCAGTCAAACAAAATATTGTATTCATAGATGTCCACTAGAACATGCCACTTTCCCCTCTCTTTCTCACTATCTCTGCATTAGCTACAGTCCACTGGGGTTGGTGACAATGTGGTCAGTTTCTTTACTGGTGTTCCTTCAAATGTCAGTAAATATTGCATTACTGAACTCTTTCATGTAACAGCACACATGAAAGATCTGTGACTTAACAGTGAAATACAGTAATTAGCAGTTTAATTCCTGTTTCAACTATTAATCAAGAGGGATTGCCATGTAAGTATAGGTAAGACCTGTAGATAAAAGTGCTCTCTAAAAAAAATACTTAATAAAAGCATTCCTTACTTGTTTGCAGCTTTGCAAAGAGTTCTGAAGCAGGGCTTTGTGTACGTTTTATAGGTTTCTTCTTCCTTGTCAAGTTTTATACTTCCTCTTATAAAAAGCCTGGCCATTGACTGGAGAATTGTGATTGTCTCACAAACATGGCTGTCAGCTTGCAAGCAGTTTTATGTTAGCTGTTCTGATTTCTTTCTCAGATATTTCTATGCATGAATTTTGGATTGGAGAAAGAAACAAGGAATGAAACAGACATTCCTTTTAGATTCTAAAAATCTAAAAATTCTTTTTAGATTTAAAGAGGATCCAGGGCTTGCTCGCATGCTCATTTTAGCAAGCAGCAGTCACAGGATAAAAATTAACTAATGCTGCTTCAGTCTGTGCCAAGTGGTTGGGTTAAGGTTTTTGGCACTCTTTCACAAATTGCCCTAAATGTGGGTCAGTGAGGGCATGCCAAAAGCAAGTCCAGGGTATGCCAGACTGTACTTACAACCATCTTGGCACATACTAAATGATGTGGGAGTTAACATTGCCTTGGCTTTTCCTACAATAAATAGCCAAGTGAGGAAGTCCTTAAACAATGCTAAAAATGAACTGAAACATGAATTTCATGAATAAAAAGCTCAGTTGGGAGATTCAGAAGAGGTAGTGGTGAGTAGAATGACTCTGTTCCAAATGTCTTATTTAAGTGAGACACTTTTTGCAATTCCTATTGGCCTGATACATATTCTGGAACCTGGAGCCCATGATAATATTCAAAATCCCACCTATTATCACTGATAGATCTCATTATGTGTATGTGGTAGGCATCTACAGTATAATAATATTGTTGTGATGCATCCATGTACTTGGTTTCCCGTTGTATTCCTGGAAGACCCCAAGCTGAAATCATATCCCTCAATAGGCCCATGTTCAATTTGCTGAGAAACAATCTAAATGAAATTATTGTAACTGAATTCCAGTTGGAAAGGCACTTTTTGTCATCATTGCACAAGGATTCACATAACACATACAACACATTGAAGGAATACACAGAGTCCACTGCATGCCCACTGCCACAACTGTGTCCCACCTCACTCCTCACATTAGAAAAATCTATAAGATGATTATGAGGATGAGTTCTGACAGTATGCACAGCTACATTTTTTTTTAAGTGTAGGAACTTCCCATGAAAAAAGTGCATGTAAAGAACTCATTCTCATCAAAATGAGCATTTGTCAGAGGAGAAAAGAGCAGCTCACAATTCTAGCATTGGATGAGCCTAGTCCGTGTGGCCTGAGAACCCTTGTGCATAATGAAGTGGTTGTGTGAATGCCCCTTGAATAAGCAGACCATGGAATGGCTCAACTATGCACCATGCTGTTTTATTGCACAGCCCACTTATTTTTAGGGACTACTGTTCCCCCCAAAAAATCTGAGCAATGTGAATGGTACAAAATGTCAGAAAAGGATCAAAGGGTCAACATGTGCAATATGTTAATTGAGGATGCCAGAACTCCATTGTGGCTTTGCCACTGTTGCACTTTCTTGGAATTTGCACAAGGGTGATATCCTGTTCAGGGTTGTGCACATCCTATGACACTGCTGCGAACTAGTGCACAACCCTAGGAGTGCTGCCCAAGACTTTGGTCAGTCTGGCCCTTAGCAATGGGTAGGGATTGGGAGTGACTATTCCACAGTGGCAGAGCTCATGACTGTGTCACCTGTTGTACCATAGCACAATTTTATGCTACCAGTTGGTGCCCAGGATCCCAATTACAATGTATATGTGAATTAAAGATCTCCTATACACTGCAAAGATCTGTGCACTGTATTGTTCTAGATTCAAAAGCTATTCATGAGTTTAAAAACAAGACCAACATAGAGATTGACACACTGTACACTTAATGTTTCACTTCTTATGCATAGGGACAGTGCATGCTCTACTTCCAGGATAAAAGCCATGCCCCTCCTAGAACCACTGGACCAGCTGTGCTGCCATTTCCATCAAGCCTCTATGCTGCTGTGTTGTGCTCTATGAGGGTTTTATAAAAAGAGAAAGAAGGAAAGAAGCACTCAGTTTCCCTGGGCTTACTTCAGTGTCCTATCAGATTAATAAGAGGAAGTATAAAGTTGTCATGTATTGAGATGAAACACAAGACACAACCAATGGCCTAATAGATCACTTCAGTTGGTGTGACAAAAGACCTTGATTGTGCTGCTGCAGCCAACCTGAAAACCATAGAATCAAGCTGCTGATACACTGTTTATCATATCCATCACATTTACTGTGTCTATCTCCACATGTTTCTTGCTATAGTTTTCCAAGGAAATACTGAAGTTTGATGAATGAGAGGGTGTTTGTTTTGCTTTTGGTTTTTTGTTGAATATGTGCTGTCAAGTAAAGCATCTCCTTCCCCTCCTCTGCATCTCATCTGCGTAGTGATTTATAAAATGCCTTAGCATTCTTGAAGGAGTTCATTCTATTGCCTCCAGGCAGTAGAGTAAGAAGTCTTAAAAGTAGATGGGAAGCACAGTTGAAATAGTTTCTCTGAAGAAAGCCAGAAAGGAGGAGGAGGAGGAGCTTGAAAAGGAAAAATCTTCCTGTGACTTGTTAGGGCAAATCTTAAGTCATTTACAATAAAGAGGCACTGAATGTAGCTGCAGATCACCTTCTTTGTTTTTGTTTTAATGCTCCAAACCTTGACACTGCATTTTCTCTGCAAGTTGTTGATCTCACTGTTTCACCAGTGACTTATTTCCCTAATATTAGGTAATGGCAGATATGCAGAGGAAACTTTTGTTCCTGGTTTGTGTTTTGTGACAAAGGAAATAGTACAGCTACCGAGTTTCCCTGAAAATAAGACACTGTCTTATATTTATTTGGCCTCAAGAAGACACACTATAACTTATTTTCAGGGGATGTCTTATTTGTCCTGACTCCGCCCTGACACCGCGCGCCTGTCCACACACTGCACAGCATCAGGGCACCAAAAAGGCGCAAAAGAAAGAGCCGCTCAAAGGGTCGCTCCTTGCGGGGGCAGCAAAGATGAGGATCATGTCCGCGACCCTTTGAGCCACAGTCACGGCTCTTTTCTGGGCTGCCCCTGGAAGCAGTGGATCCACTGCTCCAAGGGGCAGCCCAGAAAAGAGCTGCAGCTGCGGTTCAAAGGCCGGCTCTTTGCTGCCCCCGAAAGGAGAGGCCCTTTGAGCCACTCCTTTCAGGGGTGGCAAAGACGAGGAATGTGGCTGCAATCCTTTGAGCTGCAGCCGTGGCTCTTTTCTGGGCTGCCCCTGGGAGCAGTGGATCATCTGCTCATCCTGAGCAGCTGCAGCTCAAAGGCCAGCTCTTTGCTTCCCCCGAAAGGAGCAGCCCTTTGAGCCACTCATTTGGGGGCGGCAAAGAGGAGGATCAGGGCCACGACCCTTTGAGCTCCGATCCGCAACTCCCAGGGGCAGCCCAGAAAAGCCACCCTGTCTACATCAGCCCTATATCTGATTTTCGAGGTATGGCTTATATTGTGCAAATGCTTAGAAATCCTGCTACGGCTTATTTTATGGGTAAGTCTTATTTTCAGGGAAACACGGTAGAAGAATATAGTACATTGTAGCAATGGGCATATCTATCACCAGGTTTCTTGTTTTTCAAATATGTAATACATTGCCTAGAATTCTGTTGGTGGTGGCAAGCATTGGGTGCTGAAGGAAAAAGGCCACAGAAACAGTGACTATGAAGTAAGTAAAGTCCTGGAGAAATAGGTTGCTCAGAGGAATAGATTTTGTCAGTCTTCTCTTGCCACCGCTGCACAACCTTGGGGGGAAATAATTGCAACCACTAGCATAATGCTCCACCAGGATTCTAGCAATTCTGTCTCTTTTCCTTTTGTTTTGTTTTGTGTGAAGTTTGGTTCTTCTGTCTATCTTGAATCAGTATCATAGGATGATTGGGGGCTACAAAATTGTGATAGATGGAAATCATAGGAAAAGTTGCTCATAATTTGATATGTCAAAGTATGAGAAATAAGTCAATGATACAGATTAATAATAAAAACTTTTAAGAGTAAGTAAAGTCTCACACCAACAAAATGTATATAATGTAACATTGATGGGTATTATTAGGTCACTTGGACAGTATGTATTCACATAAATGCACACAATATACCGTAGATAGGAAACACAGTTGATAGGAAAACTCTTGAAACAGAATGATCATTGGGATATGAGCGGCAGAACAGAATTTCTTTGTTTCTATTTTTCTTTATATGAAATATATAATCACTTTTCATAAATAAAAAATGCTTGTATACATGATTTTAAAAGAGCCATACCACTTTGTGACAAAGATACATTTTGGTAGAGATAAATAATAAATGAAAAATTTAATAGATGGAAGTCAGTATTTTTCACATTTAATAACTATAGTCACGATAGGAAGGTGCTACTATGGTTGACCTGTATACTAAATATACCATATTATTATCCATAAAAATATTGAAAACTTATAAATAATATAAAGCTAAGTAATGATAACTGAATTGAATCTGTGCTTTTGAGTGGCTGAAGCATTTGAATAAAATCTGAAAATTTTGTATCAGAATGTTAAAAACTTTCTTACACGAATGGACTCCTCTTTCTGTGATCTGAAATACTTCCTAACTGGTGGTGTGTCTACACAATTAAAATAATCCCCATTCCAATTGAATGACTATGATCTAGGCACACACAATTCAGAGTAATTCAGGTTTTTTTCAGGGGGTTGGGAGGGGGGAGGAGGAGCTCTATAAACTCTGCTGAAAAAGGGTTTGCAGTTTTTACCAGAATATCTGTGAGTATACATGAGGATGTGCATTATCAAATGTGTGGCCATTCATACATGTTGCATGGATTTGCATGGCTGCATTTTCAGAAGAGGGAGGGTAAATAGATGCACATTTGCACAAGAAAGTGAAGACAAGCGTGAACATGAATGTACAAAAATCTGCAGCAATTCACATAATACTCTTATGTATAGACTAGACCTAAACTGGATTAGGGTACCCTTGAATGCAGCACATGTATTTATTGTACATTTTTTTCAGCTAGGGAGGAATGTAGATAAAAATATGTCCTAGGAAAAGGTTCTCATATGATTCTCTTCTCAGACCAACAGTTTGTCATCACACTCCCCATTTTCTCCAAGTCGCATCAAGCAAGCTTCTTGAATCAGGCATACTGGTCACCTTTTCCTGAATGTACAGCAGCATTTTCTCCTGGTGCACCATGATGCTGATTGATGAATCTGCAGAGGGAGTGTGAACAATCAAGGAGCAGAAATATAGAACATTCCCTGAACCACATAAATGTAAATTGTTGTTATTAGTGCTATCCTCCCAACCATAAACTATTCCCATGAGAAGAGAAGATGCAGCATCATACTGAAAGAAATCCTGGCTGTAAATGGGCAGCAGAAACAGGCACAGTATTCTCTCCTGGGTAATGAATTTACCTAGTTGACAGATCATTAGCCTTTTCCATGTCTGAACAGGATGATGGACAGGGACACAAGGGTAGCCTGGCAGTACAGTACATGACTTTTACAACCTTTTATGTCTTAGGTTAAAACTATGTGCCAGGAATAAAGGTAAAATTTCAAATTAGCACTTAAAGCATGATGAAGACAGCAGTATGTAATGGGCAAGGACAATTTTTCCTTTTTTTTTTTTTTTGTCAGAAGGGAACTAGAGTTCAGGAAGGGGGTGGGGTGGGGTGGAAAATTAAAAATAAACATTTAGAATGGCTTTTAAAGCTTTCCATCTCTAAAATACTGTGTTAAATGTGTGTGTGTACATTCCGCTCTGTATCATAAGATCTTAGGGCACTGTATAGATAAAATCAATTTAAGCAGTTAGACAATTTAGGGAGGGCAGAGGGTCACTACTTTTCTCCAGTTTTATTCCATGTGTGGAATATTTTCAGGAGCACCTAGGGTTAGTTTGGCTAGTCCAACGGTTCAGGTATTATTGTTATAAATGATAGCAGGTCTACTAAAGCTATAAATTCCTATGCTACAATAAGTGATGGAATAGGAATTTTGTTCTGTGTTGATAAACATCTCTTTATAAGGTGTATCAACAAGGTCTGATACAGGGTCTTCAAATACACTCCATGGTATTAGCAGTAGTAGTAGGATAACCACTTGTCCTGTTTCACAGAAGGCTGTCCTGTACTTGAAGGGCTGGCAGAGGAGAGTCCTCTGTCTGAAAGTATCATCACTTTGAAGGCCTGTTCAGTTCAAGCCTGATTTGAAGAACTGTAAAAAAGAAGGACAAGGGCCTTCCTGTTGCCCATCCATATTGAGCACCTGGACAGCAGATTGAAGAGCAGACACACAGGAAATGGTGTGCTGGAATATTTGTATCTCACATTTCCTCTCAAGAATCTGAAAATGCTATCCATAGTTCTTCCATCCTCTACACACGCTTCACCAGTCCCGATCTGGCATCCTTACTACTATGCCACACAGATTCTTTTAAATCTGAAGTAATTCTGTGAATCTAATTCATAAATGCAGAAGGATTCCCCTTCATTTAAAGAGTTTATCCCACTGGCCTCTTAAAACACGCTCTCATTTTTCAGTATTCTGAGGAACATAACAAAGCAAAAATGGATATGATTTAAATCTTTTGTTGTTGTTTTTGTTGTTGTTGGTAAAAATAGGAAAAGTTTGCATTCTCTGTCCCTTTTTTCCACCACCCCTTCACAAGCTCAAGTGTACTTTTAAAGCCAAAAGTAAATGAGCCTTCCAGTTATTGACATGTGGCTCTCTGTATTGTGTGCATGTCACAAATCATGTCATTTTTCAGTAACCAAGCTGCTCTTAGTGGGAGGCTTAGAAATGCTCATGTTAATCAAAAATTTTAATTTCAAATCAGGTCGATTATTTACACATAGTGAGAAATGCTGCTCACCACCTTTCAAGACTATGTTCAATTGGGTGAATCAGGTATCACTTCAGTTTAGAATGTTGACTGCAACACTGCAAATTTATAGCTCTCAGTATATTGGACACGAGGAACAGCTGATCTAAGGAACCCCCTTAGAGAATAGGAAACAGAAGGAGTTTCAGTAAGACTGGTTCTTGGCACAAACCACTGAGAAAATTATGGGTATTTAATATATATATATATATCTGTGGCAAAAGAGATTTAGGAGAAGGAAGGGATGGACACCAATAAACCAGGCACTGTAACAAATGATTCCAGCTCTTGATTGGCTTGCATATGTAAATAGTTCAAAATTATAAAACAACCTTAAATTTATTTTTATCAGAACAAAATGAGAAGTGGAAAAGCCACCTCATCTTAAGGCTTCATATAGAATTAAGAAGTATCTCCAGATTCTGACTAGACTAATTTAGACCAGTGGGACATTCTGGATTTGTATCCATTAAGTCTTAAATAGTTGTTTCTGTGCAGCATCTGCACTGCTTTTTAATCAGTTTATAGGCACAGCATTGTTACAGAATGAGATCAAGCTGTCTTTCTGAAAATAATACTGAACTGTTAGTAATGATGGAACACTGTAATGGATAAAGGTTTACAACATCTAAGTTAAAAATATATTAACGTCTTTATTAAGCTACCAAAATTTATTTATTTACTGCCACATTTTAAAATGTGAAAACTGTCAAGTTGCAGATTATAAACTAAGGTGCATCTTTGACCTCATTAATTTCATAGGGTCTTCTTAGGCAAGGAATACTCAACGGTGGTTTTGCCAGTTCCTTCCTATGAAATATAGTCTACAGCACCTGGCATTCATTGGTAATTTCCCATCCAAGTACTAACCAGGACTGACCCTGCTTAGCTTCCAAGGTCAGACAGGATCTGGTGCCTTTAGGGCAGGGGTAGGCAACCTTTCCCCTTTAAGAGCCGAGGGACTTCAGCTCCCAGAATCCCAGGAGCTATTGGCCAACATGGCTAAGGCTTCTGGGAGCTGAAGTCCCTCGGCCCTTAAAGGGGAAAGGTTGCCTATCCCTGCTTTAGGGTATTTAGGCTTTGTTAAAGTACAAACCTAAAATGCAGTATTAAATTAGTATAAATGATAAATGAACATTTACATATATTTTGTGCTATTGTATTCTTGAGAGAACCATGTCATGTTGCAATTCTCTGGTAAGTTACCACTCAGTTACAAACCCAGGTTTGCGAAGACACAGAAAAATCATTATGACAGAAAGCTACATTATGGCATACCATTACAGAAATGTGACTGGTATAGCATTGAGCTGTGCATTTTTCCCTCCCTTTGTGGTGTGGCCATGAAGTGGGTACATTTCTGTTTTCAGTTAGCTACAGTTTAGTGTTACATCTAAATCCTAACACTGGTTATTCTTACTTATTGCCCATTGATAAAAAGCTTGCTTCATAAGCCAAATTTTAGATTTGGCTTCTTTAACAATGGTCAAGAATAACTATTGTTTATCTGGGAGGAGATATAACAGTGATATATGCTTAGTTAATGACAGAAGCAAACACTCCACTGGACTTGGGGAGAGTGGCAAGAGTGCACCAACCTAGGCTTGCCCAGGCTTGTTCACATAATGATAAATAATTGTTTTCTCCTTTGGTCTGAATCAAATACACCATGAAATGGTCAGTGTACTCAGTGTGTCGATATAATCCTCACTTTTTATTGCTTCCTTAATTTGGTCATTGAGCTATTGGGAAGATTTTAAACAAAGGGGTTTAAAAAAATAAATCACTAATAATTTTTTCAAAGATGATAGTTGTGATTTTTGTTGCAATCACCAAAAGAAATTATGGTAGCAATGATTAGAAGGAGGAGATAAATGGCTCCTTTTCATTATTTTTAGGGTGACTTTTCTTTTTATTACCATCTTTTCAGAGGCCATAAATTTTCCAAAATGATTAACCTTCTGTAGATTCCATCTCATTTAGTTTGAAGGGGATTTGAAAAATATGTTATCATCTAATTTGTCAGATGAATGTGATGATTTGTAATGATGTTTCCTTTAAATACTACCTTTTGGGTTAGAAATGTGAAAAATGCTAACTTGAGACATCTGTTCCTTTCAGAAACATAGATCCCTAAACAGTTACTATGTGTGATTTTTCTGATGAAAATATTATTTATATTTCACCAAAAATCGCTGGTGGACTTTTCATGTAATAATATCATTCAGAGCCATAGAATCTTTCTTCCTTTTCAGGCACTGATCCAAAGCATTTTCACATGCCTTTGGTATTAGTTTGAAAACTCTCCCTAAAGTGTTGGCCTTCCTTATGAAAAGGGCTATGCAATGGTGTCACTGGCTGGGTTCGGGGGATGCGGACCAGAAGAGGGGTGACACCCAGTGGGGCCTTCCTCCTGCTTAGGTGGAGGGGCAAGTGTGCCCCTTGTGTCTTCCCTGCTGGCCCACCTATCACCCTAGGAGGGAGCCAAGGCATCAGAGAAGGCAGCAGAGGGGCGACTGCAGCCCTTGTGTATCCACTACTTCACCCTTAGGAGGAAGCCAAGGCAGTGGCAGAAGGGCAAGCATGCCCCTTGTGGCTTTGTCATGGCCTGGCTCTCTTCTGGGAAGAAAGCCATCCTGGCAATGAAAACACAAGGGGCAAGCAGTAGGGGGAGAGGATGAGGCAGGCTGTTGCTGCTGCCCCCCTCGCCTTGGCAGGCCCCCTCCCAGCACCACTAGGCACATTATCCTTTGAGCTCTTCAAATCATGCAGAGTGGTTAAACTTTTGAGCACACTTTATCCCTTCAGACCATGAACAATGAATGGACAAAATGAGGCAGCATATGAAGGAGATGGAATACATGTTACTCCATACAGTGTTACTCCTAAATATCAGTTTCCATCCCCCTGTTTCCTGTGATTTTTATAGGTATCATTATTCACTCTGATGTCCCAAATATTCAGCCTTCAGTCCACCATGCCTTGCCTGGCTGACACAGTGCTTGTGGCCTTCAGTTCTTGCCCTTTTTTGGAAGCCCATAATACACTGTTGGAACAAACTTCTGCACAGAAGTTCTCAGATTCAGTGTTGTCCCATCTCCCATTAAAGTAGGTTAAGATCCCACCAGCCTCTTGTTGTTGTGCTACAGCTCCCATCATGCTTCACTGTAAACGATGTTGGATGATGTTGATGGAAACTGACATTCAATAACATCTGTAGGCCAGATATGTCTCAGGTAGCAGGATGGGCTCTCAGGTAGCTGGATAGGATAAACTTTCCTGAAATGTTGGAAAACGGAGTCCTGTTCAGATTGGTTCTCTATGGGCAGATAGTTTTGCTTGGAGAGATAGAAGGGGTACGCCTATTAGCCCCTGAGGATTGCAGTGCATAGGAATAGGCTAAATATGCTTGGCAGGCTTTTCCCCTTCAGATTGTCCTGAGTGCATGGAGAACATGGGGAAAGGACCTGCATGGCTAATACATATCTTCCAAGATGACTGGCATGGGGGGGGGGGGGAGTGCTTGAATAGCACTTATACCAAAGCTTGGCAAAGGGGAGAGGAGAATTTTGGAAATGTTATGATGCTCTGTATTGGGCCAGTTGCACCAAAGCCTGATTTATGGCCAGCATTGGAGTCTCATATTGGACTCCCTTCCATTTTTGTTTCACTGCTGTAAGTCCAGTTGTTACTAATATGCCCAATCTTTTTAAATCCTCTCCCCCATTTTTTGTGCATGTGCTGTTCAAATAGTCTGAACTAAATCATGCACATTTTGCATTCTACTCTAGACAAGTGTCCATATTTGCCTCTACTCTGAAAATATCATCATTAGGGAATTCAATTTTTAAAAAAAAATTATAAAGGATGAAGCTCCTTCTAATTTTGGATACTGTGAAGAGTTAACAAAACTTTCATTATTACACTCTATTAAGCTGGGACCAGGAAGCAATTTCTAATCAATGCTCTGATCTAGACAGGCTTTTGTGTTAGGCCTAAGATCCTGTGTTTTCTATTCACACATGCTCACTTCCAGCTGTTGTCATTGAAATCCCACATAATCTCTCCAGGTCAAAGGGCAGTCATCCATGACTGCTGCAGTTAAAAGGTTATGCTGATTTGTGTTGTCAAATATTGGCTCTTTTCTCTTTTAGCCACTTGTATTCTGCCTTCTTCAACAAGTAAGATCCAGCCTAGGGTTGTATTACATGACTTCTAAGTCTTTGAGGTATCCCTCCATTGTACTAACATTATTTAGCTGAGATAGTCTCTCCCCTTCACACAGACACACAGACACACACACACACACATATCGAAAAATCACCTAGTGGTTCTTGAAAACCATTCTAAAACTGCATATGCAAACAAGCTTCTCATAATATTGGCACAACGGTATTGGGTTAGTGGCCTAGTGGTCATTTTGAACTGAATCCATCATTTGAATGGCTAATAAAATGACCACAATGGCTAACGTGCTGTTATGCTGAAATGACAAATAATTATTAGTAGGGAATATTTAGTAAGAGCAATAGAGAAAATAACATAGAACCTTACCTTTTAACCAGCAATTTATCAATTCTTAATTATTAAAATGGAATAAGAACACACTGCTTGTTTTAAGAGTCTTAATTTAATCAAATGTTATTTTTCAGTCAACAGAAAGCAATCCTGTACATATATACCCCAAACAGAGTCTTTCTGGGTTTATTATGACTTATGCCCAGGGATTTGGACATAGAATTGATAAATCCTTTATTTTTTAAAAGAAAATAAGAGAAGGAAGGAAGGAAGGAAGGAAGGAAGGAAGGAAGGAAGGAAGGAAGGCACAGCAAATAGACAAAACATAGGATTCCCCCCCCCCCACCAGAGTAAATTATAATGCACTAATGGACATCTTCACACAGTGCAGGTTCTGAACCTTTGGTACTCCAGATGTTTTGGACTTTAAATCCCAGAAGCCCCAGGCATCATAGAAAACAGTCAAGGAATCTGGTAGCTGAACTGAAGATTGACAACTACTATATGTTAACCTCGTTGTTGCATGCCTTCAAGTCATTTCCAACTATGTGACCCTAAAGTGAACCTATCACAGAGTTTTGTTTGCAAGATTTGTTCAGAAGAGGTTTGCCATTGCCTTCCTCTGAGGCTGAGAGCATGTGACTTGCCCAAGGTAATCCAGTGGTTTTCCAAGGCCAAACAGGAATTCAAGTTGTAGTTTCCAGAGTCATAGTCCAACTCTCAGACCAAATTAAATTTCCTCCTTGTCTCATCCTTAAGACTGATACTACAATTCATATTGGCTGATACACATAAAAAACAATGGACAAGATCCTACGTCACAGACATAGTAACGGATGTGTTAACTATATAGCTTCCTCTGACCTGACCCCAGAACCAACCTTAACAGTCAGCAGCCTCACCAACAACAGAAATCTGTTCTGGTGATCTGAGTATAACAGTATGACATTTCCAACCTCCTCCTGCCAGAGATCTTCAGTGTGGAGGATCTCCAGTTAAGAGTCCTGCTTCTGCAGGAGGTAGTTTTTAGGGGACATTTGTGATCATGGCAATAGTGCCAGAATTATATACATGAACATCAAACAGTTACAAATGCATAAGTCTAACTTACGCATTTGTAACCACTCAACAGAATACCAACCAATGTTTTCAACCAATAACAAATATCTACCATAGTTGTGGTAAAGGTCCAAGATGTGGAATACATTAGAATGTATAACTGCTGCAGATTTTGCAAAGGTTTCAGACACTAAAGTACTTTGCAACCCAAATTAAATGAATCCAATGTGCCTAGTGCATTTGAAATCTACTTGGGCTTTACTGCCACATCAAAGGATATGGATAATAACCTCTTAGGTAGATCACAAAATATTTTCAATGGTTTTCCAAAGATGTCTGTGTAATCGCTACTATAGACATCCATTTCTTAAGTATTATTAGAAGTTACTTGCTTGACATTGTTTGTGAAACAGGATAATCTAAGTAGGGGATAAAACCAAGAGGAATCAAGTTGCAGTTAGCGTATGGAAGGCTTTTCTTTCTAATCAGGCATTTGGTTAAGATAATAGGCTTGAGATTCTAATTGATCATGACTATTTTAAGGTTTCAAGAGGTCTATGTATATTGAGATAACTTATAAGCAGGGCTTTTCCTTGTTGGTATTACTCTGATTTGAAAAAATAGCATTTACAGGTTGTATAATAAATATTTTAAACATGCATTTTACAGCCATTTATTCGTCAATATTGTGGGTGGATTGGTTGATAATGTAAAAATGTGCGTAACTAGAAAAGATGCATGTATTCACTTGGCTTTTAAATTATGTGGGGGGTTTTCCATATTGAAGTAGTTATTACTGTACATTAGGGTTTTTTAGTTAGATTCTTGTTGTTTTATATGTTTTGTTACACTCTTATTTCTTCCTTTATTTTATATCAGGGTTAGTCTGTTGTAGGTCTGGGCGACAGTTTTCAACTTCTGACACCAATAGGGCCCTTGGTTGTTGTCTACCTCCAAGTCATTTCTGATGTACAGTTATTCTAAACCCTATCATGGGGTTTTCTTGAAGAGATTTGTTCAGAGGTGGTTACCTTTGCCTTCTGAGGCTGAGAGAATGTGATTTGCACAAGGTCACCCAGTGGATTTCCATGGCTTTGCAGGGATTCCAACTCTGGTAGCCCAGAGTCCTAGTCCAACACTAAAACCACTGCACTATGTGGGCTCCCTACAATGGGCCATACAGACTGCTATACAAGCAAAAAACAAAACAAAACAAAAAACCCAATAACCCCAGAAGTAGGTGACAGTGCACATTCTATTTTTGTTTTGTTTTTAATGTGAAACAATACAGAGGAGCCCTGAAATCTATTTAAACTGTGAGTTGTCAGTCTTGGAAGTGTCCAGGCCAAACTCTACATGGACAAGATTTACACAGCCAAATTTCTCATAATTTTTGTGCCAGAAAAAAAAAGGACAGTCTAATAGGTTAAAGCCTGCGAAAATGGCTATAGTGGCTATATCTTATCTCAAAGGTGCACTTCTACCACTCTGGGTTTATAAGTTAAAGTTATATTGCACCTTTCTTCGAGTTAGTGCAAGGTACCATATATGAGGGGGCTATCGTAAAGTTTTAATTATCACCTTTAAAAAATTAACAGAAAGTTTGTTTTGATTTATAGTTGTTAACTTATCTCTATATAGTCACCATCCAGATTTATACAATTTCCCCAGTGTTTCTTGACACCCTCTCCCCCGAATACCAATATTGCAGAAATCTGTGGATTGCATCTTAAACCACTCTTCCACTTCATGAATGATGTCATCTGTGTTGTCAAATCGGTGACCCTGCAACAGATTTTTCATTTTTGGGAAAAGAAAAAGTAACTTTGTGATTATGACACTGACAAAATTTCATCAATATTCCATAATATCTTCTGGGTGATAATTATTACTTTACGATACCCCCTATACACCCTTCGTACTTTTCCATCTTGCACTTTAGTCACTTCTAGCAAAACCTGTAACAAAAATAAAGGACACAATGAGCTGATTTTCTTAACATTATGCACGTAGAGACCAATGATGACACTGACAAAATTTCATCAATATACTCTCCTTCCCATGTCTCCCTTAAGATAACAAACCAGTGTGATAGGTCAGTGTGAGAGAGAGTTACAAACACAGGAGTTTATCACACGGAGGAAATCCCGTGCAGAAACGGGATTTAAAAGGTGGAGGGAACCCGCAAAAGTGGGCAGATTTTCACACACATTGCTGTTAAAATGGGGTTAACCCAAACAGAAAGTACTCAAAAACTGCTTTCTTTTTACTTTTGGGATGTTCCGAAAGTAAAAAGAAGCAGTTTCTGACTACTTTCCGTTCTGGTTAACCCCATTTTAACAGCAACGTTGTCTGTAAATCTGCCCGCTTTTGCGGGTTTTTTCAATTTAAAACCCCGTTTCTGCACAGGATTTCCCCCGTGTGATAAACTCCACAGATATAGTACTGTGAGTCCTATGAAATCCTGGATTTTAATTTGGGGAGGCAGTAGAGGAGCCCTCTGGCTGGGAATTCTAAATGCCCCTCCCTAAACTGCAAATCCCAGGGTGCCATAGGATGTTGCCATGGCAATTAAAGTAGAAAAGAGCTATAAATTTGATGCGAAAGGGTCCCTGACGACTATAATGTGTGGGGATCTGAAGTGAACTGTAATATTCTAAATCCCAGTCCAAAACTCTAATCCAGAAATAGACAAAGCTCAGTGCCCTCCCCACCAGCTATTCATGTGGTCTTTGGCCCTCTAGACTCTCTGGACTACATTTTTTTCTAGCAAAAAATGTTGATTTGCTTTTTCTGGAAGTCAGGAGCAGAAATTCAACGTTTAATTAGGTTGCAGGTACTCCACTGCTAACCTAAACATCTGATTTTCAAAACCAGAAATGGACTACTGGTCACTTTGGAGTGGGGCATTTTTAGCAGTTTATGAAGACGCAAGAGGGCTACCCCCTAGACTTGCTGTAGTTGTTCACCCCTGCTTTAACCACTACTCCATACTGCATGTTCCAATAGGAAAAGCAGACTATAAAGTTCACTGTGGATAAATAATTAAACTGAAGACCACAGGCAAAGGATTATAGTGGACATGTATAATTTTCTTGTTATTCTCTACAGTTTTAAAAATACAATCTCAAGTTGTATTCATTGAATAGAATATATAAAAGGCTTACATTCACTAATACCTGGGAAAGGAATCATTTTCTGAGATTATAAGCACACAGGAGATTTACTCTGGGGTAATTTATGACTTGAGGATGCAGTTCAGAGTACTAAAGTCTTCATTGATTTCTGGAGATAAGTATTGTATGTTAAATTTATTCAAAAGCTTGCAGCTTTGACCTTCAACTTACCTGGGTAGCTGTCCAGGGAAAACATTAGCTAATAGTGTGGTCAGGCCCAAATCCTTCATGTAGCTTTTAGTGTTGGTTGCAAATTCTGTAACCCTGGCTAATATTAAAACGCTGGGAGATCCAAAATCCTAGCTGGTGTCTGTGGATTGCAAAAACATGCTTGCAGCATTATATTATTTACTGGGGAATCAATTTGAATACGTTCCCTGAATGAAGGCACTTCAGCGGTGGTTCCTGTCAATGCTGAGTTCTTTTTGCAGTAATTTTTAAATTTTGATAATTCAATAAATAATTCTGGAAGAATTCAATCCTCACAGCTCACCAAATAAAGATTAGATTGTATGTATATGTGTGTGAGAGATGCAAGATCTTAATTAAATGGAGAAAAATGTTCAGCAGTTCAGGGAAATCAAAATTGTGCCTAAGCACATGGAGCCTTATGTTACATTAAATAACATGGGTGTGTGTGCATACACATTAGAATGGTTAACCTTAATTAGGACAACCTTAAAAGGTATGCCACTTATCCTACGGACAAGAATGACTTTACAGTTCTTTTAATAATCCCTTTATCCTCAGTTTTCTTTGACCCTGCTTCAAAAGCAATAGGTCGGTCTAGCCTATCAGGTATAGACCTCTAATTGAAGTTCTGATAGGTACTATATGAAGTAATATAGACCAGGATACCTATCCGGAATACGGTCCGCTTCGAGTGCATGTACCTTAGCCTGAAGACTAGGGATAGTTTAGGGATTCTGCTAGTCTACCGACCACCCCGTTATCTAGCAGACTCCCTGACCGAGCTGACACAGCTGGTCTCCGAGCTTTTGCTGGAGTCTCCCAGGCTTTTGGTTCTGGGGGACTTCAACATTCCGCTCGAGACCAGCTTAACAGGTGCGGCTCGGGAGTTCATGGATACCATGACAAACATGGGCCTATCCCAGTTAGTCAACGGGCCCACGCATTGTGCAGGTCATACACTCGATGCGGTCTTTAGTACGGAACAGGAATATCCGTGGGCGGAGGTAGTAAGTTCCTCCGCATTGTCATGGACGGATCATTTCCTGGTCAAAGTGGAACTGAGAGCCAATATCCGCTCCTCCGGGGGTGGAGGACCTATTCGAATGGTCCGCCCTCGAAGGCTAATGGAGCCAATTGGATTCCAGAAAGCCTTAGAGGGTTTAATGGTTGGGAATGCCGGTGATCCTGTCGAGGCTCTGGTTAATACTTGGAACAACGATCTTGCCAGGGCCATCGACACGATCGCCCCCAAGCGCCCTTGCCGCACCGCTTCTAATCGTAAGCCATGGTACACACCTGAGCTTAGGAAGATGAAGCGGGCTGGACAACGGCTAGAGTGCAGGTGGCGAAAAACTCGACTCTTATCTGACAGAACTCGCCATAGGAATTTTCTTTATTCCTATCGGGAGGCAATATATGCAGCGAGGAGAGCCTTCTCCTCTGCACGTATTGCGTCTGCAGAGTCCCGTCCGGCAGAGCTGTTTAGGGTGGTGAGGGAGATGACGCAGGTGCCTCCTGCGCCAAATCCCTTACTTAACCCGACAACAGCCTGCTGCGACGCATTTAATAACTTCTTTGCAGATAAAATCTCTCAGATAAGAGCCGACATTGACGCGACCATTGGGACAGAGTCTATAGGCGAGGCGTCCACTGACTCCGTCGATGTAATTTTACTGGATCAGTGGCAATCTGTGAGTACCGAGGACGTGGACAAGCTGCTTGGTAAGGTGAGGAAGACGACTTGCCCTCTCGACCCTTGCCCATCTTGGCTGGCCGTCCAGGGGGGGGATGCATTGATGAGATTCCTTACGGATATCGTCAATGCATCCTTCAGGGAAGGACATGTTCCATCATGTCTAAAGGAAGCGGCGGTTAAGCCGCTTCTGAAAAAACCTTCCCTGGACCCCCTGGATATGAAAAACTATAGGCCTGTGTCATTGCTGCCATTTTTGAGCAAGGTGATCGAGAGGGCGGTTGCTCTTCAGCTCCAGGCAGTCTTGGATGAAACCGATTATCTAGACCCATTTCAAACCGGCTTCAGGACAGGCTTTGGGGTTGAGACTGCCATGGTTGCCTTGACCGACGATCTGCGTCTGAGCATCGACAGGGGTAGCGTGACCCTGTTGGTGCTCTTAGACCTCTCAGCGGCTTTTGATACGATAGATCACGGCATCCTCTTGGACCGCCTGAAGGGGTTAGGTATCGGGGGCACTGCTTTGCAGTGGTTCCGGTCCTTCCTCTCGGGTCGGTCCCAGAGGGTGCTGCTCGGGGACTGTAGCTCCAGTAAGAGAGACCTCACTTGTGGGGTCCCTCAGGGAGCTATTTTGTCCCCGATGTTGTTCAACATCTATATGAAGCCGCTGGGTGAGATAATACGGAGTTATGGTGCTGGGTGTTATCAGTACGCTGATGACACCCAAATCTATTTCTCCATATCTCGTTCGTCGGCCTCGAATTCCACTGGCATCTCTTCTCTCAATGAATGTCTTGGGGCGGTAATGGGCTGGATGAGGAAAAACAGATTGAAGCTGAATCCAGACAAGACGGAGGTGCTCACGGTAGCGGCCCCAAAACCAGGAATTGGGTTGCAACCTCCAGTCCTGGATGGGGTCACGCTCTCCTCCAGTGACTGTGTTCGCAGCTTGGGGGTGCTCCTTGACTCGTCGCTCCTGATGACAAATCAGGTAAATGCGACGGTCAGGAGCGCCTGTTATCAGCTTCGGCTGATACGCCAGCTGCGCCCTTTTCTGGAAGTAGGGGACCTTGAGACTGTTGTGCACGCGTTGGTAACCTCACGCCTTGACTTCTGTAATGCACTCTACATGGGGCTACCCTTGTGCCTGGTTCGGAAATTACAGATGGTACAGAATATGGCAGCCAGACTTGTTTCGGGAACATCTCGGAGGGATCACATTACTCCGGTTCTGAGGTCCCTCCACTGGCTGCCTATCAGCTTCCGGGCCAGGTACAAGGTGTTGGTTATCACCTTTAAAGCCCTAAATGGCTTGGGTCCAAGCTATCTCAGGGACCGCCTTCTCCCATACAATCCTCCCCGCGCTCTCCGGTCCTCCGGGAGGAAATTGCTGCAACTTCAAAAAACGAGGCTAGCGGCTACCTCCCGGGGGGCTTTCTCAGTTGTTGCCCCTAGACTCTGGAACGGCCTGCCGGACGAGATCCGTCAATTAACATCACTTGACAGCTTTAAAAAAGCTGTCAAGACGGATCTCTTCCGGCAGGCCTTTCCAGATTAATTATCTAAGCCTCGGGTATAAATAAAAAACATTCTCCCCAGTGATCCTTACGTGGCCCCATCATCGATGGTTGGATCTCACTGGCTGGACACATACTCTGGGTCCTCATTTTATCTATTTTAAATAGCTGTGTTTCTTGTTGTTTTAAAATTTACTTGATTTAATATTGTTTTAAGGGGGGGTGGGGGGTTACTGTATATATATGTTTTATTGATGTACTCATTCTTAATTGTAAGCCGCCCAGATTGATATTTCAGAGGGCGGGGTATAAATAAATTTTATTATTATTATTATTATTATTATTATTAATCTGTGTGGTTCAGCAGGATTCCTTGTATCCATCATGCAGTTTGAAAGCTTCTTGTTTTGTAATTGATTATATCCAGAAAATTAAATTAACATTTGGTGATAGATATGTTTTTACAGAAAAAGGGAACTTCTTGTTATGGAAAGTGTAATAACATTTTGATTTAAAATATCCTTTACATGAAATCAGCAAGCAACCATATGCCCTGTCTCTTAAAGAAATTCAAAGGATTAGAGTTAAAGCTTTCTTATGCAAAGATTTGATTTCCCTTTTGAAAAGCTCATTTTAAAGAGTTTTTCTTTAAAAAAAAACCACAAAAATCTTGTTCTTTTCTTTTTTGGAAGGCATTCTTTTTAAAGATTTTTTGAAACAGCTGCTAGTTCAAGATCTCCCTAATGTAACCTCAGAAAATGAAGAGTGCATCTTTAAATCTTGTTTTGGTAGAATGAAGGAGTAGATAATCCTGATCAGATGTTTCTTTGGAGAATAATGTTTAAAACGATTATAGAACTTATCCGTCCCGTCTGATTCCTAGGTACAGTATTTTAATTTCAGTCATTGAGTTGTTAGGGTGACCTAAGGTAACTGTTTATTAAAATTGGCTTCTTTTGTTTCAGATTTCCAACTGAGATGCTTTAATATATACAATTCTCCCTGTTAATGTGTCATGTTAACTTCCCTAAACTCTGCCCATACATCTGCCTACCTAAACAGCAGCTAGTTATAGGTGGGAAATTATTCAACTTCTTCTGCATTAAACATACAAAGGTATTTGATAATACTGTCATGAAGTGCTTGACATTAATCACATCTATAATTTCCTTGTGTTTTTTAGGACATTTGGGCTTCCAAGACAGTTTTGTCACATCAGGTGTTTTCAGTGTGACTGAACTAGTAAGGGTCTCACAAAGTAAGTATAATTTCTTATTATAGTAAACTATTATAAATTTCAGTTCCTCTTTTGATTTCTCCAGTCTCTATAATTACTACATAAGAGGTTTTGTAAATCGATTCATTCATAATGTGCTTTGACGCTTGCTTAGTAAATTGTGTTGTATTACACATTAAATTAAGAAAATAAATATTATCTAATATAAATTAAAGTAATAAGACCTTGATGTCACAAGAGTGGGATATGTCTACTCTGACAGGAAAATCCAGGTTACCCTGAACTTCAGTGACTATGGGCTTGCCTGCACATACCAAGAGGACACGGTTCTCTCTTTCAAATGCACCCCAGCCCGATAAATCATAGTATGTGTGGCCACACAGCCACAGTTTTCTGGATTTTATTTCTCCACCTCTCATGTGTGTGAATCTACATATTTCTAAATTACTCCTCCCGGCCTCACACTGATGTCACTATGCAGTTCACACACACATGGAAATATCCAGATTTTCAGCTCAGAATTGGATAAATCCTCACTTTTTCCCCTTCTAAAGCCCTGAGGTGGTGAAAAGGCCTGGATTTTCTCATCCATCCAACCTTTAGTATGAGCACAAACAGTTGGCCCATATATAATTTGGACAACTTGGTATGAAAACTGTGTAGCTTTGCCCATAGACTGTTCATTCTGAAACCTGTCCCAGAGATTACTATATTGGAAAGGTCACTTTCCAGTTTGGAGGAATGTGACTTGGATCTGAGACAAGATTGAGGTGCATTTTGTCTCAGCTGAGAATTTCTTACCCTGGAGTTCTTCTGGAAGGTTCAGTAACAGCTTTATTGGTCTGCATTAATGCACCTAGCCTTTTACCCTGGTCTGTAGCGTCATACTTCCCGGCAATTTCATAATGTCTGGTAGTTGCTTTGAGAAATGCTTTTTAAAAAGGTTTAAATGTGTTTTAAAGTTATTTTTATAATACTTTAAAAATATGAACCACTTGGACATATTTTGATATCAAATGGTGTACAAATACTAAAAAAATCTCTGTATGCATGATGGCACATGCTTTGTATTTATATCCCCTGTCTAAATGTATGTTTTACATCTGTATTATGCAGCACTGATCATGTTTTTACAGCTCCAGGTTTTATGAACCTGCAAAGACTTATAAATACAGGAATGCCCTGAATTTGTGATCTTATGGCTCTCACACTTTTGTATACTCCAGGGGAATAAAGAATTTCAGATTTCTAAGGTCTAAATAGAATGGGGTCCTGCCTTTTTAAAGTCATTGCTTTTGACCTTTAAAGAATGCTAATGCCCTTTGTCTGAATGGCATACTGCAGTATGATCATTACCAGTTTGTCAATATTCACTAACAACAGTGAATTAGGAGTACCTGTCACCACCCTGTTCCATTGATCAAAGGTTCTTTGATTGTTTTACTATGACATAATCCAGACGGTCCAAGGAGACATGGACACTATTGTCTCACTGCTGTGCCTCTGCTCTGATGACAGCTAAACCAAAGCCTGAGAAGTTTGTGCTATAGTGATTTTCAGCTCTAGTGAAAAACTAAGTTGAAATTTTGATCTTGCTCCAGTAAGTAATGTTCTTGCCTTTTCTAGATTATGTAATTAGTGTTTGTAATTGGGGGAAAGCAACAGTTAACAATGTGCTTTGATCCCAGTACATTTTAGAACAACTTTCAGTTTCAATTTCCTTAGACATACCAACTAAGTTGACCTCATATATAAATCAAGGGCAGGTTTGGGGACCAAAATTATGGATTTTGATATGACCCATGGATAAATCAAGGGTAAAACTTAGGGGCATATAACAAAGGATATAAAGGATGAATCAAAGGAAAACAATGCCAACGAACCTACAAAATTCCAACAGGCATGACTGTTCGTGCTTATACTAAAGGCTGGATGGATGAGAAAATAGAGGGGGTTCAGTGCTTCCAGGACGGATGACATTCTTGCGTTTCACCAAGGGATAGTTCCTTTTTTAAATGAGTGTTAAAGTACAGTACCTACATTGACCCATGCATAAGTCGACTTAGGGTTTTTGGGTCAATTTTTTTGAGCTAAATTTCTAGACTTACACATGAGTAAATATCAGTGCCTCATTAAAAGGGATGGGGACCTCTCATGTGCCTAAACACTATTGCACTTGGACCATCTAATCACATTTAGATGTCCAAATAGCTGCAATATTATAAAAATATTGGCTGAGAAGTCCCCCTCCAACACACATACACAAATATAGATGAATTAATAATTTTTCATTTGCTGCAGTTATTAAACTTCTTCAATATTTCACTTCACAAATGTACTTTTATGGCATCTGGAAAATTCAGAAACGTATGAGTCTTTTTTTAATGCTGGTATTGGGCTGACTGAATGTGCAGTCTGTGGTTAAATGCTTCAGCTAAAACAGATAGGAATATATTGTCATCATTACATAAACAGGTATATTGTACATAGAGTCTCTAGCAATGATAAAGTAGAATGAAATGTAAATCTTAGATTGGCATAAGGTGGCACCCTAGTGTTTGAAATTTGCCATAATTTTCCTGCAGAACAGCATGAATCACTGTTGCTTAAAAGAAGAAAGAACATGGTGATCTCTCATGTACAGTCTAACTCCCCACGATCACCTTGGCAGGTTAATCCTCCTCTTTGATGACTTTCTGACCTGAAGATGTTTGTAAGGCAAGGGTGTGAGAGCAGCTTCAGTTGAAGCTGATTTAGGATTCTAGAACTAACATGGAAGATACAGCAAAAAGGACAAGGGAATGCAAGAAAAATGTAATGGATCCAATAATGAGTTATTGAGCTGCCACCTATTTACCCTCCTATCCCATTATAGCATTTGGCCACAGTGGTCAGGACACAGGATGATAGCACAGTTCCTGGGTTGTATCTGCTTTCTGGCTTGTACATGATACACTGAAACATTATGTCCAACAGTCCAAAAAAACCATCATCTCTCATTTGACGCTTGACATTTAAGATGTAATGGAGAAGGGGGCTGACTCAAAACGTTTTATTGTTTGGGCTATAATTGTCCAAAGTCTTGTACCTCCATTTAGATTTTTAAGCAGCTTAGTGGTGTTCACCATTTTTCATCCAAATACGGTTCCAGATGGGAAACTGATTTTGTTCTGGTCAAAGTGTGGTGAATGAGAAATAATTGACCATCCATAGACAATATATTTGCAGGGGCTTGTTACCTCTTAAGTTCTATTGAAGTATATCCATGCCATTTCTCCATTAGAAGCCTGTGAGCTTCTGCTATACTATTGTAAGGGAGGTAGTGAAAAATAAACGGCATGAAAAATAAACACTAAAGTAGCTAACTTCATCTTCAAAAGTGAAAAATAGGTGTCCAAAGTATACAATTTATGTTTGGATATGAAAAGACAGAAGCAAATGAAGAAGAAAGAACTGTAATATAAAATAAACTGTGGGCTCTGAATGAACTGTTGCAGTGACCTTGCCTTTTATATGCCATTCCACAATTCAATGGCAGCACACTCCAACATTGCTCTCAATCAATATCCTATTAAAACAGCACATACACAAAAAGTCTCCATAAACCTAGTGGTTAGCTATGTTTATAAATGAAATTCAACATAATTAGATACTCAATAACATATTGTACTGATAATGTCAAAATGAACAGCACACATTTCATATCTGTGATTTTTCTACAAAGCTTTCTTACACAGCTGCCACAACCATTTCTTTGAAGAAAAAAGCTGAGACACTGATTTCAGTCACATTTGCAACATGATACCCACTTCCACCTTCAACTTATTATTTGGTTGTTGAAAAGACATGCTGGTTAAAGGAAATTTCTGTTTACCTCCTTTACCCTAAAGACACCATCCCTTTGCTGCTGTAGTGATCCAAATACCTATTTATCTGTTGGTGAGGTCATATCCTGCTTTGGATAATCGTTGGGGGGGAGGGTTATTATAAAGAGATTAGCAAAGTATCTAATTAAAGCACAAAGCATGTAGATTTGGGAGGAGATTTGGAAGGATGGTGGAGCTTTGCCAACTTTCCACAATAATATCAGGTAAATGCAACACATTTTTTTAAAAAAAACACACACAAAGTTGTAAATTCAAGCTAAACTTATTGTTAAAGTTCTGGCTTCATTCAATTTAAACAGACTGCTGAGATGGTTTCTGAAGTGTTATGGAACATTTATGAAAAGTTATTTCACTTCTTGTTTTGGGGTGTCTTTAAGTCATTTCCAACTTTTGGTGACCCTAGGCAGGATTTATTTAGAGGGGATTTCCCATTGCCTTTCTCTGAGGCCCAGAGAGGTGCATTGCCTCTGTGGGTTATCATGTTCAAGTGAGGATGCAAACCCTGATCTCTGTGTCCTAGTCCAGCACTCAAGCCACTACACTATGTTGTCTCTCCCATTATTCCAATTAGTCCAAACATTTTAAAATTGTCACTATGAAGACATATTGTGTTGGGTGCTGGTAGGGATGAAAAAAATCAGAATAGTGGAAGCAACTGTTGACATGTTTGTCACCAAAGCAGGGACAGTGTTTCTCTGGCTCTCTAGTTACTGATGAATGACTACTCCCATCAGCCCCCATTTCAATCCATGGTGATAAGGATTGTTGGGAATTAGAATGCAAGAATATCTGGAGGACCATTAAGTCCCATTCTGGAAGATATAAATCAAATAAATATATAAATAATAATTTTCACAACCCTAAATCACATTAGTGTAAGTAGTGTGTATGAATATTTATGAGTAATGTGAGTGTAGTTGTATGTGAATAAGAATGGAAAAATAAGTGAAAAGGAATAGATAACATGAACATAATGAACACAAAAGCGTATTATGGATTTACAGAAGTTTCATGGTTTAGGTAAATAATCTGTAGGTGTTATCCTATAGCAGCCTGTTCATGCTCTGTGATTTTATGCTGAGGGCCCTCTCCATATTTCTCCTCTGTGGGGATAATGGTTTTGATCAAATGACACTTTCACAGCTGCAACAAATTTGGCAAAGGAGTGTAGTGTCCTTCACAAGGCTTGGAGCAGGTACCAATTCAATGTCCCTTGAACCTCAGACTTTGGCTAGGCCAACTCTAAATACTGCATCATGTACCACAAGTAAAATTGAAGTAGTTTTGTAATGTAGTCATTTTTTTCTTGAGAAACTTGGACTTGTTTCCAAGTGACAGGTGTAGATGTGGGCAAGTACTGGTATACTTTTAATTGATGTTATCATGGGTGACTCTTTCTGGGAAATTTATTCTGCACCCCCAGTGACTGAAATGTATCCATTGTGTATTTTGAAGTTTGTGACCAGACCACCTAGTCAGCTGAAACTGGATTCCAAAGCAGAATTAGTTCAGTTAGACAAGCTCTACACACATGAGCCTGAGGAGAGGTTGAAGGAGAAGCTAGTTTTTCACTGAATAAATACAACTTACTGTGCATTCATTTCAATCTAGATAACTGTTTCAAATTAGATCCTTGAGCAGGTGAGCTGTTTGTGCTGAATCAGTGCCAGAACTTCTATCTTCTTGTGTCATGTTGGAATCATTATGAATAATGACAAAAAACAAAAACAAAACCTACCCACAGTGTTAGCATATGATTTTCTATACATTTGCTTCCCAGTCTAGATTTCTTAAACAAAATTGCAAGGTTTTGTCCTTTATGATAGGACCATCATTAAACATAAAACCAGCTTCTTCACTGCTCCCTATTATCACACAATGGCCACTAGATACTTTGACACAAGTAGCCATGAACAAAGTGCAAGCAGTTCTGCATGTCACAAAAAGCTTGGCCACCTGCCGGAGCCTTTTCTGGACACTGATTTCATGTTTTGCCACATACTTAAATTGACAAGACACAGGGAAGAAAACTCAGTTTTTTAAAAAATATATACATAAAGAATTCCTATCTAGTTTCGGATCAAGATTAACCAGGGAGGGGATTGTTGATGCTGAAAGGCTGTGGTTCCATGCCAGTCTACCACTGAATGTAATAAGATGTACTTCCCAGTAATGCATGCATAGACTGAAATAGTTTAAGAAATATTTTTGTCCCCAAACTTTCTGTCTCAGATAAATCTGTTTAATAAATATTATAGTAGTTAGACGTGAAATCGCTGTCTTCTTGCTTAGAAAACACATTGTTAACCTTTCAGCTAGGCCTTCTGCAGGTATAGTATGAAGAAAATTTATCAAGCAAAACCTTTTTAAAGTGCAAATACATTTGGCCAAGAAGTTGCTAAAACGGTGGCATGGATGCTGCAGAGTATACCTTTATGATTGATTTCCATTCAAGTCAGACTGACTGCAGTGTGGTCATTTTTCTAGCCCATAACTGCTCACACTGCAGCAGTTTGCTATCTGCAGGGTGTCTGAATTATAGCACTCCATGTCCGTGTTACCTTTTACACAAATTACTTACACTGGTTTCTTTTTCCATGCAAATTCATCAGTTTTACAGCCCCTTGTCTCTGCTGTCAGGAAACTCTAGCAGACAGCACAAATTGATAAAATGAGTTAATTTTACAATGCTTTTTTTTTTAAGTTTCATTCACCCATTGCACAGGAAGCATATTGTAGTTAAAGTAAGGTAGCAAATGAGTTTAGAGTGTTCTTGTAAATTATTTCCCAAGTTAATTCCTTTTAAAGATCATTGCAGACTGGCTCCCATTTTAATATCATTGTGTTCTACTTCCTATCCTGTGCTTTTAAAATGCATTGCTATCAGTGAATATCAATTCACTGGTTGTCTTAAACACTACTTATAGCACTCCACAGATTATGTGAGACAACTGTATATGCAGTTTTGAATGAAGATATTGTATTGGCCATTATTCTTGTACTTCAGCTTCAGTTTCCTGACCATTTAGCACATAGTAGCTCCTAGCTGTCTGACCTTAATAGTAGAACTTTCAGTGAATGCAGACCCTGGATTCAGCCCTTGGCTACCTGACTGGATAGGATTTCAGGTAGCAGGACCTTGGAATGAAACTCCAGAGAGTTATCAGAGTAGGGAAAAGTTGATGAGATGGGCCGATGGTCTGATATGCTATAAGGCAGATTGATATCTTTATATATCACCACTTCAACTGTAGCAGTTGCAAAGAGACATTTGTAGTCAACACAACTTAAGCAACAGTTAACTAAAGCAGTGCTTTCCAACTATCAGATGTGAGAGACCAGCAATTATTTCTTCTCAATGTGCCAGGAACCAGAAGCTTATTTGTCTCTTTTAGCTACAATTGCTTCTTTCTTTCCAGGAAACTGTCCAAACACCAGAAGCCATTAGTTCATGGACCAGCCCTGGTCCATGGATCACCATTCTAAGTAGCACTACACTAAATAACAGTTGGAAGGAGGCATCCAACTTTTCTCATTATTTATGGGAGAAACTCCTAAAGACACTTCTGGTTACCACCTTCCAAAAGACAGTTTAAGATTGAAAAACTTTCTCAATGGGTTTTTAGTGGCTCAACCCTTATTAAGCCTCTTTGCTACTTCTATTGCAGAGGTGGGCAAAGTGTAGCTTTCAGGATGCACACCCCATCCCAGTCCTGTGTGTTTGTTATTAAGCCTCTTTGCTACTTCTATTGAAGAGGTGGGCAAAGTGTAGCTTTCAGGATGCACACCCCCATCCCAGTCCTGTGTGTTTGTGCCCTTTGACTTCTTCAGATTCCCAAGATTGTCCTTTTCCTGACAAAAACAAAAGAGGATCTATACCTCCAGGAGAGCTAATTCATATTTTAAATAGGTTGCTGCCTCCGGTCCCACCATTTAACATTTTTTTAAAAGTAGTTTTCATATTCAGAACTGTTTGTTTACAACTTGTTGATGAGGGGTTTTTGGATCCCCATAACAACTATGTGTTTATTGTGTAATAAAATGGTTTTGTAGAAAGACCTTTACTGGCTTATGTGAATGGTACCAGACATGGCAGATTTGTGATCTTCTGTCTTTATACAAAATATAAAGGAATTAGAAATCTCTAACAGTCAAGAGAAAAGGAAAGGGAGATCATATCAAATACAGCAGACCACAAATAGTGAGAACTAGTAGGAGAACAGTCCTAAATAATCCACTGGTACCATTTATGGAGAAACAGTCTAAAAAGTAACAATATTATTACAGTTTATAAGAAAGAAACTACTGAAATATATTGGTACAAAATGAGATATAGCCACCAGAAAAAGACCTTCAAAAAAGACCTTAATCATAAAGTTGCATAATGATCTTTTAATCTTGCTGATTACAGTGCCAATTAACTCATACCTTTCTACCTCCATGCTGGGTAAAGTCATTAAGGTGAAAGTGAATATTTGAAATGCAATTATTCCTTTTCTACATGACTTACTGACTTCCTTCTTCTCCTTCTTTGTTTTCTTAGCACCAATAACTACAGGAACAGGCCCCAATTTCTCACTCTCAGATTTGGAAAGTTCCTCATACTATAGCATGAGTCCAGGAGCAATGAGGAGGTCGTTACCAAGCACTTCCTCTACCAGGTAATTAGATCTATGCATGCTTTTCAGTTATGGTTCAGCCTCCTCCTCCACATCCCCTTGGATGTTTCAGAATTAGTAATGCTGTCATTTTGTACTCATGCTGCCTGATGTACTCTGAGACACTGAAGCTTTCTAAGAATAAAGTGGAACATCCACGTTAACCAGCCACTCCAGACACTATTTATCCTTTGCAGTTCTGTGAAACTATAGAAGAAATGTATTCCTCTCCAACTGAATGTTGATGTAAATAAATGTCACCAGAACAGAAGTAATTAAAAACACAGTGGCTTAGGACAATGAGTTCAGGGATATTGTACTAAATATTTTTAAAGACCAGAAGGAAGGAGGTAAACCAATGTCAACAAAGAAAATTGGCAATATAATGACAAAGACCCAGTGCATACAAAGTGCAGAGTCCATACTGGCATGGCTGAAAGTGGTGGAATAATGCAGGAAGCTGGTTCACACAAATGGCTGGCCACATGGAACTGTCTCTACACCATTGTGTTTCAAGCAGTAATCACAGTGCCATTTGCACATCTAAATTAAATTGGGTCTAATCCAGGAATTTTCAATTTCTGCAGCTGCTCAGGTGGCCAGGAAGGTGCAGACATGTCTGGGGATCTAAACAGGCCACACAGATGAACAGCAGCCAGCCGTTCAGCTGTAATGGTTCACAAACAGTAAGCCTATTAGAAGAATCTATTGGGCTGTATCAAGGCTAGATAAAAAGGAATCAAATAGAGTACCAAATGAAAGGCTGTTCTTCCAGTACACACAAATGGTTTGGCTATATGGTGTCCTCTTGGCTGGCAAAATATGCAACAGCAGCATGCAGTCTGCCACTGCAACAGCTAATCCATTAAGAGCTGTGTTACATTACATCATAGTATAGTGTTAATTTCATGCTTGGTTCTCTAAATCTGGTAGCATTTCAACAAGGGGACCTTTCAGAGGACAAGAGTCATTATAGTTTGTTGAAGATCACCTTATTTTCAGGGTAGGACCATAGCTCATTTTTGTAACACCAGCATCAGTAATATAGAGATAAGCCCCTGAATTTCAGTGGCCTGGTTGGGGATGGGGAAACTGACCAAATGCATTGGCCACTGTTGATGTCGAGGTTTACAGATTTAATCCTTGGCATTCTTGATTGCTAAGACCAGGGGTCGTCAACCTAAGGCCTGTGGGCCGGGTGCGGCCTGCGGAAGCCTTCGGACCAGGGCCTTTCACGGCTGCGGCGTCCTCCGGGATGCCATTTTGGATTCCAAAATGACACTCCGGAGTCTCACGCGACCTTTCCCATTGCATCCCTTTTCCTCCTGGGGGACCCCCGCGGCCGCCAAAAAGGCGCCCCACCCCACCCACTGCCGAGGAGGGCTGCTCTGGGACTCCCTTGGGCCCGGTGCCTTTCCTTGGGGAAAGGGGTTTTCTGGGCAAAATTTCTTCAGAGTGGGTGTGCCATAGCCTTACTCTTTGGCTGAGGGAGTGTGACGAGCAAAGTGCGAGGGAGGAGAGAGTGCACGCGCGATCCAGACCCCCCAGCCACGAGGACAGAGGTTAGTTGGAGGGTTTGTTTCTGTTTTCTTGGGGTTTTCTGGGCAAAATTTCTTCAGAGTGGGTGTGCCATAGCTTTACTCTCTGGCTGAGAGAGTGTGACTTGGCCAAAATGGGTTTGCATAGCCAAGCAGGGATTTGAGGCCAGCGCTGCAGACTCCGGCCTCAGACACTTGATTCATTCACCCCACACCTGCGCTTGTTTGTTTCATTTAAGGTAGCATTTTTAATTGATGATGATGATGATTTTTTCTTGGGGTTTTCTTGGCAAAATTTCTATTATTCCTATTTTTTACTTCAAAATATGATGTGTGCAGTGTATGTAGTATTTATTTATTTATTTATTTATTTATTTCTTCGGCCCTCCAATAGTCTGAGGGACAGAGACCCAGCCCTCAGCTCAAAAAGGTTGCATACCCCTGGCTAAGACTGATTAGCAAACAATGTCAACCTGGAACCCTAAAACGCCACTACCACTTAGCATAGGCAATACTGGAACAAATGGACAAGTACTGTAGCATTCTAGGATCCCAGCTGAAGGGCCTTTCACAGCTTTTACCTTTGGTTTCCTGCTCTGTGAATAATACTGCACAAACAATATTGTGCATTCCCCCTTTCATCTGGTCTTCTTTTGTAGCTGCAAAGAAGAGATTGGAAACGTTCACTACTCATTTTAAACAAATACAAATGCTCTGTCATGTCTAGATCCCAGTGAACTCTGGTTTGTGAAGTCGAAGGCTTTCGTGGCTGGCATCCATAGGTTTTTGTGGGTTTTTCGGGCTGTGAGGCCATGTTCTAGAAGAATGTATTCCTGACATTTCGCCTGCATCTGTGGCTGGCATCTTCAGAGAATTCTGAATACATTCAGAACATCAGGAATACATTCTTCTAGAACACAGCCTCACAGCTCGAAAAACCCACAAAAACCTATGAACTCTGGTTTGCTTAAGGGGAACATTTGGCCCTCCAGATATTTTGTAGGAATTGCCATCACTCCCATGCAGTATGAACAGTGGCCAGGAATTGTTAAAGTTGTAGACCAAAATACTTGTGAGGCCAAAGCATTAAACTCTAGGGAGAACAATCTAAGATCAAACTGCTGGTCTAGACCAGATTTATGTAGGATAGCACTGTGTTTGCTTTCAGTTGTCTCTTCACAGCAGCAAATACAATAGTAGAAAGGATGGGTAAGTGCTTGTGCAGAATCATTCACATAACAGGAACCCATAATGTATGAGTCAGGCCTCTGTATAATATGTGTAAGATGCAAGTGACTTGTTTAAACTACTGTTTATTAGTAAGTAAATATTAAATTATAGCCTGTGTCATATTGAAGGAAAGGAGTAGTAACAACAGGCTTCAAATAAATCAGTATGTACCACCTGTAAGGGCATTAGCTGAGACACTAATGTAAATTTGAAAAACTGCCCTTTGGAAATAAGACTGAAAAATAAAGCTTTAGGAATTCAGTGACTTAGCACAAGTGAATTTTTGATGTGGGTTCCTAAGAGTCTAGGTAACAATTTGTAGCCTAGATAACAATTTCAAGACAAGGATATTATTTATTTTATGCTATGACCTTTCCCTTATAAATCCAATCTCATGGATATTTTTTATTATTATTATTATTATTATTATTATTATTATTACCGTATTATTATTATTATTATTATTTCTAGCCCGCCCCTCTGCTCGGCAATTGAGGCGGGTTGCAACATAATTAAAACACAAAGGTTAAAACATCTTATATCCCAATCCCTAACCCTCCCACCCCTTAAAACTGAATTAAACCAATGAATAATTAAAATACATTATATAATTAAAATCAATCAGTTGTGGGCAGCATACGTCAGTCATGGGGGGGGGGAGGCTCAGGACAGGTAGATGGACTCCTCTCGCCGGGAGGCTATTCCGGATAGGCCCGCTGGAAGAGATCCATCTTTACTGCTTTCTTAAACGCAGCAAGAGTAGTAATAAGATGGATCTCATCCAGCAGGCCATTCCACAGCCTAGGAGCAGTCGCAGAGAAGGTTCTCTGGGAGGTCTGCGAGAGCCTGGTCTTCATAGGCTGCAGCAGATTCCTCCCAGAGGAGCGAAGGGCATGGGGGGGGCTCATATGGGAAGAGGCAGTCCCTAAGATAAGATGGACCCAAGCCATGTAGGGCTTTAAAGGTTAAAACCAACACCTTGTACTGTGCCCGGAAACTAATCGGCAGCCAGTGGAGGGATTTAAGCACAGGTGTTATGTGCTCCCTCCTAGATGTTCCGGTGATTAACCTGGCTGCCATATTTTGTACCAATTGCAGTTTCCGGGTTAGGCACAATGGTAGCCCCATATAGAGTGCATTACAGTAATCCAGACGTGAGGTTACCAAAGCATGTACCACAGTTTCCAAATCCCTCATGTCCAGATAAGGGCGCAGTTGGCGTATCAGCCGAAGCTGATAACAGGCACTCCTGACCGCCGCATTCACCTGACTAGTCATGTGAAGTGACGAATCTAAGAGCAAACTCAAAGTCTGTAGTCATTTTGAATCCTATCAATGATCCAAATTGATTCTTTTTCTTTCTTTTGAAATGGATTAGATATTTCACTCACATGACAAGACACACCAATTTCACATGTAGTTCATACTATTTTTGACCATAGGGCTGCTTCTAAGTAACGTTTTTCCTACAGAGGTATCACTTCATTATAAAATAAAGTGTGTCCAGCTTGTATAAACTACAACATGAGAAATATATACATGTATATATAGCTGAATTAATATAGGTACTCACGTTCGGATTACTTGTGACTGCCTGTTGGGGTGCACGCAGTAAAACGGACAGATAACACCATTATTCCTATATGGATGTGATATGTAAGATAATGTAACATGAAGTCTTCCTAATTCTGCATTAAGCTTGGAAATATACTTTTAAAAAAGCAATCAGTTGTGCAATTTACCCAATCCCTCAAGTAACTTATTTCACTTTAGATTGTAGCCAACAAAATATGTTGGTAGATGCTTTCTTACAATACTTGTTATATTACACATTAACTGAGGGGTGGAGATGGGATTTAAAAAAAACACTAAGAAAATACTATAATATTTTTGGGAGAGAATTCCTTCATATAATCCCTTTTGTGTTACTTCTAGTTCTGAAAACCCACCTGTGGAGTTTTTAAATATGGTGGTGTTGGTGTACTATACTAGCAGTTGCACTTTCACTAGGTTATGGAGTGGTGGCCAGGGTAGGCAGACAAAATCTGCCAACTCCAGGTAGCTATATTCTCCAATGCCATGCTTGTTTCATGGCCACTGTACCTTCATTGTTTTTCCTTCTGCTACTATAGCCTATGCCATCGTAGTTTTGCTGTAGTGTATCACAGGATGCTGGCTACTGAATCATTTAATAAATATGAAGAGTTCATTGTTACATTCCATAAATGCACTGGCCTGCTATCTGTTTAGCTGGTAGCTGTGCTGACACAGACAGTATCCGTTCACTAGTACCCAGTCAATATTCGGATATTTGACAAATATACTAATCATTAGATGTACCACTAATCAGGATATTCATTCTTTGGCCATGTGTGTCTGTCCGTGAGAGTAAGAGTGAGTGAAAGAGAGAGTACGCTGAATACTATACAACTGTCATTCATTACGCTTACCCGATTGCGTTGCAGAGGAGTGGGATAATAAATTAATAATAATAATAATAATAATAATAATAATAATAATGATAATGCTATGCTTGCTTTCATTCCAGAACTAGTAAAACAGACAGATTATTGATGCTACTTAAAAGTAAAAGCTCAGATGTCACTCTTGTATGCTTCTACAAATATGTGATACGGATAAGAAGCTAATTATAAACAGCATTAGTAGTTAATAACTGTGCAATGTGTTTGTTTTTTCCTCACATTACCTTACTTCCTTATTAGACAAAAAAAAAGTCCTTAAATTAAAGGCTTATATCTCACTCCTAAACATATTTACTTGGAAGTATGTTTCTATTGATTTTACTAATGTTTACTTAGGTTTGGAGCTGAGCAGAATTATCAAGGCAGCGATTGTACTGTACACAAAAAAAACCTCTCTTCTTGACATTTAATATGCCTCAAAAACAAAGTTGAGGCTTGGCATTCCAACATGCCAGTATTCCTAGTCTATGGTTACTTGCAGCTGAAATGCAAAGTATTTGTTGTATTTATTTGAAAAATAAGTGTGTAGTCCTCATGTGATGAAAAGAACTCTAGAAATATGAGAGCAAAAGGTTAAACAAGCCATATTTATATTCATACTGATGGTGAATGTCCATGAAACATTATGCATTTACATTTTCTCATAAACATGAAATACTTAGATATTAGTGTGATAAAGTAGAGTGGCTAAAACAAAGAGGATATAATTGAGGATATCAGTTTTTCCCCATTCCTGGTGCACTAGTGATACATGTCTTAATATATATTTTGTACAAGATCCAAGGACTGGAAAAGTGATCTTTTGGTAGCCCTGCTGGCTGGGATTCTGTGAATTTTAATGCAAAAAGGGAACTTTTCCCAGCCCTCAGAAGATCTAACTTCAAATGTCAAAGAACAAAATCTTTACTATGGCAAAATTACATGTGTAAATGATCTCTATAAAGATTTCGATGTGATGAGAATTATGGGCATTGATTATTATTTTCACCCGTGTGCATTAGATTTCTGATATAGAAAATGGTCGTCTTTACCTTGCTCAATAGGACATTTTGCCAGGCAGCTTACCCTTGTGAGTTTCTGCTGCCTTTGTACATTGAAATGTGCAATAGACTCCTTAAAGCTGACAATAGATGTAGTATTTGCTGACCCTGCCTTGGAAAGTGAATTCAATAAGACATCTTCCCCTCCTCAGTGCAGTCAATTCCTCTTATTGTAGCTCAAGAAGCTGAGAGCTCCTGGCTCGGCAATTCCCCATATTACTCTGCCAGAGTCCGAGTTGATTGACCTTCAAAGCTCAGCTTAAGGGTGATTTTTCCTTTTAGTCCTTCCCTGGTTGTTACATGAGGGAGGAATGTATATGAAAAAATTATAAGTAACACTTTCTATGTGTTGCCTCTAAAATGTTCCAAAAGAGTATTTTGGGTTTCAAGATTGGAATTTTGTGATTCCTCCTTTTCCTCCTCCTCCTTCCTTTAAATCTTTAAAGGATCCTTCTCTCCTATTAGTAGTAGTAGTACTGATGCTGATGCTGTTGTTGTTGTTGTTAATTTCTACCCCACCTTTCCCCTAAATTGGGACTCAAAGTGGCTCACAATGATTAAAAAGAAAAAGGGGCAGCCAGAGGAGCTGTTGCAAAAAGGGAATTGTCTGATCCCAAGTCTCCTTGACTTCTATTAGAAATATTCTACAAGTGCTTCAGTGGCTCCAAAGGCAACAGCTTTATGTCAGATCTCAGTTCTTCCCTTCTCCTCATTTCCTATAGTCCTCACTTTGAGTATCCAGATATTTTTTTTCTATCATGGTTTTCAAAACTTAGTGAAGTTATAGCATTCATAGAAATCTGATAAATAGTTGCCCAGATTATAAAGGGGTTACCAGCTCTTATATCAGAGGTGATGCTTTTTACTTAAAAGTAACAATAATTGTAAACATGTAGAAAAAAAAATCTGTAACCCACATCATACCTTCCATTCTGTACCTCAACAGGCCTACTTTGTACATCCCTGGCCTGGGCTATATCCACACTGCCAAAATAATCCCATTTGGCAGCACTTTAACTGTAATGGCTCAATGCAATGGAATTCTGAGAACTGTAGTTTATTGTGGCTCCAGACCTCTCTGAGAGAGAAAGCCAATGTCTTCCAAAATGACAATTTCTACAGTTCTATAGCATTGAGCCATGGTAGTTAAAGTGGTGTCAAACTGGATTATTTCTGCAGTGTGGATGTATCCCTGGTCTAAGAAATAGGATTTGACTTTTGCCTCATAGTAGCAGCAAGGAAAGAAAGGGAAGGTGGTCAGAGGTGCTAGAACAACGGGTACAGTGACTGCATCACCTCTCCTTCAAAGCCAACAGGTTGTCAGTCTGTGTAGGCCTCAGCGGTATTCTAACATGCCAGACTAATCTTGTCTCTTTTTTTTTTTTATAGAGTTACAAGCATGGTAAATGAAGGAAATACAGTGAATGTAGTATATCTTTATTTCAGTAAGGCCTTTGGCATGCTTCCCCCCATGATATTCTTGCAAATTAGCTAGTAAAATGTGGGCAAGACAATGTTACTGTTAGCTTGATTTGTAATCAGTTGACCCCAAAGGGTGCTCAGCAATGGTTCCTCTTTATCTTGGAGAGTAGTGACTAGTGAGGTGCCACAGGGTTCTGTCCTGGGCCCAGTGTTGCTCAACATCTTTATCAATGAATTGGTCAAGATGAAAATCAGAGCCAATATCTGCTCCCGCGGGGGGGGGGTGGACCTATTCGAATGGTCCGCCCTCGAAGGCTAATGGAGCCCGTAGGATTCCAGAAAGCCTTGGAGGGTTTAATGGTTGGGAATGCCGGTGATCCTGTCGAAGCCCTGGTTAATACATGGAATAGTGATCTTACCAGGGCCATAGACATGATCGCTCCCAAGCGTCCTTGTTATTTCGCTTCAAACCGTAAGCCATGGTATACCTCTGAGCTTAGGGAAATGAAGCGATTTGGACAACGACTAGAGCGCACGTGGTGGAAAACTCGACTCCGATCTGACAGAACTCGCCATAGGAACTTTCTTTGGTCCTATCGGGAGGCAATACGTGCAGCGCAGAGAGCTTTCTCCTCTGCATGTATTGCGTCTGCAGAGTCCCGTCCTGCAGAGCTGTTTAAGGTGGTGAGGGAGATGACACAGGTACCCCCTGCGCCAAATCCCTTGCTTAACCCGACAACAGCCTGTTGTGACGCATTTAACAACTTCTTTGCAGATAAAATCTCTCAGATCAGAGCCGACTTAGACGCCACCATTATCCCAGAGTCTAAAGGCGAGGTGTCCAATGACTCCGTCGATGTAGTTATACTGGATCAGTGGCAATCTGTGAGTACCGAGGACGTGGACAAGCTGCTTGGTAAGGTGAGGAAGACGACTTGCCCTCTCGACCCTTGCCCATCATGGCTGGCCGTCCAGGGGGGGGATGCATTGGTGAGATTCCTCACGGATATCATCAATGCATCCTTCAGGGAAGGACATGTTCCATCATGTTTAAAGGAAGCGGCGGTTAGGCCGCTTCTAAAAAAAGCCTTCCTTGGACCCCCTGGATATGAAGAACTATAGGCCTGTTTCATTGTTGCCATTTTTGAGCAAGGTAATCGAGAGGGCGGTTGCTCTTCAACTCCAAGCTGTCTTGGATGAAACCGATTATCTAGACCCATTTCAAACCGGCTTTAGGACAGGATTTGGGGTTGAGACGGCCATGGTTGCCTTGACCGACGATCTGCGTCTGAGCATCGACAGGGGTAGCGTGACCCTGTTGGTGCTCTTAGACCTCTCAGCGGCTTTTGATACAATAGACCACGGCATCCTCTTGGACCGCCTGAGGGGGTTAGGTATCGGAGGCACTGCTTTGCAGTGGTTCCGGTCCTTCCTCTCGGGCCGGTCCCAGAGGGTGCTGCTCAGGGACTGTAGCTCCTGTAAGAGGGACCTCACTTGTGGGGTCCCCCAGGGAGCTATTTTGTCCCCGATGTTGTTTAACATCTATATGAAGCCGCTGGGTGAGATTATACGGAGTTATGGTGCTGGGTGCTATCAGTACGCTGATGACACCCAAATCTATTTCTCCATATCTCGTTCGTCGGCCTCGAATTCCAATGGCATCTCCTCTCTCAATGAATGTCTTGGGGCGGTAATGGGCTGGATGAGGAAAAACAGATTGAAGCTGAATCCAGACAAGACGGAGGTGCTCACGGTAGCGGCCCCGAAACCAGGAATAGGGTTGCAACCTCCAGTCCTGGATGGGGTCACGCTCTCCTCCAGGGACTGTGTTCGCAGCTTGGGGGTGCTCCTTGACTCGTCGCTCCTGATGACAAATCAGGTTAATGCGACGGTCAGGAGTGCCTGTTATCAGCTTCGGCTGATACGCCAGCTGCGCCCGTTTCTGGAAGTAAGGGATCTCGAGACTGTTGTGCACGCGCTGGTAACCTCACGCCTTGACTTCTGCAACGCACTCTACATGGGGCTACCCTTGTCCTTGGTTCGGAAATTACAGCTGGTACAGAACATGGCAGCCAGACTTGTTTCAGGTACATCTCGGAGGGACCATATTACTCCGGTTTTGAAGTCCCTCCACTGGCTGCCTATCAGCTTCCGAACCCAGTACAAGGTGTTGGTTATTACCTTTAAAGCCCTAAATGGCTTGGGTCCAGACTATCTCAAGGACCGCCTCTTCCCATATAATCCTTCCCACACCCTCCGGTCCTCTGGGAGGAACCTGTTGCAGCCTCAAAAAACGAGGCTGGTGACAACCTCCCAGAGGGCATTTTCGATAGTTGCCCCCAAACTGTGGAACAGCCTGCCGGAGGAGATCCGTCAATTGTCATCATTTGACAGCTTCAAGAAAGCTGTCAAGACGGATCTCTTCCGGCAGGCCTTCCCGGATTAATTAAGTTTACCAGCTCCGGCTCCAGAATCTCCCCCGAGACTCTCCCATTTTTGTGACCAGGTTCTCACAGGAGCCAGTGCTTAACCGCCAGTATTTATTTCTGTATGTATTGCTGTTCGTGTTTGTATGGAGGAATTTACCTCTTATATTTCATTTTAACTTGAATTTGGTTTAATAACTTTTAAGGGGGGGAGGAAATTGTTTTTTAACTATTGTTGTGATTTTATGATGTAAGCCGCCCCGATTGCGCTCAGAGGGGCGGGGTATTAAATAAAAATTATTATTATTATTATTATGACGGACTAGAGGGCATGCTTATCAAATTTGCAGATGATACCATATTAGGAGGGGTAGCTAATACCCCAGAGGACAGGATCAAAATTCAAAATGACCTTAACAGATTAGAAAGCTGGGCCAGAACTTAATAAATGAATTTCAGCTGAGAGAAATGTACACTTGGGGCAGAAAAACATGAAATGCACAGATATGAGTGACACATAGGTGTGAACGGGATCTAGAAGTTTTAATAGACCACAAGCTGAACATGGGTAAACAGTGTGATACAGCAGCTTAAAAAGCCAATGCAATTGTAGGCTGCATCAGCAGGCATAAAGTGTCTAGAAAGATTGAGGGAAGTAATAGTGCCACTCTATTCTGTTTTGGTCAGACTTCATCTGAAATTTTGTGTCCAGTTCTGTGCACCGCAATTCAAGAAGAATATTAACAAGCTGAAATGCGTTCAGAGGAGGAGGCCAAAATGATAAAAGGCCTGGAATCCATGCCCTTTGAGGAGTGGCTTAGAGGGCTGTGTGTGTTTAGCCTGGAGAAGAGAAGGTTAGGAGGTGACATGATAGCCATGTTTCAAAATTTGAAGATGGAGGATGCTTGTTTTCTGCTGCTCCAGAGACTAGGGCATGGAACAATGGATTCAAACTACAAGAAAAGAGATTCTGCCTAAATAGTAAGAACTTTTTGACAGTAAGAGTTGTTCAGCATTGGAATATGGTGCCTTGGGAGTGTGGCAGAATCTCCATCTTTGGAAGTTTTTAAGGAGAGGTTGGATGGCCTTCTGTTGGGAGTGCTTTGATTGTGTATTCCTTCATGACAGGGGCTTGGATGATCATCGTGGTCTCTCTCAGCTCTGTGACTCTATTATTCTATGACTTGTCTTCTCACTCCAGGTGATTTAAAAATGTGTCTCTCCTTCAATTACAGCTCTACAAAGCGCCTCAAATCTGTAGAGGATGAAATGGACAGTCCGGGTGAAGAGCCATTTTATACAAGCCAAGGGCGGTCTCCAGGAAGTGGCAGCCAGTCAAGTGGATGGCATGAAGTGGAGCCAGGTAAGTAGGGTCACCCAGGTGACTCTAGGAGTCCTAGGCAATGCTGAGTTTATTTACTTTTAAGATTGGTGAGAGCTAGGTGTCATGTCTGAACTAGCGTATGAAAGTCTCCAGATGCTGAATGAGTCTGCTACAGCTGCAAATGTATTGGTAATATTCATTTCTCTATAGGAATGCATTTGTAATGTTGAATAATGTCTTCCTGGCCTGTCAGGGCTTCCTTATCCCAAAATATTATTCTGAATTAGGTTGGCTTGCCCCTAAAAGGACAGCATATTTGAATTATATTATGTTGTAAAATGACAGCAGTTGGAGTCCCCTTAAAGGAAAAAGGGAAAAAATGTTTAGGCTATTGTTAACTTGAATTGTTTTTCCCCCTGCAATGGCTTCTTAATGGCATTGTAGGAAAGGTTGTTTTGTCCATTTAAAATGTTGAAAAGCTGGAATGAAATCTTTCCTTCTACTATGATATTGTTGTACTGCTGCTGGATTAATTAGTTAATTCTTAGCTCTCTTGTCTTTTGATGTCTCTTTCTAGAGTTATATAACTGGTATATGATCTGCACATAAATATCTCCAGAACTTAGCAAAAGTTGCTTCTGTGAACTACAAGTCCCAATTTGGGACTGTAATTCCCAGAATCAGATCTATCTCCATGGTTGTGGGATATGTACTTCAAGTAAGTAACATTTCCAAGCTCTGCTTATGTGGTGTCCAAAGGTTTTATAAGTTATTACCAGGTGATATTTCTTCCACCTTTGATCTCATATTTCAAGCTTTTACCCCTTGCTATATGAAGCAGCTGGGAAAAGTCATCAGGAGGTTTGGCTGCAGTGTTACCACTATGCATATGAGATGCAGTTCCTCCTTTCTTTTCTAACTACAAATCTCATGGAGGCTGGGGAACTCCTGAGCAGGTTTCTGGATGCAGTATTGAGGGAGAGGAGGTAAGAACAAGCTGAAAATTAATCCACATAAGGTGGAGGTTTTGTGGACTGGGAATTTGGCAAGTGTGAATGGAATTTTGAAGTTCAGTAAGGTTCTACTGCTATGGAAGAACCAGCTATGCATCTTGATTTTGCTCCTGGTCTCTGCACAGACATGTGTAATGGAAGCAGCCAGAAGTGTCTTCTACCAGCTCAGAGGACATTTGGAGACAAGTGTGGGGAAAATTTATATCAGGAACCCTTTCATCTTTATTTTTCCTGGCTAAAGTCTGCTTCAGATATCATGCTTTGACCAAAACAGTTACGTTGAAGAACATGAAAGATAGAACTTTCTTATTGGTGACCCCACAGTTCTGGAACATGCATTCTGGAACTTGGACACTACATTACAAGTTTGTGAGCAAGCATTGAAGATAAATCTTCTTATAAGTGTAAATGGCTTATGTGACTGACAGCCACTTTTCTAATAATAAATTTAATATTCATGTGATCTTACTGATGTATCTGATTGATATCTTTCTTTTTGTGTATTTTGATGTGTGAGTATATGGCTTTAAATTTATTCATTTATTAATTTAAAAATGGGGCAGAGGAGTGTTTGATGACAGTAACAGAGCTGGGCAACATATACAGAGCTGGTTCCTCTGCACTCTCCTGCTGGCAGGATCCTTAGATGCAAGTGACTATGTTCTCCTGGGGTTTGTTATACTGTGGAAAGGGAAAGCCGAGCATAGTCACACATGCATTCAAGACTTTAAGAAAGCTGATTTCAGTAAACTTAGGGAAATGCTGGCAGCAATCCCATGGTCAAAAATACTAATAGAGAAGGGGGTTCATGAAGAGTGAGAGTTTCTTAAAAGTGAGATATTGAAGGCACAATTTCAAACAATTCCAATGAGGAGGAAAAAATGAGAGGTGTCTAAAGAAACCAGGATGGATTTCTAAAGAACTTTTATGACAACTAAGGGCCGATGTAGACTGACACTATCAGCTGGCAGAGGTGGAGTTGGGATGGGGCAACCACACGCTGGCCTCCCTGACTCCACTCGGATGGCATGCGCCCGTCCTCATGGTGCATGGCGTCAGGACACCTCTTGGCACAACTTGTGTTTCCAGGCCAGATGAACTAGATTAGTATTAGTATTAATAGTATTAAAAGAACTGTGAACTGTGAGAAGTAATCTCAGAACCACTGGCAATAATCTTTGAGAATGCCTGGATAACAGGAGAGGACCCAGCAGACTGTAGGAGGGCAAATGTCCCCATCTTCAAAAAAGGGAAAAAAAGAAGACCAGATAATTACTGTCCAGTCAGCCTGACAATACTAGTAGGAAAGATCCTTGAGCAGATCATGAAACAGACGACCTGTAAGCATTTAGAAAGGAATGTTATGGTTACCAAGAGTCAACATGGGTTTCTCAAAAACAAGTCATGTCAGACTAATCTCTCTCTTTTTAAATAGAGTCTCAAGCTTGGTAGATTAAGGGAATGCTGTGGATGTAGCATATTTTGATTTCAGTAAGGCCTTTCATATCAAGGTCCCCCATGATATCCTTGCAAAAAAGCTCGAAGAATGTGGGCTAGAGAATGTGATGTTTAGGTGGATTTATTATTGGTTAACTGACCAAACTCAAAGGATACTTAACAGTGGCTCCTCCTCATCCGGGAGAGAAGTGACTAGTGTGCCATAGAGTTCCATCCTGGGCTCAGTGCTATTCAACATGTTTATCAATGATTTGGATGATAGAGTAGAGGGCATGCTTATTAAATTTGCAGGTAACACTAAATTAGGAGGAGTAGCTAATATTCCCAGATGACAGGATCAGAATTCAAAATGAATTTAAAAGATTAGAAAGCTTGGCCAAAACTTTAAAAATGAATTTCAATAGGGAGAAATATAGGATACCACACTTGTGCAGTAAGTTGAAAAGCACTGATATAGGAAAAGTGAGCCCTGGCTAGATGTCAGTGCATGCAAAAAGGGATCTAGGAGTCTTAGTGGACCACTGGCTGAACATAAGTTAGCAATGTGATGCAGCAGCTAAGAAAGTCAATGTAATTCTAGGCTGCACCAAGGAGGAGTATAGTGTGTAGATGGAGGAAGTAATAGTACCACTCTATTCTGCTTTGGTCAGACTTCACCTGGAATATTGTGTCCAGTTCTGCACACCCCACTTCTATAAGGATGTGGACAGGCTGAAGTGTGTCCAGAGGACTGTGATCAAAATGGTGAAAGGTCTGGAAACCACGCCCTATGAGGAGCAGCTTAGGGATCTAGGTATGTTTAGTCTGGAGAGGAGGTAGTTAAGAGGTTATATGATAACCATGTTTAAATATTTGAAGGTGGAGGATGCTTGTTTTCTGCTGCTCCAGAGATAAGGACATGGAGCAGTGGATTCAAACTACAGGAAGAGAGATTCCACCTAAACATTAGGAATAATTTCCTGATGGTAAGAGCTGTTCAACACTAGAAGATGCTGCCTTGAAGAGTAGTGGAGTCGCCTTCTTTTGATATTTTTAAACAGAGGTTGAATGACCATCTGTTAGAAGTGCTTTGATTATGTATTCCTGCATGACAGAGGGTTAGACTGGATTGTCCTTGTGTTCTCTTCTAAATCTATAATTCTATGATTCTTTGTAAAGCATCTAAAGTATTTCATCATACTTTATTCATACTATACTGAGAGTAACAACTTGATTTTGAATCTTGTGAAGTAACAAGCTAAAATTTGTTAGTGCAGTCTTAATGTTTTTAAGCTGATTATTATATTGTGTAATAAATGAATATCAATCCTCGTGCAACTAGATGACATTTCTCCATTGTCATGAAGCAAATGCAACCTCATCAGCGCAGAAAACTAAAGAGAACTAAAGAACTTGAACTTTTTCATGTGTTTAATGGTCGAAGACAGAAAGGAAGGAGGAGGAAAGACAGAGTTCAAGTGAGAATGTTGGTAAATTTTCAGATAGGGCTATGAAGAAGAATGGGACAAGTGGAGTCCTTGGAATTTGTCCCATACAGCAACATGGGGAGGGGGAAGAATTGTGTAATGTAGTGGTGGGGAAAGAAAGGGGATTTAGATCATTTCTATTTATAAAAGGGGATGAACTAAAGGAGAAAAATGGACAGAAAAGGAGAGGAATAGAAGTTCTAGGAAGTAATCAGGTTAGAAAGAGTTATAGAAAAAAAGTGTTGAAAACTAGAGTCCTAGGGTGCATCGACACAGGCTAAATAAAACAGTCTCAATTAGTTTTCATAGCAAGCTGTCCAAATGATGTAAATGATGTTTGGGGCCAAATCTGGACCTTTTCACCATCTCAGGGCTTTAATCTGAAATAAAAGTGTGGATTTAACCTAGATTTGAATAGAATATCCACATATTCATGCATGTATGTGGACTGTGCTCTATAGTGACATCAGTGTGAGGCTGGGGTAGGAATCCAGAAATGTGTAGATTTGTACTAATGGGGGGGGGTGCAGAGGGGGGGAAAACCTTGGAGTGGTCATGGCCATATGGCCATGCATACTACAATCTATCAGACCAGGGTGTGTTCAAACAGAAGAACCTCAGTGTGTAGAGAAGCCCATGGTCACTGTGGATTGGGATAAAGGCAACCTGGATTTTACAGCCAGTATAGACGCACTCATAAGCTCCTTTCCCAATGTGCCAAATTGACCAGCATTTTCATTTCATTTCATTGGCTAATGTAAAATTGTTTCTTGAAAGCCAGCAGATGGGGGGGGGGGGGGAATGCCCTGGTTACTTTTAGCAGAATCACACTGAAGATTGAATGAACTTAACTTCTTTCCCAGTATCTCTTATGACAGAAATCAGAAATTCCATTGATTCTTAATTAATCAGTGCCTATACACAGGGTTGCTCTAAGTTGTAAGATTGTATCTACTAAAAAACTAACAAATTTTGTGATACACTACTATTAGTACATTTGTGTATTTTTATTTATTTATTTATTTATTCTGCATATTTTGATTCATACCAACTTTGTCCATACGGTTTGCCCTAGCTAAAGTAAAATTCCAGGATTTCACTCTATGGCTGTTATTAATATACAGAATTTAGAAAGTTACCTTTTTTGGACTACAAATTCCAGAATCCCCCAGGCAGCATGCTATTTTTTTGTGTGTGAATAAATCTGCATGAATTCTGTAATTGCAAGAATCATGCATTGAAGATCAGATTGGACACATGACCCCCTGTCTCTTGCAACTCTAGAATTTGTTTAGTATATCATGCCTGTAATTTGTAGTTCAGGCATGATGTACTAAGCAAAACACAGCATTAAATCCTTGCTCCTAATACTGTACTCAAGGAGACTAACATCCATTTACCTGCACTCCAGTGTGCTTGGGGAACTCTCAAGCCTACAAAGGCTGGAGTCTGCCAGAAAAGATGAATTCACTTTCATCACAGGAATATTCAGGGAAGTAAAACAAAGCATAGACATAGTAAATTATTCCTGCTTTCCAAATACCTCTTGTGGCATCTTCCTTACCATTACTTTGTCTCAGCACTTTCATGGCATAACTCTTGCTAACGGGGAAAGAAGGCAAGATGAGATAACGAGGATACTTGGTAAGAAAAATCAAGAGGCATCAGACTTGAGTTTCCACTCTGATGCATTCTGTATGGGATCCATTTTTAAATTAGAATGAACTGTTACACAGCCATAAATACACCTAAAAGCTTGACTTAAGATTTTGTTTTATTTTAATATTTTGTGATCAAATGCATTCTCTGAAGCCAAATAATATAAACTATTTCTGTTCTTTTTCTCTCTCAATCTCTCTCATTCTTTAATCCAGATTTTTTAGGCTTTTTGAAGGTTGACATATACTTGGGTGCTATCTTTGTCCTGATTTCTTAGAGTAGGGAGACAGAGGGGGAACGGAAGATGGAGGAGAATGAAGAGAGATGATAAAATTGATACATATTTTATCTTAAAATTAACAGGCTCCTCTAACAATTTTCCACTAACCATCAGTATCATCGTATGCCTTTAAACACACAAAATAGTGCCTTACAGTGGTGATTATGATTACAGTCTGCCCTCCAGATCCACGGATTCTTTATCTATGGATTCAAGTGTTGATGACCTGGAAATAATTAGAAAAAAATATAAATTCCAAAAAGGAAACCTTGATTTTTCCATTTTATATAAGGGATACCATTTTATTGTGCCATTACATTTAATGGGACTTGAGTATCTATACATCTTGGTACCCATAGGGGTAGAGGGTCCTTGAATCAAACCTCAATGGATACCAAGAGTCCACTGTATTTTTAAAATCTAAGTATCCAAAGTATTATTCATTACTTAATAATCCAGCACAATGCTATTATGGGTGAGAGGCCCTTTGATGCTCTATATGTTTTGGGGTGCTGCTTTCATTGGTTCAGTAAAGCATGGCCAGTGGGTAAGGAAATACAAGATTCCAAAAGTATCTTGAAGCTAAAGTTTCCTTACACTTGTTATTTATACATAAAAGGCTCAATAATATCATCTGACTTATCGTCTTCTTGGCATGGAGGAGGGGTCAACCTTTTTAACTGCTGGAAGAAAAATAGTTTTGAGCCCTGCTCAAATAGTTTTGAGTTTTTGATCAACAGGGTAGAACAAACATTGGCTCATGGACTTGAATAAGGGCTTGACTTCAGGAACTAGGTGATTGATGACAGATAGGATTCAGATATATGAAAGGATTCAGATGTATGAAATGCTTATGTCAAATAATATTTATGTCATATATATTCACAATATTTCATATTATATGCTATGTATTATTGAGGTCACTGTGAACATTAGGAGCCCTGGTGGCACAGTGGTTAAATGCCTGTACTGCAGCCACTCACTCACAAACCACAAGGTTGTGAGTTCAATACCAGCCAGGGCTCAGGCTCGACTGAGGCTTGCATCCTTCCTGAGGTTGCTAAAATAAGTACCCAGCTTGTTTGAGGCAATTAGCTTAGAGATTGAATAGTACAGTATGAAGTGGTATATAAATGAAACTGCTCTTGCTATTGGCCTCCCCATTCCTCTTTGATTAGATTGTTATGTGTTCTTCCTAAAGTAAGAATCCCTTACCCCTTAGTTTTCACCATGATCTATTTGCAGGTTTTTTTGCAAAATTATCACATAAAATACATGGAAGAGTAACATATGAGACAGGAAACTGTTTCTGTTAGTTAATGATAAGGCCAGGCCAACAGGGAACAAGTGAATCAATAACTACACTGTATTCACCTTATGGTTCAGAACAGTGAATATGCCTGTACAGAAGTCAGGGTTTACTACATGACCCACTGTGAACTATTGCAGTACAGAGGCTTCTTCACCAGTATGGCCAGGATCCCTGAAGTTCCCTTCTTGGATAACAGTGCACAGCCTGAATTCTAACCATAGATCATTTATTTCTCTAGCTTAAGATACACAGCAGGCATGAATACTGAAAATGGTGGTTCCGATTTCTACAGAAACATTAACGATCCCTCTCTAAAAGGCAGACATCAATGGACTACAGTATTGAGACTTAAAATATTTATAACTGAATACTATATCATATAATTATGGAATCTGAGGACTTCAATGTACTGCTGAGAGTGATTCTCCAGTCAGATTTCCACTCTAAGGCATTTTTTGTTCCATAAGTATTGTTACACATCCTTACATCTACTAACCCTTTGTAGGTCCAGGGATGAAATTACAGAATTTATTTTTCCTTTCAGTGAAAACACACTGGAGACTTTAGTCTTTGTAAAATTTGCTTCATTTACAAATATGCAAGCAGATCACAAGTGGATGGAAACAACTAATCCTGTAGCCTTTCCCCCCAAGCAGCTATTTGTATTCTTTCCTAAGGCTACATCCCCAGTTTTTGGTATGCCAGCTGGAAACTTTCAGCAGCCTCATGTGTTCCTCTTTTGGACCATAGCCTACAGAATTCCAGCCCAAGAGCCAACCCTTGCAAGCTAATAATCTCTGACCATGTACAACAGTGGTTCCCAAATGTGGGTCCTGAGATGTTGTTGGATGATAACTTCTTGCCATTCTTATTAGCATAACCAGTCATGAGGACTCCTGAGAGCTATTGACCAGTAACATCCAGGGACTCCAGTCTTGGAAGCACTGATCTAGAATTATTATTAAGCAATGTGAATATTGGTTTGTCAGGTCCAAATCTGTAGCAAGCAACCCAAATTCATAGTAGCTCTAGATTGCCACAACTATGGGTGGGCAGATAGTGTTGGACTAGAATCCCTCTAGTCCCTCACTATTGGCTATACCGGATACAACTAATTGTAGTACAGCAACTGAAATACCACAGTTGCTCAACCTGACCTGATGAAAATCAGAATCAGAGATGACCTTGCAATACATTTTAAAAAATTATTAACAAATAAGAATAAGAATGAGTCACTTTCTTGTTCATTGACACTGGCAGTGTGGAGATTTAGTCTAGTACCTTTTCAAGAGCAAGCCCTTAGGACCTTGGGATCACAATGCATTAGCTTCAGCTGTTGCTACATAAAAGAGAATAGCTGTGTTAGTACATTGCAGTTCTCTCTTTTTTTTTTTTTACACTCTTGAGTGATTGGCTTCTTATCTAAGCTTTCCCTTAAAATATGTCACTGCTATTAGATTTGTCATCAGGATAGCACAAAGTTTTTTCCTTTTTTTAATTGCAAGAAGTAGCAAGCAACAATATCAGTACACAGCATGTTGAAACAGTATCTCCCCAGCTTATATTCCCTCTGTGTAATTATTTTGACACCATAAGGTCTTAATAATCAGATTTTTAAAGTAGCCACAGGAATTGGTGGAAAGTGTCTCTTTAGTCACCATATAAAGAGGTCATTAATAGAAACAGTCATAATGTTGGAGTGCTCCACCGTGTTACAGAAGATCACATGCACATACACTAGCCTTAATTTGGAGAACTACCTCCACAACTTGCCTATTTGCCATTGTTAGAGTCTGTTAAAATCATTACTAGCAATATTACATATGGGGAATATAATGTAATGCTTGAGTGTTTGGAAGTAGTAGTCAGAGCTGATTGTTCCAAAAGGCTCTTCTTCTCAGTTTTGACCACAGTCAGTTATTCTCTTTTTATGTGTGGTCAGTATGGATCTAAGATTGTACCTGGTCACATAGTACTTTAAAATAGGGCCAAGAAACATGGGGCCTTCTAGCTACTGAATGGCCTAGGAATTATGGGAATTGGAGGTCAACAGTAGCTGAAGGTTGTCCATTCCTGCTTTAGAAGTCAAGGCCTGGTAATCTCTGTAGCATGGCAAGAAAACAAAATACTCATATTAAAATAAGGCACTTTCCTTTTTGGCTACCCTATCCTCATCCTAAATTTCCTCCAATAAAATTGCACAAAAGTGAGAATTACTCCTCTGCAGCCCCCTATACCTCGTTCTAGCTGAAATGCCATCCGCCATTTGGTTATGCCATTGACTAAACTGGACGTTTGTTTCTTTGAAATGGAAGTCCTTCTGGTCACTTGATGTTTCACATGGAAATATTAGGATGTCCCATGAATCAGCCTGGATCTAGAGAAATACCTTCAGAGAGTGCCAAACCATGCTCTGTAGAGTAATGGATTTGCTTGCTTTTTGGATATGCATGGATTAGCAATAGACTGCAGTTATGGCTGCATCCACACTGCAGAAATTATACAGATTGACATCACTTTAACTGCTGTGGCTAAGTGCTATGGAATTCTGGGAATTATAGTTTGTTATGACACCAGAGCACTCTGACAGAGAAGGCTACATTTCTCACAAAACTACAAATCCAAAACGTCCATAGCATTAAGCCATGACAATTAAAGTGGTGTTAAACTGCATTATTTCTGCAGTGCATATGCAGCCTATTTTTGCTATTACTTAATACATGGTATTTTTCAGCACAGAGAATCATGGTGTTGGTATCCAAAGTTAGGAAGAAACTATTGTACTTACTTGTCATGAATTCTTGTTTAATATCTAAGGCATGAATAACTTACATTACAATTGTAATACCATGAGATATAACTTCACTCGTTTTGCAGTGCAATTGCATGTGTGTTTAACTTTCATTTAATAATAATAATAATAATAATAAAATTTATTTATATCCCGCTTATTGAAAGAGACAATCCAAGCGGCTTACATAAAAAACCCATACAATATAACCCCTAAGACCAACCCACCCCCCTTAAAACAATATTAAACATCTCATAATTAAAATAATAGTAGCCATAAAACAATTCATATAAGTAATAACAATAAAAACAATAAAAACATTTATGGTTAACAGGGAGGTGTATCCTCACTATTTATGTACTTAAACCACAGTCCAGTGGCTTATAGCATTCTGGTATTATTTTTTAATGAAGTAGTTACTCATTAATAAATAGAAGATATTTATGTAATAATATAATAACATTATAGTATATTATAATATTATATATTCATAAATAGAAGATAAAATAATAAAGAAAACAAAGAGTTACTTTTAATTGTAACAATAACAGGCACCTTAGAAACAGTGCTTGTAAAAGACATTTTTTAGACTATAACTCCACAAATCCCTCAGGCTGGCTGGGGGATTTTGGGAAGTATAGTCCAAAAAGTAAATTTGATTAGCTCTGCATGAAATGGCAATAGTAACAAATTTAGAAGTTTTGTAGCCATTTGTTAGAGCTTTCCAAGCTCCATTCTTATTTTGCACAAATTCATTATGCACCACATATTCCAGATTTAAAAGGCACATTCTGCCTTGTGATAACTTCTTCTGTTTGCTTTTGTGTTCTGCTGGGAGATGCTAAAAGTGTTAGTTGGACTGGCTTTGCATAGAAATGACAGAGTCACTATTAAAGTGCAATGTAGCTATACTTCCTTTTATATATTGTTAAATTTTAAACAACCTCACTTCTGTAATGTCCATCTAGCTGTAGCCAACAACAACAGCAAAATATTAATGAATATGATACTACACAAAATGTAGCAGGTCAATAGCGATACTTGGAACACAATCAGAAGTTTTCCATTATAGCCATTAAGTAAAATAATTAAATGGCCTTCATTTGGGCTAATAGGCATAGACGAAATGGCAGAAAGTCACCATTGGATCAATATGTCTTCTTCAGTAATTTATGGAGCAGCTGGTGACCGTTGTCTGTGACAATAATCTGTTTCATTGACATTCTTAATTTACAACCACTCAGGTTATAGATGGGCAGATTTTCAGAGAATTGTATATTTTCCTACTTGGCCAATAAAAAATACCTTCATAGGCTTTCCTCAGTCTGTGGGTTCTCCCAGTACTATCTTAGCAGTGTGGGGGTTTCTTTTATAGCATGTATGCTCCCCAACAGTTCCAAGTCATGAAGAGGAAGTCTATAGAGTAGTTCTCCTTTGTCCACCTAGTGATCTGAGCAAAGAAGGGTACCTGCCCCTGCTTTGGGGAGTGTCCCTTGCTGTTCAGTCTAACACTAGCTCCTTCCTACCATAGCACTGCCCAAACTCCTTGGAGTGAAGGATAAGGTAGCTTCTTAGGTAAGTACAATCTAACAACATCTGGAAAACCACATGGTTTCCATATATAATGTACAGGGGGTTGCCAAAAGTTAGTTTTATTACTATTTTTATCATTGTTTTCTTAGTTATGCTAATTGAGGCTGACTTCTGGAAAAAGTTGGAAGCCAAAGCTGGCACCTGAAAGAGTGCTACAATTGTAGTATGCTGTAAAAATATTCTTGCAGGGAAGGGATCTTGTAAGGTCCCTTCCCTGCAAGAGTCATTAATAATCTGGATTTCAGAATAATGGAATATCAGAAAGCTGAAATAAGGGGAGGAAGTGAAATGTACAGTTTCAATGGTCTCAATGCAGTAGAAAAAGAAAATGATTATATTAGTGGAGGAATAGAGAGTCAGCATACATCTCTGAAGACCAGGATTCAAATCCCACTCAGCTGTGGAAACTCACTGGGAGACCCTGGCAAGTCACTCACTCTCAACCTCAGGCAAAGGCAAAGGCAAAGGCAAACTCCCTCTGAACAAATCTTGCCAAGAAACTCCTGTGATAGATTCACCTTTGGATTGTCATAGATAGGAAGGACTTAAAGGCATTCAACAATGACAACAACAGCAACAGTGGAGGAATAATAGGACAATGGTTAAAACTCCCCTCACAATATTTGCCTTGTGACAATTCACAAGAACATTTACACCTCTTTGGCGAAATACAAGACTTTCAAAAAGAAAAGAGAAATTCTTTTTGAAAATGTTTTTATGAGGCAGTTTATAATCAGTGTTACTAATATTTTATGTAACTTGATTATTCAGTTTCTTGCCATCTATCTGGCTGTGTGAATTCTTACATGCTTGTCTGCCTTTTTAAAAAATCTGCATATATGTGTGTTACCTGGCATATACTGTACTTTCCTTTGTAATCCTTCTCGACACTTTTGAATTCTATTGCCACTTTTCACATTTCAAAACTCTCCATGAAACATAATACTGAGATGTCCTCTTTTCATAAACATTTTAACCTACAGCAACACATATGGCTGGGCCAAAGGGCTGGCAGTTCTGTAACCTATTCACACTCAGAATATAAAAGAGGCAGGAAAAGTTATTGTTGGTGTCTAAACCTCCACTGTGTAAGTACAAATTTAGCTGAATGCCTATGACCCTTTTTGCTGATGCAGTTCTTGTGTCATAGTCACCGCTGCCCTTGTGGGCTCCACACTAGAATGCTGCAATGCAGCTACCCTTGAAAACCATTTGAAAATCTTATGGGCAGAGCTGTATTTAAGTACCTCCTTGTATTAAGATAGTAAATTCCTGAAGAAGAATTTATCTAATGCCTGAAATAGTTTCTTGCTTGTCCTTCACTACATTCCCAAAGTTCAGGTTAACAGTCACTATTCTCTCCCACATACACTCACCATTTGTTGCTGAGTTTTCAGTTTTTGAAGATGTTAGTAATTTTGTGTTGGTAAATAAGATTCTCTCTGAATTGGCACTATAACAAATGGGGGGGGGGGGGACACACCAATGATGTGACTATACAAATTAACTGCTGCTGTTTGCTCATGTAAGATCACATTATTATAAAGTTATGATAATGCAGATCTCCTATGTCTACATTTATGTTTCATCACTAGAACTTTTGACAGTTGGTTATGATATTGTATGTGTGTTGAAACATTTTACCCTATTGTCCTGAGCCTACAGACTCTGAGAGGTGGCATGGTAGCTATTTTTAAATATCTGAAGGGATGTAAGGTTTTCTCCAGCTCCAGAGACTAAAACATGAACCATTGGGACTCAAATTACAAGAAAAGAGATTCTACTTAAATATTAGGGACACCTTTTTTTACTGTAAGAACTATCTGAAAGTGGAGTAGTTTTCCTTGGAGAGTGGTAGACTCTCCATTGGGGGGGGGGTGTCTTTAAATAGAGATTGGTTGGGCATCCTCCAGGAGTGGTTTAGTTTTGTGTTCCTGCATGGCAGGGAATTGGACTTTTTCAACTGTAAGATTTTATGATTCTATGATCAGGACAGCTAACAATCACAAATATTAAAATTAAACAATACCTTATTAATATAACACCTTATTAATATATGATGCCCACAGTAAAAAAGTGAAATAATCTCTGCATGGTATACATTTCAGAATGTTGGCAAACATACCAAGGCCCAGGAGCATGTTAACATTCATTAACTTGCACCAAGCAAAATTGTGAGCAAGACCATGGAGATTATCACATTGATTTTAAAACCGGCTTACCTGATCTGGTTTAAAATTGAAAGCAGGTGGCATCCTGTTCTTATCAGAAGTACTTAGCCACTGAAATCACCACCCGGGTCCAGCCTGGGTCCAGCCCCGCTCCCAGGACCGCTCTGGTGGCCATTTTCTTAAGCCGGAAAACTCCTGGCTTCTAAAAGAGGCATGCTGAGCACCCCTGCAAGTGGGGATGGACCCGGGCAGCAATTTCGGCAGCTAAATCCTTCTGATAAGATCAGGATGCTGCCCACTTTAAATTTTAAACTGGATCAGGTAAGCTGGTTTAAAAATCAAAGTGATAAGCTTCCATATCTCCTTTAAAACCTTATCCATCCTTTTGTAGAAAGATGATGTTTCTCTGTTCTTGATTCTATGCCTGGGGAAGGGAGAGATGTGGTTTGGAAGTTTGGAGACTTGTTTTGTTGGTTGATGAATGTGGACATCCTTTTGTCATTTGAGACTTAGAATAGTCAGAATTCTTTCCTTAATTCATTCTGGTTTTTCTGTTTGCAGTTCTTTACATTTTACCTTTCAGTTCATAGTTTTATGGTGGTGAGCAATAACATTGAAATACTGTTGTGTTATAGCATCTATTTCTTGGCCTTTATTAAAGTGGAATGTGAGGGTGTTGGAAGATAACTGCAAGCTGCAGTCATACTTCTTTGAAGAAAGAGCAAAAAATATGTGGAATGTGCTGTTCCCACTATAAGATAAGCTAGTGTGTGTTAATCAAATATTTTCATGATATGGAAGCAGTTAAGAAAACAGTTTTTAAAAATACTAATTGCTCTCTTAAGTAAACAGATCTATCATTAGGTTGTCAGGAAGAATGACATTGAGCAGAAACACCCTGCTAATCCCCTGAAGATAAGTATTTAACATAATTAAGCAGACACTGTCTCTTTTGTTGAATGTAGCATTTATCAGTAGGAAGAGTCCAACTTTACAGAAAAGAGCTTTCCCTGATATACATTTATGTTAGAAAGCTTCTTACACTTATTTTGTGAAGATACAATACTTGAAGTAATTGACAGCTACAATTTTATGGGTTTGCCTGATGAAGTTCATCAGTTGCTTTGGGAAAAGAATTCTTGTTTTTCATATATATATTTTGCTTTAATATTTGGCTATGTGGTGTTACAGATGTTGTGTTGTTGCTGGTGTTTTAAAGACATCAACTAAATTCAGCTATGTTTCATGGGATGCAATTGATACAATTGAATTAAATGCAATATAGCATTGATTGCATCCTCATGTTTATGCTAGTAGATACAAGTGGGACCATGCCTCTTTCAAAAATGGCATCTTCCTCCTCAGTTAAATTTAGGGCTATGGAGAAGGAAGAGTGGGAATTCTTTCTTCTTGCACCAGTTTCCCAATGTAAAAGTCTCTCCTTCATGCTGAGAATTGTGCTCATGGAAGAGTGGCAACATCAGTGTGGCCAATTTCCACCTTGCTGTGTACACCTCTGTGCCCTCATGTTTTGCAAATGTGTTCCATAGATTTGGAGGACCCTTTAGAATACTGCAGAAGGAAGCATTGTATCTGTAAGGAATACCTTATATGTAGCTACCAAATGAGAATTCTGCCCCTATGAAATTTTCCTTCAATCCCCAGATTTCTAGAATTGCAGAGACCCAGACTTTGAAAACTATGTACACCTAGAACTTTTACATTTGCTGTAGTTGCATTCCCTTGATAATTTTGCCTGCCCCTTTTCTTTGGATGCTTTGATGTCAACTGAAGTTTTTAATTGCTACAATGTTAGAAATTGTGTGATGTATTTTATTCATTGGAGTTAGCCCAATAAAGGTATCACTGCATTGTAAATTTGGGTTTTGTTGTATTTTGCTAGAAATGTGGAGGCTGAAGAAAAATTTATTTGGGGGGGAAGCTGAATTCTTACTTTGAGATAATGCCCTTATTTGCCCCCACCCCCAGGATATACTCCTGAAGAACTACTTACTGAAGGGATACCTTGAATGCAAATCATAATTTTAAAACCATGGGCCAACAGCCACAAATAGTTGTGCATTTCAGTTGGAATATGGTATAGGAAATGGCTAATACCTCCTCCACTGGTTCTACAATCCACGATCCATGTCACACACACCCCAGCAGCTGCATTTTGTAAATGAAGTGTGAGATCAAGCAGATTTTCAAATTCTAAAACCACACAATTAAAGTCTCCTCTAGTTTGACATCCCCCTTACAATGACTTAGAAGGTTTTGAGAAGAAAAGCTTGAGTTAAAAGATGCCATGCAGACTTTATAACAGCACAGGTAGAGGTCAGGTTGGTTTATCTGCTGGGCAGAATGGAATGCAGAGATGAAAAATCAAATGCTTCACTGTAATAATAGTTTAGGTGAAAATGCTGACTTGCCTAAGCTTTGATTCCACCTGACAGAACCTTTTCTAGTGTTCATTACTTGATTTCACAGTTCAGGCAATTTTAAGAGGCTTAAGCATTATATTCTTGTTCTCCTCTATAAAATGTTTTGATCACCTTCTAATTTTTGCTTTAAATAAAATTGTTGGGGGTCAGCTGTGACATACAGTTGCATATTTAAGCTTTCTCTAAAAATCATTATAGCATTATCCTTGTACAAGAAACCGGACAGGTATTAAAACACTGCATGGTTTTTCTTTTTCTTCCAGTGTAGGAGTATAGCTTTTACTGGATTACTTACCCACTTTTAAGCAATACTACCATTCCTTTGTCACAGTATTTTATACCCTGACTAGATGCCTTTGCTGAAGTTGGCCTCTAGGGGGACATGTAACCGGCAAAGTCCACAGAACATGCAAGATACAGGGGGACTGAAATGGTTCATCAATGTACACACTTGTGTGTTGCAAAAGAACTGCTAGTGTGCTATGAAAAAAGAAAAATAAGACAAAATACTAGAGGTTTGAATGACATTGTTCAAGAGAGACACTGGAGTCAATAAAAATCCATATGAGCAAGGTGGATAAAATGGGTCAAGCAGAGAAGAACTGAAGCAGAAGCAGGGAACAATGCTTATACAGTCAATAATGCAGCAACAATGCTGATACAATCAATGAAGTCAATGATGGGTCAGATCCAGAACTGTACCTAGCCTGGAAGTAACTACTTGCTGTAACTAGTGACAGTTCAAGTGGTGCCGCCTTAAATGATGAAGGAGGAATATTACATAATACATGGACCAAGTGCTGGCTTACACTGTACTAGATGCTACGGCCACATGCTGTTTTTGGCTTCTGTGATGAGAGTGAAATGAATGACAGGATAATGTGGCTTGCAGCATTCAGACAGTTTTAGATACGTTTGAAAAAAATAAGAGTAAAGGGTTGCTTTTTAAGATATAAACATAATATAACTAGCTACTTTGGAGTATCAGAACCATAATTGTAACTTTTGAAAAATTGGAAAGTAAAAAGTTACTTTAATTATTTTTTTTTAAGAAAAATCACCTGTGTCCATAACTATCTACTTAGAGCTATGATAGTACCGGTTTATCCTTAAAAGTAACTTTTTGAGGTGAGAGTGCAAGCAGGAAGAGCAAAACCATGGCAATCATGGAAATGGACAAGAGCAAGGGCTTTTAAACTACCTGAGCATTGGAAACACAAGTTGTGAAAGGAGCCTCAAGATACAAAAGTCCTTGCCACCAGATACATTGCCACACAATGAAGTAACCATGTATTAAGACTTCTTAATAGGCAAATTCTCGTTGCTTCAAGGCATCTTTAAACAATTTCTATAATAATGAAGGAATATCTATCTGTATCTACCATATTTATTGGAAGTACAAACCTAGATACCTGAAACTTGGCATAGATACTGAGGAGACCCTGTGGGTATGTATGCTCAGATTAATTATCTTAATTTTCAAAATTTTATTTTTAATTAATCTAAAATCTATCTATAGCCTACAATACCCTGCGAAGTGTTGGCTCTCTCTTAACTCAGCTTCTTTCACAAGCCAACTTTACAGCGCAATCTGAGGGCGACGCTCCCAGATGCAGTTCAACAATAACATAGCAGAGTACAGAAGTGAAAATCCAGATATAGGTATTGGCAACGCACTGACCACTATCCACACTGAAAAATAACTTACAGATACAGTTGATTTCATCCTAGTCCAATATAATACAAATATTTACAAACTCTCCTCTCCAACTTCTCCAACTTCCATCAAGTTCTCCATCTGTTGTACATCAACAATTGAAATCCAACAAACCATCCAACTAACCCACAGCAATCCACATGTGAATCCAGGTCCACTTATATACTGTACTGGTTGTGAGTCATCACCTGGTGCCACACAGCATGATGCAATCTCTACAGTTAGTTTGCATCATGCCATGTGCTCTGACTCAGCATTTTATGGCAGTCTCACAGGATATGATGCCACCTGTCAATCAAAATATTTTTCACAGTAATTTAAAGGAATATTTTTCCAACATGAAGCCACTATGTTTCAGACACCACGTTCTTCAGATGTAAGAAAGCTTATCAGAAGGAAGAGAAAGGGTTTCTTTCACAACTGGAAATATTGAAGTTTGTTGAAAAGCACACACTAGTTGGTGTTGGAACTCTAGAAGACTAGCCTACTTAAACTTTCACTTCTGGCCTCCCTATTGCTAGAACATTATGATCTGGGTTTTCCATTGCTAGAATTGGCACAGGTTTTATAAATACCAGGATGACTAGATAACACAATATACTTTTGTCCGGCTACCTAGTGAACTTTGCCTGTGTCTGTGTTTCCAAGTGTATATATACACCTATGCAAAGGTGGAGAGAATGTGAATTCCTGTTTCCTGCGATGTGAAGGGAGAACAGTAAAGAAGAGCAAAAAAAAAAAGGCTAAATGAATACTGAGAGTGGGAGAGAACAAAATGGAAAGAGTGCAGAGGACATTGTAGTTGTCATATGTCCCAGGCAGCTGGGTTTTACTTGAATTCTAACTGAGCCTCTAGGGCACATTGCCATCATTAGGCGGCCTGGATTCCCAACTTTCATAGGATGCATTTCTAGTCTTTCTAGAAACTGAGATACAAAGCAAAATATGCAGCCACTATTCTGCCCAGATGTTTCTTAAATAATGAACTTGCTGCTTTCTTTCAATATAAGTCAATGAATGAACCCATAGCTATGATTGACATCACATGTTGGGGTTTTAAGAGATTGAAAAATGTAAAAGTGACCCATTGATCACTGTACTTTCATGTAGGCTGTAAATACCTATGCCTAGACACCATTGTTGTTACAAAGTTGAAGTGACTAGAATAGTCCAGTCATGTGTTACAAAAGGCCTGAGTTTTAATGCATTGGAAACTAGTAGAGTGACATTAAACTGTGTGGAAGGGAGGGAGAAAAGAAGAATGGAGTGGGAATAAGTTTCCTGTCTCAAAGTCAGTTTGGTTGTCTGTTTTCAAGCCATCCTCTATTCACTTACCGTGGAATGAGCCCCACTGAATACCCACTTGATGTTTACTTCCAAGTAAATGTATATAAAATTGTATTGTTAATTGACTTTTAATTTTTAAAAAAAAAATCTTTATACAAAGGTCTGTATACCTTCTGCACATGTTTAGAATCTGTTGGTTTTCAGGTTCATTTCTGAAAACAGAAGTTTTAAAAAGGTGCACAAAACACATTGGGCTGCAGTTTGTGCACCCCTTCATTAAGACTCAAAGAACACCTCTCCATGAGTTTGCTGTTAGTAAAATAGCTTTGGTAGGGGTACTCCTATGTATGGGAAATGAGTCACATGTGTGCATGTTGGTCATCCTTTCCTAATCTACCACATGATTTGTATTAGAAGCAAATAGTTTGCCTAATAACACAAATGTGCTGGCCTGGATTTGGGGAACTAGAATATGACAAACCAGATAAGGTAGAGAGAGAGAGGAAACTTGCTATCTGGGATAAGAGTGGAAAAGACAGAAGAATAGCTGATTAAGCACCAGACTGGAAACAAATACTGTTGAGGAAGAAAAAGCTTAAGGGAGCGGAAATAGGGGCTTTCTCTTTAACCCATGCAAATCTGGTACAAACTAAATTAAGACTGGGGTGTAAAAGTCTATGAGAAAGAGATGTGGGGAGAAGAAAAGATAAGTTGCACCAGGATAATGGGATTTAAGGGGTTTATCATAAGGACAAAGCTGGTACAGACTTTATAAATATGAGGATGGCTAGGTAACTCCATTCTCCATTCTAGGTAACTCCATTCTGTTTACCACAGAATACTTATATTTATTCAGATGCAATGTATCCATATATACTCAAACCATTGATACCTTTATTGGGCCTACAAAAATATACAAAATACATGATGTAAGCTTTCAAAGCTCCCCTGACTTCTTTATCAGGGAAAGGTGTTAATAATCAAAACAGGAAAAACAAAGAAAAATGACAAAATTGGAGTCAACACGTCTACATTTCACCAATATGTTTTTATAGTTGTTTTCAGTTAAGATGGTACAGAGGGATATCTATGTAGCATATCCATGGCTAAGTGGGCTCTGGGAGACAAGGAGTTGTAAAATCCTGGCAATAAAATTTAAACTTCATTAACAACATAAAAAAATTAACTTCCCTTGATCTGTCCCAAATGAGGCTATCCACTTCTTTCTTAGGTAGAGAACATGGAATTTCTTTTAAAAAGCATCTGTACTCTTGCCTCTGGGGAAAAAACCTTGTATAGGTTAAAACCCACCAAATGCAGTCCCACTTTAAAAAGGCTTTACCTTTATTGGAAGTAGAAACCTCAAAGAGCTAATTCCTGTTTCCTTGGTTCCCTCTTCTTTAGGATATAGTCCTGTACAACTTGTTTAAGAGGCAATATTGGGAAGAATGGAGAAACATTCCAGCCCTGCCTACACTATTTTGTAATGGTTTTTTTCTTACAGCCTACCTAGGCAAAATAATGAACATCAGTGACAACTGAGATCAAAAACATGGTGCTGGAAGAGGAGTGTTTAATGCCATTTTCCTGATGAAAACTGCTGGCAGCCTAAGAGGATGGTGGATTTTTCATCTGGAAAATGATGTAGGAGGAAGCATTGAAATTCTTTTATCCCATGCCATGGTTCTAACACCTAACTGTGGTTGACTTAACTAAAGAGACCAGAGATCTGATCTTTGATTTTGGCCCTTTTTGTTAGCCTGTAGCAAAATAAGTAAGGCTATCAAATCATTGCAGCTGCATGAAAAAAAAATCATTTGCTTTGCAAGTTCTGTTGGGTCTTCAAAGGGGGGGGGGGGTCACATTCTGCTTTGAATTCTCCTTTTCAGATGTATGCTTTTTCATAAACCACTCAATAGTGAGAGAGATGTGTGGAGTTTGTTATGTTAGTACATTTTGAACACTTCTGCATAAAAATCCAAAAATATATAGGTTAAAAATGATCATTTGGACATTTATTGTGATTCCCAGAATATTTACAGTAAAAAGCTATAAAAAGATACTTGAGTGTCAGTTGATCCATAGATTTTATATATAGGCTTTTTTCTCCTTTTTGTGTAATGACACACAAAACCAATGAGATGCTGACAGTATTTTTGCATGATAGGCACAGAGTAGTATATGTACTTAAACAGCTTTTTGTAGCCTGTAGTTTTAGATCTTTACATCATGTGCCATTTCCAAAGCTACATTCTCAAGTGAGTGGGACTGTAAATACATTTTCACAAACTGTTACTATGGAGTTTATCACACGGAAGAAAATTGGAAGTATAAATGGTGATTAACCCATGGTTAACCTGCAATTGCATGAATAGTTTTCACACACAAAGTGATGTTATCCTGTGCAGAATCCGTGATTAACCCACACTTGAGTGCAAATGGTTTTCACATGATGTTAAGTTGAAATGTGATTACAATGCCATTATCCCGTGAAGAACTAGGCAAGAAACAACAGTAACCCATTCACAGAATTTTCTTGTGAATGACTTTCTACTGTTTCTTGCCTGGTTATTCCCTAGTTCTTCACAGGATAATGGCACTTGAGTTAATGTCATTTTAAGCACATTTTAATGTCAGTTACACAATTTTCACGGGTTAATAATTGAAGTTTATCACACAGGAGGCTAAGTGCCCAAATCCCATGCAGAAACTGGATTTAAATTCAGGGAATACCCTGCAAAATCAGGATCATTTTCAGACACATTGGGGGCATTGAACATTAATCTGACATTAACATCCACAGAAAGTGAACAAAATCAACCGCTTTTTACTTTTGAGATTTTTCCGAAAGTGAAAAGCAGCCAATTTTGTCCACTTTCAGTGTGGGTTAATGTCAGATTAATGCTCAGTGCATCTGAAAACAGTCCCGCTTTTGCAGGATTTGTCCACTTTCTGTGCAGGTTAATGTTGGATTAAAGCTCGATGCATCCTAGAACAATCCCGCTTTTGTGGATTTAAATCCCGTTTCTGCACAGGATTTGGCTGATTGCTTCCCACGTGATAAACTCCAATGAAGAGAAGGCAGAATTCAGCCATCCCTAGAGACATCCAATAGGGATGGAGAATTCAACAGCCAATCAGATTCCAGCTATGAAGATAAGAGGGGCAGGTAGAATCTGTTGGTGACAGTTAGGTTGGTGGAATGGTAGTGAGAGTAAAGAGTTGTGTGAGAGTCTAAAGTTGAGGACTCTGAGATAACCGAACTCTGAAAGAGGGATACGGTTATTTATAATCCTGCGGGATGCAATAGCCTTAGTGGCTGAGTTAGGGATAAGAATTGCCCAAGGAGGGACAGGGAAGTCCTGAGGTGGTGAAAGAGTGTAGGTGAAAAAGAAGGGTCTTAGTAACAAGAGAAATATATGGTTGGAAACAGTAGTGAAATACGTCACTACTACGAATTAAAAATAAGAGTGTAAATGTAACTTAATACAAGTAAAAACTATAATGACAACTTCATATCCACGATCCTTTGTACAATTCTACTTTCAAATAAACTTCTGTTATTGTTTCAAGAAATACTTAGCCGGAGTTTTAAAACAGAAACACACTACTAAATCTTATACAATATAAGTTGTTCCCAGGAGGGTTAATAATAAGGGTGACAGGAGTGGGTAGAGAAGGCCCATGGTGTTGTGTGGTCGAATAAAGTGGTTATGACAGTTACATTGTACCATAATCCTGCTACTTCTTGAAAAATAATCTTGAAGTTCCCACACATTCACATAATTCGATAGGCTACCAGCACCCTAAAATAAAATACCAGTGGTTCAAGGACACTGAACAGCATTCCTTCAGTGAAGGAAGGTGAATGCAAAGATCCATTGCCCTACAAAAATAAAAGAAAGTTACAGAAAAAGCAGAGCAGACAGCCTAATTCCAGTCAGAAACAAGCAAGAATGCAGTGATTTCTGGGGTAGATGGAAAGAAAAAGAGAGGATAACAGATGGGGAAATAGCTAAAGGATCTGGTAGCTTCCTGTTACAACAGATTTGAGCTTCTACTTCAGAAGATGGTATAAGCTTTAATGTCAGAGAAGCTGGTAACACAGTCTTGAATCTTTTGGTTCCCAGAAGATCCAGCAACATAGCATTGTTTCCATGAAGGAGTTCCAGATCCAAGAAGTGACTAAAGAGAGTACTGGCAAAGCAGGATCAGCCCTATCATTAGATTCAGTGAGACAGATGCCTCAGGCAGCTGGTTTGCAGGATAATGAAAAAGGCTCCAATTATTATCATCATCATCATCATCATCATCAGGGAGAGGAAGAGGCAGTTACTTCATCCTAAGCTACCAAAAGACTTTGGGTACTATGCACCTTGCCTTTGGGAGATGGGATGTCATTTCCTTTTCCACCTCAGGCAGCAAAATGTCTTGGGCCATGGCAAAGAAATTTTACAAAGAAATGTGGTGCAGTGGAACAACTGTTTGAGATCTATAAGTTTTGTCCATGTTTCAAACCCCTTTTTGATGGGGTGTAAAACCAGAGCTATTGTACTGAAATATAACTAGAAACTCTTAATATAACTTAATTTGATGCAGATACAGAAAGAACTCAGCCACCTTGGTTGGTTCATGGGTTGGTACAATAATGTGCCCTTTCTTCAGCTCCTCTGTTCCTGTTCCTAAAAATTCCCAAGTGTTGGTAATCCATATCAAATGAAAATGGCATTTATTCTGTGCCAATTAGATTAATTTTGAACAATTATGATTTATGTGTAATTCTGTTGAAGAATAATCCATTTATTAATCAAAACATATGATAAAAAGCTCCTCATAAGATATACTTCCAAAAAGATATATAGGGGACTTATTCTTTTTGTACTAAGAGTGTGTTTAAAATGTTGCTGTAACAAATGTCATAGACCTAAGTAATCTTAAGATTTGCTTGTTTTATCAGTCTCTATTAGTGTGTGTGTGTGTGTGTGTGTAATAAAAATTGCAGTGATAGTTTTCTATCTATAAAGGTAAATGTTTGAAATAACAGGCAACAGAATCATGTTCACCATTCCTTCATTCACATGCAATTTATGATCCATTTGCTTCTTGTGAAGATAGTGCAAATCTGTCTTTGATCATTGACTTGCAAAAAGTTTTGTGCCTGAGCTGCAATAATAGGTAACAGTCTTATAAATGGTATTTGAATTTATGATTGTATCTTTTGCCTGTCATGATTTTCCCCCATCTGCAAAGCATCCATAAAACAGTGTATTCTGAATAGCTATGATTTGTTCCTACTGCTGTATCTAACCTACCCAGCAGAGTACAATATCAGTTGCAAAAACATTTTTAGGAGACACCCAGAAATTTAAGACTAAAGCATCTTAAGAAAAGGAGCACTTATGTATAATGACATAGGGTTTTAAGGTACTTTGGCATCTTAAGAAATCAAACACTATTGTTAATAAAATTAAGTTACATGTTAGATGCATGATGTGTGAGAGAAAATGATGTTAGGCCAGTCTTGTATGTTTAATAAAATGGGAGCAAGATGGTTTTAAATTGAAGGAACCCTAGCCTTTGATGAATAAAAGACTTTCCATGCTATTCAGAAATACACAGGGACTACAGTGGAGACTAGCTAGTAAGAAACCTCAGAAGCCTCGCAAAGGTCTATGACAGTTACAAAATAGAGCTACTAATATCCACCAATTTTATTTGCAAAGAACTGAGGAAATGTCCTAAATAGTCTAAGAAAAAAATCCAATATTTGTTTCTCTGGAAATATTAGATATTCACAATATATGTGCAGTGTATTTGTTAAAATGTTTCACAGTCATTTTTAGAAGAATTGTTATGCTTCTATTCCTGCATCTTCTTTTTTATTGAAGTCAGTTGAGTGTGATGATAGTTGTTAACCAGTGTGAGAGCCTGGACAGATAGAGGAAACACTGAGAAATAAAAGTTTATTCAGCATTCTTGCTACTGAATAAATCAGTATGGCTATAATTCTATACACACTAACCAGGAAATAAGTCTTGTTGAATACAGTTGGTTTTACTTTTGATTAGGCAAACATAGGATTGCACTGGAAATGGTGCAATACAGTCTGTAACAATATACCGTATATACTCAACTATAAGTCGACCTCATGTACAAGTTGAGGGCAGGTTTTGAGGCCAGAATTATGGATTTTGATATGACCCCTTGATAAGTCAAGGGTAAAACTTAGGGGCATGTAACAAAGGATCTAAAGAAGCAAAGGAAAACAATGCCAAAGAATTTACAAAATTCCAGCAGGCATAACTGTTTGTGTTCACGCTAAAGGCTACATGGATGAGAGAGTGGAGGGAGGTGTTCAGTGCTTCCAAGACAGATTACATTCTTGCCTTTCACCTTTAAAAAATGAGTTGGTTGTTTAAAAAAAAAAAGAGTTAAAGTACAGTACTTACATTGACCTGTGGATAAATCAACTCAGGGTTTTTTGGGTCAATTTTTTGACTAAATTTTTAGACCTATACATGAGTATATACAGTAGTTGATTTGCATTCCAAAATGGACATTTTTTATTTTTATAATGGTAACTTGGTAGATAATAGTGATAATGATATTCTGAGAGCCTAAGAATGAAGCCAGAAATAGGACTGTATGCATAATTCAAAACAACCCTCCACCCCAATTTTATATTATATATGTGTTAGAAAGAACTGCAGCTGCAATACACACCAACAGAGGGTATTAAGGTCCATCTGATAACTGAGAGATCTTGCCAAAGCAATAATTAAAACAGCTTTACTTTGGCAAGTTACCATGCTTCTAAAAAATCTCGTCTCCCTTACTCTTTCAACTGTACATATTTTTTTCTGGTGCAAATATGTTTTCTTATGAATTATTTAAAAGAGTATTCTTTACAATGATTTACCATCCTATTTTCCTTTGAGTGCATTCCTCCTGTTGAAAGACATACCAATCAGTGCTGTGTTCATATTTATGTTGACATTAGCCGTCACTAACTTTCATTCATAAGACAAACATAGAACTGTGTTGTAACAGGAAGATAAGAAAGAAATGGATACTGGGTTTGTGATGTAATTCTAGACTGGGAGCTACCTAGGTGTACACAAGAGTAAAAGGAATGAAATTTGGTTGTTTCCCCTTGTTCTCATTCCCATTGTACCATTGCTAAGGATTTTTGTCTATGTGATAGAAAACATATTTCTTGACTAGTAATTTTCTCAATTAGCAAATAACAAAATCCAGGATTCTAAACCAATACACTGCTCCATTGAGCCATAGAAGATGATGAATATGAAGTTACCAAAAAAATTAACTTGGTTTGGAGGTTTGTGAATGGCAGCATTTTGGAGACTTCACTATCTGTACCATGATTCCATTAACCAGAAGCATCCAAAGACTGAAGATTCCATTTATACTAGTGTTTGTATATTGGGCAGATGGATGGATTTGGAAGGGACAAAATAGCTTTATATTTGAGAAAATGGTGTTCACATGAACATTCAGTTAGCTTTAATTTCAGGAGGATGCCCACATCTATTATAAGATGAAATTGATTTGTGCACAGTTTTCAAGATCACTACTGTCTGGAATTCTCTATTAAGTGCAAGTAGAAAGAGGAACCACATATGTTTTGGATATGAATCATATTTTGTTCTGTTCATTATGAACATGATTCTTCTCCATCAGAGTTCTAAGAAACAAATCTAGTTTCCTTAAATGAGAACAGATATGGACAAATTTCAAATACTTGTCAATATAATAAGAATTAACATGTGCAGAATAACAAAATACACAACACAAATGTTCAGATATTTTAATTTGTTTTTGTTAGGTTTATTTTATTAAAAAAAACTTCATTCCATTTTGTATATAGTGAAGTATGTATTCAGGTTCTGCTACCACTAAAAATGGGAAGAAATTGAAAGTATGATAGTCCAGTTGCTTCAGAGTTAGATTCATGTAAGGTTAATTAAAATACTTGACTGACTCATTACCATGCATACATATTTGGAAACAGGTTCAGTGGGAGTTATTTGTAGATTGTTAACTGCTGTCAAGTTGACTTTGCCTTATGATGACCCTATGAATGGGAGACCTCCAAGTCATCCTGTCATCAACAGTTCTTGCAGCTGCAGTGCTGTGGTTTCCTTGATTGAGTCTCTCCATTTAGATTGTAGTCTTCCTCTTTTCCTACTGGCTTCTACCTTATCAAGCATTATTGTCTTTTCTAGTGAGTCATGTCTTCTCATGATATGTCCAAAGTACGATAGTCTTAGTTTAGTCATGTTCACTTCAAAGAGAGTTTAGACTTGATTTGCTCTAGGGCACCCATTTATTTGTCTTTTTAGCAGTCCATGGTAGCCGTAGAACTCTTCTTCAGTATCACATTTCAGATGGGGTGATTTTCTTCCTCTCAGTTTTCTTCAGTCAAGCTTTCACAACCATGCATAGAAACTGGAAATATGATACCATGGACAATACTAACTTTAATGTTCAATTATATATCTTTACACTTCAGAATCTTATCTAGTCGCTTCATAGCTGCCCTTCCAAGTTCTAATCTTCACTTTCTTAAGTCGTCTTTCCAAGTCTTCACTATTTTCTGCTAGTAGTATGGTGTTATCTGCATATCTTAAACTGTTGATGTTCCTTCCTCCCAGTCTCCACACCTCCTTCCTCAGACTAATCCTGTTTTAAGAATGATACATTCAAAATGCAAGTTAAATAGACAGGGTGAAAAAATGAAGGCTTGCCTGATCCCTTACTAACTGGATACCATTGCATTTCTCTGTATTCTGTCCTGATGGTAACCTCTTGCCTGAGTTGATTGATCAAGACAGTCAGATGTTGTGGAACACCCATTTCCTTAAGGGCAGTTGTAGTTTTTCCTGATCTACGCAATCAAAGGCTTTACTTAATTTATAAAGCATAGGCTGATTTTTTTTCTGACATTTTTTATGCTCTCTATTTTCCAGTGAATGATCCCTAGTGCCTCTTCCTTTCCTGAACCCAGCTTTGATATCTAGCATTTACTGCTCCATATATAATAAAAATCTTTAATGTACAATTTTGAGCATTATTTTGCTTGCCGGAGAAGTAAATGTAATGGTCTTGTGGTTACTGCAATTCCTGGAGTCCTCTTTCTTGGGGATTAGAATGTATATTAATCTTTTCCAATCTGTGGGCCGTTGTTTTGTTTCCATATTTGTTGACAGATTTTAATTAGAACTAGAGTGGATTCTGTCTCTGTAGCATGAAGCACCTCTGTTGGTATGCCATGTTCCTGGTAATTTATTTCTCCCAAGTGCTCTGAGTGCAGCTTCCAAATCACTTTCTAAAACTGCAGGTTCCTCTTCATATGGTTCTTCCTTGAATGAATCTGTCATCCTTTTAACTCTTTTATACAGTTCTTCAATGTATTATTTATTTATTTAGGACATGTAATGTGCTCTCCTGCTGGTCATATAACATCCCCACCCTTGGTTTAAATTTCCCTTTGATTTCTCAGATCTTGGGGAACATGTCTCTTGTTCTTCCTTTGTTGTTGTCATCTTCTATTTCTCTGTGTTGATTATTATAATAGTTCTCCTTGTCCCTGTGCACAAGTTGTTGAACAGTTGCTTTCAGGATTTTGACTCTATTTCTTTCACCTTTTACTTTTGCTTCTCATCTGTTCTTAACTCCTTGAAGAATTTCATGTGTCATCCATTAAGGCTTCTCTTTCTTTTTGGTTGATGATAATGTCTTTTTGCTTTCTTCCCTGTCAATGTCCCAGCTTCAGTCCAGAGTTCTTCTGGTTCCTGGACAATTAGGTTTAATAGTCCAAATCTATTTTTATATTATCTTTAAATTCTAAAGGGATGTCCTTCGGGGAGGGTTTTCCCCAACACAATGTTTGGTTTAGTGTTCTTCATTAGCTTTAATTTTTCCTAGCCATCTGTGCTATAATTTTCTGAAAGGTTTTGTTTTTGCAAAGAAAATTGAGCTTCTCTATCTTCCAATCCTATTTATGTAGTCTATTTGATTTCTATATTGGCCATCAGATGACGTCCATGTATACAATTCCTTCTTTCATTGCTTGAAGAATGTGTTTGCAATGAACAAACTGATGGCATCAGAAAAATCAGTCACTGTCTTGCTTCATTTCTTGAGCCTAAGAAAAATTTTCTTACAATCTTTGATACTGCTCTGTTTACTACTTTTGCATGCCAATCACTTATGGTCCACAACAAAATCTTTGTTTTGTTGTGTGATTAATTTAGGTGCCTTAAATTCCATTTTGGGAGGAAGACAGAATATAAATCCCCAAAATAAATTTTCCTCCTGGACTCTTTTCATTTCTGTTTCTCCTGCTTCTGTAGTTGTGGCATAAACTTGGATTTTGATTATATTGATGAGCTTTCCCTAAAGTCTTATTGATCAGACTTTGCACTGTACCCCTTGATTGCTTTTGCTACATCTCCTCCTTATTCATACCCCCTTTCTTCTTAGCTGCCTCCTTCTATGCAGTACTAACAAACATATGATGCCACTGTCATTGTCTCTGAAAGCTCCCCCACCAGTGTTGACACCCCCTCCCCACTGCTGCTGCTGATATGGGAGACTCCACCAGTGGCACTGGTACCAGCAGCATAGCCTCTTGCTTCACATGAACACACAATTCCACCACCGCATAAAGGATGTAGATATTTACTTATTTTGTTCTTTTATGCAAGAACAAAAAACAAAATCTTTGTCTTTTCTCTGTGTTGGATAAACATTTGAGAGCTTTTGTTCATTTTCTATTCAGTATGGGATTTTGTCTCTTAAATCTTGTTAAACAAAATTTTGTGCATATGATATATTCACACCAAAAAAAAGTACAAAGAAATATCATCATGGCAGACCATTATTTCATTAGGGTGTCATGATGTGATGTCTTGGTGTATCAAGGCCCCTTTTCTGACCAAAGGCAATAAGATTTGCATGTATTCTTGGCATTCCTAATTCTAGGTAGATGTACATCGGGGGGGGGGGGGGTTCCCCTTTTCTTTCCTCTTTTCTTTCTTTGTCAAAGTGGCTTTAAAATGTTATACTATTTTTATGTATAGTTTTTAAAGTACTACAGCTGGGGTGGGAATAGTGCAGCCCTCCGGATGTTATTGGACTGTAGCTCCAAGAATTCCTCCCCACTGGACGTGCTGGCTAGGGCTCATGGGACATGTTGTCCAGCATCATTTGGGAGAACTATATGCTCTCCATCCTGGTGCTACAAGCATGGACTATAGAGTTCAGTTTACAAAGGCATTCTTTCCTTACATGTGGACCTGGATATTCTCTGGAACTAGATGGAAATGCATGGGGATACTCATTGTGCTTTTTCCAAATGTATTCTGTCTCATCGACTTACCTTCCTGTCAAAATTTTTAAAGCCATATTATGGCTTACACATATCACAAGACTCCATTAGCAGATCTTTTTTAAAAAAGAATTTCAAGACAAAGGCAGTGCTTCTCAAGCATTATGTTAAGGAACTGCAATCCCCTCCCCCTCCCCCTCCCCCCCCCCCCCCCCCCGTGTACCAAAGCTTGGCATCATATTTGTCCCCATTGGATACAATGGTTCCTTTCTTTCTGGGAACTTGCTGCAGACCAGCAGTGAATAGCAGTGAGGGAATGGCACAGGTCTAGGATACACCACTTTGATTAGGGTATATGCACATGGTATTCTAGATTATTAGTTCAGAATAGCCTATGGAACAATAGTAACTACCACTAAAATATTTCTGATCTCTGGTCTTCACTTGCTCTGATTGGGCCTGTAAAGGGATTATGAGAGTATATTTATATGTAACTAAACTGCCCATCTGCAGTATATGCACTTGAACATTAATCCTGTGAAGCGCAAACATCTGAAGTGGGAAGACAAAATAGCTTTATATCTTTAAATGATTTATGTTGCTAAACCCTGAGCCTAAGGATTACTAATTTGCTTCTGTTGTCTACAATGAGTGAAAGAGAACAGATGAGTAGAAACAAGGTATAGTTAAAACTCTAAATCTACAGAACCCACCTCAAGGTTTGCATCTGTCGAAGGGCAAAAGCAACATGTGGTTTGTTTTGAAAATGTCGCAAATAATCCTATCTTCCCCCCGAAAAAAATATTGGAGAGTGGGATGGAAGCAATATTTGGAATATTTGACAGTCCTTAGAATTCGGTGATACTGTCCTTGGGCTTTTTCCCCCATCCCACTCAGACTTTAGACGTCCCTTAGAATCCAGACTCTGTTTGGATCACAGAGTTGGTTTTTTTAACCAGGAAAAAGAAACAAAATGTCCCCCTACACCAGGATTAGAGTCCCTAGGGAGTTAGCTTAATACTGTGCTTCATGGACAGCCGTACAGCGTGGTTTATTAGTTATTTAGATTTGATTTTCCAAGCATCCTACCAGCTTGGGTAATTGCACTTGTGCTGTGGCAGCACTTTAAAAGTGCCAGATTTTCAAATAGCCTGATTGTCAGCCAAATACTCAAAATGCTAATCCTTTTATTTATTTATTTTTGTGACTTCTGTGTCCAGTAGTTTGCCACTGCATTATTTGTCCCCCACATCAATGGTTGCGTGATTTGATGTAGTTTAGGGATAGCAAATCAGGTGCAATTACAAATTGCCAATATGAATAATGAAAGAGAATATGCTAAGAAATATGTAGGATGTATCAAGAACATTAACAAAATATGTTAATAGAATTTCAATTTCAAAACAGGTGGTGGTTCTTCTAAAAAATCCCCACCAATACTGACTCCCTTTGTAGTATTAAAGACAATATCATCTGGCTAATGATTTTAGAAGAACTACATTTATTTTATTTTGGCTGCTTCTTAGAACTTTCCATTCTTGCATGTGGGCTGTATTCCTCGTTTTATTAACCCATTCAAATAATATTTCAGTTTTGTTGCTTAGAGCACCATGCTAATGCACCATAAAATGTGAATGATGCTATTTGCTTTGTACTGTCTAATCTGTCCACCATATCTTTTCCCTCTTAAAGGACAAAATATATTTCTTATTACTGTTATTCCTGATAATAGCACAGCTATCTAGAAGAATTAAGTCCCCACCATCATAGCTCAAGTTTAGTACAGAATGCCCCTAATACTGTTGCTTGACCCTAAGTGTGCAGTTCTACTTTAATTACAATCCCACAAAATATTTAAGGGAACTCAGTCTTCAATTTTTTTGAAATAAAGTGGATTTGGATCTAATGGATTCATACACTTCTGTTTAGTTACTGCACAAGTACTTGCAAATTTGTATGTGTACATATGTATATACATACACAATTTTAAAACCCTGTCATTTAGTACATGCTTATATATAATAAAATTTAAATAAGATTCTTGTGAGGCATATCTGTCTCCAACAAATTATACATTAAAAGAAATCCTGCTATGGCTTATTTTATGGGTATGCCTTATTTTTGGGGAAACATAGTATGCATGTATGTTTAAAAGATCCTTCTTCAAATAATTTTGATAACAACACTCAGTGGCAAAACCCAGGAAATGCCATGCTTAAGCCTCTTAAAAATCAGTAGTACAAGTAACAAATTCATGACCAAAATTTCAGTGGGACAATATTACGATTAACATTTTTTTATATATTTGGCAATGAGCATATAATTCAGAATTATATATCTGGTGCTTAATTCTTAAGATTAATTCTTAAGATTTCTGTAGCTATTCACATACATTTTCTCATTATTTCATAAACAGCCCTCTAAAACAAGCCACAATTAGAAGCTTCATATTGTGGGGAAGGGCTGAATGTGAGACCTCCTTATATAAAAAACAGACTTAAATTACACTTATAGAACAGTGCTAGAGCAATTTGTAAAATAATACTTTATCCACCCTCCATCAGATCAGCACTGACATTTTGAGCATCTCTTTATTGTTTTCTTTATATTAAGCCTTACTAAAGCTAGTTAGTATACATACATTTATATAATCTGTCTCTATCTGTGCATGCTGAAAATTAGACAATAGACCAGAAAAAGAACCAAATACTCAAAGGTCTATGTGCTGCAATAGAGCATCAAAAGGTGGAGTCAGGTTTCAGTGACCTGACCAGGCAATCACCCATCACAACAAAGAAGACCAGTTCTTATATCTCCCCTTCCTACTGAGCAACACTGTGCATATTTTCTCAGAAGCAAGTCACACAGTGGTACATGTACATAAGATTGAAGATGTTATTCTACACCAGATAATCATCATTTACAGTATAATCAACCAGCTGCAATCTCATGACTATCCTTGTCACCTGATATCAAGCTGAAGACTGACATTTATTTAGTTAATATGACCACATTTAGAATGCAATCCTAATTATACTTAGGATACTTATTTCCATTTTTTTTTAAAAAACACACAACAGAATTATACTGGTTAAGTGCCAAATTTTATATTTCTGTTCAGAAACCCTGTTGGGTTCAGGTAGCTTAACTCAGAAAAGAAGGCTATCTAGTCAGTATTGATAATTCCCCTTAACACATGAAGTCAGTGGTCCACTGGCTTTGTCTTGGCAACTGTGCCTTTGTCTTTGTCCTAGCCTGCTCATTTCTATCCTAAACTTCATTAAAACCTTATAATGTGTTTGGAGATATCCATATTTGCCCCATTGTCTAAACTCTACGGTAAAAGAATTTTTAAAAAACACACCATGGGCTAGACCCAGATTGTTCAATCTAACAAAAGAACTTCAGTTTACAAAAGAGTCTGGGATCTACTCTCTCGTTCTCAGCTGAAATATCTATTAATATTATTATTTTTTAAAAAATAACAAGTAAGAAGAAAGAATTAAAAGGAGGGATATACATTGATATAAAACCCAATTCAAGTTTTTCTAAGCAAACATTTATTACTGCAGGAACATCTGGAACTCTTCAAGACATTCATCCAGTCCACCCACCTAGTTCCCAAAAACAATTTGTTCAACTTTTTGCATATCCCCAGAACTTTCCAGCCACATCCATCTGCATTTTTGTGTGCTGTTCCTCATTCTCACTCAGAGACGTTTGACAGATGCAGAAATCTGAGGAAAGATTTCTTCTTGTCCACCCTCAGGGATTTCAGAACTCTGTTCATTCTGTTAGACATAAACTACAGAAAGTGGAAGGTTCAAGAACAAACTTTTAAATATTTTCCTTTAAAAAATAAATAAATCCTGTATCTATTGTAGGCCATTAGAATGTAAAGTACAGGACCTAATAAGAATGATAACTAATAACATATCAGTGGGTCCCCCTAAGAAATTTTAAAAGTTGGCTGCATTGTAATAGATATTTCTTTACACCAGTGACAGCCAACCCTTTGCCCCCCCCCAAAAAAAAATCATAAATAAAAGTAAGCTTTCAGGCTTGCTGTTCTATGCAGTTTAATTTGTCCTTTAAGTTTATCTATCTGCTTTTGCGCCCACTTTCACAATGCATAGGCTGTTTTTCCATGACCTAGCATTATTAAATTGCACTTATCAATCATTCTTGCCAGGAATGCCATCGCCAACTACATTAAAGAAGTCAGAGAAGTCTGGTTTCAGCAGTCCCTCGCCTTCGCAGACCTCCTCCCTTGGAACGGCATTCACACAGCATCATCGACCTGTCATTACAGGACCCAGAGGTGAGGCCTCAGCAAAGTGCACCAATGGATTTGAACTTGAACCATGGTGCCCCTTGCAATCTATGAGGGAGTTGCTGTTTCAAGTGCCTGCCTGAGACAGAGAACAGGCAAACATTTGCTTCTCTGTAGCTGGATATTGTACTGATGGTTTCATTGCCTGGGAACAATCTGGGGTAGGAGAAGTTCTATATTTCAAGTCAAAGGCAATGAGACGTCAGTATTTTTTAGTGTAAATATATGTTGGTAAGATTGCTTGCAATTCGATCAGCCAGCAGCCCTCCATTCTATTGCTGCATGACTTTAACCCTTCAACAATACTGCTTTTGCATTGTGTTATTTTTTACATTCAGTTTTAGGATACATAGTGTCAGAGCATTGCCCTCATTCACATCCTCTCTTGAAGTTTTTGATGACTTTTAGTAGCCTAATTGGTTTTCATCAGTGCTTTTATGGTTGATTTGAAACAGAGCACTTGATGTCTTTGGTGAATAATTGGTTGGACATAGATTTTCAGATTGTTTTAGAAAAATAAAAATATCTTGTAGTTAATTTGTGAAAGGCAGTCATGCAAGAACCATATGTCTACTTAGAAAATAATCAGAAAAGTATCATGAATTTGAATTCCTATGATCACCTAATATTTGAGGTCTCTACCTTATAATTGTAAATAGTTTAAATATTAATTCTTCCCCACTTAGGAGCATGTATAAAAAAATCTTTCATTCTTTAAAAATCTTCTCCAAAAAGTATAAAACAGAATGGATTGTTGTAGCAAAATGATATTTCTTCAGGTAGCAATTTGATTTACAGGACATACTGATTGGTTAAACTATAAAGCATGCTAGGAATTCATATCTGAGAAAAGGATTTCTTTTTTTTACAGTCCAATTCTTTGCCTGTTTACTCAGTAGTAAGTCCCATACAGTTCAGTGGGACTTCTTCCAGGTAAACAGGTGTAGAATTGCTGCCCTACAGTCTTATTGTCCTCTAAATAAATTATCCTAACATAAACTTGAAATCCAACAACTGAATCAATGCACAGATCACACTACAGTGAAACTTTGCTTAGTGTCCTGCATAGCTTTCAGAATAAAATTACAGACACATTATTCAGTTGGAGAGCAGGAGTGGAATTATTTTTTGCTAATCATGTAGCCAGTTGCTGGGAGGCATGCATGCATTTTAAAAACCATCCTGATAATTGGTGATAATAGCAAGGTATTCATAGCATCAAAGCTACATTAGCAGTATATTCAGCTGTACACCAGCTGACTCTGAAGTTTCTCCTGAAACATAAGAACAGCCTAGTCCTATCTCTGTTTTTGCTTGGCACATCCCTACCAGAGGATTGCATTGCCATAACTGAAGTGGTATCACATTGAGACTAAGCGTGATAAGGGTTGTCCATCTGCGTTCATTCCTGCAATCTGCCTCTTTCCAGAAAGCTCTGTCAATTTGTTGCAACAAAATCAGCAGGGTTTTGAGATATCTAAAAGACTAATGAATTGAAACAAGGGGGCAAGCTATCCCTAAGGCATTCTAATACCTGACCACTGGAGCAAAACATAGGACTGGATTGTTACAGACATTTTGTTTTTCAGTCTCACAGTGGTGAATGCTTGATTGACACTCATCTATTCAAATAGTATATTCAAGTTAATCTTTTTCTTTCCTTCTGCCATTTGAACTCTTTACTTATAGTGGGAACACAGGAGAGGGCATTCTCAGTGGCTGCCCCCAGGCTCTGGAACTCCCTTCCCAAACAGTTTAGACTGGCACCCTCCTTATTTTCTTTCTATAAACATGTGATGACCAGGCCTTTGAGCACTGGTTGTTTAGACAGAGTGAACTTTGTAAAATTTGCTGGATTTTCTTTTTATTGTGCTGTTGTGTCTTTATGGTTGAAGTTGCTAATTGGTTTTAATTTTTTGATAGTTCGACCATTCCTTAACTATTGTATTTTGTGAATTTTTAACTATTTTTTAATCTTCTGTAAGCCACCTTGAGTCTTGAATTGGAAAAAAGGTGGGATATAAATATATGCTAATAATACTAATACTACTGCTTATTATAATAATAATAACAATAACATATTGCTGCATAATAAGCTCCATGGTAGTATTACACAGTGAACTATTATTCAGTATGTTCTGGGTGCCCCATTTTAGGAAGGCTATAAACAAGCAGGAGCAGGTTCAGAGTAGGGCAACAAGGATGATAAGAGGTGTAGAGTACAAAACAAATGAGGAGAGGTTGAAGATACAGGTTATGTTCAGCTTGGTGAAGAGAAGATTGAGGGCTGCACTCTTTAAATGCCTCAAGGGCTGTCAAAAAAAGAAGGGGACATGCTTGTTCTCTGCTGCCCCAGAAGGTAGGGACAGGTCTAATGGTTTAAAGTTACATGAGAGGAGATTTTGATGAAACATTAGAAGGAACATTAGAACGGACATCTTGACAGAAAGAGTGGTTCAACAATTGAACCAATTACCTAGAGGGATGGTTGGGTCTCCTTCTTTTTATGTCTTCAAAAGGTTGGGCCCTGTGCCTGCAGCCCACTTTGGGAGTGGATTGTGCGGTCAACAGGATCCCGACTTGTCTGCAGCCAGAGCAGACTCAGGGCCTTTGCAGACGGCCAGAAATAGTGCACATTAAATTGAGACACTGCCCTGGCTCAGTGCTAGGGAGTCATGGGAATTGTATTTTTTTCTGGGACATTGAGCTTTCTCTGTCAGAGAGCTCTGGTGCCACAATAAATTACAGTTCCCATGATTCCCTAGCACTGAGCCAGGGCAGTGCCTCAATTTAATGTGCATTATTTCTGGCAGTCTGCAAAGGCCCTCAGACTGCTCTTTCACACCCATCTGCTCTGGCCCTCCAAATACCAGGACCACATATTTTACTACTCTTTTAGAAACAAATCCAGATCAAGGAAAATCTTGAAAAGATAAATGTGGCAAAAATTACTGTGGTTCTCCAGAGAACATTATCCCGGGGGGAGGGGGGTATTTCAAATGCACTTGTATTTGCCAACCTTAAGCCTCTGTAAATTTGATATAGTTGCATCTATTGCTTTCTGTCCCTGATATTCTGTTAGTAAAGACTTCTGTTTACTTGTGCTGTACTCAGAAAAATCTTATTCGGCAAGTAAAAGCAAGTTATTGTTCAAGAGAGATGAGTTGAAACCATATTTTGATCTCCAACACCAGTTTTAATACAACTCAATGCCTACATATTCCTGAAATTCTGGTTCACCTATTCAGATTTCATCAGGCTCCATATCACCCCCTGCAGATAAACTGCTTTTTTCTGAATCAGTTTTTAATGTGCTTAGTATATGTGCTGTACATGTTTTCTTTAGATCAGTCCCATATGATTTGGCATAGGCCTCATTTTGAGTGACCTAGCTCTTGTCAAGATTTAAATCATTCTGAAATTCTATTCCAACATTGATATTAAGGCTGTGGGTTGAATTTATGGTGTCAAGCCAGGCTCAGAAGATGCTCTGAATAATGCACAGAGATCTTCAAAGTCTCCCACTGCAGGAGTAAGGATGAAGTGGGTATTTTTCTGCTTACACAGCTAAAATGTATGATCTATTCATTCATTCATTAAATCAAATCTTTGTGGTTTTGGTTGGTGTGTACTAGCTGATAATCTCCATGAAAGGGGAACTTTTGTTCTGCTTACATTTCACCAATAGGGTCTAAAATACCCTAAAGGTAACAGATTACATCTGATCTTGGAAGCTAAGCAGGAGCAGCCCTGGTTAGTACTTGGATGGGTGACTACCAATGAATACCAGGTGCTGTAGGCTCTATTTCAAAGGAAGGAACTGGCAAAACTACCTCTGAGGTTATCTTAAAAAATTCTATGAAGTAAGTTGATTGGAACTTAGGAACTGCAGAAGCTTGGTAGATTAGCATCACAGTCTTCAGAGCACACCATCAACCTGTATGTGACTGAAATTGTGACTACTGCTTTCAGAATCATTGTATAGTGTAATGATTTCAGCATTGGACTGGAATTTTGAAATGGTAGAGTTCAAATCACCATTCAGTGGTGGGAGCCCAGTAGGTGACCTTAGGATATCATGCTCTCTCAGTCTTAGAAGAAGACAATGAACAACTTTATCTGATAAAAATTGCCAAGAAAACCCAAGGACAGTATCACCATAAGTTGGAGTTAGCTTGAAGGCCAACAAGAACAAAAAAATCTTTAAGAAGATCTATAGAAAGTACAACGAATGGTTATCACGTCTGTCACAAGGTTACTATTGGGGCAGAGATGGACACCTTTGGGGGCTACTTTTAGTAATGGATAAAAGTTGGAAGCCATATGCCACTCAAACTATGGAGGGGGGGAAGAAAGCATTGAACAAAGAGTAATGTTAAATAAATTCCTAATTTTTCCTTTTATTCCACCAATATAAGATGAATCAGTCCATAGGGAGTAACTTTTTTCTGCAATCCTTTTTTCTTTCTTGTTTGTTTTTGTTTTGTTTTGTTTTTATTTTGTTTTCTTTGGGTTTTTTCTGTTAGATCCAAATTGGCTTATCACAATTAAGAGAACTGTAAAATGTAATGTGCTTATGTAGTAAGCACTTAAAATGTAGTTTAATAAATTTTTAAGGGGGGGTGAGGGTGCGGTTTCTGGGTTGTTTCTTAATCTGTATTTTTGTGTAATTTTTAACTGTTGAAAGCCGCTCCGATTGTTTGACAGAGGGGCTGGGTATAAATAAACTTTATTATTATTATTAGTAGTACTTTCGCATTAAGTAATATGGGCAATACTTTCATTAGGACCAACTAAAATTCCACAGCATAAAAGTACCAAAGTTTTAATGTTCCTCAGAGCTTTTTATCAGATATGGGTGGCACAAAATGGGGATGGGGACACACAGGGAAAACCAAAAATTTAGTCAGTTGTGATAGTCATCACAATCTGTTCTGTAATCTGCTTTCAATGCTTGGAGGCAGAAAAGCATCTAACCCAGGAAAGTCTAGGACTGGAAGACTTTAGGCCTAAGCAGACTGCCAGAAATAGTGCACATTAAATTGAGGCACTGCCCTGGCTCAGTGCTAGGGAGTCATGGGAATTGTATTTTTTTCTGGGTCATTGAGCCTTCTCTGTCAGAGAGCTCTGGTGCCACAATAAATTACAGTTCCCATGATTCCCTAGCACTGAGCCAGGGCAGTGCCTCAATTTAATGTGCACTATTTCTGGCAGTCTGCTTAGGCCCATAGAGATATTTCACATACAGGGCAGGCCTAGTGGAGAAATCTATGTTATAATAAAGGGATGTAAAGAATACTCACAAAACCTCTCATTCTCAGTGACAATAGATGTCTTGGTACATTGAGACACTGTACTGAAAAGATGGTCCACTGAAACAAGAACTTTCACATTTTTCTGGCTTTTTAAAACCAAAAACAGTGTTTTTTCACAGTTATCTGTACAAAAACATTGCCTTCAATAAAGCCCTAAAGTCAGGAAAAAAGTCATCAAGAATGCACTAGATTTTCCTGATCTCACCAGGAGACAGAAAACTTTTGAAATTAATCATTTCATGCAAGAATGAAATGTAGGCCCGTCAGGAGTACTTTGCAAGCTCAGGGAGTTGCTAGGGTGCAACATCCCTGTGGTTCCCCCACCCCCAGCACTGCACCCTCTCCTAATTCATCTGTACTTTGGCTCCAACTCACCATTTTAATTATAGATGAAATGTATAGCATTACTCCTGGGCATTTGGTGGGGTTCCTAGGCCCACCATAACATAATGGAAGAAGGTCACTAACATAGGAGAAGGAGCCAAGGAATGCTTTTTATTGAGGCCTTCATAGTTCGTGGCTGGCCTGATGACTCTCATTGCATAGATTTAGCTGTACATCAGAGGTTAAAACATATCTGAACTAGGTATGGTGAAAGCTGCTGGAACAAGACATTCATTAATAGAAAGATTTTGTTGCATAATTCCCTATTTAATCCAGAGCTTGGAGATTTTACTCAATAACAGCTACAAGTAACAGAATTGTGTTTGTTTGTTTGTTTTATGATCAAAACCCACTAAACATAACTAAAATATAAACACACACACATGTCTCTGCAAAAAAAAAATGTGTGCAATAATAAATCAGCATGATTTATTATGCAAAACTTTTGCACCTCTTCAGTTTCATTAGAACAGGAGTGAGCAAAGCACAGCCCTGGGACTTCATGTGGCTTTCAAATCTGTTTTTGTGGCTTTTTACCACTCCCTGGCTCTCCCTTTTCCTAGTGAAAAAGGGAGTAAATTGCCTCTCCTGGAAATCTCCAGGTGCAGAAACAAGCACTTCGAGATAAGTTGTAGGCTCCCCCTCCCTATACTATAACACCGGAAAAAGGAGACATCTTACAAAACCAAGCATAGATTTCCGGTGGATTTCCTTTGAGAAGGATTTTTGGCAGTCTTGTTACCCCTGAGGCTCTTGGGGGCAAAAAAAAATCAGCCTTCAGACCCACCATAGTTGTCCACCCTGCATGAGAAAAGTAAAAGTATTGCTCTACTGTTACTCAAAAAAAAAAAAAAAAAGACATGATGAGTAACATAATTACTTTGAATCCATGACTTCAGAGCTTGGTTGAAACATATAGTATTCCCATTCTTTCATCCATTCAAAAACAAGAATGTGGCAATTAGTTAAAACTAGAACTAATCAAAAGTCAGGAACCATATAATTAAAATTCTACCTTTATTGGATTTTAAAGAGTTACCCTGTGACATAGGGAATATTTAAAGGAATAGCTTAGTTAGCTAATTTGTATGTGAGCGAACAGCTTAGAGGACTACAAGCCTAAATTAACTATAAGGCCACCCACTGAGTTTGCCTCGTAAAGGATCCTGATTGCTCAGCTTCGTTCTGTGCAACTGTTCAATAACTCTAGATAAATGCATAACTAAAAGCTCTATTACACTAATAATTTGCACAAAGATAGATGTGTGGGACACCATGCTGGCTTCTAGAGAGGGGGCTTTTTAGTGTGGCATTGTGTTAATATGTTGTTCCACTGAGGACATGTTAGAGCAACAAGATGACTTGGACACTTAATCTCTTAAAGAGGCAAAAAAAATGCCCTGGGGGAGAAGTGCCAGACAGAAGAATGGGGGTGATTAATAAAATGGACCGAGATTTAAAATTACCCTAACAAAAGAGGCTTGATTCAGCCTATAGTAGCGTGTGTATGTGTGTGTAAGAATTCAGGACAGGAAGAGTGGGAGAGACATTTTGAACACACTAATAGGATTTCATGCATATCTAAAATAATAAAATAAAAATTGAATACTCTTAGACCATGATATTTAGCCTGTTCTATTGCTGATTACATATTCAGTTTCATTGCTTTTCTTTGATGTGTCCATGGAATTAAACTATATGCTTTGAACAGGTTATTGAACTGTAATGTTTTAATAGCACATTTCCTTTTATGCTAAATTTTCTGTCCTCCTCAGATATTCACATACGAAAGTACATTATTATGTTTAAGTCCAGAACCCATGTTTAAGCATCAGAGTTCAGGATTTCCAACCTTTCATATTGAGATTTCCAACCTCTCATAAATCACATTAAAGTTAAGTGAATTACTGTACTATAGTTTTAACAATGTTTATGTAATAATAAAGAAAATAATAATAAATAATAATTTTATTTTTAACCCGCCTCTCTGCTAAGCAATCGGGGCAGCGTACAACAAGTTAAAATGATACAAAGTAAAACACATCAATCAAATTACTCCCCCCAACCCCTTAAAAATAAATTAAACTCAGACAATATTAAACCAATCAAAGTAAAACCAACATCATACAAAGGCCATTAACCCATCTACAGAATGGAAATGAGAAGAGACACTGATATTTGAAACATGAATGTAGAGTCCTAATAACTTAGTGGCAATATATAACTAGGTTCCGTTGACATCCTTTTTTATTATTTTAAACCAGAATTATATCAGAAGTAAAATTCTTTCGTATACAGTAAAAGGGAAAAAAGGTATATATATCCATTCCAGACACATAGGGCCTTTACAGACTGCCAGAAATAGTGCAAATTGAGGCCACTTTAACTGTCCTGGCTCAGTGCTAGAAAATCATGGGAATTGTAGTTTTTTCCCATGATTCCTTAGCACTGAGCCAGGACAGTTAAAGTGGCCTCAGTTTGCACTATTTCTGGCAGTCTGTAAAGGCCCATAATCTCTGCTTAATTGTGGGAATACTCTTATTCTTGGTCAATTTTTTTTTCTGAAACCAAGAACCTCTATTAGATATATAGTAAAGGTAAAGGTATTCCCTGTTGACAAGGTTGTCAAGTCGTGTCCGACCGTAGGGAGCGGTGCTCATCTCCATTACTAAGCTGAAAAGCCAACATTGTCAGAGACTACTCTGTGATCATGTGGTCTGCATGATATCACAGTATGCTGTTACCTTCCCACCGAAGTGGTACCTATTTATCTACTTGCATTTGTATGCTTTCGAACTGCTAGGTAGGCAGAAGTTGGGACTGGTGATGGGAGCTCATCCCATCATGCAGAACCTGGGCCTCGAACTGTCAACCTGCTGATCTTGCCATCAACAAAGTCAGCGTCTTAACCACTTACACCACCACATCCCTGTATTAGGTATATAACCCTGTACTAGGTATATAACACATCATGTAATATCATAACAAAATCTGTATATTTTCTTTAATGAATCTGCCATACTTAAGGTAGCAAATGGAAAAATATGCTTTTTCCATGAAGCAAATTAAGTAAGTTCAGCATAGTTTTAAAGCTGCTAATTTAGGGTCAGGGCCTAAATACCCTAAAGGCACCAGATCCCATCTGATCTTGTAAGCTAAACAGGGTCAGCTCTGGTTAGTACTTGGATGGGAAACTGCCAACAAATACCAGGTGCTGTGGGCTATATTTTAAAAGAAGGAACTGGCAAAACCACCTCTGAGTATTCCTTGCCCAAGAAAATCCTATTAAATTCATGGGGTCACCATAACAGTGACTTAAAAGTACATACACACATGCTGTTTTGACTCCAGTGGTTGCCAAGAGCTCACCTAACTATCAGACTCTATTGCATCCTCATTTCTTTTTACAATGATAATAGTTTCCATCTTGAAATCCTTTCTACATTTTGATCTAACCTTTCCTTGCAAGAGCTGTGAGTATAATACATGGGCTAGTGGACTCCTACACAGCCTTCCATCAAGGTGCTTCACCAGATCTGGACCTTCTTATCTTCAGCAAAGTTGCCATATCATTTCATCAAAGTTTTATATCATAGTGTGGTGTGAACTGTGATAGATTTGCTTTAGGGTTGCTATAAGCCCAAAACAACTTGAAGACACACTGCAGTAGTTTTTTAAACTTTTGAGAGAGATGTGGAAGTTCTCTTCAAATGCATTTGAGCAGGTATTATAGGATACTAAGTGGGGTTGCAGACTGCCAGAAATAGTGTGAATTCAGTCCACTTTTAGGGTTAGGGTTAGAGTTAGGGAACCATGGGAACTGTATTTTATTGTGGCATCAGAGTTGTCTGACAGAGAAGGCTCAATGTCTCAGAAAAATAACAGTTCCCATGATTCCCTAGCACTAACCCTAACCCTAAAAGTGGACTGAATTCACACTATTTCTGGCAGTCTGCAACCCCCCTTAGACTCATCTTTCAGACTTTAGCTCAGGGGTAGGCAACCTTTCCCCTTTAAGGGCTGAGGGACTTCAGCTCCCAGAATCCCAGGAGCTATTGGCCAACATGGGACTATTGGCCAACATGGCTGAGGCTTCTGGGAGCTGAAGTCCCTCGGCCCTTAAAGGGGAAAGGTTGCCTACCCCTGCTTTAGCTCATTGATGTTTTCTTGCTGTTGGCTAGTTGTTTCAAATTAGCATTGGTAAAAGGTGCAGTGGGGACCCTGCTTTTCCATGCAGATTGAGATCCACCTCCCATGGCATTCAATGGGAAGATTCCCACTGGTTTTAATAGAATTACATTCCAAATCTGTAATTTTGTATGTTGTTCATTCAGAGTTCTGTTCTCCACATCTTCAATTACATTACATATGAGTTCAAGTTCCCTTCAAACATCCTGGCATGTTGCCAGTTTTCCTTATTAAAAAGTCACTCTTTTTATTTTGGATCAACACAGCTGTTGTGTAGCGTATGAAGGCATCTCACATCAGCCAGCATGACAGCTTATTCAATTAATACTTTAATATGATATTTTTTTAAAAAAAAAGTATTTGGGTGGTTAAAGGGTGGGATATAGCTTGTATAATATGAACTGGCATTTCTATTGCTTTGAAATTATGAGTGAAATTGCAAATCACAGTGAGCTAAAACATCTCAAAAAGATTGAAAGGGAAGCCTCTGTAGAATGAACTACAACAATGTTTCCACCTAAATGCCTTTTAACAAATACCTTCTCAATTGTAATGAGACCAATTTTATATATATGTATATGTATATGTATATGTATATGTATATGTATATGTATATTAGAGCTGATAGAGTTCTTGATTCATTGTGATTAAACTGCTACTATTTATAGGGTGACCAATGCATGTTTTATGAGATTGTTAGTAAACTTAGGTTCAAGATGCTGTTTATTGCTTGAATAGCATAAGATTACTCAAGCACTGCAACACCACAGTATTGTATCATGACATTGTACAACTGCTCATACACCTGTGCGATTGACCTAACTCTCCACTGCTAAGGATCATGCTTATGGAACCTCCTAGAGAGTGTAACCTCATAAGCTGTGCTTGGGTAGTTTTGGCTTAAGTCAACATCACAGGGCTTGTGCAATCTTGAAAAGGATTTTTCTTTGCTTGAGCATCCAAGAAAATTCAATCACTTGCATAACAGCTATGACACTAGTGTAAAGGCACAACAGCATTCCCATCTTAGAGATTTTAGTTGTATCTGTGAAACCCAAACAACAAGGAGTTGCAAGAATAGTTCTTGTGTCACCTGAATGCCAGGATTGTTCTTGCCCATGTGCCCATCCCGTCCTAAAATGTTTTCCCTTAGTTTCAGAACAAAGATTGTTCCTTAAGAATCTGTGATTTGACTTAAGAATCTGTGAGACTTAGCATAGTTTATAATGATTATGAGTAGGAAGAGAAGTATGAGAAGTGCTTGATTCACATATCCCCTCTAGCATGATTTCACCAGATAGCCTAAGGGCTGAATTAACCATAAGGGCAGCAATTCTATATGTTTAAACCTATATTTATCAAACTCTGGTAGAGAGAATAGGGTACAGTACTCAATGGGAAAGAATATGTTGTCTGTGGGTGCCAAATTGTCTTGTCACTTGTGGCTTACCTCACTGCTATCCATCTTTTTCCCCTTGGGCCATTCTTCTCAGTGAAGTTCTGGTTCAGAAGTGAGCTCATGTTATGGGGATAAAATGCTTAAGGAGTAAGAGATATGCTGCAGGTGGTAAGGATTCTGCATTTCTCACCAATGGATTGCTTTTACTGTTAAAACTGGACACCTCATCTTTTGTAACTAACCTAAAAGCAGTGACACAGTGCTGTTCAACTACCAGTGCAATGGAACTTTTTTAGAATCACAGAATCATTGAGTTGGAAGACTGCACAAGGGCAATTGTGTCCAACCGCGTGCCATGCAGGAATGCACAGTCAAAGCACTCTTGACAAATGACCACCCCACCTTTTTAAAAACCTCCAAAGAAGGAGACACCACCACAATCTCAGGTAACATGTTCCACTGGTTAACAGCTCTTACCATCAGGAATTTCTTCTTAGAAATTAGATGGGATCTCTTTTGCAGTAGCTTGAATCCATTACTCTGTGTCTTTGGTCCAAAACACACTGCAGAAATAATTCAGTTTGAGACTGCTTTAACTACCCTGACTCAATGCCAGGGAATTCTGAGAACTGTAGTTTTATGAGACATTTAGCCTTCCCTGTCGGAGAGCTCTGGTGCCATAATAAGCTACAATTCCCAGGATTCCCTAATAGTTAAAGTGGTCTCAAACTGGACTATTTCTGCAGTGTGTTTTGGACGCTAGTCTCTGGAGCAGCAACAAACAAGCTTGCTCCATCCTCAATATCAGGGGTAGGCAACCTTTCCCCTTTAAGGGCCGAGGGACTTCAGCTCCCAGAAGCCTCAGCCATGTTGGCCAATAGTCCCATGTTGGCCAATAGCTCCTGGGATTCTGGGAGCTGAAGTCCCTCAGCCCTTAAAGGGGAAAGGTTGCCTACCCCTGTTCAATATGATATCCCTTCAAATACAGTCATCCCTCTGGATTCATGGGGTTTAGAGGCAGAGGGCCCTCATGAATCCAAAAAATTAGTGAATAATGGGGGAGGGGACTAGTGCACATGCCTTCCAAAGCCTCAAGCAGCTCTAGCAAGCTGTGTGAAGCACTGGAAGGGCAGGGGAGCACGCTAGCTGCCTCTTGCATTCTGAAGGCATGAGGGAGGAATGGGGACTTCTCTCAAGCCTTGGAAACACAGGAAGGAGGGTGCTTTTGCTGCTGCTTATTTCATTCCCAAGGCCTGAGAGAGGTCCAGGGACCTCACTCAAGACTTGAAATGAAGGAAAGAGAGTGCACTGGTCGCTTCCTCCTTCGCTACCAAGGCTTCAGGGAGCTCAATTATTCCTGAGTCCCTAGCTATGTGCACACACCCTCCCAGCTGTTCTCTCTGTCCTTGGCTTCTCCCTCACTCACAGGGGGAAAGCCTGGGAGGGAAGGAGAGGGAGGAGTGCATGGGCACACCACTAGGGACTCAAGAATAATCGAATCTGCGAATCCCAAACCCACGAGTCCAGAGGGACGACTGTATTTAAACATGGCCATCATGTTTCAAGTGGTTAAGATGCTGACTCTGTTGATTGCAAGATGGGCATGTTGGCAGTTCAACACCTGGGTGCTGGATGATGGTATGAGCTCCTGTTACTGGTCCCAGCTTCTGCCAACCTAGCAGTTCGAAAGCATGCAAATGCAAGTACTATAGATAAATAAATACCACTTTGATGGGAAGGTAAACAGCATTCTGTGTAATCATGCTGGCCACATGATCACAGAGTAGTCTCTGACAATGTTGGCTCTTCGGCTTAGTAATGGAGATGAGCACCGCCTCCTACGGTCAGACACAACTTGACAACCTTGTCAACACGGAATACTTTTACCTTTAACCTTTATTTCATGCTTATGAGAAAATGTAAATGCACAATGTTACATGGACGTTCATTGTTGGTTTGAATACGAATATGGCTTGTTTAACCTTTTGTTCTCATATTGCTGGCCACATGATCACAGAGTAAGTCTCTAACAATGCTGGCTCTTCGGCTTAGTAACAGAGATGAGCACTGCCCCCTATGGTCGGACACAACTTGATAATCTCATCATTGGGGAATACTTTTACCTTTACCATGTCACCTCTTAACCTTCTCTTCCCCAGGCTAAACATACGCAGCTCCCCTTCCCTTCCCCTTCAGCTGGTCACACCACCAGAAAGTCAGCTCCAGACAGTTCCTCTGCCATTTAGGACTCCCATCAAAAACTGGTTCTGGAAGCACATGGAGTTTTCTGAGGAGATCATCCATGTTATGGTTCTGCTAGTGGAAGGAGGTCCTACAGCAGAATCACCCCTTTGGATTCCATCCTGTGTGAATGAGGGATCCAAGCAGGTTTGCCACTGTCACATCTGACTGTGATTATGGAAAACTGCTGACTCCACTTTTAAACTTAGTCTGCAATGTGGAGCTTATAGATAACAAAATTTACGTACCTTAATGAGTTGTTGTAAAGTTTACAGGGATAATGTATATCAAATATCACAGTGTTTCAAAATGTAATTGTTCTTTACGGACAGGACTAGGCCTGATTTGTTTTTGAAGAGTTGAAATGCATACTCCAGCACCTATTACCATTACAATACATCAGGGACCAGCAACCTACGGCCCGGGGGCCGGTTAAGGCCCCGGGCCCCGGACTTACCGGCCCCGTCCGAAGGCTGCCGCCGCCGCCGCCGCCGCGCACCACCCCCGCCGCCGCGTGCCGCTGCCAGGGAGCGTTTTCAGGCGCGCTTGTCGCGGCCGCCATTTTGGAAGCCAAAATGGCGTCCACGACACGTTTGCGCATGCGCAATACTTTTGTGCATGCGCAAACGCGTCGCGACTGCCATTTTGGCTTCCAAAATGGCTGCTGCGCATGCGCCATGGCAGCTGCGGCGGTGCGCGCTACGGCGGCGGCTGCAGTAGTGGCCGCGCCGACAGCGTGCGCGGGGGGTCGTGCGTGCAGGAGGAGGGTGTGCGTGCACGCACGCATGCGCGCGCGCTCCGCCATTCCCCCCCCCCCTTGGCCCAGCCAAGCGGCAACCTTTTGGAGACCAGCCCAGGTCTCAAAAAGGTTGCCTGTCCCTGCAATACATTTATATTTCTAAACAATTGCTAGGAATTAAAGTGCTAATAGAGTACAAAGGCTACTATAGCCTTATTCCTATTCCATTTAAATAAACAGTGTTCTTATCAAAGAGTGTAGAAATTGTAAAATTTGCCAGGTTTTGAAACCTCCCATATTTGGGGAGGAGAAAGGGCAACCTGGCTTGTAGATCTTACACAAAGATTCAAAGAGCTTTATCACCTTGAAAAACTAAGACAAGCCATAGTGAGATAAAAGTGGCTTTCTGTTTACTCCTCTGAATGACATCATAGCCCTTTCTTTCCCTGTCCAGAGGGAGAAAGTCATAAAAGCATGCGTTTCACCAAATTGATTTTTCCAGCATGACAGGAGGCACACTTTTACGACCATCTCCCTTGGAAATACAGCGGAAGAGCTTTGAGGGCATGTGGAGCAGTAAACAGAAAGCTGCTTCTCTATCACTGCATCTCAGCTTACTTTTGTAATGCAATGAGGCTCTAAGAAAGTGGTGTCTGTTTTGGTATTCAAGAAGGGTTTGGCAGACAAACCATGACATATGAAAAAGTTGTGAGATGGGGAGCTGCAGTGTGGTGCCCATATGTGGAGAGAAAATGGTATGTGCAATATTGGTTGCAAAGATAATTGCAGTGATAGCAGGGTGGGTTAATTGCGTGGCCCAGGGGCAGAAATTCAATATTTTTCTACCGCTCCATACGCAAACACTGCAAGTTGCAAATGAGCTCTGGCAGAGTCCAGAAACACCAGAGGTTCATTTGAGCTCACAGCATCAACAGGATGGGTGACAGTAAGATCCAGAGTAGATCTGCCACTTTTATGAAACTACTGTTGGTCCCTCTGTATGCATGTACTCTGCATCCATGGATTTAACCATACATAGTTTGAAAATCCTCCCCCTCCCCCCCAAAATTCCCCAAAAGCAAACCTTGATTTTACCATTTTACAGGAGGGATACCATTTTAGTACACCATTATATATAATAAGACTTGAGTAGCCACGGATTTTGGAATCCACTAAGGGTCCCAGAACCAAAACCAAGCAGATATCAAGGGCCCACTTTTTGTTTTTTTTAAAGGGTAAAATTCCCTGGTCATATGCTGGTGGGTATTTGGCCTCCCAATCCATTGAGTTTAATGACCTCATTTTATGTGATGCAATACAGTCGTCCCTCTTAATTCACAGACTTCCTGTTTGCGGTCTTGAATTTCCACAGATGGGAAGCCAGGAGAGACAAAATGGTGCATGCACACACAGCACACACGCACACACAAGAGTGTGCAGCCATTATATCCAATGGGACTTGGATATTTGCAATTTCTCCAGTTTGTGGGAGGGGGGTTTCCCAGAACAGATCCCCCACAAATCGGGAGGGATGACTGTAATATGTGGCTATGGGGATCAACTATCCCCATGGCTCTGTACTGCACAAGCTATCACTTATCTATGCACCTCTCCCCTTTCCCAGCTATCAACCTCAGGATGGAGGTAGTATTGCGGTAGCTGTTCATTAATGGGAAAGGGGGAAGCTGACTTGTGATCCAGAAACTTTCTGTCTCAGCTTTGAGTGGAAGAAAAACTATCTCTCGTTGCAGCCAGGATGAGCCATTTCTTGGTCCAAAAAGGCCAATGAATGGCTACAACATCACCCCCTGGGGCTTGATAGCTACCTTGTGGGTTTGGATGGAGCATAGGTCTAGATCTTCTTGAACAGTATTCAGAACTACTGTCTGTGTTGTCCATGTGCTTTATGATGAGCTATTTATTAATGGAAAAATATTAATAGACCAACTAGCATGGAACAAAGAGCAAATAAGAGGACCTTTCCATTTGCTTCATTAAGCTTTATAATGTCACTGAGACATAAATGCATATTTTTAGCTCTTTTTTGATATTGGCTTACAATCTTCATTCAACTTTGTTGTGTACTGCCAAGTTGTGTATTGGCAAACTTTCTATACATTCTGTATCTCCAGTATATTAAGCATACTTCAGAATTAATGCAATATATTTCCCTGTACACAGAGTGGCTTTCATAACTTTTATCGAAGCAGTTCTTTGTGGTTTACAAGTGCAGTCTATGGGTGAACATAGCTATAAAAGTTTAATAGGGTTGGGCAAAAGAGGATGACTATATACTTTGGACAGAAATAAATTGTAATATGAGATGAGCTATTTTGTACAAATCCAGTACTCTTCCATGCTACAATGTGCTAAAATGAAAGAAAATGACCAAAATACAGACACTTTCTAGATATAATCAGCTTATTGTATGACAGTGGTGAATTTGTTATATAGAATTCAGAAAACTTTGGCTAAAGATTGCTTTCATGATGAATACATTATATTTAACCAGAATTTAGAGAGTAAAGTTATTTTTGCAGGGAAAACACATTTTCTTTTCCCAGCCAATAGAGTTACTAAGAGTTGGAATGCCATCTTGGATATAGTTGTGTTAATTGTTTTGGTGCAGTGGGGGGAAATTGGATAGTACCCAAGAAAAGATGAAGGTGACAGAGTATACAATTACTTTATAAAATTGACACAGGCTAGTTAAAAAAAATTCTGTACCTCAGTGCTACATTACCCCAAAGTACCAGTGAAAATGAGTATTGATGGCTTTTTGATACATTTTCTTCTATCATATTATATATACAAATGACACTAAATGTCCATGTATTTTGTCATTACTGTTGTTACCCAGGTCTTTTGGAAAAGATGGTGAAAGAGGCAGAAAGCTCATTGTTGTTTAGCTTGAAGAAAAATATGATAGATATAGTGGCAGCCAGTGGCTCACATGTCACTGGGATGGTGAATCCACTTCAGGCTTTAGGTTGAAAATTAAAGGAGCTCGCCTAAGCTGCTGAAATATTTTGGGGAGAGAGTTGTGTGGCTTTTTCAAAAGTTCAGGCTAAAACCCTGGAGTGAATTCATCTTCCCTCTGACATTTAGAACCACCAGCTGCCAGACATTGAATGGCCTTCGACATACCACTATCACTATCTCTTCATCTCAAGCCCTGTTTATGTCCCAAACATAAAAATAATGACTACCCTAATACAAAATTGCCTTCTATAGAATGGCTTCCTCATACAGCCATCATAAGTGGTAGTATGATGTATCATTCTTCCATATCTTGTTGCGCATTTCTACCTGTCAGCAATAATAGAAGTTCTTTATATGGAAATCCTCCACATTGGAAAGAAATTCAACATCATACATCATGCTATGAGTTATGATGGGAGCATAGATCTCTTCCACACTACACGTTTATAGCACTTTAACTGACATAGATCCCTCATATAGAATATTCTGGGATTTGTAATTTCATGAGGCATCTAGAATTTTCTGCTAGAAAGCTCTAGTGCCACTCAAACCACAATTCCCAGGATCCTGCAGAATACAACCATGGTAATTCAATTAGCTTAAAAGTATTGTTTTCATGAAAGAGCTATTTCTGCTTTTACACAGTGAAATTAACTTGTATGTTGGAACTTGGATAATTTATGTGAAGCAAATCTTCCACAACTGGACTATGACTACTAATTTTTATTATTATCCCAATCATCGAAGTACTAGGGTTTAAAAATACTTAATAGTTTGCACACACAAATAGATGACGTCATTGAAACACATCAAAGTACTTTGCTATCTCATTCATTGCCTTGGGACAGCTAAAGGCAAGAGCACTAACAGCAATAACACCATTGCTTTTCCTACTGCAGATTTCATCTATGAGTCATTGGCATGTGAAGTCACTATCTTACACTTCTTGAAGTAATATTCTTAAATTTTTCCTGGGAACATTTTGAAAGTTTCACTTCTCACATATAAAAGATAGAATGTGGATGCTGGTTTATATGAAAGCAAATTACTTAACAATAATATTCCTCCGCTGTGCAGAAAAAGTGACATAAACAAAGCCTGAAAGAGCAACATCATTATGTTATTGCCCATTTACAGCTCAAAATAAAATGGTCCCCATGTGAAAACCAGAATTATGCAGAATGTCAATTAAATCAACTGTAATCTTCCAAATTCATTTTTATTGCTGGTTTCATTAGAAAGGCTCTTAAGGTAATGAATACTCGTCACTTTTACCAAGAACTGCTGGCTCCTTTATAAATGATGACCACTAAAAATGCAGAAAAGACATTTTAAAATCTGGCTGTATCTAAGCTCTGCCTTTATACTTGAAGTGCTATAGAATTAAATATGACCTGATGTACTCTGTAGATCAGTACATGAACATGAGCACCATATTTTAAGATATATAAATTTGAGGAAGGGCTTTCTTAATGGAGATGTATTAAAATAATTAGAGGGGCAATGAATTTTAAATGTTTATCCAAATCCAAAAATCTCTTATAATGTCTTTTGTTTTCTTCCCTATAGCAAGTCCACATGCAACACCATCGACTCTTCATTTTCCAACATCACCCATTATTCAACAGCCTGGGCCATACTTCTCACACCCAGCAATCCGCTATCATCCTCAGGAGACTCTGAAAGAGTTTGTCCAACTTGTCTGCCCCGACGCTGGTCAGCAGGCTGGACAGGTGGGGTTCCTAAATGTAAGGAAGCCATTTCTCTCTCTTTTTTCCCCCAAAATGATTTGTTGCTATGTCAAATAATCATGTTAATAGAGGTGGGAGGGAGTCAAATACACATCTATGAAGAGTTGCTTACTTTACTGCTGTAAGGAAAAAATGATTGTGGGACATGAATAGCCCAAGTTTAAAAGGTTTAAGTCTTACTGATTGTGACTGGAGTTAAATTGATGAAATTTGTATATGCTTAATTTTGGCTAACTTGTACCCATCATGCATTCTTTTTACTTGCTAAAATATAGTTAATTCTCAGATGTAAAAACAGATGCATTGTCTTGTCAGTGATTAGTTGAACAGTAGTTTCCTAAGCAAAATTTTAAATGGTAATGTTGTAAATTATCCCCAGGATATTGTGCCAGCAACAGCCATCAAAGTATAGCACAAGCTAGAATTATATAAAGAAGGGAACGATGGGTATGAGACAGGAACAAAACACAGATGAGCCACTGAAGAAGAGATTCTGAGGGAGTGTGAAGTGTCTGTTGCTCCCCTTTAGCCCTGAATGTCTAACATTTCTTACTGTCTTCCCAATTTAGGGGTTATATCTTATTGACAAAATTTAAGGATCTACTTGACTTAATTGCCATATCCAGAACTCTACCAGAGGTCCATGAAGCCACTTCATATAGGTCCACTCCATTGTCAGCTGCAGGACCATAATGTCCAGCAATCAATAGCTGATAACTCATTTCAAACATGGCTGCAATGTGAGGGAATTACATGAAGTGGATTCCATCAGCTACATTAGGTTAAACATTACTCTGATTTTCTGCTCAGCATCTTGTGCAAATATCCCTAAGGAACTTGTGCCCATTCAACAAATAGTGAATGTAACATATTAGTGAGTCTGATTGGTGCATTAGCCCAGGTTCATCCAAGAGATTCTATGCAATGAAACAATGTGGAATCCCAGGACTTCCTCCTGTGTCCTGTCTTGTTTACAGTTGCTATTTAGTGAGTTAAAAATTTTGGTCAATTGGTCACCTGACACTTGTACCAGTCAAATATTGGTAAAGTATTATAAAATATTAACCAGATGAAGAAAGCATTTATTTATTAGTAGACTCACCATAGACAGAATAATACTACAGGTTCTATGAAACACTTTGGATCATAAGTGTTTTGGATTTTGGAGTTTTTCGGATTTTGAAGTATTTGCACGAACATAATGAGACCCAAGTCTAAACATGAAATTCATTTATGTTTTCTATACACGTTATACATATAGCCTGAATGTAATTTTATACACAATATTTTAATGACTTTGTGCATGAATCAAAGTTTGTGTACAGAAAGAAAATGTCACTGTCTCAGGACCAGAACAGACAGACCAAAATGGCTTCTGGCCACTTTGGGGGCAAGGCGTTTAGACAACACATGCCCCCAACGTGGCCTGAAGCCACTTAGATGCCACATTCTGGTCCTTAGACCAGAGCAAAAAGGAGGCAGGCTAATCCAGCTCCTGGTGGTGCGGGTTGGGGCCAGCGGCAGCAGCCCACTTTCAGAGCAGTCCCAGATTGCTTGTGGCTGGAGCAGCCTCAGGCTGCTCCTTCCTGCCAGTCTGTTTCAGGCCTCAGTCACCCATGTGGACAATTTTGGATTTTGGAATATTTTGGAATTCAGAATTCTAGGTAAGGGAGACTCAGCCTGTATTTACAAAAATGACTTATTTAAAGGATTGTAGTGCACTCCTCCTCCCCCCATAAAAGATAAAGAGAAAAGAACACTGTGTTGTTAGCATTATGTAAATGAATCTTGTTAAAATATTTCTTCTTTCAGGGAAGAGCTCAAGGAAGAGCTAAGGAATTTGTTCCTATGCTTAACACCTTCAGTTTAAATTATGTACAAATCTGGCCTTAACTGTTGTTTGAGAAGATGGTTTGTTTCCATAAACATTCAGCATAACTCTACTTCATTAAAATAGATACTTCCAGTCTTCTCCTTGCACTGAATGAGAAGAGGTTGCATACAGGGCAGAGCATCATGTAATACTAAATCATATTTACATCCAAATGAGTCCTGTATGTCACATGGCTGTCTCTTTTGGAATCCATTCTTGTCCACAGTAAAAGAAAAGCAGCACTGCTGCTTTTTTTCCAGTTGTCAGTGGGGTGATAAATCCATTGTGGGGTTCAGCTAAAGCTTTAGAGGACCTATCCTCTCCCCAACATAAGTTCAGCACTGTCTTTAAAATTTGAACTAAAATGCAGAGTAAATTCACTGCCTCGCTAACATTAGAGTGACTGATGAAAAAGACACTGACTCATTGGCTCTTGTGATATATGCCACTGTGATGAATATTTGTATACTTAGATTTAGGTTTCCTTCTGAGTATTGTCATCTCATGGCTTATCAGGAGGCCAGCACATATCCAGGAAGGAAAGCTAGGCAGGTAGTTTATTCTACAGGGCTGGTGGAAGATGCTAGAAGTTATCCAACTTGCAGGGTAGTGGGCTCTTGATCCTACATAAGGAGTACACATATATAAATCCCCTAAAATGTTCAAGACTACAGATCAAGGGACCTCATCCCCATAGTCATTGTTTACCTTGTGAATATCTGATCAAAGTCAAACCATAGGCCGTCAACTGATAGGTAAACTGACAGTAAAATGACAGCACAACATCCAGTGTATGTGCAACATGAATCTCTTAGTTCATCCTTTCACCTGCCACAATCCCAAAGGTATTCAGCTGCATGCTTTCTGACATAAAAACTTAACAAAATATGATGATCTTGCAATTTTTATTAATTATTTGTTCAGACAGGAAAGTAAGAAACAGCTGTTTCAGATCAGCCACATTCACTTTTTTTTAAAAAAAAATGACTTTCCTATAGCACTTTAGATTAAGTTGACCAGAACTTGAACTCAAAGAGATAAAAGTAGAGTTTCTTATGGTTTGTTATTCCTAAAAGCTGTTATCTTTTCCCTTATCTCTGTGAAAAATTAAACAGTGTTCCAAGATATTGGTTGAGCAATCTCAGGTTGTTGCTTTTCTCAAATAAGCTTTAATAATTATCTTCATGGGTTTGGAATAACATTCCATTTGTACGCAGAAATGATTAACTCTATGTACAGACTTATCTAAAAAGTAATGCTTGGATGTCTTGCAAATAGTAAGGCACTTAACGCAAGAATAATGGTTGCTGTTGTTGTTTTTATTCTTTATGTTTCTGATATGCATCATTTCTGAAAATATAAATGGCTGCTTTTAGCACCCAATTTGTTAACTATGTCTGATGAAACTATATCTGACACTGTTACCAATGCTTTAGATCTAAACTCTGCAGCTGGTATCAAACAACCACAGGAATGAGGAAAATAGCCACTTACACTACATTGTTTAAAAGAATGCCTGCAATGCTACTAGAACTATGTTCCATAGCAATTCACAGGCTTCTACATTTCATTAACATGCACTAGATGTACCATGGGCAAAGCAACATATTTGGCATTTGTTTGGACACTTATGAAATTGGACTTAGTGGAGCTTAAATTTTGAGTAGGCATACTTAGGATTATATGGCTAATTTCCCTGTTCTCACACAGTACCCCAGTGCAAGGTGTAAAACAGCCTTTAGATCTGATCCAACATGATTCTCTATATTCCAACCATTACTTTTAAATAGTATTCAAATCATGTTTTTTTTAAAAAAAATGATTGTATAGACATTAAAAGGGGTTTTCCCTTTAATATTGAATAGTAATTTGCTTAGGTTATCCCAAATTATCTGCTCTATCTTAAAGTGAAAAAGAGGAACATTGATAGGCAGAATGATCAAAATGATATGTTGTAGTGAAAAAAACAAGATCATAGTCATTTCAAGTTAGTTTCCCCCCATATCCATGCATTTATTTAGTTAATGTGCATTCTGTTTTTCAACCCAAGTACCCATAGTGATTCATAACTTTCATGAAGGGTAAAGTGTAAATTTAAAAATCTTACATGTTTAACAAAAGAACAAACCCCAAAATCATCTGGTTTCCTTCCTTCTCATATGTATATTTAAAATACTCTTAAGCAGGATTAGTGCTACATTCCTAAAATCAGACATCTGTGATTTGATTACCCAATGTTAAAAAGAAATTTTGTCCAGTGGAGTCAGGTGAGAAATGGTCTTGTGTGATCCTGGCTCTATCATTTGTTTAAGCATCTGACACCACAAAAGCTGGTTGAGGTTTTGATTTACTACTACTTGTGTGTTCCTTCTGAGTACTATAGTACCACAGGCTTGCAAATCCATTTGTCACCTTGGTCATCGAAACTTCTCGAATGAATTAAATGGATATGACAAAAGTGACTGTTATATTTAATGCCTTGTGAAAACAGCAAGTTTGAAATAAATACAGAAATAATTTTCTGCCATAAATAGAGCAATATGACTTGATTCTTAATTTGCTTCCTCATTCAAGGTATAAGAAGGAGTGATTTACACCAATGTCTCTCCTTCATCTGCAGCAATCATCACAAAGTCACAATATATGCCTCCCCATTCTCATTGGGTCAGTGCCTCAAGAACACATTTTCAGGGAGCTGCAGAGGAAAGGGAGAGGCATACACAAAAGGAAATTTGGGTCCAAGGTGTCCATATGTATATATTAAATTATATCTGTCCAAGCCATTTCTGTTATTGGTTTCTTGTGTTTTCCTTAGCACCAAGCAATAGCAAGTTTGTGCTATACGTGTTCATGCTGCAATTTTGTTCCTAGAGGCAGCTAATCTTTTTTTTTTCTTATGTATTTGGCAGCCCAATGGTAGCAGCCAAGGCAAGGTGCACAATCCATTCCTTCCTACCCCAATGTTGCCACCACCACCTCCGCCACCAATGGCCAGGCCTGTGCCTCTGCCAGTGCCAGACACAAAACCTCCAACTACGTCAACAGAAGGGGGTGCTGCCTCTCCTACTTCACCAAGTAAGTACAACTAGAAAGAAGAAACTTTGGGACTCATGATTATTTTTTGCAGCTTTGTCAACCACTCCTTCATACTTCTGTGAAGTAGAACAGTAATACAATGACCCTTCTAAAAGGCTGACCTCCTTTGTCCTTCATAGACGTAAACCAGCCATAAATCTAGAATTGATTCTTTATTAACAGTGTAAGGATAAATTACTAAATTTGTTTTCTGTATTAAGTATTTTATACTTTCCTGGTGGTGGAAGTCTAGGTATAGAAATTCTCCACTGAAATCTTGTCAAAAAATATTTTTTTTAAAAAAAATTCAGTTTGAGCAAGTGATATCAACACATTGATTCCCAAAGGTGTTTGAGTCTTTCTTGTGGCATGAAAAAGTGCAAAGCTAATAATGTTATTCTTTAACACAAAGATGATAATAATAATAATAATAATAATAATAATAATAATAATAATTTATTTATAGCCCGCCCCTCTGCGTGGCAATCGGGGCGGGGTACAACATTTTAAAACAAACATATATTCAGATATTCAGATATTGACTCCTTTGGTTATCTGCTGCCCACCTTTCTTTCCCTTCAGCTGTCACTGTAGTCGGGTTCTCTTTCTCTCCACAAATTGAAAGAGACCATTCATTCAGCAGCCGTAGCTCCAAGGCAAGGTTAACAGGGTAGCTCACTAACGTTGTTGCCATGAAAGATCCAAAAACCACCTAGGTTGGAGATGTAGCCTGCTTCCATCATTTACGCAGGTAACACAGAGATAGGCCATTTTACCAAAGGGCAGTTCATTACAACATATACTGTACAATAAAAAACGAACGATAAAATACAATACTATGAAATACTAAAATAATATACTGATATGCTAAAAACAAAATCCTCCTCATCAGAACTTTTTGCATCTGATGACTAACATTTTCTTCCCTGGTTCTTTTTATTACAATCTGTTCTGGTTTTGGCATAAAGCACAAGATGTTTACAAAATGGGAGTGTTGCTACCTAATCCTCCCTTCTTTTTTCCACCAACCCACACTGCCTACCATCAGAAGCTGCCTTTACTGGTATCTACACCACCCAAGCCATTCACTTCTGGTACAGCCTTCTTCGCTTCCTGGCTGGCTCCCTGCCTCCAGGGAAGCAGAAGTAGGAACAGTGACTCTTGCCCCTTAACATTAGTTTGGGAAGATCAGCTTCTTGTTGGGAAGTTACAGCCTTGGAAATGGCATACTTACAGCTAAAGATATATGTAATCAAATTGAAATTTGGAGTAGGGGTGGAGTAATTAACAAGCAGCTTCAACAATGTTGCAGAGAAGCACAAGCCACTGAAAAAGAGGAAATCTTCATGGATTAAAGCTACAATACAGAAAGGGTCTTCAGAAAAATCCAGAATATGACTTAGTTCTGGAATGTAGTTACCTGGAAAGGGGAAAAATTAGGGCATTGCACCCCTACTCCCACTTCCCCATGAAATTTTCCTTCAGTACCCAAATTTTTAGCATTGTAGCAATACAAAATTTCACTTTAGCATTTGGAACTACAGTTTAGGAATCTGAAGAGAAGAGACAGGCTAGGAATGTGAGCACAGGAAATGTAAGGTTTCCAGTTGTAAACAATTTACAGTGTCTCACTTTCTACAGTGCTGGAAGTTTGGGGACTGAAAGAAAATTCCATTTGGGTACTAGTGTCTCCACTGCTGGTGTAACCCAGTGTGGGCCGGGGGCTGTCAGGTGGGATGGACCTAAAGAATGCGCCCACCCTTCTCCTTCACTGTAGCAGTGGAGGCCTCCTCCCGAGAAGACTGCCACCATTAGAGCAAAATCGGGAGAGTCAAGATTGCCTCTTCTCCTTCACCACAACAGTGGCATCCTTCTCCTGAGGAGACTGCTGCAGGCACAGCAAAGCTGGAAGGGGTGTACTTGCCCATTCTCACCCCACAGTGGGAAGAGAGCCTAACTGGGTGTCACCCCTCTTCTGGGATATCATCTGGTGTGGGACACACACACACACACACACACACACATAGTGATGCTACTGCATTTGGGTGATAGAATTTTTATTTAGGGGTGCAAATCCCTCATTTTCCCCTTTCCCCGCAGCTACATATCAGTTTAGTTCTGAATCAGAATGCTTCAGATCTCTCATTATATTTCAATAATTCACAGCTTAGACATCTTACCATTTTTGTACTACAAAAGCTCTCAGAAATCCCAGTTAATGTGGACAACATGTTACCAAATGTTTCCAAACTCTTGTAATAATCATCTATTTTTGCCTTGTCGTGGCTATATGGAGCATTATGAGGTTGCAATTAAGATGACATACTTAATTAGGTGCTGTGTAGATCTGTAGTTATTTCTCATCTCCGGCTCATTTGTGCAAAATCAACATTTTAGTAAGTACTAAAGGGCTTTAATCAAGAACCAGTGAATTGCCAAAAGCCAACCAATGAGCTCATCACTGAGTAAAGACATGAACTACAGTATAATCTTTTGCAGCCTGGTGTTTTGCACACACTCCTACACTATCTCTTTAATTTGTTTATTAGATAATGCACATTTACTCTTTATTTTTCTACTTAAGTGGATGTAATGCATGTACTGTCAAAGAAATTGTTACTTATTGTCTATTTTTTCATTCAAATGGCTCGTGAGTGGAAGTTTTCTTGCTATATATAATCCTGATGTTAGGATTGAGGTGAAAAGGGGGAATACATACAGATTTGCCACTGCTTTTACATGTGTTACATATATCCTTGCATTAGTTAGTTTAATGTCTAGTCTGAATTTCTGATTAAATTATAATTATAATTAAATTATATGTTCACTGTAGCTAAAAGCTATAACCAAGTGTTCATTTAGACACACTACTGTTACTTTAAAACAAATTAGGTTTAAGATAAAATTATGTCCAGGGAAGTTCCTGCAGGTGTCAAAGGTCTTACAGTTTCCAGCCTTGCTGCTGCACATACAGAATACTGTTACTTTAGTATGGAATCAGATGCAAAGAGTACAAGTAGCTCTGCATTTGTCTCCTGAGTAGCTTCCTGGAAGCTGCAGGTGGGAACTTTCTATAACAATAAACTAGTAGGAAATTAATGCTCAACAAGATGCATTGTGTGCCATAGCAGTAGAAGTATCAATTCAAATAGGAAAATAAAACAATCATGTAAGCAGATTGATCTGCTAGCTTTGGTGGCAGATTCCAAGACCAGACTTTTTTTCCCCACAGACATGCTTGTCTCTTAGAGCAATATGTTTTGCTTCTACATCTGTAAAATACTGCTGAGCTTTCATTTCCTTTATGTACACTTTGGTTCTGAAAGCACTTTGCTGGCACAAGCCCATTTTCTAATGTTTGCAGCATGCTTTATGGCAGAAGGTGTTGCTTCCCTTCAAAATTACTGTCTTTCAGATGTGTTCTGTTAGGTTCTCTTGTTTGACTCTTAGAGAAAGCATTTGGAGAGTATTAAACATTACTGCCAGTCATGTCAGAATAGTTATTCATATCATGCATTTGTACATATCTTCATTCTTGCAAAGTAGAAACAGCACTTTTTTTAGATGATTTCTGCCCAAAATTCTGCTTTGCCAGCAGTAATTCTTGTTGATTCTACATTTCTTTGAGTAATAATTCTTTCAGAATATAATCTTATGTATTTATTTATTTGTTTTATACCCCACCTTTCTTTTAAGGTTCAATAAAACTACTCTTCAAACCATAGAAAATTAAAATGAATATTCATTCTGATAAAGTTGCTTATAGCTTATCACACTGTGCTGTAGTATATTCGAATTAAGTACTGTCAACTCCGATAGGTAAGACCTCTAGAAAGTCTCAGAGGAAGCACCTACCTGGATCTGTCAGCTGGAATTGTTTTTAACTGGAGAAGCCATCAATTCAATTTCAGACATATATGTATAAAACAGATGCTTTTCCACTGGCTTCTCTCTGATACTCAGAGGAAAGTTGGGCCGTGTAGAACATAGCACTTATATAAACAGAGAATCAATACACTTCTGTTGAATCAATACACTTCTGTTGCTCTTGGTGAATATCTGAGCATTTCATCCACCTCAGAATAATAATAATAATAAATAATTATTTATATCCCGCCCCTCTGAGCTCAATCGGGGCGGCTAACAACAATAAAATACATCATATAAAATCCTAAGACAATACCCACCCACCCCTTAAAAAAGCATTAAACTAGAGACAATTTAAAACATTTAAATACATAAAAATAAATGGCTCAAATTAACTAAACAAACAAAGTGGAAAACAACATACGGTGGCAGCAGTAATAAATTTGAGGAGGGCAAAATAAACCAATAAGACAAAATAAGGATTCTAGAGGCCGGGAATCTAATCTGGAAAGGCCTGCCGGAAGAGATCCGTCTTAACAGCCTTTTTAAAGCTGTCTAAAGATGTAAGCAGAGGGATCTCATCCGGCAGGCCGTTCCATAATCTGGAGGCGACTATAGAAAATGCCCTTTGGGAGGTAGCCGAAAGCCTGGCTTTTTGTGGCTGCAGCAAATTCCTCCCAGAGGACTGGAGTGCACGGGGAGGATTGTAGGGGAGGAGGCAGTCCCGAAGATAGTTTGGACCCAAGCCATTTAGGGCTTTAAAGGTGATAACCAACACCTTGTACTGGGTCCAGAAACTAATAGGCAGCCAGTGGAGGGACTTTAATACCGGGGTAATATGATCCCTCCTAGATGTTCCAGAAACTACTCTGGCTGCCATGTTTTGTACTAACTGCAGTTTCTGGACCGAGCACAAGGGTAGCCCCATGTAGAGCACATTACAGAAATCTAGACGTGAAGTTACCATCCTGTGCACAACAGTCTCAAGATCCCTTACTTCCAGAAAAGGGTGCAGCTAGCATATCAGCCGAAGCTGATAACAGGCACTCCTGACTGCCGCATATACCTGATTTGTCATCATGAGCGACGAGTCAAGGAGCACCCCCAGACTGCGAACGCAGTCCTTTACGGAGAGTGCAACACCCAATTCTTGGTTTCGGGGCAGCTACTGCGAGCACCTCCGTTTTGTCTGGATTCGGAAGGGAGATGATATGTAGATTCAAAACCTCCTGTGGTTTTTTAAAAAAATTACTTCTTATCAGTATTGTTGACTTTATCAGGACTATCTGAAATCAGCATGTTCATAACCATGCATGTGCACATACATAAGAGATTACAAATGTTGACTGGCATCTTCTTTAGCAATAACAGTGTCATAAGTCTGACTTAGGACATCACAATGCACTTTTACGGTTGTTGCTCCATCACATTGACCAAAAGTCCCCCCCCCCCAAAAAAACCCTACAGTTTAAGCCACATGTGCTCCTACAGGAGGAAGGCTGGACACATCATCACTCACCCTCCCCTGCTCTCAGGAATAGTTTGTTGGGATGCATGCACAGTTTAGGTTAAGGGGGTAGTATTGGGAAATGTAGCTTTGTGACATAGCTGAATCTCTGTAGCTATGAATCTTCTAGTTCAAGATCTCAACTGTTATTTTTAAGACTATAGCTCCCAGAGTTGCCCAGCCAGGATGGCTGTTGAACTGGAAATGAAAAGCTCTGAGATGAATATATAAATAGATAATTATGATGCAGCTGACTCTGTTGATTGGAAAATCAGCAGGTTGGCAGTTTGAGGTCCAGGTGCTGGATGATGGGGTGAGCTCCTGTCACTAGTCCCAGCTTCTGCAAACCTAGCAGTTCAAAAGCATGCAAATGCAAGTAGGTAAATAGGTACCACTTCAATGGGAAGGTAAACAGCATTCTGTGCAATCATGCTAGCCATATGATCACAGAGTAGTGTCTGGCCATGCTGGCTCTTTGGCTTAGAAATGGAGATGAACACCGCCCCCTGTAGTCAGACACGACTTGACAACTTGTCAATGGGGAATACCTTTACCTTAATTATGATTTATATCTTACATGAATGGTGTAGGAACCACTGTGGCAGAGGGAAGATTTAGAGTGGAGTAGCATCCCAAAATGTCTTGTTTTTCTATTTGCTCTTTTTCTTTTGTTATAAACCAGATGAGCTAGTTGGGCCTTTCTGTTATAATCCTGTGGGTGACAAAGAAATGTTTATTTTGCTCTCTAGGTGCAGTTTTGAGAGCATTGCCAGTTCAGGTGTACTAAAGTAGATGTACTAAAGCAGGTGATTAGATGTACTAAAGCAATACTGCTGCTAACCAGCTCACTGTATTAGGAATGGATTATCTGAAATAGTTTTCTGTTTACTTTTTCTTAACTAAGGCTTGAACACAGTGTGCAAAGGGATCTTGTAACACCTTTGAGACTAACTGAAAGAAAGAAGCTGGTAGCATGAGCTTTCATAGATTTGAGCCTACTTCCTCAGATACATGGGCTGGAGTGGAGGGTCCAGGGACAGACCTATATAAGCAGGCTGTGTGTAAGTGTGGCAAGAGAAATGCAAAACTTATGAATATGGAGATGAGGTAACAAGTTCGGTTTTAACAATAGTCATTGGGGTTCAAAGGTAGGATGTTGCCTAAAGATAATTTGGCTCTGTTGCTCTCTGCAAAATTAATGGCAAGGAGGATTGCTTTTCTGATGCTGCTCAGATGCTCACAATCCTGCTTGCCTGTCGATGTAAGAACAGAGGAGGATACCTTATACAACTGTTGGTTTATCTTTCTGTGACAAAATGGTAGGTTGTTATGGTACTAAACAGAATCCTTTAATTGTGTTGGTGTACTACAGCAGCATAACTACACCAGTCAAGGAGATTGTGGCTGTGAGTATAGAGGCAACAAAGGAAGGGCATTGGAGAAATAGGCTGGTGAATTTTGTTTGCCTTCCTTCACCACCATTGCCTGACATTGGAAAAAGTGCAATACCTGTTCTTTGTGTCTTAGTTTTCATGGTCCTCGTGTATAACTGAAATTTATTGTTACATGGAAAATGTATAGCTGATCCTTTTCCCAGAAATATTTTGTTGAATATCTCATGCAAAGGGATGGTAGTTCCACAGTTACTGTATCTTGGTAACGTAATTTCATTGTTTTTTGGGATAACCTTTTTTTTAAGATAGATTGTGTTGAGATGTGTCAACTGGTTTGATGACCATTTTATTGATGTCAATAATTCTGTTAGTAAGAAAATGGAGTAACAAGCAAAGTCCTCATCTTCATTGACTGGAGGGTTTTTCCTCTTTTTCTTTCTTTCAAGGAGACATTTATTTGTCTTGTAAATCCCATTATAGTTTGTAACTGCTATAAGAAATATAGTTTGTTCTCATCAGGCACTTCTTTCTCAGTGATCTGAAGTATGTGGAAAATATTCCATATATTTCTACTTAGAAACATACTGTACACTTAAAACCCAGAGGGACATCAGGGTTTTTGTTTGTTTTAATTATGGTTTTATGTTTTGATATTGTGTTTTTCATTTGTCATATTGTTTAATACTTTCTTAAGGGGGGGAGGGATTATAATGTTTTAATGTTATATTTTACTCTTGTTATTTACTGTTGTCAACCGCCCAGATTGGTTCACCATAGGGCGGTATACAAATAAATATTATTATTATTACGGTATATTATTATTGAAGATCTGGAAAAATAGCAGTGAAGAAATTATGCATCAAAACTAAAATCATTAGTTTCAAAACAATACTAATTTCCAGACCCACTAACTGAAGTGGGTTAGGGTGGGCAAAAGTGTCCCTAGCAAAGAGGAGGCCTCTGCTATATCCACAGAAAGCTCCAAGGGCATAGCTCGAGTGGTACTTTTGCCAGTGGGAGATCTTCCAGTTTCCAGATTAGAGGCAGCCTTCTAGATCTCTGGATCCCATTTCCATTCATTCCCTGGAATCAGGCCATTCAACAACACAGACCTGGAGCTAACAGAGGTATTTTGCCTTCCATTGACATGAATTGAGGGGGGGAAATGACATAAAACAAAAAATTGAACTGCTGACAACGAGAAAAAATACATCTGCCTGACCTGCTGCCCGGCCTAACCAGCATAAGCCCATATACCACTCAGTAGTGCTCTTCCCAACGCAACTAATTTGATTTTGAAAGGTTCAAGTTTTAGTTTCTTATATAGCATTTTATGGTGGCACTCCAGCTAGAACAAATGGAACTGATGGAACATGTTGCTCAGTAACACAGGAGCCACTTGATCATGGCCAATGCCTTTATATAAATGCCAACTTATTTATATAATTTTCATCTACCAAATGCAGTACACCCCATTATGTTCTGTTTGTTGATCATTTTTACCAGAACAAATCCACAGTAAAAATGATCTGGGATTTGTTCAGACCTAGACTTGGAGCTTGAATTCCAATCTGAAATAAAGAACTAATTGCCATATATGCATGCAAATCAGTTTAAAGCATCTTTTCTGTGAATGAGTGCAATGGATGATTGCCATAAATTGCCCATCCCACAGATAAGAGTACCATATATACTTGACTATGTCCTCATATATAAGTCGAGGGCAGGTTTTGGGGCCAAAATTATGGATTTTGCCATGACCCATGGATAAGTCGAGGGTAAAACTTGGAGGCTCCTTCAGTGTGTATGTGTGCATGCAGCAAGAGTGATTCTAATTGAGGCTTTTTATTTCAGCATTTCAGCTTTCATTTCAACCTTCACTCTTCAGATAATAGGGGCAGGCAGGCAGAGATGGACTCTGTTTGCTTAACAACAATAAATCATCCAGGACTCTTTCTGCTTGGCTCCATAGAGAAATAAACTCCTCTCTGCACCGCATAGGGAAATCTGACAGAGCTGTTATCACATTACCATACTGACCCGTAAATAAGTCGACCTGGGATTTTGGGATCAATTTTTGGGCATATATTTTTAGACTTATATATGAGTATATACAGTAATTTTATTGAACTTGACATGCCTTATTCTAGATTTATGACATAATCTCAGTTTGTGTTGAAAAGAGAAATTGTTTCCTCTTGCCTAATCATGTCCACCTTGATTATCTCCATCATTTTAAATCCAATTGTTCCAAGTCAGATCCTTTATCCTGACAACATGACTTCATTGTATGTTTCAGCATCAGTATCTGTTTAGGTGGCTTTGTTGTTTTTGGTGTTGTTTGTCTGTGATCTAGTGCTGCTTCCTGAACGCATGTATCCCTTCCCTTCACAGCCTACTCGACACCCAGCACCTCCCCTGCAAACCGATTCGTCAGTGTTGGACCACGGGATCCAAGCTTTGTAAATATCCCTCAACAGACACAGGTGGGAAGCTTTCAAATACTGCTCTGTTTGCTGTGCTGTTTGTTAACTCTCTGGCGTACTTTCACGTTGCTTTGGCAAGTGACTTATGTCTCTCCACCAGTCAGCTCATTCTCATGGTCTGAATATCAACAGTGGAATGTCAGTTCTACTATCTGTTTGTATTTGTTTGGAGATGTTCTTGTGACAACAATGCTTTTTGTTCTTTGTATCTGAAAAAAAATTCAATATTTTTACTCCTGTTCTTCAGATGCCTGCAGTTATTACCTGCATAGTAGGAAGTGGGGAGCCACATTAGCCCTCTGTGCAACCCTAAAGAAATGTCCCACCTTCCATTTTTAGATTTGTTTTGGAACAGCTTTTGGAACTAAGTGCCCCCAAGACCTCAAGGGCATGGGTGGATACTTATGACTTTTTCATTCTTCCCTCACACCCCAGTAGTTGTGTTTGGCACAACTGAGGCCTTTTTAAAGTAAGATTAAATGTATGGGGGGGGCGCTCATGAATGGCCATGGGGGGCATTGTCTTTCCCCAAAAGTATTTTATTGCAATTTTCCTTCTTTTCCTCAAAGTCTTCCTTTGCAAATTGGTATTATCAGCACTTGCATTTTTAAAGTCCCATTCTGTACACTGTCACATGGTTTTTACTCAGAGATAGAGCTATAAGGAGAGGCAAAAGGAAGGCATTGTCTCTCAAATAAGAATTATCCCTCCCCCCCCCCAAATAAAATCCTTAATTTTCCACATTTCTAGCATTGTAACATGTTAAAACTACAGAAATGCATTCAAAGAAAAGGAGCAAGAAAAGTTACCAAGGGTATAAGAACATAGCAAATGTGTTTTTAGAAAAATAACTATCATAATTAGAAAGACACAACAATATGGTGAATAAGCTAAGACTTTGGTTGTTGTTTTTTATTTGGATCTATTTCCAAAGTAAGTTTTTTGTGTGTGTTTTAATGAAGCCTGGAAATAAATCCTAACCAAGGTCATTTATTGGTGATTAAATATGCTTAAAACTGGAATACAGATTTGTTCTGCGATCTCCAGTTGATTGGAGGAGGTGATACTCAGACAAAGTGCCTTTAGATTTTTTTTATTTTTTTTTACATAGGGAACAAATGGCATCTTAGCATGAATCTATGTGAAAATAAATAATGTGTCCTTATCTCGATCTCAGTCCTATTAAAGCAATGTCTTCTTCCAATGTGAAAACAATTCTTTTTGATGCCTAGGGACTTTAAGGGGAATTTTTTAATTAAAATCAAACACACACACCTCCATTTCATTCTTCCGTTTTTGGGAAGAAGCAGGGTTTTAAAATGTGTGGTTTCACTCTTGAGTTGGTGGAAGGAGGTGAGGAGAAGGCCAGTTTGGTGGGTAGGCACCTATGTCAGGAACAACCTGATTGTTCCTTTGTTTTTATTGACATCCAGAAAAGGTGGTGTTCCCTCTTTTTCATTTGACCTTTGTATGCACATATTTGCAGGTCAGCATTTCACCTCCCTCTTCGCTACCTGCTTCACATATTTGCAGGTCATCAGTGGTGGGGGAGAGGGGCAGTTTAGTGGGTGGTGACTGGCTAGTGGTGAGCAGTACAGACAGTACACAGATGTGTTTCCTATGAAGAGCTGGAAGGGTCAGCACCATTTTGGTTTTCGTTTTTCCTCCTTTGCACTCCAGACTTATTGGAAGCTTTGAAGCTTTGACCTATGAATATTTGCTTGCCTTTAAACGTCCTTTTGAGTAAGGTGACTCATCAAGCAGGACTATAAAATACTTTCCTGGGAGTAGACACTATTGAATTTAGGAGGACTTGTATCTTAGTAGATCTGTATAAGCTTGTGTCATGTGCCATCAGTCTTACACTCACTTTCCTAGGAATTAAATTGAGAAAATGAGAAAATGAGAAAGGCTGTTTGGTTATGCAGATATTTGCACACATTGTAGGAACAAAGAAAAGAAAAGCCTGAAACCACTGCTGTGATTGGACATAAACCAGTATGAGAGTACATACATACAGTAGAACCAGCCCTTTCTACTACATGGAAGGGATCCCATTTGGCTCTCCAGTGTGATTTTGGTTTGGATTAAAACAGCTGTGTGTGGCAGTAAATGGTTAAACCAGGGCAGGATACTATGCAGTGGAGCTGGGATAAGCCCTCATGCAAATTCAGCCTTGGAAAGTCCTACCCAAGTAGATCAAGAATGTATTAGAGGAAATGAAGAAACGTAACTAGGGTGGGGCAGAAGTTCATGTACAGTGTTTGTTCTTATATTCATAATTACTCCACTGCAGAGAAACCATAAATCATCAGACCAAACATCTCTATTGCAGCTACTGCAACACTTATACAGCAATAAAAAAGATATCACAAACAGCTCATTGTATACCCTCCTAAAAATGGCCTCTGATGTTTTCTAATATACCCCCATGCAAAAATAATATTTTGCTTCTGTATGGAATCTAGAGGGGAATACATTATAAAGCACTTAAACACACCAATAATCAGCTGGAACTTCATATGCAACTTTGGTCCAAAACACACTGCAGAAATAATCCCATTTGAGGCCACTTTAACTGCCCTTGCTCAGTGCTAGGAAATCCTGGGAATTGTAGTTTATTGTGGCACCAGAGCTCTCTGATAGAGGAGGCTAAATGTCCCACAAGACTACAGTTCCCAGAATTCCCTAGCATTGAGCCAGGGCAGTTAAAGTGGTCTAAAACTGGGTTATTTCTTCAGTGTGTTTTGGACCTTTCTTTCTCGTTTGAATTCAGCAAACTAGCTTGGCAGATCTATTTCTATAACTGCCTTCTTCTGCTAATATTTAGTTTATGTAGGAAGAGGGCTGGGAATCTTGTTTCTCTCTAGATGTTATTGGACCTCAACATCTAGCATTCCTCACAATTGGCTATGCTAAATAGGAATGCTGTGAGTTGTAGTCCATTAACACCTGCAAGGCCACATTAATCCAACCCCAGATGGAGGTACTATAGTAGAAGGAGTAAAAAAGAGTTCAGGGCTAAAGATTCTAACTCTGTGAATGATCCAATTCATTATTTTAATCATATTTCCTGTAGCAAATTATTTTTGGACCTAAAGCATCCTAAACGTCAGAGACTAAGGGGCTAAGCAGACGGCGCAAAGTGCCGTCTTCAGAGCAAGGAAGAGGAGGGGCAGCCACACGCTGGGCGCCCCAACCCCTTCCCCAAAACATCCTCAGAGCAGCCGGCCTTCCACACGGCCGGTGCTCCAAGGATGCCCTCCCGCTGCAGCGTCCGCACACGCTGCAGCAGAAGAGTCAACGAAGGTGCACCGGCAGCCTTTTGCAGCACACCTTCGTTCATTTGTGGAAGGAGCGTTATTTTAGCGCTCCTTCCAGGGGCGAAGCTGCACCGCGGGGCCGAGGAATGGGGATGCCTTGGCCCCGATCCTCAGCTTCCTGAGGCGGCCCCGTGCCGCCCATCTGCTTCCCCCCTAAGTCCCTAATAATTCAGATGGACTTACTTTTCAGTAGACATGATGTGATTAATATTTTCAAAGTATATGCTTGATATGCCATTGATTTCTCCCTAAAACTTTCAATATGAGTACTTAACAGCTTCCATTACAAGTCCCATCTAGTTATTTACAAACTTCAAGACTTGCTTAACTTCAGCAGTATAAATGTTCTATGCACACCATCATGTTCTGCATTTTTCTGCTTATATAGTACCATTGGCCCTCCATATCCACAGATTTGTTATCCATGGATTCAAGCATCCACAGCTTGAAAATATTACAAAAAAAGAAAATCCAAACCGAAAACCTTGATTTTGCCACTTCATATAAGGGGCATCATTTGACTATGTCATTGTATTTAATGGGTCTTGAGCATCACAGATTTTGGCATCCACAGGGGGTCCTGGAACCACCCCCCAGTGGTTACCAAGGGCCCATTGTACTTTCTGTGTAATAGTACTGTATGTAATATTCAAGCCATGGATACACCACTGATTCTTATAAGTGTGTCTGTTTCCTCTGTTGTTGTTTTTTTAAATTGCCTTGCTTTTATAGCAATAGCAAGTATATTTCTATACCGCGTATCAGTGAACTAACACTCCATAAGCGGTTTACAATCTGTAAGCTAATAGCCCCCAAGAAGTTGGGTAGTCATTTTAGCAACCAACAAAAGGATGGAAGGCTGAGGAGCCCCTGGGATTGAACTCAAAACCTTATGGCTTGCAGTACAGGCATTTTACCACTCCACCACCATTAATAATATGTTATAAGAATACTACTTGCAGTTGTTCTGTAACTTTTGTTTGTTTGTTTATTTGTTTTTTGCGATGAAGTAAGACCAGACTGGATGTGATATTCATCAGTTAAGAAGCCCTAGCACATAGGATTTAAAAAGAAGTTACATGAGGGACCCATCTATATTGGGATGAAGAAAGTTTTTAAGCCTTTCTCCCTGCTGAGGTCCCAGTTTGGCCTTCCCACACTATATTATGCATGATGACGATTAAGTGTTCATTTCTTGCTCAGGATACTATTTCCAATAACATATTAATGTATACAGAAGAAAGAGTGATTGAGGCATGCTGAGGAAAAATGAATGGGAAAATGTTGGAATGCATCTCCTTAATTTATAAGGTAGAAGCATTATCTGTTTGGCCAAGAGAACACAACATTGTCTCAGTGATATTGTGAAAATTAAAGAAATACCTTTAGAAATTTAGAGTACATCCAGATTAACTAAAAATTTAGAGTACATCCAGATCTTGTTCCTCTACTTTCTTTGATTGTACTGGAAGCTGACAGAAAATATTCTGGGATATGCAAAATGTGAGCATATCCCAGAATATGCTGGTGCCTGGTGTCCTGGTGGCAGTGGTTAAATGCCTGTACTGCAGTCACTCACTCACAAACCACGCGGTTGCGAGTTCAATACCAGCCAGTGAGCTCAGGCTCGGCTCAGGCTTGCATCCTTCTGAAGATCTCTAAAAAGAGAACCCAGAATGTTGGGAGCAATTGACTTACACATTGTAAACCGCTTAGGGAGTGCTTAAGTGCACTGATAAGCAGTATAGAAATGCACTTGCTATTGCTATGTGTATGGACCTCCAAAATAAAATTATGAAGAAGACCAGGAAATCCCAGATTTTGTTCCTGTACTTTTCGATTTTATTTTAGAGATCCAGGTCTGGGATTTCCGGGTCTTTGTCATCAGTCTGGTTTCTTATTTCAGATGGAACACAAAATTGAAAGAACACCAACATCATCCTGAATTCAGCCAACACTAATTTGACCTAACTAATGTTGGGATAACCCTACCCCATACAGACAATTTTTTAAATAGTTGAATCAGAAGCTTGACCAAAACATTTTTCCTTCTTAGACAGCAAGACATTTTGAATGTATTTTTCCAGGCCATTTCAAATCTCCAAATGTCAGTTAAGAAAATAGTTGTTGGCAGTTTTGTTAGCAGCTAATTTGAGCCAGATGTTGAAAAATATTAAGGCTGTGCTTAATTTCCCATTATCATGAGGAAAGGAAGAATTAACAAGAGAAACTTTTGTTTAGAACAACTATAGCTTTTATTTAGCATGTTTTCATGGTTACAGCATGGTGTTTTAAAGGTCAAGAACAAGAAGCATTATCATTTGGTTTCATTTGACAATTATAATTTCAAAATACTAATTTAGCATGAAAACTTAAGATGGGATTTAATTGTGTTCCTCCTCCATAAAATTGGAACAACATGGAACATGGACCAAACAGCACACAGATGTGACATACTAGAAGGATATTATGCAAAGCAAACAACATCCTTATTGTGTTGCCAGTTGCATGAATCCAATAACCATTATATAGCCCTGGTCAGGCATTTGTTTCTTCATATAGTTGAACAATGGGTAGAAATAGAAAGAGAGAGTGTATGTACTGCCCTTGCTGACACTGTCACATAACCTGCTGTGTACAGAATTTGGAAGCAATTGCAAATAGTTACAAATAACTAGTTTCTTGCAGTTAAGTCCCTACTTAATCATGATAACACTATATTACAATTGTAACTTAAGGATATCTTCAACTCTTTTCTGGTGCATGGAGGTTCTTGCACAATAACTAACTGCACCATGAGCCAACATCTTTACATGTGTGTCTGAAGTGGGCATCTGCCACTCTTTGCCTGTGGCAATTGGGCCTAATTGTGGGCTTTGTAGTGTGTTCACAGTTAGGGTGCAGTTCCCCAAGCATAAGTATCCCAATTTGCATATTATGGAAATTTGTGAAATATATGGAGCCAGAGTATTAGGCAAATTTCTGTGTTAGGCAAATTAAACACAATTGTTGCATCCCCCCCACCCCCAATTGAGTGTCAGCCTTGATTCCATTTGTACAACAATCTAAGAGAGGTAGTATCTTTAGGAGTTAGAGTGCTGGCTATGGACAGGGAGACCCAAGTTTGAATGCCTGCTTAGTCCCAAAGCTGACTACGGTCTAATCTACAGAAATAATTCAGTTTGACACCAATTTAACTCCCACGGCTCAGGGCTACGGACTTCTGGGATTCATAATTTTGTGAGATATTTAGCCTTCTCTGTCAGAAAGTTCTGGTGCCACAAACTACAGATCTCAGGATTCTATAGGATGGAGCCACAGCAATTAAAGCAGTGTCAAACAGCATTATTTCTCCAGTGCAAATCAGGTGTAAGTGATCCTGGACCAGTCACAACCTCTCAGCAGAACCTACAGTAGAAGGTTTTTGTGGGGTTAAACTGGGATAGGGGAAGAATGTAAAGCAGCCATGTACATGGTGCAAATTCTAGTGAGCATCATCATAGGAACATTTTGTTATATAGGAGTTTCTGGTGTTATCATTATAGTATTTTCCTGACATTTTTATAACTGATGCGAGTAACTTACATGTCTATGAGAACACCACATGACGGCCTGCAAATAACACCCTGTCATCTTGGGAGAAAATGCAGAATGAAGTAAGACAATAAAAACCCAAGGTGAGATCAAAAAGCAAGAATTGCAGGGAAGAAGGAAGGTGTGGGTTTTTCTTTTCCCTCAGAGATCTAAAGGACAGGTTTCAGTTTAACAAGAAAATATTCTAGTTTACCTAGTCCTATTCATTTTTCATCACAATAAACATGTTATTCACCTTATCTATCCTAGGAAGGCTTGATATCCCCTATTTTGTTGTTGTTGTTGTTAACTGCCCTCGAGTTGATCTCAACTCAAGGCAGCCCTATCAATGAGACATCTCCAAGACCCTCTGGCCTCCATTGCTCAGCTTAAATCCTGCAAACCCATACCCGTGACCTCCTTAATAGAGTCCATCCATCTACCATGTGGCCTTCCTCTCTTTCTACTTCCCTCCACCTTCCCCAGCACTATTGTTTTTTCCAAAGTCCTCTTTTTCTCATGATGTGTCCGAAGTATGACAGTCTCAATTTGGCCATCTTGGCTTCCAGGGAGGTTTCCAGTTTGATCTGCTCTAGGACCCACTTGTTTGTTCTTTTGGCTATCCATGGGATCCTCAGCACTCTTCTCCAGCACCACATCTCAAATGCATTGATTTTCTTTCTATCATCTTTCTTAACTGCCCAGCTCTTATATCCAGACATGGTAATAGGGAATACGATGGCTTGTATGTTTCTAACTTTTGTGCTGAGTTGTATATCTTTGCATGTTATAATCATTTCTAGTTCTTTCATACCACCCTCCCCATTCATAATTTTCTTCTGATTTCCTGACTGCAGTCCCCATTTCTATCAATGTTTGATCCCAGGTATGGGAATTCTTTTACTATTTCTATTTCTTCATTGTCTAGGTTGAACTTGTGAAGGTCCTCGGTGGTCATTATTTTTGTTTTCTTTATGTTCAGCATTAAATCTGCCTTTGCACTTTCTTCTTTGATCTTCCTTAGTAGGTGTTCCAGGTCTGTGAGGTTTTCTGCTAGTACTATGGTGTCATCTGCATATCTTAGATTGATATCCCTTCCTCCTATTTTACTCCTCCTTCTTCTGTATTGAAGCCTATTTTTCTTATATGTTCTGCATACAACTCATACAAGTTGAACAGATAGGGTGAAAGAATGCAGCCTTGTCTGACCCCTTGTCAATTGAGAGCCATTCTGTTTCTCCGTGTTCTGTTCTGACAGTAGCCTCTTGTCCTGAGTACAGATTCCTTTAGACTGGATTGCAGTCCATGAACAGCTATGGCTTACTGTTAGGTAGAGTGAGGTTCTGACTACCTCAGGCAGCAGGGTGCCTGGACTGGTGAACAGCACTGCTTTCTCCACTGGAGGGTCCCACTACTGCTGCTTCAATTCACTCCTTTCATACCCTACCCTACCTTGCTTCTGTATTCATTTGCATGTCAGATTCCTGTTCACTCATACAGTATTGCACTGGACTAACATGACTAGTTTCCAGAAAATCTGAAAGGTGTTCCTTTGTGTAAGAAAAATGTAACTTTCAAAGCAGACCTGTTTCCTTTTGTAAAAAAACCCATGTGGCAGACCTGCTTTTTCTCCCATTTCTTTATTCCACTTCTCTATAACATAAATCTCCCGTACATTCCCCATAGCTTCTGTGGGTCACCTTTTGGAAGGGAATGAGATGAATTTGTAATAAATATAAAATATGCACATATATGTGCTGCCGCCTTTTCTTCCATCCAGCTTCTTCTCTTCTCCCTTCAAGGTTTCCAGGAAGAAAGAATAGAAAAAGGGAATCACCTTCTACCCTTCAGTTCTTCAAGCAGAAAGCTCAGCTTCCATGCAGTCTCTTGAGCTCAAGAAAGCTCAAAGGACCCCACTCCATTCCAAGAATATAGAGGTTAGGTCTTTTCCCACCATCCACAGTGCTCGTTTCCTACCTTTCCAGGAGGAAGAAATTCTGTTTTCCATCTCTCCTCCTCATTTTGACATTGTGTTATTTGCTGTCCATGACTCCTCTGGTACTCCATAATAGTCACCAGTCCCTCAATATCCCTCAGGAAAACCCTTGAGGCATGCAATTGCCCACATCCAGTTAATTCACATATTCCCACCTTTCCTGCCTCTCTAGAAGGCTGAGCTTTCTGCTTAGAGAGCCAAGGAGGTAGAAAGTGACTCCCACTTTCCAATCCTTTTTCCTGAAAACCTTCAATTTGCACCTTAAACTTTAAGGTAAGAAAACATGGATAGTTCCAAAAATCAACCTGAACAGAAATATTGCTTCTTTAAAAAGAGGACATAACCAGGAAAAAGAGGACATGGTACCCCTATATAGTGTTTTTTTATGGCTCAGCTCCATTATTTCTATGGGTTTGTAGCTTTGTAAAAACAGGCTTCAACTCTCTTCAGACTGGAGGCTTTTCTCCAAAATTTCACCATTTATCCAGCGAATTGGAAATGGATCAATCTAGGATTTAATTCTCTATGAAACCATGAGGCTTCACTTACTTATTGGTTAAACACTGAAGGTAGTGATAGGTTTGTTGCCTGCAAAATAAAACAAAAAACGTCTTATATCTTAGTTTCCAGAAAGGCTAGAAACTTACTTTTAAAAAATGTAATGGAATCTGGGCCAGCTAAAGTTGCAAATGGACACTGGACAGTATGCCTAGAATCCAGCTAACACCCAAATAACTAGTCAATGTGATGAACCTGATTGGAGGCCAGTCACAGTAGCCATTCAGGGGTAGCTTGTTTGTGTAAAGGTATTGTCAAATTGAGAACTGGCTTTTCACAAGCAAGCAAGAAGGCAGTCACAGAGTAGCTGTAGTTCATCTCACAGAAAACTGAAAGTTGTAGCATGTTCAAAAATTGTGTGAACTTACCCTCAGTAATGAAATCAATATTTTTCAGGACTCAGACTGTGAGAGCATTCTCTGCTTTCTTGCTGACGTCTCCATTTGCACGCTTTGGCAAAGGCTCTCCTTTATAGGAACATAGATAGAACTGGTTAAACTGTGTTGGATTTCTGCATTGAACAAGGTCACAGAAAGTACACCAGAGCTCAGAGAATATTTTAACTCTTCTGGGTCTGTTTCTATTGGTTAAGCAAGAGAAAGCAACTTGTATCCCTGCTTCTCCACATTACAGTTTCCATTGAAGTACCTCCCATTTAACAGATGTGTAAGATTTTTAAAAAACACTTTTATATTGCAGCTGTAATATTCCTATAGTAGCCTCAAATATTATCATAAAGAGATCGTTTGAGACAAGCTGTGCTCAGTTATACATTTCAACAATCCTATGCATACTTTCTTAGAAGTGCCCACTGACTCCCTTCTGTTTGCAAAGAAATAAATTATATTGATTTCATGGGATTTAATTACTACTGTATTTGCATAGGATGTTTTCATTTTCATCTTATTGTAATTGATAATGAGTGGACAAGACTACCTTTATTTCCACTGGTCTGGGCTTAATCTTACATTTTTGAGGTTGATTCCCTGCCCTGTGCTACAAGAACATAAGGTGAGACCCTAAAAAAACTGCTCCAGTCCCCTTTCTTGATTCATTAACTTCCCTCAAGAATAGATTGAATTCTCCCATAAAATAGGCACTGCCACCAGCCCCTAGGGGTTATACCCATAGAATTCAAGAGGAATTCCCTGTTCCAGATTTTACACTTGTCCATGCAGGACATTTTCCAGAACCACTTATCATCTGGGTCCTGGATTAGAGTTACCAGGTGAAATAAGGCACAGGCTCCTGCCCTTTTAAGAAGAAGGAGTTTTATCAGGTTTTGCCTGCCATGCAGATTTGCAGCTGGGCTCTTTTCTTTTTCTTTTCTTTTTTTCTGCCTGTCATGCCAGAGATTGCTAATAGGAGAGGTGGGAATGTCAGACAGCCTCAGGACACACACATTATCTCTTGGTTTTTGTATCACAAATATATTTGGAATAGTCAGCTCACCTTGACACCTTGAGGCACGTGGAAGTAATTGTCATTGGTAAACTCCCAACATGGTATTACTAAACTTACGTGAAGTTCTCCAGCCCAGATTCATTCATTGCAAGGGGAAGCTTTGGCAGTCCATTATATTCCCTTGGATTGTTAGAAATATTGATGTATTTCCAAGCAAGTGGTGTTCTTTAAAAAAAAAAAAAAAAGATCAGAAGATCAAAAGATCTATTGTTTTTAGCACTATATATGAAACAGGTTCTAAACTTCACAGGGTTTTTAGTTATGTCAGTCATGCAGGTTTCAAGATTTATGGGCTTAGTGATCCATCTTGAACTGCAGATTGCTATAATTGACTAAAGCACTACAGAGTTTTACAGATATCCAGTTCCAGCTTAAAATCTTCTCACATGAAACAGGTTTCCTTCAAGCATATGCCTCCATAGACATGCCAAATGTGCATGACAGCCCTAAACAGAATTATGTATTTTAGCTAGTTTTTTTTTCTTTTCTGATTTCCTGCTCTCCACTTTCATCTCCCTCACCAACCTCCACTACAGATAATGGTGAATTTGATTAGCCTGCCTTGCAGCTGCACCAGATCCCAATCGATTTATTGACTCTGTCAGAGAGGCTAGTACAGTAATTGTTACAAGAGTAGAATAGAAAGCAAGAGCATGTCCGGGGTCGGGGGGTGGCATTTCATTCTTTCCTTACCTTCTTTCTTTCCCTTATTCTATAGATCTTGGTGTGTTTATGTAGCAGAGAAGACTTCACTTAAGATAATCAGCTCCTTCCTACATTATTAATTGTGTCAGTTAAGGTACTACCTGGTGAGAAGCCTATCATTGACATCATTGACTTAACCCTACTGGCCTGGATTTGCATCCCCTAACTTTTTAAATTTTAATATAATTAAATATTTTATTTTATTTTATCCTGCCACTCTTTTGTTGTGGTTTTCCTTGACTTCCCCTTGCAATGAATTATGTTAGATCATCTATATGATCACGGTTGGTGGGGGTGGGGGTGGGGGTGGGGGAGAATTGTGAACTCCAAGAAAATTAGAGCCCTGCTACAGTCATCAGGGGTACAAGATGATCCTAATCCTCTGCAGGGGAAGCTGCAGCAGGCAGGGACCAGTGCTTGCCATTTGCCCTGATCCTCCTGACTGCCTTGCCATCCTTCCTGTCTTAACCAAGTTGCCTGGCACACACCCCACCCACACCCTCCGCCAGCCAGGATGCCTCTGCTAGCCAACTGCTATGGCCACTGATGGGGAGGGAGTTCTGCTGCTGCCTAATGGCTCCTTCCAGGTCTGGCAAGGCTGTTGGCTGGACCAGTAAAGGGAGCTGATGGGGATGGGGATGAGTCCATGGCCACTGCTGCACCTGAACTCCACCAGCTCACCCCCAACCCACCAGCAGCTGCAGAAGACCCCCATTCACTTTTCTCTTTCCTAATCAGCTGGCCCCTTGGCTGGGGTGCTGCTGTAGACTGTGTTATCCTCCGTTCCACTCCTCCACTTCAGAGGAGGATTTTGGAGGTCAGCACAGAATTGCAAACCATGTAATGACTATAAAAGTGAGTTATAATGGTACAAGTCTCACTTATGACATCACAATTCACTAACTGGATGGCAGCCAGTATTTTTGCTTGTTGTACTGCTGAGTTTCAAAGCAAGGATCTCAGTGTGGGACTCACTAGAAGCAAAACGGGGGGCTGTGATAAACATCAGGAAATTTTGATAGCTAAATCCAAATTTGTCAAAGTGTCTTTGTTGTCATTCAAGTTGCAGAGAAGAGTGTGAATTTGAAATTTCAAAGAGAGGGGGATCCTAAAAGCAAAAATGTGAGCCTGCATTTATTTTATTTATATTTTCCAATTATCAATTGGAAGCCCTTGGGAGTCCTAGTGGTACAGTGGTTAAACGCCAGTAGTGCAGCCACAACATTGTAAGTTTGATCCTAGAGGAGGGCTTCAAGGTCCAGTCAGCCTTCCATCCTTTCATAGATCAGTAAAATAATTACCCAAGATGTTGGCTTTTACACATTGTAAGCCACGTAGAGAATGATAGTTCACTGATACGCGGTATAGAAATGTACTTGCTATTGCTATTGCTATAAATAATTGTCAAATATTTTTTAAAGGATTAGAAAACACTAGATAGCTATCTGATGCCTCACTGCCGAGATTCATGATGCAATGGGGGAAAGGGAGAAAAACAGGAGAGGGCGAAGGTGCACCTGCTCAGGTTCCTGAACTTAAAAAAAAAAAAAAGAAGAAGAAGGCTTTCTTGGGTAAAATATCCTCCAGTAAAAATGGGGGTGGGGGAAAAACAGGAGGACTTACGAGTCTTTTTCGGGGTATTAACTACATGCCTGGGCAAAAATTTACTAGAAAACAGGAGAAGGAATTGTAAGTCATCACTACTAAGAATTTTGAAAGTTAAAGAATATTAAATATGGATTATAAAATTATGACACTAATTTTGGCAGACAGATTAAAACAAATTTTAAAAAATAAAATTCATGAAGATCAAACTGGGTTTCTCCCAATGAGGCAATTAAAAGAAAAGACATGTTTTTCAAGTGTTGAGAAACCCTTGAGAAATGAAAAGAATCAGGAACTGACAAGAATCTTCACAGTTCTGGGCTTATTCCATGCACAATTTGCATGTGATTGCTTTGCACAGAAAATAGCATTTTCTGTATAGGAAATGATATTTCAATGCAGATATATTAAATCCTGTTCAGAAAGGAGATTTATTATGCACAAAATTTGCACATTATTGATTTGCAATGGAAGCAGCATTTTCTGCACAGAGTAGAATTTTCTCCACAAGAATTAAGATGTTTGTATTTAAATATTTTATTGGGGGGGAATGCTTTTTATGTGTAAAACAACTATGTTCAAATTTTGTGCCAAATAAGTACTATGTGAATTGCCTTTAAAAACTCTAATTTAGAAGATTTTCTAGGAGCAGGAAAAAAATGCTGAAATTATTTGTTGCTACCTTTATAAATGTAGGGTCGGATGCGTTTCAGCTAGTTAAGTAAGGTCTGAGTAAGTAAGTAAGATAAGGATTTCAGGCAATATTATTAAAAGACATGCACTCTTGTTATACCTTATATCAGGCACAGGCAACCTTTTTGAGACCTGGGCCGGTCTCCCGTTGCCCAGGTCTCGGCTGGACCGAGGGGGGGGGGATGGCGGCGTGCGCGCTCGCACATGCGCGCGCTCACCCTCCACCGCCACGCACGACCCCCCGTGCACACGCGGCCGCCATTTTGGTAGTAAAAATCGTGGCCGTGACGCGTTTTGCGTCGCAGCCGTGATTTGGACTACCAAAATGGCGGCCGCACATGCGCCGTGGGAGCGGCGGCCACAAGGCCTACGGCCGCCGCGTGTGACCGCTTTGCACACGCGGCGGCGGCGGCCACCGTAGTCCTTGCGGCCACTGCCGCCACGGCCCATGTCGCGGCTGCCATTTTGGTAGTCCAAATCACAGCCGTGACGCGTTTTGCATCACGGCTTCGATTTGGACTACCAAAATGGCAGCCGCACATGCGCTGTAGAAGCGGCGGCCGCAAGGCCTACAGCTGCCACGTGTGCGGGGGGGTTGCGCGCGGCAGAAGAGGGTACCCTCCTCCGCCGCGTGTGACCCCCCCCGGCACACGTGGCGGCGGCTGCCGTAGTCCTTGCGGCCGCCGCCGCCACGGCCCATGTCGCGGCCGCCATTTTGGTAGTCCAAATCACAGCCGTGACGCGTTTTGCGTCACGGCCGCGATTTGTACTACCAAAATGGCAGCCACACATGCAAGGGCTACGGCCGCCGCGTGTGCGGGGGGGTCGTGTGCGGCGGAGGAGGGTACCCTCCTCCACCACGTGCGACCCCCCCACACGCAGCGGCCCCCGCTGTAGCCCTTGCGGCCGCCGCCACCACGGCCCATGTCGCAGCCGCCATTTTGGTAGTCCAAATCACAGCCGTGACGCGTTTTGCGTCACGGCCGCGATTTGGACTACCAAAATGGCGGCCACACATGCAAGGGCTACGGCCGCCGCGTGTGCGGGGGGGTCGTGTGCGGCGGAGGAGGGTACCCTCCTCCACCACGTGCGACCCCCCCACACGCAGCGGCCCCCGCTGTAGCCCTTGCGGCCGCCGCCACCACGGCCCATGTCGCAGCCGCCATTTTGGTAGTCCAAATCGCGGCCGCGACGACATTGCGCATGCGCAGGAGTATTGCGCATGCACAAACACGCCACGGCCGCCATTTTGACATCCAAAATGGCGGCCGCAGCAAGCGCGGGCAAAAAACGCACCCATAATTTGTGGCGCACGACAGCAGCAACGGCAGCAAACGACGGCCTGGGCCGGTAAGTCCGGGGAACGGGGCCTTTTCCAGCCCGCAGGCCATAGGTTGCCGACCCCTGGCTTATATGATCGATAAAAACTGAAGAACTGTGAGCAAATGCAAAGGGAGGCAAGCGTACATTTCAAAGAACTTTCAGGAAAGTTCAGGTGTTACCATTGACAGTTATTTTAGTCTGGTATTTTATCAGGTGCATAGCCTAAGGAGTGTGCTGCATAGCCTGAGGTTGCCTGTGCACTTGGAAAATACTTCTGTCACCAAAGGATAATTTGAACAAATTAAAAAAATTTAATTGATCTTGAGGAAAATCTCTATCACATGCTATCAGTTCCTATCTAAAAAATGGGAATAATATTGACCGACTAAGCATATATGTCTAAAGTTAGATAACATCTTCCATAAGAGGTAAAGTAAACCAGATTCATTAACTATTGGTTATGAATATGCATGCTATGCAGTTTTTTAAAAAAACATATCTTTGATTATTTTTTAAATATTTTATATAAATTTACTAAGATTTCTGGTGACTTTAAGAGATGGAAATTGCTGTAAAATTCAGGTTCCTCTGGAAGTAAGTGCTATTAACATCTATAACTAGTTTATATTTGCAATGAATTCTTTTTCTCTTTTTTAAAAAAAATCAATACTTATATTCTGCTTGAAAATATATGTGCAGAGGAAATGGAGCAACTTTCATCTTTCGCAGTAAAGAAAGGACAAAGGTCAAAATACCAATTCTCCTTGCAGGCAATAAGTATAGTTATAGTCTAAAAATCATCCTTGTAAAAATAGTACTGTAGCACACCATATTAATTATTTTTCAAGGATTCCAGAGCACTTTTTCCCTGTTAATAAGTAACATGCAGGCCTCTCTTTTCCTAATTCTGGCAAATATATTAGACCTAAAAATTACTTCGAAATTTCTAGTCAGTCAAGTGATTGACTTTCTGTTGAGATTAAGTTTGTCAGAGTAACCTAGATGAAATTATGTCGAAGTTCAATGCAGTATAGCTAACTTTAGTGGGACTTAGGTTAAGTCTAATTTATCTGGCTAAAAGTTAGACATGTAAATTTTTGTTCTCACATGCAGGAACAAATAATTTCTTCCCAGTGGGTGAAATTACAACGACTTTTTGTGCACTTTTCTGTTTCTTATATATTGGGATTAGGGGTAAAACTTTTTTTGTACCGTCCCCCAAAAAAACATTTCTGTGCAAAAAAAATGTGTGTTTTGCACAAGCATGTTCTCTCTTCCCCTCCCTCAAAAAAAAATCTTGGGGCAGTTTCCATTTTCTCAGTGGGAGTCTCAGTGTATCAAGACCATCTCGTGGACAAGCAAATAGCTGAGTATTCTTTGTGTTATAATCCTACAATGCTGCATTCATTCTTTTCTGTGCACAAGCCCCATTTATTAAAATATGGCTCAAATGTATCCTGGATTCCAGTCTATTTGTAGGATTGTAATGAACCCGAGATGTTAGCAGGTCATTTCTTGCCTGTAGAAGTGCCCTGAAGATCTGACATTTCTAACATTTTATTTAAGCATATGAAATAATGAGCTGTATTCCAAAATCATGAGATTTGAAAATTAATAAACACAGAAATGAGGTTCCCGTTTTCAGTCCTTTCAAAGGGCCAAATTAAAAGAAGTATTTATTATTTTGCTATCATTACTGCATCTATTAATCTGTTCACCTCTTACATTACAGTCAGTCTTCAATACCCTGGGAGAACTATTCCAGACCTCCCCACAGATAACAAAATCCACAGATGCTCAAGTTCTGTTTTCCCCAATGGCAACACATGCACAGGACAATGAGACTTCAATGGTGGTGCATGCACATGGCTGCTCTGCCATTAGGGACAGTCCTCATCCCCACTGGTGGCCTGTGCATGCGATTATGCTGCCGTTAGGGACAACAGGGACTCCACTGTCCCTAATGGTGACATGGCCATGTGCACACACCACTATTGAGGACAACGCAGGCTTGCCATCTGCAGATACTCAAATCCATGGATGGCAAAACTGCGGATACTGAGGGCCAATTGTACATGCTTTGAGAACACACCACTGATAAACTGACTCCAGGTTTTACCTTTTCCCTTTCCTAATATTTTTGGAGTTCTAATGCAATGTTGATTATACAGTGGAGCCTCATATGCTGACTTGCCATCCACAGATTTAAGCATCCGTGGACAGCAAGCGCCTGTTGTCCCCAATGGTGGCGCATTCATGCAGCCACACTAGCAGACATGCACACATCACACCACTATTAGGTAGAATGAGAATTGAGGTCCCATGTTTTTTGGTATCCACAGGGAGGTCCGGAACTGATTCCCATGGAGATGAAGGTCCCACTACAGTATATTTTACAGTCATTCCCAGTAATATATCAGCCTGCCTGAGCACTAGCATCTTCAGGAGAAGGTTGCAGGGTGAGGCTTTCTCTTGGTCCTTGAAAAACTTTTGTTCTCCTTCATGGAAGTGGTGTGAGGGAGACACTTTCCTTCTGGTGGCTCCTGCAAGATACAACCATTTTCCTAAATTTGTGCATGTTGTGATACATGCATATATCATTTAAAGGCAGTAATATTTATACCATTTTCTCAAACTATTTTTTTTTACAAACATGCAGACATGTTGGAATAATCATGAATTATATGAAGGTTCAGTAATTAAATTTCCTAAGAGTTCTTCTTTAATTATATGGCAGTTCAAACTATAAATAACAGTCACCTTTATTTTGCAGTTCTTCAGTCAACGTTTGTTTTTTGCAAATTGTCCTTGACTTTAGTTGTCCTTCATGGATGATGCTCCAGAGCCTGCCCCTCAATACTGTCTACATTTTTTCATTGTGTTCCAGGATATTCAATTCAGTGTCCTTTGTTAACCAAGGACAGCTGTGGTGGGCTCCTCTAGCCATTTTTCTATACAGGCCAGAGGGTCATTGCAGTGAAATGTGAGACTTGGCTTCATTCATCTCTCAAAGCTCTGCATATTGCTGCTGTCTAGGCAAACCAGGGGGGGGGGGAGAGAGAGTGGTGGTCAGGAATGTTGGACCCAGAAATTATATAAGATTGGATTAATTGCATGGCCTAGATTCAGCTAGAAGCAATGAAAGAAAGTTCATGTTTGGGTCAAAGTGAATTATATGTAATTTCACCCTTTGGGATATATGTTCAAGATTATTTAACAACCAGTTTGTTCCTTAATGAAATAAAAACACTTATGTTCAAAATCAGAAATATGGGGAAAAGCTAGATTTCTTTCTCTCCCCCCCCCCCCCATTGAAAATGGGAAAGTTCCAGGATATAGGTATTGAAGGAGCAGAAAAAAATGAAGGCATTGCACTCCACACAGGAATTCTGTTCCCCAACTGATGTTTTCCTTTTATCCCCCCAAATGCTAGCATTTCAGAGAATGACATATTGTAATTCATTCTCACTCAGACCTCTTATATTTACTTTGTTCACATCCCTTTGGTCACTTTGCCTGCCTCATTTCTTTGGATGACTAAAATGCGGCTGAGATCATTCACCGGAAGGCATAGATATCCAGACATAGTAGTTACATCCCAAACCCAACTTTTAAGCCATAAACTCCCCTCCCAGTCATTTCTAAGTTGCTGTAGAGCAGTGGTGTGAACAATGCTGTATCCAGCCCTACTCCTATTTGAAAAACAGCACAGTTTATAGGGGCCTAATACACACACACACCCCAAAACTACCTTCCTGAAATTTGGCTGATTAATCCCTTTCTTAGAGTCTATAACTTTTGTACAGATGTGTCATTACTGATTATTTTATTACATAGCATATTTTGTGTAATAAAATTACATAGTATATTTTATAACTTTCAGTACAAAACTGCACATCCCTCACAAAGCAAAGCATGTACTCCGATCATACTTCACCACTAGCTAGGTTGGCTGGTTCTGCTGGGTAGTGCAGTCCAACAACATAAGAAGGGCCACATATTCCACATTCATGAGCTGCAGATGTTTTTAACACTTCATCCCCTGGCTTTTTTGAGTCTTGTAGTCTCATCAGGCAAATGTTATTAATGGCTTCTGGGTCTCAGAAGTCTCAGTGGACACACTGGGAAGATGAGTGAGGAAAAGGGCCTCTCCCATGAAAAGTACTGTCAGGTACCAGAGTTGGTTAAAATATGTGGTGATGAGCTAATTTTAAAGCTAAGCGTATGTACAGGTTCATTTTAACCAAGATGCAAAGGGACTTTGTAACACCTTTGAGACTAACTGTCCAACAGAAGTTATAGCATACGCTTTTGTAGACTTGGTCTGCTTCTTCGGATGCATGCTGACCAGGGTTAGTGATATTTATATTTAACTTCAAATGCCACAGAAAAAAGCTCAAGAGGAATTCATATTTGTAAAAGTAAAAGCACAAGAGAATGAACAAAATTTCTAATCCCTTAATTCTGATGCGTTGAGTAACCAAACCAGTTTTAGACCCTAAACAGATTAAAGCAGCTTCATTTATATACCACTTCATATCGCGCTATGGGATGTCTAAGCGGTTTACATCTGTAAGCTCATTGCCCCCCAACAGCTGGGTACTCATTTTAGCGACCTCGGAAGGATGCCTGAGTCCAGCCTGAGCCCTGGCTAATATTGAACTCACAACCTATGGTCTATGAGTGAGTGGCTGCAGTACAGGCATTTAACCACTGCGCCAGGGCAGATGATACATTTGTCATGTGATTATCTCTTCCAGATCTGGTATTTGTTTGCTTGGTTCTGAGTTGAATTATTGAACTGTCAACCAAGAAGTTTAGTGGGAAATGTAGAGTACAACCATGATACATGGATGGGGATTTTTCGTATGATTTTCTGCTTCAGTTACTCTACCCACTGTGCCCTATGAAGAGGAGTGTAGGCATGGGGTCCCTACATGGAGTGTCACCCGGTGTGGTGACTGGGCTTCTGGGGACAGGGCCAAAAGTGCACTCCTCCCACGGGGCTTAGAATGGTGCTGCCACAGCAGTGAGGCGTGGGCCACACTCAGTCCTGTCAGCAGCCCCCATCCCCAGGATTCTGAGTCCCATGTGGCCATGGCTGTGTAGGACCCAGAAGGCAGCCTCCTCCCCCCAGCCTTCTGCATGGCCATGGCTGCCTGCCCACCTCCCCCCCCCCGGGGTGTACCACCCCACCGGGTGACACCCACCTCTAGCGTGTCACCCAGTGCGGTCCACCCTACTAGACCCCCCCCTAATGACACCACCAGGTGTAGGGAGCTGGTAGTATTTAGCCTGGTGAAGAGAAGGTTAATAGATGACATGACAGTCATGTTTAAATATTTGAAAGGATGCCATATGGAAGAAGGAGCATGCTTGTTTTCTGCTGCTCCAGAGACTAGGATACAGAACAATGGATTCATGCGACAGGAAAAAAGATTCCACCTAGACATTAGAGATAACTTTCTGGATGGCACCAACCCTTGCAGTCAAAAGGGCACATTTGTTGTTCTTATTCACTGCGTTTGCAGCCTTCTCCTGAGGAGGGAATCATTGCAGTAGTGAAGCCTTGAGAGTGCATTTTCCCTTCTGTTTCTGAGGCTGTGGTGACCTCCTTTCTGGGGAGGAAGTTGGGAGGGACACACTCGCCGTTCTCCTTCACCAAGGCAGCAGCCTCCTTGTTGGGGATTCTGCAGTTTACGCATACTGAATCTTTCTAGGAATACAGATGCATGTCAATGATAGTTTATTGCTTTATGACCCCTCATTTCCTCCTTCTCTAAGAGCACACTTTTCTTTGTCTCTGGAGGGATTGCCATTACTTTATCCTTCTCCTTGTCCTTTGACTGGAGCAGCATGACTTTCTTGCATGTTGATAAGAAACTTTCTTTGCAAGCATGTAAACTACTTTTTCTAACTCATTTTCTTTGCAACATGAAGCTTTACCTGTGTATGAATGTGCACATGATTTTGTAAGTAAATTTACCTTTTTATATTACTCTAAGGACTTTGTCTTAGCTCCTTATTGGAAGACACATGGGGGCTGGGAGGATAAAAGTGGACTAGTTTGCTTTTCTGCTTGTGCACTTTCTGCTGTTCACTTTGCTAGTGAGATTAAATCAATCTCTCCTATTTTCCTGAGTTTTCTAACGAATCTCAAGACAAATACCTTCACTCCTCCTGATGTGCTCACCTCTTTTCACCCCAAAGTGGGAGGAGGGACCAACTAAGTGTCACCTCTCTTCTGAGATTTCCTCTGGTGCACACTGTCCCCCTCTCCCAATGATACCACTGCTTGATGGTGAGAGCATTTCAACAAGATCCTGCCTCATAATGTGGTGGAGTGTCCTTCACTGGGGTATTCAAACAGAGGCTGGATGGCCATTTGTTGGGAGTGCTTTGATTTTGGATTTTTGCATGGCAGGGGGTTGGACTGGATGGCCCTTATGGTCTCTTCCAACTCTGTGATCCTAAGAGGGAAAAGGGGATTTCTTTTCCAGCTGCCAAGGGAAATCACTTTGATTCTAGCTCCTGGTTGAGTATATCTTTAACCTTTGCATAATTCCAAAAAATCCCAGATTGTAGACTTTTCAAATAGGTTGTATCACTGAAGTTTAACAAAACCACATCTTACTGAGATGAAGTGCTAGGTCAGGTTGATTAACAGGAGAAAGGGCAGCATCGGCCACCTCTCAAATGTCCCTGTTCCCTGAGTTTACATGCAGTGGAATATTGTTGTCAGTTGTTGTATTTTGGGATGCTATCTTAAGTTTAGCTGCAGTCCTCCTAGCTGGGAAGAAATTGTTTTTCTAAGCACACTGTATTTTTGTGAGTTATGTCTATTGTAATGTAAAATATTTTGTGGTGGCCTGGTTTCAAATAATCAATCAATTAATATCCATTGACTTTACAAAATACCTGCTCCTAGTACAAGCACTGGTTCCCTTACAATGAGATAGTTGTATTTCACTGAGAAAAATATCAGGATTTTTTAGTTTTAGGTCTAAAACAAAAATTAATTTTGTGAAGCAACTCTGTATCATTCAGACTTTGCTTTTTGATAATGAACACTGTAGGCTCTTGTATTTTCACCATGATCATCTTATAACAGAAAAGGTAATAGTTAGCCCTGTATAGGCTTGAATGGGGCGTACTCCTTGGTTGTGGAGGCTGGCACATCCACTGGGGCATGCCCCATTGATTTAAACAGAGGCCACCCCTCCGTGAATATGCAGAACCACAGACTTCCAAGTCCTCTATAACAGAGGGGTGACTGTAATTAGAAACAATTCAGATGAATTCTCAGAGTATTCACTGAGGTTTTTCTCCCTAATAGCAGAATAGTACCCTAAGACAAGGACATACCACTGCTTGAGTACGGCATGTGTGTATTTACTATTGTTTGCAATTAAATCAACATTACTTCATGTCAATATGATTTTGGGAATAACACCATCTCTTTTCTTCAGCGAAAGTAATAATTCTTTAATCTGCAACTGTACAGAACTACTGTGGGTAATTGTATAGTACTGTTTGTATGTAATAGAGTGTTTGAAATGTAGGATTTGTAATGAGACTATGGGGCTAAGCAGACGGGCGGCACGAGGCCGCCCCAGGAAGCTGCAGATCGGGGCCGAGGCATACGCATTCCTCGGCCCCGCGGTGCAGCTTCACCACCCCAGGAAGGAGCGCTAAAATAGTGCTCCTTCCACAAATTGCTGAAGGTGCACCACAAAAGGCTGCCAGCGCACCTTCGATGCCTCTTCCGCTGCAGCGTGTGCGGACGCTGCAGCGGAAAGGCATCCTCGGAGCGCTGACCATGCGGAGGGCCGGCTGCTCCTCCGACGTTTTCAGGAAGGGGTTGGAGCGCCCAGCGTGCGGCTGCCCCTCCCCTTCCTTGCCCTGAAGATGGCGCTTTGCGCCGTCTGCTTTCCCCCTAAATATATATATAATTTCAAAAACTCCCAGTACTTATTCCAAGAAAAGAACAATAGCTATATTTTATACATTTAAACAATTTCCCCATGTTGTCCTCTTAAGATTCCTCATAAGAAGGCTGTGGTTTAAACTGAATAAAACTGCAAGTACAGTCTTGAGAGCTAACTAACAAAAGGATTTTTGCAAAAGCAACAATAGGAGAAAGTGCTAAGAAGAACAAAGAGGTGGTGAAAATCTGTACTGGTTATTGGAATACTGGGACTGTTGGAATAAATTATATGCCTTTAAAGAAATAATACTTTAAGTGTAATGCTATATGTAAATAATTAGGAATATATTGTTGTACTTTGTACCCTCCTTTTCTGTCTGCTTTAGTTAAGTGGAAACTTTTAATAACTCCAGCTTGAAACTTGTGCCTCTGGGTCTCAAATGCCTGAGAAAGCACTGCAGGCTGTAACTGCAAAACATTCCTTTGGTGGGCCCTGGAAACAGAGCAAGCTAGCACAAGAGAAGTTCAGAGAGATCACATGTAAATGAAGGCTGGCTCTAGGCTCCCAAGGAGCATTTTATTTGGTTTATATCTGAACTTGAACTTTTAAATGCATTCCAGTGGGACTGGACATAAAGCTTTGCTGGGTTCAGCAGGAAACCATTTTGTTCTATGTACAGTCCTGTTGCAAAAAAAAAAAAAAAAAAAAAAAAAAAAAAAGTGGAGTTAAAAGAGGAGGGAGAGGTAGGGGGAAGAGGTAGTTTTATATCCCAGACTTTCATAAAACACATAAAGTGCGAAGGGAAGACACATTTCCAGCTCTCAGAAGCAGGTGACGGACATATGTCAGGGGAGCTGTGTTTGGCCAGGATTTCCTGGCATATATCCAAAGCATGTCTGGAACATATTTCCCCTTCACACTTGTATACATGTATAGATAGCAAAACAAAACTGTCACATAAAACATGACTGAACTCATAAGCATGGAAGAATGTGTTCTGTGCAGTACATGTACTAACCTGCAATGTTTTTATTCAATTCAGATCAAGCCTTCATTGCTCATAAATATATATTATTAAAAGCAAAATGCAATTTTAGGCTGAGTTGCATGAGACAGATTGATGACAGACATCATGCAGTTCACTACTTCACTATTTCTTTATATCTGTATGCCACCTTTGTCCCAGAAAGGGATCCAATGCAGATCAGTTCTGGAAGAGGTGTTTTGGAATATGCAGACTGGTTTGTGCAAGACTCATGCACTACCCATCCTCTGCATTATCAAGACCTTGCTTAATTTTGGTTTATCTTTTCTTTCCCTTATTTTTAAAGTTTTCTTTTTTATTTTGAAACTTTTTCCCCCATACTTTTTATTTTAAAAAAGTATGATTCCACTATGGGCAAACTAGTAGATGTGAAAGTAATAACTGCAAATGGCTTGACGTATAGGATCCAGAATTTAATCCATGTCAGTAACCTGAGAGCACCATCCCAAGTGGCACTGGAGAGTTTTCATTATATATATATCTGGTAGCATCAACATTATGATTGGGCAGGAAAGAGGAGAGAATACTTTTACTCCAAAAAAAAAAAAAAAACACACCTCAGAAATCTTTCAACAAATAATAAAAGAGGGAAGGGGAAAGAAACTACTGCAGATATTTAAAATTACTATCTGTCACTTTAAGGATATCAAGCAGATTTTTACTGCTTTAATCTCTACTATGTAGAATATCAGGGAGGGTGGAACCTACTTTTTATGCATGCTTAGAGTAGCCAGCATGTAGGTAAAGACAGCATTTGTATTCCTGTAAGAAAACCTTGATGACTAACAACAAAATAGCAAGCAACACTTTGGAAGTCTCTGAAAGATTTCATCTTGCTTTCCACTTAATCCCCTTGCTGTACTTCAGTTCTCAAGTAACTTCCATTCCGCAGGCTTACTTTAATGGGTACAATCTATTTTTCATGAAAAAGCAGGAAATAAGCTGTCTTTCTTGGAGAAAAAAAAAGATTTACAAAATGTAATCATTGTTGAGATATTCCCTTTGAACTTGCTTGTCCGCAGGGGTGTCTGGCTCCCAATATCCCCATTTCTTTAGAACACCCTTACTAGTTCTTCGAGTAGATCAGGTACACTGGTGGTTCACTTCTTTGATGTCTTGAATGAATGAAAGGAAAGCATAATAAAAGGGAGCTGTTGATCAAGCATAAAATACTCTTTAAGCTGACAGAATAGCAGAGTTAACACATCCTAAGCTGCTTTTAGATTCTCCCCCCCCCCCCATTTTCCTGTGCTTTGTGTCCAGTGGGGGTTTGTATTTTTTTAAAAGCCTCTGATCTATGTAGTATGCCCTCATATAACAAAACCAGAATGGGATTGTTTCTTTCTCTTGTTTGCTTGACTACTCTTTCTTTCCTTTTCCTTCCTTTCCGCCCTCCTCTCTACTAGGAAAATCTGAAGTTTACTATTACTATGGCTGTCTTTGAGTCTGTGACATAAAAGTTTAGTATGTACATTTAAAGTAAACATGATAATAAAATAAAACAATGAAATGCCTTCTTCAAAAGCATGACATTCCCCTAAGACAAAAATAAGAACTTGAACATCTCAAACACATATATTATTTTCTTTGTAGTCTAGAGGAAACTAAGAATTTACTTTTACTTTTTGTAGATTTTATTTAAATCTTACATTACTACTCATTATTAATACATCATATTCAAAGTGACATCTGTCTTGCTTACTCAGATAATATTTCAAGGATTTTGCAGTGGTGATTCTGCACTATATTATTTTCAGACTAAATGAGACCAAGTTACTGTTCAACCAACCTTTAAAAGTTCTTCACATTTCAAACACAAGGGGTCCTTTGGTATTATGCCCAGTACACAGGAAACTTCCTGGATTAGTAGATAGATGTTCTTCGTGTTCAAAAGTCTGGAACCAGCAGAAAGAGCCACTGCGTGATTTTTTTTGTGCAAGGTTTTTGATAGGTTTTCATTGAGCATAAAGAATGGAAATAATGAGTTGAAAGAAAAATCTTGATGGGAGTACAGCCCTGAAATTCAGTCCAAATAGCTAGGAACAGGAACATGTTTGTTCGACCCAGCAATAAATGGTATCAATAAATCAGCGTAAGACAGAAATGCATTTCACATAAAATGTGCTGTGAACTGAACTCTTTCTGTCTCTAGCATGCCATTCTTCTGACTGCCAGTACTTCTTCCTTGTCCCTCCATGTTTGCTTACCTGCTCACTTGCACCTGCTGGTCTGCTCTATTCTTCTGACTGGGAAACAAAGCATTCCACCAGTGGGTGCTTCTAACAGAAGGAGGCTAATGTTTTTTCCATCTCTGGCATGCTTTATTTCTTCTTCAGAAGAGGAGGGAAAAAAGGAGTATTAACAACTGGTTGGATAATGAAGCAGGAAGGGGAAAGACTGACACGGTAGTAGACAGTTCCCTGGTGTGGTAAAACCAGACATTAATATAAAAACAGAGGTCAGGCAGTCCCAGTGTAATGCACTCTCTTTTTAAATTAGGTGTGATTTCAACCTGAACAGTCAGCAAGCAGAAGCCCTATTTTAAGCTATGACATGTAACTGGTAATTCAACTTGATATGGTTGATCTATCACTGCTCTAAAAGAACTTTAAAAGAAAGTACAATGATTCCAGCATTTTTCATGTTTGGCAATTTAGACCAAAATCCTACACTAACTTGCATAGCAGTAAGATTCATTAAAGTAAATGAGATTCTTCTGTGGTAGACATGCATTGGATTGCACTGTAAATCTTCAATATATTCAAGATCAGTCTTTTACATTTTTTTTCTGTTTTTCTCTCTCTGAAACTTGAAATGTTGACCCATCTGTTGGTGGCACATCATGTGTTGTTAATCCGTTCAGCATACCCCTTTTTGCAGAAGCATTTGTTATTCTCTGTGGTCTTTGTAACTCACACAAATGGGTTATCTGCGCCTGCACAGTGTGTAATTTAGAACCCCACTCCCATGCACCAAACATACGCCAATTGCTTTTAGTTCACCTCAGCAACAGTGCCATAGGAACCTATTGGAGCATTTTCACTACTTTTAGTCAGATATTTTGGTACATCAACATAGGATTAGTTACACACACTACGTTTTTGGGAAAGTTTACTTTTATCTGATTGGTATTTTGATGGATGTCATAATAATTCTCCAGTCATTGCCTCAGTAAGCACTTTTTAAAAGTGTGTGGAGTGTTCTGGGAAGATTCCTGAAAAGGATAGCCACTCAAAATACCTCCTTAGTTTGGAAGAAAAGCACAGCATGGAGACCTGCAGGCACTTCACACCATTGGCCCAGAGAAATAGGGAAGTGAGATTAAAGGCATCCCTTTGGAAGCAGACTTTGGGTGCTTCTGCTCAGTTGGCAACTAACAGTACTACCGTAAGTAATAGTAGCATTCTTAACCACCTCTCCCCATGGAAGGTGGGGAACAACAACAGATAGATATAATAAAAGCACACACCATTAGTTAGAGTCACACAACATCAATTTAAAAGAACAAATAAGAAAAATACATATTAAAACAAACAATCCATATTTAATAGTTTTTTGTGGGTTTTTCGGGCTGTGAGGCTGTGTTCTAGAAGAACATATTCCTAACGCTTCGCCTGCATCTATGGCAGGCGAAACGTCCGGAATATGTCCTTCTAGAACACAGCCTCACCGCCCCAAAAAACCACAAAACCAATGGATGCCAGCCATGAAAGCCTTCGACTTCATAAATCCATTCTTAAAATTCATAATTTAAAATTCAGTTTATTCTGGCAGATAGGCCTGCCAGAAGTGACTGGTCTTTAATGCTGTTTTAAATTCAGACAGTGTATTCAGCTGTCAAAACTCTTGCAGCAGGTTGTTCCACCTCTAGGGGCAGCTGGAGAAAAAGTCCTCAGGGTGACAATTACCAACCTAGTCCTGGCTGATTGGATTAAATATCCCCCACAGGACCTGAGTATATGAAATAAGTCTCTTCGTACCACCTCTTCAAGCACTTCAGTGTCTTGTCCATTTATGCTCCAATGACTTCAACCTCATGTAGAATCTCCTTCTTCACTATTGAAGGAAAAGCCACTTCCAGAAAGAACAGTTTTGGAGTCATCCAATAATCCCAGGTCAGTCCCTTGATACCAAAACATTAACATTGGTAGCATCATCTCAGACTACTCATAGAAGCCACAAAAAGAAGAATAGGGCTAAAGACCATTGAGCTCATACTCCTCCAACACCCCCTTTGGGTGCTTCAGACCAGTTACAAACTGAGAAGGTACTGATTCATCCATGGTAGACAGACAGAATCTTCTCCTATATCACTAGGGTCTGCTCACTCTATTGAGTGCAAAAGGTCTCCTAACCACTCTCAGGAATGGGATGTTACTCCACAAATACTGGAAATTAGGATGGAGGGAAAAATTATGGATTCTCCAACTTTACAGAGTTCACAACTTTGGAGATATTACCAATCCTTATGATCTCTGGAGATGCTCAGGCTGCAACAACGATTTCTGAGAGGCCATATCTTTTGATGCAGCTGGCTTCAACAGTGGTTTCAAAACCTCAGTCTCAATCACCCATATTGACTCTATGTATTGAAAAAGAGTGCAAGAGACTTTATTTCTGCACTCCATCTCATGACAAAAGGAGCAATAGGAGACATAAGTTTTGGTCCTCATCTTGATCATCATCTTCGGGTTCGTGAGAATCCAGATTTAGAAGCCCTCAGTATGATTAGGTATGATAGGTATACTCCCTGACATTACTCACTGAGACACCAGGGTAGTGTTGTGATGCTCCCTATCATGAGATATGGAGAGAACAGGGCCATTCTAAAGAGGTACTGCTACATTTTAATGCTGAGTGGTCTCTAAAATTGCCCCATCAGTAACATGGTTGTGATTGTTACAAATTGGAACATGTTCATCATTACTAATACTAACACAGAGAATTTGCTCAGAAGTCAGTTCCATCAGCCACAGTATCAATCCCACCACATTTCACCACATCAGGAATCAAGAGGTCAACTGTATCTTCCATTATGAAAACAAGAGTCATCTGAACAACTCTCTCCAGCCAAGACTGAATCCTCAACTGCCTTTACCAGGTCTCCAGCTTGATGTTGTAGTCCATCTTAGCTCTTGGTTTCAAAAGCTACCATTGGTACTATTGAAAAGGTCCAAAGCCATTGGATGTTTCCATGTGCATGTTCCTGTGCTAGTGACTCCAGCAGTTCCGATGAAGAGTCTGATACATCTTCAAAATCTTTGGCAGTACCACCTACAAAATTTCCATCAGCCTTAGTTGGGGAGACAGATCCAGTATCAACTACAAAGACATTTGGTCTTTTGCAGATTAAATGTTAAGGATGGTGAAAGCTTTAGGTCTGCAAGTGAAACAAGCAGTGGAATATCCAGTTTTCAAGAATTTACAGCCGAAGGCTCCTGATCTTTCATCAATAACACTGCCCCTATACCTACTCCAAGTAATGTGTCATTTTTGATCCAACCCATCATTGGTGCCATCCACCTCAAAAAAGGGTCTGTATAAGACCACAGATTTGGAAACTGATTAGTTGGTGGAACACCCAAAGCCTAATTAGGCTACACCCAGGAATTCTTCACAAAGTCTTCTGGCTATAGGGAACACCAACCATAAATCTCTGTGTGTCACCTTGGAACAATCATCTGTCCAAGGTTCAATATATGAAGTTACCACTCAATCTAGATCTTCTCATAATCCACAACAGGAAGATGAAGATCTACAGACTCTCAACCTCACAGTCAGGAAGCTTCACATGTGATGTCATTGTCATATCCTGTCCTGAGTGTGCATGAGGCAGCTCATAGACCTTCTACCACATGGCCTTACTCTTAGATGTAAGCAAAGTTCCTTTTAATTCCTCTGATCAAAGTGTATTCTTCAGGTTGTGGCACAAATAGCTCACGTGATAGATTTCTTAGTCACTTTGTCAGACACAGATGGTGTGTGTGTGTTGTATGCCTTCAAGCCATTTCCAACTTATGGTGACCCTAAGGCAACCCTATTATAGGGTTTTCTTGGCAAGATTTGTTCAGAGGAGGTTTGCCATTGCATTCCCCTGAGGCTAAGAGCATGTGACTTGCTCAAGGTCACCCAGTGGGTTTCATAGCCAAGTGGGAATCGAACTATGGTCTCCAGAGTCGTAGTCCACTGCTCAGATGTTATGTGACTGTAATTTCTAGGCATTTCCATTGCCTCAGCAAACCAGCCTGTTATCAAGAACCATTAGTAAAATAGTTTCTAACAGGCTATTAAGAATTTGCACCCAGCGTTTTGTCAAAATATATGGTGCTCTGTTTGAAGATATATCAGAACTAATGCTAGAATTAATTCAACTAATATCTGCATGAACTGAAAGAGAAAGAAAACACTGCCCCTTCAAGGCACCTCAGCCATACAGGCTTCTCAGCCATAAACATGAAAATAATGTAACACCAAAATAATGAAAAGAATACCAGGTGCTGTAGTCTATATTTCAGAGGAAGGAACTGGCAAAACCAACTCTGAGTATTCCTTGCCTAAAAAAACCCTCTGAAATTCATGGGGTCTTCATAGGTGACATATGCACAAACAAGACTGAAACTATTACAAATAAACAGCCAACTAGAGTGGGAGGCTTGACTCATTTACCAAAGATTGGAGGGACGGAACTATTCTCTCTTATTAGAACAGGTAGTTCTTATTCTATTAAAATCCTATTCCTATTAAAATCTATTAAAACCCATTTTTGACCTGTTTTCTTGAAATTTATAGAGAAGTGAAAATCCTGCTATGTTTCCTGTTCGAACAACATTGAAATGAATGGAACATGCTTGCCCCTTAATTTCATTGGGCTAGGCCTTTACCAAGCTTTATACTCTGTAATTATTGCAGTACCCTAAGATTGTAAAATTTGGCATAGTTTGGTAGTGCCTCTGGTAACTTGCAAATCTGAACTGGTACTAAATAGGTAGAGCAAGTTCTTGTCTTGTCATTATGTAGATATGTCTAGAATAGTGAGGGATTCTTCTTGTTTGACAGATTTCCAACTGGGACATGTAATTCTGAAAGTACAAGCATTTTCTTACATTTTCTCAACCATGACTTTTCTACATTTCGTTATGTTGGAATCAGGAATTGAAATAGATTTAATTGGCATTGTTGCCACTTGACGTACCCATGATACTCAGCTTTATAAAAATGTACAATATGTTTAATCTTGTGCAAAGTTAGAAAAAAAACCCAAACCTATAATTGTTGGTTGTGTGAGCATTCACCTCTAGTGTAACCCACTGTGTCTAGAAGTCACTAAGTAGTTGAATGGAATATTTGTGTGCAATGGTTTTTTGATTAAACCAGTGCCCCATGGTCTTTGATTAAATCTGCATCTGGAAGACCCTAGAGTTTGTTGGAGAGCAAATATAAACAAAAAGCATCATAAAGAACAATGAGCTATTAAAACAAGATTGGGGCAGAAGAACCCAGCACAGTTGGTTTGTACAAAAACTTTCCAAATTTTGAATACCCCCCCCCCATTACAACACACAGAATCATTAAATGTGTTCTTGCAAAATTGAAAGAATATGGCTAAGCCACAACTCTGCCCTTAGAAGGTCATCCACCAAAAAGTCAGTGACTGAGTAAGGAAAGCATTAGCCAGAAAATCAACCAAATTGATAAGGGACCTTACAAAAAGACAATGACTCTAACACATAGCCAAAGTAACACAGGGTTGGCTTAAAAATGGGAACCTGCATGTTTTGGAACAGCCCAGTCAGTGTCCAGAGATCAGTCCAGTTGAGAATCAATAGCAAGACTTGAAAGTTCTTTGATCACCAGTAGTCCTCAGTCAATCTGACAGAACTGAAGCAAGTTTGCCAAGAAAAATGTGGAAATGGCAAGAGCCAGGTGCACAAAGCTGGTAGACACTTATCCTTGACTTGCAGCCATAACTGCTGTGGAAGGTGTTTCTAGCAAGTATTGATTGCAGGGCAAGGAAATACTTACGCAAGCAACAAGTGCTAGTTTGTTTTTGTTTACTTAATTATGGTACCACAAAAAAATATTTTGCACTTTCACAGGTGCTACAACAAATTCCAATTAATTCTAATATTCATAATTTAATTCCAGATTCTAAAATAACAAAATGTTGGAAATTCAAATGAGAATGACATTTTTGTACTGTCTTTTTCAAATACTTACAATTCTGTAAGTACATGTAATTGAAATAAAATAAATTACTTTTATTTAAGTAACAAAATAACAAAAGTATGTGTATATAACTTTGCAACTGTGACTTAATGAGAGAAACATTAATCCTTTTGCAGTATAACTGTTCTTATTTTGTTCTCTTGTGGCTGTTGAGGCACTGACAAAGTTGTGCAGAACTTGCCAAGAAACCATGTGATAGGTTCACCTTAGGGTCGCAGTAAGTTGGAAACAACTTGAAAGCACACAACAACAATAAGGTATCCACAAAATACCTGACCATGGTTCCAGCGTGTAAATGAGAATCATTGTAGCATTCCTTTGATGTAGTAATACTGATCCTTTCTTTCTTCTTTCTTTCTTTCTTTCCTGTAAATCTGAAGAGTCATCTAGTGTTAACCAGCCAGGCCTAAGTAATGAGGTACAGGGGCATTCAAAGCATAATACAGTTTAAGTATCCCTTATCTGAAATGCTTGGGACCAGAAGCATTTTGAATTGGGGTATTTATTTATTTAGATTTTGGAATATTTGCATATACATAATAAGATATCTTGGAGATGGGACCCAAGCCTAAACATGGAATTCATTTATGTTTCATATGTACCTTATACACATAGCCTGAAGGTAATTTTATCCATAATATTTTTTATAGTTTTGTGCATTGGAAGAGTGTGTAGATTGAACCATTAGACTGAACCATTAGAAAGTAAAAGTGTCACTATCACAACCACCCATGTGGACATTCTTGGATTTTGGAGTATTTCAAATTTCAGAATTCCAGATATGTATACAGATATATATAGATTTACATTTATGAACATCTACACTTTGCATTAACATATCTTTTCTGGCCAGGAGTTATTTGTCCTGGAAAATGTTGCTTTTGGAACTACATTTCAGAGGCTGGGGTTCTCAGAGGCTGAGACCCTGTTCATAAGTTGCACAGTGTATAATTATGCCAGCATAACCACACTGGTTTATAGTATCATGCAACAGACCATGCAACAGGTAGTATGGCCCTACACTTTTTTGTTTCATAACAGTGATCCAGCTCGCCACTCAAAACTAAGCATCACACTTACAAGACTGTGCAACAGTTTACTTAAGAGTAACAGGGCTTGTGCACCCCTAAATAGGATACCACCATCATGCAACTCTAAGAAAGTAGAACTGCTTACATAATTATATTTATATCAGTGTAAAGCCACAATTCACCAGATTTCAGCCAGAATCCTCCAGCCAGCAGGATGCTGGGAGTTGTGGTCCAAAACAGTAACTTTTCCTTGTTCTAATACTATGGATGTATAAGCATCTCAAAATTTGATCTGAATGCTTCCTTTGCCATGAACATAATAAAAGTATAAACTATGTTGGGTGTAAGACCTTCTCCCAATATTCATGTTAATATTGTCATTTTTCCTATCCAAGACAATGGTCAAGTTCTGACCTCTGCTGTTTGTCTATATAACCAAAGGTCTTGGTCTTTGGAACTTGGATAGGAGCAGTATAATCCTGTGCTCAGTCTTCCTTCCTAGCAGGAATGGAATGCTTGTGACATCTCTACCACACACAAACAATATCCCCTTCACTAAATTGCCTCAAAGAGGCAATTTAATTATCATTAGCAGCAAGATCAGAGGGACCTACATGATTCTTGACCTTTAGGCTTGGGAGAACATAAAAGAGGATATTCATTTCTAACTGTAGGATTTTTATGCATGTTGAGAAGTCATAAAAGCTACATTTTTGGTCCATGAGTCCATTGTTGAATAAAATGTGTGAACACCCTAAGATAACTGGACAAGAGAAGGATCAGAACAGACTAGAGTGAATAAACTAGATCTTCCACTTAGGTTCTCCAACCTATATTCTACTGTAGAACCCTGAACTGGAATGATATTCATCCTGAGCTCATCTTGTCACTGTCTGGAGCCCCAAATCCCTGATAGATGACTGCTGGGTTGAGGTTATTGCATCTCCTCTTCTCTACTGCATTTTATACACACAGTCTCCCTACACTCTTCTGAGTTCCTTTCTTCCCCCAGATGTTCTACTCTCTGTCAGAACTGCCTCCATTACACATACACACACATACACAAAACCTCTTCCACAGAATATCCTTCATCAGACCCTTTAGGACAAAAAGGAATCTCCTCCATGCAATTTTGTGCAGAATAAGTCCCATCTTGGATTCTCTTCATCAAGGTTTCCCAACGCTAGAGACATTTTTCTACCATCCATTTGAATATTCTCAATTATTCTTTCCATCCCTAGGGAAGAGTGGTAAATGATATATATGCCATTCAAACTTTGTGGAGGAAGAATCAGATATAAATTTAGTAAATTGATTACAAAAAACACTTTAGCCATTAATTAAGCATCATCTATGTAGTTTGTCAGAGGCCAGTGTAAATGTATGAATGTCCTTAAATAACCCATTTTGCTTTGAGAAGCAAACTAACTTGTCACACCCAGTTCTGGATTCCACATTAATAATCTTCTTCCTTAATATTAAATTTTGCCCTTGAGGAATCTATTTAACTTTTTGTGCTTGAAAAAAACAACCAAGTTTCTCATTTCTTAAAGTAACCACATTTGTTTGTTTTGTCTAGCATGACATTGTTTATGGGGATGGATAGATAGAAATCTTTTGAACTGATCGGGTTTGGGTTTGCAGGTTTAATGTTTCAGAGGCACCTATAACTATAAAAATATTCAGAATGGTTTCCAGCACACTTTTGCCCTATTTCTGCCCTGCTAAGCACAATCAGAACTTGTAGTCATGGACAAACATTTATCTCCTCTTTGAAATGTTCTGCATTCTAAAAGTGGTACTTTTTAAAAAGTTATTTGAATACCAAAGGCAGAATTAGGTGGGAGCAGTTTTTTTAAGGTTCCCCCCATCCCCCCCCCCCCCCCCCCCCCAGCAAGCATTAGATATAGATTGACATTCTCAAAGTAATGTAATTGCCATTTCAGATTTCCTGTTTAGGATTCAGTCAAGTAGATATTGTTTATGGTTCATAAAACCTTACTACTGTGAGGATTTTAGGATACTGGTGTTATAGAGTCTCAACTTTCATTGTGTTGTAAATTAAGGAGGGGGAGTGTGATAATACTCCTTCGAGAATATTAAAACAGAGCTCGGCAATGGTTAAATGGAATTTTATAAGCACATTCAGTGTGGAACTGTTTTGCATTACATGAGTTGAATACCTTAGAGATGACACACATCTGCAGGCACTTTATTAAATCCTTAGTCAGCAGTTTTCAACCTGATGAGATTACTTCTTCATTTGACTGGAGAAAGGAAGGTAAAGATCTTGTAGTGGACTGCAGAATTCCTTTTGATGTTTCACCTTGAGCTCAGGAGAAAGGACAGTGCCATTTTAGGACAATATGGAACTGTAATAGCCCAGGGTGCAAGCAAACAAAATGTCTCCTTGCTGGCCCGGCAGTGGTCTTGGGGCATTTGATGCTGCAGAATTTTTGAGAATGCGCAGGTGTAGGCACAGGCATAGTTTCTTGCAGGAGATCCCATTAAGAACGGGATGTATGAAATAATATTCTGCATACACCCCAAAAAACCCTCTCTGGTTGCAAATATCTAGTATGCAAAAAAAAAAAAAAAATACTTGCTTTACTTAGTAGTAATTTATGAGCCATGTATTTTGAGGCTTAAATTGCCTTGTAGTAGTAACTATAAGTTCATCAAAAGGACACTTTGACTCCCATTCAAGCAGAATCCAAAGCATTTGGCTAAAAAAAAAATTGAAAGGGTTGTGTGGAGCTAGAGAGAGGGAATCTTAAAATAACCACAGTAAATTCAGTGTGCATTACTCCCCCCTCCCACACACACACACACACACACACACACAAAGCCCTTGTATCCAATGAACACACTCTTGTTGCAAAAATGTGATTGTGAGTTAAGTGCCTAGGTATGTGGGGCTTTGTGGTGGGGCCACTGGGAACTTGTGTAAGTATTGTAATGTGTATAAAGGCTGTTTTGGAATACCTCATTTTGAAAAACAACTTTGGGGCCAGTTAAATCTATATGTCCCAGCATCTCTGAAAAGTTGTTGGGCTGGGAAGGGTTAATAGAGTTTCCCATTGTGTCCAGTGGGACTGGTGCTTGCAGGAGTCATATTGGCACCCCCAGCGCAGGGTAATTCTACTCCTTTATTGACATGTTGCTCGCCAAGAACACAATAGCACTCTGTCTGCAAATCATTGCTAAAATCATCTTTAAAAAAAGGGGGGGGAAGGAAAGGGGGAGAAAAGTTTGAAAGCCTTAAGGCTTAGACAAAGGCACAAGAGCTGCAGTGCGCAGCTCGAAAAACTCCGGAGTCAGCAACTTCTATTGATTAAAAACTAACCTTTAAAGTAACTCTCAGAGTGTGTGGTTCGCATTTAAATTTAAACATGTCATGAGTTGATTTGTGTTACTGAATACCAACTCTGAAGGAGTTACATTCACATCAGATTTCTTTTCTTTTTTCCCCTTTCCTTTCCTTTCCTTTTCTTTTTTCTAATTCCCTTAAGCAGCTCAAGTATTTCACAAAATGTCAGGAGGGCAGGCGAGTGGGAGAAAGGTGTTTATGGGGAGAGGGTGGGACCGGCCTGAGCCTTGGAAGTTTTCTTTCCCATGCAAACATTCAACTCTTTTCCCCACCACCACTTCCAACACCCCCTTTCCAAAAAAAGTATTAGAAGAAGAAGAAGAAAAGAGTGGGGAGTGCAACAACACAATAATTAGCCCTTTGTCTAACTTTCCCAAGTGCCAGAGAGAGGCTGATTAATTAAATATACAAGAGCCTTGGGTTTTGGAGTGGGGGTCTCGCTGGCTGGGGAGGTCATAAATTAGGCTGCATAAATGCTTCAATGTGTTTGCAGTGGGCCCTGCTACGTCAGAGCCCCTGGAAGGTGGCTGGGAGGGGAGGAGAGTGTGTCTTGCTAATGATAGTCACGTCTGGGTCTGTCTGGTTGCTCCTAGCAACCAGACATGATGTAACACCAGGATGAACTTGAACTTGGGGGACTTGAAAAGGGAACAATAGACCAGAGCAATCAATAAAGCCTATTTCAGTGAAGGATTACAGAGCTGCTCTGGGGTAACCTTGTCTGCAAGGCACACACTGAATAGTAAGATGGGTAAAGAAACTTCCTCCTCCTCCTCCTCCTCCTCCCCCCACTCTTTTTTTGAGAGAAGTGCAGGACCACTGCAGATTTTTTAAAAAGAAAAATAAATAAATAAATAAATAAATAAAATCCATGCAGTGAGTTAGGACCAGGACCAAGTGGCATGGGAAAGTGCACCCCCTGGTGTCCAAAACGTGCGCCGACTCTTTCGAAAATTTGTAAACAAGAGTTCGTCTAACTCAAAAGTTTCAAACTTTTTGCCCCGTGTCCCTAAGGTACCTAGAGTATCCCCCAGGCTTGCTGGATCCAGGCTTTGTATGACTTATGTGACAACTTTAAAAAAAAAAATTAAACTGCACTGTTACTGAAGGCTTCGAAAATAATTATCATTTTTATGTGCGTAATCGCATTGAATCAACAATATATAGCAACTCGAGAAGCACGTATTGAATTGAGTTTGGCTAACTCCCAGAGCAAAATGGTCTTTTTCCCAGTGAAACATTTAGCTTCTTGCTAGCAGGTCTATGAATCTGGATTTTAAACTTTGGTGCTGTTCTGAGTTCCCTGCGATGCCGCATTACTAATGTCATGTTTTGCACTGAAATAGGAGTTCATGCCCATCATCCAAGCAAATACAAACAGCAAGCCATAGGATGTCCCATTAGAACACATACTTGAGATTAGATTTAGTGGAGATGTGCATACCTTATTTTAGTTAACATATTTAGAATATAGTGTTAGAATCAGTTCATTATTAGTATGCACTCTGCTGATGATAACAGTACCCTCAAAAGAGTTGTATAGAGCAAGCACAAAAGCATATATTTTAATTTACTCAGTGTCAATTTATTTTAAAACAATGAGAATGACAACATTTCAGGTTTCCAAAGTTTTGTCTTTTGAGCAAATGTTACATAATGCATATGATTCATAACATCTGCCTTGAAAAAATGGAGAAAACATGTAGCTACACACAAAATTATATATAATACAAAAATATGTATGAATGGACATCAGTACACACAGATATACATGCATTGTTTGTAAAAGATCTAGGAATTGGATGATAAAGAAAGCTAAGCATGTGAAGTGACTGAGTTTTTAATGAAAATATGTGTTAAAGTAGTATTTATTTAACTACAGAGGACTCTTGGCATCTGCTGGGATTTGATTCCAGGATCCCTTGTGGATAACAAAATCTATGGATGCTCCTGTCCCATTAAATACAATGCCATAACAAAATGGTATCACTAATATAAAATGGCAAAATGAAGGTTTGACTTTTGGCATTTTTTTTCTTGGAATATTTTCAAACCATGGGTGGTTGAGCCCATGGCTGCAGAATCCATGGATAAGGAGGGCCAACTGTAGTTTCTAAAACAAAATCATGCAGTCTTTAAACCAGGAAAAAATACTTTGCTTCATAACATTGTCTTTTAAGTCATAAGTGTGTTGATAAATTTTGTGTATTTTGTATTGGAAATATTAGCACCAATTTTCATCATCATTATCAACAGGTAACATTTGTCATTGTTTAAAAAATTGAAGAAAAGATTGACAATATTAGTTATTGGTAAAATGTGTCAAGATGGCTGGAGAGTGTGAAAGTAATAGTGAGTATGGTATTAGATTCTGGATTATTCACAGCAGAACCTACCTCACAGGGTTGTTTTAATAATAAAATGGGAAGATCCTTTGTGAATCAGAGTCCTGGAGCACTGAAAACATACTGAAACATACCAATGTGTGCTGAAATCCTAGAATCTTGTGTAATTAAGTAACATCTCCTGGCCCACCCTCCCACTTTAAGAGCCAGCTGCTGAGCAAAGGAAGTCTGTTCAGTTTTGAGAGCACAAGGAAGGTGACATTTTGAGCTCACTCTTCTCCTTCCACCAAAGAGCAAGCCTGCCCCAGGGGTCCTGCTTCTGATTGTTGCAAGCTTACTGGCTGGCATCCTCCTCCTTGTTTCCTGATCAAAAGCTGAATGGACTTCAGTCACTGGTGGCTGGCTCTTAAGGTGGATTGGGGTGGCATTTATAGCATTTATGTAGGGGGGGTTAATTCTTTTTTTAAAAAACTACTTAGTTTTGAAGCATCCAGACCAGTTACAGATCCATAATTCTAGGTTATGAACTCATAACTCCAGTACTCAATACCAGACCTTATTGTGGTCACATAATAAACAACATAATCCAAATGTGTGTTTGGATGTTACATCCATTTCCAGAGGAAGATGTGGGGAACAAAATCATGTGGACTACAAAAAAATAGCCCATCTCCATACCAATGGTATTGTACCTCCACTCCAATGTTATTGGCACCCAGAGGCTCTGCATAGTTTGTCCTGGTTCCAGAAACTGAAATAATTTGGGCTAACATCTAAAAATAGAGAGGTTTTATTGTCAATTCTATTTTTTACTGTTTTCATTTATTTTGGACTTAATCTCGTACACTGCTTAGATAATTGTATTTTACTAGTGGACTTACATAATACAAATAAATATTTATGTTACATTGGTTAGTGATTTTATGAAGACCCTTTGGTCAGGCCCTGCACCCTATTGGCGCAAGACTTCAGCAATTGACTACTGAAGACCCGTGTGTTACCATCAGAGATGTAACTGGCAGAGTTGTTGAACCTTTTAATATTTCACTACTTATTAATAATGCAGTATTTTTAATTTTTTGATGTGCATTTTAATAGTATAATTAGTTTAATTCATGTGTTACTATGTATAATTTATTGTGTTTTTATTGGAAACTGTTCATTTGGAAACCAACTTTTTTCTGAGGCCTGAGAGAAAGGTGGGGATATAAAATTAAATCAATAAGCAAATTTTTAAATGGCAAAGCAAATCAATAAATTAAAATGAAAATTGCAAACATGCTATCCATATATTAGAATTTTGGCAGCCTTTGTATAAACAAGGAACCTATTTGAATCTTGAGTTTGACAGCTGATGTAAAGATACTGTCAATGTTGTTTTTTTTAATGGTATTTGCCATTGTGTCTACTCATGCTCTAGTAATAATAATAATAATAATAATAATAATAATAAAATTTATTTATACCCCGCCCAATGGATACCCAATCAGGGCGACTTTATCCTTGCTCTACAAAGCAATAAGGCTTTATCCTTGGCGTTTTACACTCAGGGAACCAGAGCTTGAAACATGTTTGAACTACAGCCCCCAGAATCTCCAGCCATGACATTCTGCTCAGACTTGTAATTTTAAAAATATAACTATCCCAACCTCTTGTCACTACTTGAAATTAGATCATTTGAGTCTCTTTTAGGTGTATAATTAATTCGGTAAGCTGCTCCCACATTGATGGATTCAGTGGTTTCTTGGTTTTTGAGATAAGCCAGCAGGCCTTATTCTGAACCCACTGGGAATGAAATGCATTCTGAATTTTTAGGGAGTAAAAGAATTTACATCTTTCAAAGGAACATCTGAAAGTGTTTTGCTAGATATCCGAGTTCATTGCATTAGATTTTATGGTGTGTCATGCAAGACAGGGCCAAGATGAAGGAAGATGTGCAACAACAGTTAGAGGACTTAAGGGCACAGCTTCATCAGTAAAACCTATTCTTTCTTTGGGTGCACATGTGCAGTGAGAGCATGGCAGCAGGAATATACCCAAAGCACACCCCCCACAGGCAGTTAGTGTCTGGGGAGCAGAGATACACTGGGGAGTCCCTCCAGCTGCACCAAAATGAGAAGTATTGCACAAGAAGGTAAAGGGTAACTTCTTCCACAACATCTGAAAAACGCATGTTCTAGTTATGCCAGCATATGCCACTAATAGGATATACTTGTAGACATAGGCTTAGTGAGAAAGAGACAAATCAGCACTTTTAGTACAAAAGTTTGTTCTTGATTTAGGACTGACCTGCTGTATTCTAGCCAGAAAGACAGTTCACATGAATACTCTGTCTCATATGTTGAGCATGCACATGAGAAGAGATGTGGTGGATAGCTCCACCTCTGCCAGTGATCATTTCACCTTCTTTCCCATTGAGGGAAAGTACTGATGAACTACCTTAGTGGCACAGAAACATCTGGTGTGATGTTAGTTATCTGTTCTAGAAAGTACAACCATACTAGAGAACAACCAACACATGGAGGCTATTTTAGGTAGCCTTGATATTGCATCTTTAGCACAGGGACCAAAACTTTGAGTTTTACTGCTTTAGCATGGTGGGAAACTTGTGCTTAAAATAAAATGAACATCCCCTCCCAATTCTTAAAGCACTCAGGAAAATCAAACTATGTTCAGATCAGTGGTGGTCATAGGGCAGTGAAGCTGCTTCAGGTTTTAGTCTGAATTTGAAAGACGTTATCCAAAGTTTTGGATATTAAAATAGGTTCAGCACCCTTGTTAACTCTTTAATATGTGGACCAACATTCCAAATAAATTCACCATCCCACTAACCTGTAGTCTGAACTTATGTGAATGGCATCCAAGAGTATAGATTAGTTGTCCTAAATATTATAGGTAAATTGTATATGGAGCCAGCATGGCATAGTGATTTGAGTGTTGGACTACGACTCTGGAGGTTGAGGTTCAATTCCCCAATCAGCCATGAAGCCCACTGGATGACCATGACAAGTCATATGCTCTCAGCCCCAGAGGAAGGCAATGGCAAACCTCCTCTGAATAAATCTTGCCAAGAAAACCCCATGATAGGTCTGTCGTAAGGTCACCATAAGTCAGAAGCGAATTGAAGGCATATGACAGCAACAAAATTTGGCCGTAGTCTTCAGATTGCTGAAGGTTTTCCAAGATATGATACCTGTTGCAGGATTTGTCTACCTTTCCTGAAATTCTAAACAGTTACTGAAACCTTCATGTGGGTAAAGAAGTTCTCAACACAGTGGTGCTGCTGATGATGATGATGATTGACCCTTTCTTCTCAGTCACCTACATGGCTCCTTGAAATTCCTTGTGCTGTTATTTAAATGGAAGTTCATGGACTGTGCAATGCTTATGATTAGCTGTGTGACTATATAATGATGCATAAATCTCCTGTTTAGTTTTCAGTCATTGGTATGTGATTGGGGGGGGGGGGAATGGTAGAGTGGCAGTGTGATATGGCTTCATCGATTCTGTAGTTAATTGGCCCAAGAAACAGGGAGATGGTTCATAATGACTTCTTAAAAATGGAGCTAGTGGGGTTCACTGGTTAACATGTTGGACTGGGATTTGGGGGTTTCAAATTCTAGCCCCCAGTGAGCCACTGGTTGATCTTGGGATCTTCCAGGCTGGCCTATCTCACAGAGTTGTTCTGAAGATAAAATGGAGGAGAGCACTGTTTGCCCCCACAAACTAATTGGAGGAAAGTTGAGATAGAAATGTAACTAAGCAGATTTCTTTCAGCTTCACATGTGTGAGAGTATTTGCATAGAACAGAAAAGCTCTTTTTGACTGAAACTCCCAGAATCCTCCCCTACCACAGAGCATACTAATGAGGGATTTGGGAAGTTTATAGTCAGAAACATGCTAACTTTTCCAAGCTGTGAGTGTCTGTTTTAAAGTATATCCATAGTACACAACTGCAATGCTGTACTATCATCCCATGTGCCATCCTGTGGAACCCTGGGATTTGTAGATTGATGAGAGGTACTCAGAATTCTCTGCCTCAGAGCTCCTAGTGGTGTAGTTCAGGGCAGGGAAATTCACCAAATTACAAATCCCAGTATTCCATAGTATGGAATCATGGCACTTAAAGTGATATCAAACTGCTGCAATTTTACCATGTGGATATAGGCATAAATTGCCACACATACTAAACATTCTTCCATTTCTCTTTTTCTTTCTTCCTTGCAGTCCTGGTACCTGGGATAAAACTCACAGCTTCCCACCATCAGCCAGACCGACCACCTGACCCCTTCCCAACTCTGTAACTTGGAAGCAGCCGCAATGCAATGCAGTTACTTCACCTCTGTGGAAGGGAAGATGAAAAGATACTGACAGCAAACAACTGCTTATATTCAAAAATGGCAAACGTTATGGTTGATCAACAAAGGCCATAACATTGTTCGGGGACATGGGGAGGAGGGGGATTTTTTTAAAAAAAAAGAAGAACACCTTAGTGACCGGTGTAATTTCTCGTATGGTGCTGGAAAAGTTTGGGCTTCATACTTTTTGAAGTGTTCATTTGGTAGTGTAAGCATTAGGGACACTGGGTAGTAGAGCTAGCCTTCTGGCTGCTTACTGACTTGCTGTTATAACACTTTCCATATGGCGCCTAACTGTTTTACAGTATTTTCACTGATTTTTTCCCCCATACAGGTGTGAGACCTCTTGAGAAATCACAAGGAACACACGTAAAAGATAACTTTCGTAGTAGCTGAATTCTACAATATAGAATTTACAGGACAGACCTGGGGCTTGGGTTTTGTTTTTTGTTTTCTTTTTCTGTAACATATCAATTTTTTAAAATTTTGCAGTCAGAAGTTAGTTAGATATGACATGAATCATAAGAGCATTATCAACAGTTTGATTTCCACCCAAGTTGCAGAGAAATATGAAAGATCAACCTACCGCTGTTCACATGAAATAGAAAAAAAAAGGTTGAAATGCTGCACTTACATAAAAGCATTTTTGATGATTTTTCAACAATTACATAAAATTCACTTGGAGATGGGGAAGTTGGTCTGTTTTGATAGAAACTGACAGAAGTCAATCAAAACAATCAAATTTTGAATTGAGAAAAGTGCAATTTCATTGGATAGCTAAATATCTTTGTAAGATAGAGATTGTTGAAAATTCTATTTTTGTTTTCCAAGTCCTATCACCCCAGGACTCTAAATTATTGGGGTAAAAAACAGCCTTGCAAGAAAAAAGGGGGGAGCTATTTTTGCTTTTTATGTTTTTTATTGTTAAACTTGTGTCCCTTTAAAAACTGAAGGAAATTTTAAAAAAACAGAATTTAATGGTGCTTTTACCACAATATGTTATCTACATTAAATGCTAATTAATCATTTTCTGTTATCAAAGCACATAATTAAAATTAAATCATAATATCTGTTAATTTTATAAGCTAAAAGTCACTATAATAAATTATGCCAATTCTGACAAATCATATGTGTTTCCGGCAATATAGGGTATATCACTTCTCAAAAAACCTTGGACATGACCCAAAACAGAAGTAGGTGTGTTTAAACCTGTTGAAACAAGCAGCTTTAAGCATGCCTCACCCTGGATTGGATTGTGGCCCTTGAGATAATAAGAGAGAGCTGTCCAGAAAGTAGAACACTTTTGTGTCCCTGAACTGGCTTTTTTATTTTCCTGGACTGCAAAGGCAGCAATACAGAAGCAAAATGCTGATTATACATCTTGTGCCAGTTCAAGGCAAGGACACTTGCTTCAAAAAAAAGAAAAAGAAAGAAAGAAGAGTGTGGACCCCAAATGTCCTGTATCTTATGTACAAAAAAGAAAAAGAGGAAAAGGAAAAAAAACAGCAAAAAATGCAAGTGGTTTTTTTTTTTTTTCTATCAGACAGCGGAGCACCCCTTTGCTTCCCATGCAACTTTAAGAAGGTTTCCTATATTATACATATATATACGTTCTGGTTGGCAAGTCTAGCTAATCAGAGAAAGTCTCTGCATGTTTTAGTGTTAGTAACTAATTTTTATATAGTTAATGTAGGGTAAAGTAGAGTGCATTAAGACACAATATTGTAATCCCTAATCCAGGCACTTGCCTTTAAACTATGTTTGTTCAGCCCTTCAGAAGGGTTTCTACTACTGTCCTATACAATCAAGTAAACTGAATTTCTTGGGAAGACACTTTGCTCCTCATCTTTTCCCTAAAACTAATTTTTTTTGTTTTGTTTTCTTGATTTGCACGAAACAAAAAAAAAATTCCATATCAATGTGCCTTGCCCTGGATAGCGATTATTTGTGGAATTGTTGCACATGTTCCTATATTGAAAGGGGTTTTTTTTTTCCCTAGTCAAGCATTTGGAGACACTTTTTTGTAAATGTGACTTTTATGTCAGCCATTGTCAGTTTCAGCATCTTAGAACTGAGTAGTATGTTAGTCGTTCCACAGATAGGGGTAGTGTTTTCTTGTCCTGTACGGTCAGTGGCAGTGCTATTCTAAGATCTGTAGATGCTAGATTATCAGTATTTTTGATGTTGCTGCATTTTGCATCTTATTTGGAGTCTTCCTTTTGTTTTGTTTTTAATTTTTTCCCAGATATATGAAAATATGCAATACCTGCTTATATCATGTAGAAGAAAAGCTTAGCAATTCTTAATTTTTCTTTGACTTTTTTTTTTTATTTGACCAAAGTCGGTGCTGCAATTGACGCAGTGTGTTTTAGGTGTTTGTCTTTGTACTTTTTTTGTTGTTGTGATTTTTTGAATGCACACGCAGGAAGGGCTCTTCTTAGAGAAGCAGTCAAACTGTGAAGCACTAAGCTGAACCCTGCTTCAAGCAATTTTTTGTTTTACAACTGTTCCTTTCACAAGCAAGCCTTAAAAAAAAAAATCCCTTTTTCTTCAGATCCCACACCCATTTTTATTAGCAGATTGCAATCAATCCACATTCAATAAAAAGTATATAATGCCCATTTTTATATGCACGTTTTTAAACTTCCAAGTTCTGAAAATTGTTTACTGGTTATTCTCTATTTAAAGAAAAAATGTTTTGGATTTTCATATATGTCAAATAAGTGGTTGAGTAGTCATTTGCTCTGTTGTATTGTGTGATTGTTAGTATTATGGTATCACATCCACTAGCCAGCATCTTTTGCCTTCCCTATAGCACTTAGCAGGGCATTACCTTATTAAGACATATGTGCACTAAAAAAAATAATAAAAATAAAAAAATTAGCAGCTTTCAGTGCTTCACAGTGAAGGGGAAAAAAAGCCTAGACAAACATTTTGTCAGAACCTTGCTATAAGCCAAGGTATTACCAGTAAATTGGTTGTATATACAACAAAATTGCACCCTTTTTTTAAAAAAAAAATACAAACTAAGCAAACTAAGCAATAGTTTGGGCAGATAGTTGTTTTTAGTAAGCATGTCGTAGTCATGACCGCAAAGAAAGAGAATCAAAGCTGCCCACTCAGAAGCGATGTAATTTGTATGTTGTATAGTTTTATTGATTACACTGATTTATTCTACCCTATTTTATAATGCAGGACTTTTGTAATGTTGTTTAAATGAGGAAAATTTCTGTCAAATTAGCTTAGTGGAATTTCTGATTGTTCGTTATAAAGGCAACATTCATAGAATTGCTTTTTTTTTTCCCCTTTGGGAACTGGATTTAAGTTTAAAACTTTCCTGTTTCCTTTTTGTATGTATTTAAATACAGTTATTTTTTTTCTTCTCTCAATAGTATAGCATATTCCTATGCTTGAGAAGTATAGGCTACTGAAGAACCATTGTAAATGGACATTACAGATATGCTGTATTTTTGAAGGTGTTTTATCATATTAAGTTTGAAGATGGTAAAGTTAGGGAATTCTGGATGGAATTGCAGAAAACGAATTGTTTTAAAGGCTTTAAATGTTAGGTAGGCGGTCAAGGGTGTTTACCAACAGGGGTTGTAAAGTATTAAAGACACTAAAATAAATCTTGGTTCATCTTATTATCATGCAGAAACACAGCAGTTCAGATCTGTTCAGGTGTGGAGAACAAACAGAGTTTTATTCCTCAAAGTAGAGCAGATAATGGAGATCTGAGGGGAGACAACTGCATGGGGTGTACAGTCTACAATAGAGAAATAATCCTGGGTCACACTTAGCAGTCAGATTCACATGCACATTCCCATTTCAAAATTACATTTCATCCTTTGTGCAAACAACTTTTCTTTCTGATCTTTTCTTTGAAAACTGATAGATGCACAACACCGACTTCTGCTCCCGTCTTCCACCTCATATAACATAAAAACAGTACCCCCTTGGAATTGACACTACTAGAAATGATTTTGTTATTCTCTTGACCCTTTTCAAAATAGGACTCTAGCTTTTTCTTATTCTGCACACCCCTGCAACATTGTAAGCATTCATCTTATTATATATATATATTTAAAATGATAGGCCAATATCACCCATGAGTATACCTTGTCTGTATTGTGAACTCTCCTCCTTCTCTTTAAAAAGTTGAAGAGTAAAGGAATAGAACCTTTTTCAGCTCCACAGTATTCAGTCAGCCCACAGGAATATGCAAATCCCTCTACCTAGTTTTCTTTCACTATATCCTTTTTGTTCCATATATTTTGCAGCTTTGTAGTAACAGTGTTAACATTCACCGTACACACACAACAAAAACCCCATAACATAACATAAAACTGCTTTTTTCCCATTGTTTCTTTTTAAAGAATGTCACTTATATATACTTTGCATTGTGTCTCTAGAAATATCTTCTTTTTAAAAAAAATTATTTTACTTTGGTAGAAGGCCTCAATAGAACAAACATTGCAAACCCCAACCAGCATGAAAATGGAAGGAGAGCTTCAATGGCACCTAAAAGAAATACATCTTTCATGAGATCTATTGGGGAAGATCTCATGAAGTGAACTCTGCCTACCAGGCAAGGTTTCCATTAAATCAAGCTTACAAAGCTAATTTTGTCTTGAAGTCAATGCATGTATTACTGTTTGACAGTAAAACCCAGCTATGCCACCATCAAGTCCAAGGCTGTGCAATAGTCTAATTAGTATCGAGTACATTTTCCTTTTATTTTTTCCAATAAAAAAGCAGTGGGATGAAAATTGCTTTGATATATAGCAGGTAACATTGAAGCTATTCCATAGCACTTAACTGTAGTGAATACTGTGTCACCAATTCTGAAATCAATTTAATGTTTAATGCAAATCCATTACATGGTGCTATTACAGGCTGGCAAAATGATTTACAAAAATGTGACAACTTGGGCTCAATTCACTCTGCTTTCCAACAATGTAAATGCATAGCAGTGTTTATCTGCATGAGAACTATGCACTAATATAAATCTGAAAAAAAGAAAGAAATATATCAACTTTGGTATCTAGTTTCCGTTTACTTCAATCCTTGCCTTTTTGGTCATTATTATAAATGCCAGCTTTAGGACAGAAAGAAAATATAAGAAAACCAGCATAATACCTGATATATTAAAAATGTAGTGCCTGTGAAATCTGTATTATATTGCTCTTCTGAAGTAAGATTTTTCTACACCAGTAGCCTTCGCTGTCTGTCAGAACCTTCTGATATAGGTGATGTAAAATAACCGTACAATATTAATGCATGCTATTCCATAATGCTTAGTGAGCTGTATGAATATTACTCAAAGTTATGTTAGTCTTTTTTTTTTCCCTGACTTGGTTCTTGTCAGATAGGTTTAAAGATATTTCACTGAGAACACAATTTCTGGTGTTTTTTTTCCCTTGATTTGGGGTGTTTTCAGTATTTTGGAGATAATACATTTAACTTAAAATTCAGTATTATTTGTGGGGGGCATTCTTTGTTCTTGAGGGCAGGCATGGGGTTTGAATTTTTTTAAAAAAAATCTCTGCCTGGTGGGGTTTGTTTTGTTTTGTTTTGTTTGCTTAAAGCATCCATAAGAACTCTTAAGAGCTCAGAAGAAAAACAAGACATCACTGTTTCAAAGTAAGGGACAATTCTCAAACTTGGAACTGACCTTGAAAGTGGTTTCTCAATGGACAATATTCAAACCAGGTACCCATGCTTGGCCCTTCTTCACACCAGACCTCCTTACATTAAAACAAACTGTTTAAGAACTTTTAAAAACCCAATCTCATATGGCTATTTAGTTTCGTGCACTGTTGCATTTTTTTTTTCTTCAAAACTCTGTATAAACTTTGGGCCCGATTCATGAATGGTCACCAGGCATTAACATAGGATTGTGGTGTATATTTTATATGCAAATTTGAGAACTTTTTTCTTTCTATATAAGGCAAATATAACTTCACCACATTGTTCTTACCAATATTTCATGTCCACCCAAAGCACTACAAGGAGGCAGAACAAGACTTGGTGGCCATCTTCAGTATGTGCATCACTTGATACGAAGGGAAAAAATTCCCGAGGTAGTACTGATTTGCCAAGAGCTTCTTTAATTCTGCACTCCGCACAGATATAAGAGTTTTACTGTCTTGCTAAGCAAAATATAATTCTCTTGGCCATAACAAAATCTACTAGATTTTGTGGCGGGGGGGAGGGGTTACACTTGTTTTATGACCTTCTAGTGCAAAGCAGTGTGAAAGAAAACATTTACAAGTCAGTATTAGATATTTCTTTATTCAATCATGCCACTCAATCATTGCCTGGCAGGCCTCAAATCAGTGAACTATTTTTTTCCCAAATGGAAAGGGAGAATAAAAGAACTTATGTGGAAAACCTGAGGCGTGAGAAGTTTGGCAATTCAGTGTAGAGGAATCATTCCATCTCAGTGTGGTCTTAGAGAGCACAAACATTAAACAGAGCAATGTAGCTAAGAGGACAGTCTCTCACCTGTACCTCCATTTTTCTTGCTGCTCTAAGAAGGCAGGAAAGTGTGGTTTGCAGTTATTTTGCAGAATTGTACAATGTGTTATTGTGGGAATGTCCACAATATATATGCTGTTGGCTTCTTTGCACAATTAGAGATTTACCAGCTCACTTGCTCAGTTCTAACAGATAATCTTGATTATATTTTTCAATTTGGTGAAACAAAAGCACTTCCAATAGATGTGGGAAAGATCTGCTACAAAATCACTTAACCCCTATGTTAATACCCCTGTGTCTCCACTTTTTATGAATTGGGTCCCTTGTGCCTCTAGTATCTTTGTATTGACTCTCATAGTTACCATTTTAGTTTTACTGTGTTCTGTAAAAATTTGCAATTGGTTGAGAATCACTGTGGGCATCCATTCTTTCTTTTTTTAACTAAATCTCTGCAGGTTTTTTGAGCTGGTGTGGATTAGTTTAACACTTGTATTCAACCATTAGTGCTACCACCCTCTCACATTACAATACGATTACTGGAAGCAAGTACTGCATTTCCTATGCAACAAAAAAGGAAAATAAAAAATTGCTAATGCTAACAAGTTCTGGTTTTCTTTAGTCTCAATGATTATACAAGCTGTTGCTTGTTTTCAGGTTGTTTATCATTTAGGGCAACTCTAAGGCAAACCTATCATGGGTTTTCATGGCAAGATTTGTTCAGAGGAGATTTGTCATTGCCTTCCCCTGAGACTGAGAGTTTCACTCCATGGCCAAGTAGAGATTCAGACGTGGGGCCTAAGCAGACTGCCAGAAATAGTGCACATTAAATTGAGGCACTGCCCTGGCTCAGTGCTAGGGAATCATGGGAACTGTAATTTATTGTGACACCAGAGCTCTCTGACAGAGAAGGCTCAATGTCCCAGAAAAAAATAAAGTTCCCATGATTCCCTAGCACTGAGCCAGGGCAGTGCCTCAATTTAATGTGCACTATTTCTGGCAGTCTGCTTAGGCCTTTAGTTTCCCATTGTACTAGTACAACACGCAAACCACTACACCATGCTGGCTCTGCATACAGAAGTACCTTCATGTTTTTATGGAACTGATGAAACAGCCTAATTTCACATTTTTTCTGTTAGTTGGAGCACTACTTAAATATTGTGGTGAGAAAGGACTCTGTAAGAGTACTGTAGTAGTAAGACTGACTTCACAAACTGAAATAACAATACAAATATGTTACATTTCAGAGAATCTCAGTATGAATTTTTAGTGGGGTATATTCTATCTCATCCTTAAAGATATGGGAATGCCAACACATCTGATAGTCCTAATGAGGAATCTATACTCAGGACAAGAGGCTACTGTCAGAACAGATCACAGAGAAACAGAATGGTTCCTAATGGCAAAGGAGTCAGACATGGCTGCATCCTATCATCCCACCTATTCAACTTATATGCGGAATATATTGTAAGGAAAGCAAGCTTGGACATGGAAGAGGGGGGAGTGAATATAGGAGAAAGAAATATCAACAATCTGAGATATGCTGACAACACCATAATACTAGTAGAAAACCTCACAGACCTGGAACACCTACTAAGGAAGATCAAAGAAGAAAGTGCAAAGGCAGCCTTACTGTTGAACATAAAGAAAACAAAAAATAATGACCACAGAGAACTTACACAAACTAGACAATGAGGAAATAGAAATAGTAAAAAAGTTCTCATATCTGATTGATCAGAATGGGGATTGCAGCCAGGAAATCAGAAGAAGATTAAGAACTAGAACTAGAAAAGATCCTAAAATGCAAAGACATAAAACTCAGCACAAAAGTCAGAATCATACAAGCCATCGTATTCCCTATTACCATGTATGGATGTGAGAGCTGGACAGTCAAGAAAGAAGATAGGAGGAAAATCAACGCATTTGAGGTGTGGTGCTGGAGAAGAGTGCTGAGGATCCCATGGACAGCCAAAAGGACAAACAAATGGGCCTTAGAGCAGATCAAGCCAGAGATATCCCTAGAAGCCAAGATGACAAGACTTTGTCGTACTTTGGACACATCATGAGAAGGCATGAATCACTGGAAAAGATTTGATGTTAGGAAAGGTGGAGGGAAGTAGAAAGAGAGATGGATGGACTTTATTAAAAAGCCCATGGATATGAGTTTTCATGAGCTGATCAGAGCAGTGGAGGATGGGGGGGGCTGGAGATGTCTCATCCATAGGGTCGCCATGGATTGAGATCGACGTGAAGGCAGTTAACAACAAAAATATTCTATCTGAGGTTTCAGTCTTGAGGAAGGTTTTCAGGTCCACAGACTATACCTATGGTATTAAGAGCTCTCTATCACCAAAACAGAATGCAACAGTGGACTTCTCAACCCAATATTTGAACTCTCAATTCTCCATGCTTATTTCACCTAGTGTACAAGCTACAACTAGAATTCTGCTTTCTATGGCTGACAAATAAATGCTCAAGCACTGGGAATGTGACATGCTACCATCTCATTGTACCATCCTTAGCACTACCAATGGATTTCTGTCAAACCTAAACTAGCATGGTGTAGGCTACAGTATGCAAAGGCCTGGGGAATATATTTCAGTCTCTGACACAGTCCCAGGAAACCTATAGGAACTTAGGGGGGTTGCAGACTGCCAGAAATAGTGCAAATTGAGTCCACTTTTAGGGTTAGGGTTAGTGCTAGGGAATCATGGGAATTTTTTTTTGTTTTGTTTTTTTAGACATTGAGCCATCTCTGTCAGAGAGCTCTGGTGCCACAATAAAATACAGTTCCCATGATTCCCTAACCCTAACCCTAAAAGTGGACTCAATTTGCACTATTTCTGGCAGTCTGCAACCCCCCTTAGTTTAGCCACCACTGCAAAAATGTTCTTACCTTGTTGCCACATAATAAACCTCTCCTGAGAAATAATACTCAGAATAATGCCAACAACAAATCATAAGGCACAATCAGTTTGGTATGGAGGAAGTTTACCTTAAGATATTTTGATCCCAAGCCAATCTTGAGTTGCTACTCAAGCCTGTGGGAATCTCTGCAAAGGATCATAACAGGGTCAACAAGATGAATTGTTTCTCAAGAAGCCTCCTTCATCAACAAAAAAGGTGTGCCCAATTGTTCATATTCACAGCCAGGTCAGGCTTATCCTGATAAGAGGACAGGTAGTGTTACATTTTCCCTTATCAAATGCCTGCATAATTCAGTCTATTAAAAATCTCCTTTTGTAAAGTTAATCATGACTTCCCTATTTATTTGCAGATACAAATTCTATATCTAAAAATAGTGTTTGACATCTTTGAATACTAAATTTCCATTTTATTTAAGACTGATTTTTTTGCTTGTTATGCAGAGTTCTGTCTATGATACCTTGTTGGAAGTACTATCTTTCATGGAAGGAATAGATCTCTTATGTTCAAAGAGATTCTGTCTGTCTTCTAGAAGCATATGATGTGTGGAAAGTGAGAGCAAATAGATTGGTTCCATACATTTTCTATTAGCAGGAGCACTACTAAAGACTGAAGTTCCTGTTGGTGGTAAGATGAGCTTTAACTTTTCTTGAGATTCAACATAAGTCTTGCAGTTGCTCTTCTCCTATTTTACATCTCCTTTAATCTTGCCACATTAAAAAAAAATCAGATTTTGATTAAAAAAAAAACAATCATTGCTTTTATTTAAAATATATATAAATCAAACTGATTTGTTCAGTTTGCATAATCTGTTAATAACACAGAATGAAAATAAGACAGCTATATACCTAAGATAAAGAAGAATTATAATAAGGCTTCTGTTTCTATTCTTAACCAATACTGGAGTAGCTGATGTGTTGTAGTCATGTGCTTTTAAATTTACTCTGACTTATGGCCTCTCTATCATAGGTTTCCTTGGCAATATTGATTCAGAGTAGGTTTGACATTGCCTCCCTGTAAGATTGTAACTTTCCCAAGGTAACCCAGTGGGTTTCAATGGCTAAGCAAGGATTCAGACCCTGGTCTCCTCAAGTCCTAGCCCAAACCAAGTCCTACCATGCTTGCTCAGTATCTTTGAGTACCTTCCATATTCTACCATTGGCACCATTGGGCTGGGATAACCTACTTTTCATTGTAGTAATATGCTTTTCTGTGTTAAGAGATTGGCAGGATGCAGAGCACAAACAAATATTGCAAAAAGAGATATGAATATCTCCAACACAAGAAATCCTCAGGGGTTATTTTTAGAAATCTAGATCCAATATCAAATGCATGGTTTAAATGATTTCCCCATGCACACCTTTTGCAGACTTGTGGCTGCAAAACACAGAACGATTTAAGTTCCCATTTTATTTCTATTTACAGTCAGGAACAAATCATACCCATCCACCCCCACTCCAGACAACCATGGCCTCAAATTGCAGCACCCCAGCAAGATAAGATTAAAACCAGGAACTTGCTCAGCATTTTGCTCTATGATGAATGAGCCTGGCTGAAACACAGAAGAAGCTGTGCATTTTCACCTCTGCCCTATCAGGTAGCTTCATTCAAGACCATATCTCTGGAAAATATGGTAACAGGTGTCACATTGGCTGCTCATGGAAGGCGACTTACTTCAGAATTACAGCTGCAGCTTTAGCATATAATCACCCAGACACTTTGCTACTTTGTGTGAACAAAACTGCCAAGAATCACTGTAAAGTAAGAGATTTAAGACTGTACTCTTATGGATGTAAGAGATTATAATAGATTAGGGGCCTCATGTGTAGATGCACACAGATAGATAGATAGATAGATAGATAGATAGATAGATATTAAAATCTGTATGGGTTATACAAATTGTTATACAAAAAACCTTATTTGGAAGTACAAATAGCATGTAATAAATGCTTCAAACTTGTAGAAATGGTTATACATACATAGAAAAATCAGAAGGTTATACATAGTAGGCTATACATAGTAAAATCAGAAAGTGATGAGCTGGGAGCCAAAGTTTGGTATGTCCCAAACATTGTCGACAGCTAAACATTGACTTCCTTCCTTGCACTTTGCCAAGAAGATGAGAGTGGAATATTTTCTCCCCCATTCAACACTCTCAAGCAACATAAGAGCTAAGAATACAGTCAACTTCATATTTCCCCACAAAAGACAGGAAAAGCACTGTATCATCTCTTTTCCTCATCTTCCCCAGTAGAACTGGGCATGTTTTCCAGGAAAAACCTGTTGGTGGTGGAGGACAAGGAGAGGAGGGGCACCTCATCCAAGAGTACAGTAAAAGGTAATAATAAGCATCGGTTAAGCTAAGAAAGAGATGTACCAGTAGACCTTACCGCTCAACTTTGGCTGTGACCACTAAACTAGTGCCCCCGCTTCCCTGTGTACTTCTTTTCACCCCAACACTATAAATCCTGAGCCACTACAATTGCCAGTTATTGGTGATGTGCAAGAGTGGCCCCTTGCCCACTTACAATCCCATGTGAAATGATAGTTTTGTTTTGTTTATTTAAAGCGAGAAAATGAAATTCTTGACCCTGAGGGAATTGCTTGGACATGACAGGCAAACACCAGACAGGTGGAATGTAAGTTTCTATATACTGTAAATAAAATACATGAAATCAATAGGCCTTAAGACTGCATACTCTCCAATATATCATAGATGAAAACGGATACGTGTGGCCAAGCAACATCAAAGTGTGGTCAAGACAGCAACAGTTATAAATGAAGAATGAACAGGCTAGGAGAGGCAGTAGCAGATTGCTTTTGCCTGCTCCAAATGGGATGCGGCAAGATTCTGCCTATTTTCCTCCTCTCTCGCCTGCTGAGCTAAATGAATTTGCAACAATAAATTCTGTTTGCAACAATGGCAGTAAGCTGACAAGAGGGGACAGTAGGAGGAAAAGAGTGAAACTAATAATTTAGAAGCAGCTGAAAAAAACAGGACAATAGAGGATGAATTGAGACTGTCACTGCCAAATCAGGAAAGTTGGAAGTTACAAAACCCTGAGATTGAGATGGACCCTGAAACCCTCATCCTCAGTACCATTCATCCTTCTCCAGTCTGGGTACTGTTATCCAGTACTATTTCGGCTTTCGAAAATTGCCTCCATCCAGATATTTTGGAATATGCCTCCCATTTCCCTGACCATTGGCTCTTTTCTGCCTGGACTAATTGGAATTATAATCTATCACATCTTCAGGCATCCAGGCTGGAGAAGGCTGCTCCAAAGGTCCCAAGAGAGAGAGGAATTTAAGGGGATTTTTTAAAAAAACAAAACACACCAAACTTTCTTTTGGTTGATGCATGGTGTGCTTAGTCAAGAATGACACCAAAGGAAGCATCTCCTCAGCTCCCAACCTGACAATGCTAGTATCCTTTCAGACAAAAACCCATTGAAGGCAAACATTTGACCTAGGAACACTGCCCTGGCTCAGTGCTAGGGAATCATGGGAACTGTAATTTATTGTAGCACCAGAGCTCTCGACAGAGAAGGCTCAATGTCTTAGAAAAAGATACAATTCCCATGATTCCCTAGCACTGAGCCAGGGCAGTGCTTCAATTTAAAGTGGACTCAATTTGCACTATTTCTGGCAGTCTGCAAAGGCCCAATGAGAAATCCCCAGTTCTAGATGAATTTCTCCAGTTCTCCAAAAAAAAAAAAAAAAAAAACCCTGCTGGGCTCTCTTCAGCACAAGCACACAGCACAACAGAAGAAAAGGCAGCATATCTCTTTTGCAGTAACCAGCTGCTCTAAAAAGGAAAACATAGTTCTTGCACAAAATGCCCATTCCCGTTCCTCTCAGTCCTCAATGATGAGCAGGCTCTAAGATACCACAAGGGGTGTATCCACACTGCAAAATTAAATTAGTTTGACACTACTTTAACTGCCATGCTTCTATACTACAAAATCCTGGGATCTGTAGTTTGGCAAGGCACCAGAGCGCTCTAACAGACCAGGCTAAAATCCTCGCCAAACTACAAATCCCAAGTTTCTGTACGATAGAGTCATAGCAGTTAAAGTGGTGTCAAAGTGCTTTAATCCTGCAATGTGGATACACCCAAGGTTCTTTGTCACTTTTACTGCATGCAGTGTGCCTTGCAAAGTTACCCATTTTGGCACTTCTAGCGTTACCTACTTGCTCTCTGCCCATCACTGTTGCTTCACTTAAGCGGAGACAAAAAACCTCTTCAAGCTACCAGACTCCAAGATTGTGGGTCCTTCCTCTTTTTCACACACACCTTTCTCAGCAGACAAGGGAAGGCCCCATCCAAGGCAGGTAAAGAAACCCTGTCCCAGAGCTTTGCTTATGCTAAAATTCAAATTCACTTCACATTCTTCACCCTCTCACCTTTCCCACCTTTTTCAACTGCGCTGGCACTCTCCGGGATCTACAAACTGTGGGTAAGACCAATCGTTATTTGATGATGATGATGATGATGATGATGATGATGATGATGATGATTTATAACACGCTTTTCAACAAAGGGCAGAACATCAAACATGTATAATCAAAAACAGACAATAAAACACAGACAATAAAAATGCTAAAATAACATGCTTATTTATTTATTTATTTATTGTTTCTGGAAAATTGTTGTAACTTTGAAATGTCATAAATGGGGGGGGGGGGGTGTAATGCAAATTGAAGCTCACCTGTGGCTGTGCTGCACAGGGGATAAGCTACTTGCTAGAAATATTCCCAACATCCTTAGAAACATTTCATTTACTTTAGATATAGTAGATAGAAACTAAGTTACACATACTATGATTCCCTCAGGGTCAAGAACTACTACTAGTAGTAGTGCCGCTTTTGTTTCTGCTTCTCCTTCTCTCTTTTAAGCAGAACAATTACTTTGTTTGGGATTTTGGGGTGCAAATAGCTTTTCAAGGAGGTTGGCAGCATTCCCCGTCTTCTGCCTTCTGTGACTAGATTTTCTTTTCAGAAATCTATGAAAATCAAACACAGGCCCAGGAACCTAAGGAGCTCTGAACTTTAGAACAGTCTGACAAGAGTTTCAAACAGAGTCAAAGGACACTTCTGTCCATTTATTCAGAGAATTAGGAAATGGTACAGCCTTAAATCCAGGGATTCCTGAGGATGAATGTTTGATAGGACTGGATTTGCTCCTCAGCTGTCTACTGACATTCCTTTTTCCAAAAAGTACCTTGTAGGAGAGGATTAATTTGAAATACTGATGTGTAATTCATCTTTGTGCCATTCTTTCCCATGTTCATGAAACCAATATGGATCACAATGAATAACTACTACAGTTCCTGGGTGGGAACTATCTGGTACTCTGATCTATTCAGAGAACTCAAGTGATCCCAGCTTGTCTATTTCACAATAAAATATTTTATTCATTTAGGCTCTGGAATAGATTTTCCCCAAATTTTCAGCATTGGTGTAGCAACTGTTTCTTCTTTTACATGGTGATTTTTTCTCTTAGAGAAAAATCTAAACATTTCTTTCCTGGAACCACACCAAGACTCCAGTTGCAGCCTCTGATCAGATTCTCCAATGCTGTTTGTTCTGTGTACTAACACAGGTCCCACTTTCTTTCGCCTAGCCATAAGTTCTATTGTGATTGACCCTGGGCTCTTTCAGACAGGGCAAATATTTCAAGAATTTACAGCATTTGTTGTAGTAGTTCTCTCTCCCTTACTCTCTCTCTCTCAATCTCTCTTGCTCTGCACAGAGAGAGAGAGAGAGAAACTCCCTTATCCAAAATGCTTGGGACCAGAGGTGCTTTGGATTTCAGAATTTTTTGGATTTTGGAAAGACTGTATTTGCATATACTTTCTTCCAATATGGGACCTATGGTGGCTTAAAAGAACAAATCAAAAACAATAAAAACCACAAAAGTTTTTTTTAATTCCATAAACAATCCAATTATAAAAAAAACTAATTAAAACAACTAAAAATACATTCCAAAGCATAATATATTTTGAGCTTCTCTTATCCAAAATTCTTGAGACCAGCTGGGTTTTGGATTTTGGAATACCTGTTATTTGTATATATCAGGGGTAGGCAACCTTTTTGAGCCAGGGGCCAGGTTGCTGTCCTTCAGACAATTGGGGGGCCGAAGCACCATAAATAAATAAATAAATAAATAAATAAAATATGCATGCACACTCTCTCAGCCCCAGAAAAGCCATGGCAAAACCCCTGTGGAGATTTTGCCAAGAAAACCCCAAGAACAAGTAATAACAACAACAATCAATATCATCATGGTGGGCGTGGATGGTGGTGGCGGGGGGGGCGGCGGTGGCAGGACCGGCCTGGGGCTGGTCCAAAGGCTTCGGGGGGACGCATCTGGCCCCCGGGCCTTAGGTTGCCTACCCCTGGTATATATGTACATAAGCAGTTCATCTTTATTACAGTCATAGACCAGCACAATGTACATAATGAGGTATCTTGGAAATAGGACTCAAGACTAAACACAAAATTAATTCATACAGTGGGCCCTTCCTATACGTGGGGGATCCATTCTGGACCCGCACCCCACCCCGCATATGGGAAAAATGCATAAGCTTAAATCCAATTAATTTCCATGGCAGCACGCTTCCATGTGCAGCAGCACATGCATGCCTGTGGTGCACGCATCATTTTGTCCTCCCAGGTTTGCCATACATGTAAGCTCAAATTTGCATACGGCAGGGGATGCGCTGTATTTCATATACACTTAGCCTGAAGGTAACTTGATACAATATTTTAAATAATTTTGTCCGAACAAAACATATTTTGTCCAAATACTCAAATATATATCTGAACAACATTCCTGTTGTCTTGGGCTATATTCAGGCATGTGCCAGTACCAGCTGAAAAATGTTACCCCACCATTGAGTGGGTTTCTTTTTGACTTTGACACATGTGGGAATCTTTCTCTTCTCCTTTTTATTTTTTCCCCTTATAGTATTAGAGTGCAACACTGAATCATTTAAGGACACTTCTGCATTATAACACTATAATGCTAAAGTTGTGTGTTGTTTTTTTTAAAAAAAATAATCAGAGAAAGGTTTGCCCTTTAAAACATTTTGCTCCTCAAAACATAGGACCACCTCAGGAAACCACTCCTCACTTTAAAAAACAAAACCTGTGAAAGAGCTCCCGTGTGATGTAGAAATGTGGCGTCTTCATTTCTTTAATAAAACCAGCCCCCACAGTATATTTTATTTGTAGTCAATTAACAAAAAGCAAAATTTACACTGACTGCCATACTATTAAAGATAATCCAAAGTCCCTTGTCTGAGCTACATTTCATGTGTTCGTGATATATGAGCTCCAAACTTTTGCATCATCTTTCAAGCTTATTGATTTGAAATGATATCCTGAGGGATCTCATGAATGCCATTAAGAATTTTAAAAGAAACAGCCTTTTAAATTCATGTTATGAGCATATTGGGCTATTTAATCTCTTCCTCAAAGTGTAAATGTTTCTGACGATATGGGAGGAAAGGCAATGGGAAAGCATTATTAAAAGAGTGGGTTAGTTTAATGCCTTTTATCTGCCAAAGTCAAGCCAGTGCTGGAGATATTTATTGGTTCAGTACTTCAGCAACATGGTATTAATTGCCTCTGAGTGTTTTGATAGGTAGTTAGCACAAGGGTATTAATGAAAATAGCACCACTTCATTTTAAAATTAACTACTTGGCCATTGAGCAACATGAGCTGATAAATTATGGCAATAAATTTGAAATGGAGATTTATGTAATCATAACTCAAATTCTATTCCGTAGGCGCACTAAGATGAGGCTGTGTGATAACTTCAGTATAATCTTCCTTCTCACTTACTTAGAACAAAGGCCATATTTTAAAGGATTCATTCACACTAGGCTTAACCCTGAGCACTAACTTTTCCACCATTCCCTGCTCTCCTTGTCTAGCTTGCTCCTCCATAACAGTGCTAACTTCAGTTACACATAGGCAGTTACAGGAACAGTATATTTCTCTTTGCTAACCAAGCAAAGTATGGTTTGCATTTGAAAAGTGCATTATTTGCCCTCACCCCCCTCAACATAAAGAACAGATAAGAAAATGCAAGGCAAGCAAACACCCATTTACCTTAGCAGTGAAGATGAGGATAGCTTTCAAAGTGAAAAAGCTCACTCTCTTGTAATGAACCTACTATGACTTTAGAAGGAAGAGGCCCAGAAAGTTTGTCTAGGGCACTCTGAACATGATATGAACCAATGTATGAATCAAACACTAATACTGAACATTATTTCTGTTGCCTAGGTTTTGTACCAGGTGTGGTAAAGTTATGGAGGTATCAGGTGTTCAGTCCCTTAACAAGGTGCTAACTATTGAAGATTGCATTTCTCTTGAACAGCTGCGTTCTCAGCTTCTTCTAAGGACCTTATCACACGCTGGCCACGAAGCGAAAAGCAACCGAAATAAGAATAAATCCAGTACTATACCGAAATGAACCGAAAGAGCCCCCGCAATACGTAAATGGCTATCACACGCAATTACCATCATTGCGCATTTATCACGCTTCCCGGAAAGTGCATCCTGGATACGTATTTGCCGTTCACACACATGTTACAAATTCCCATAAATAACCAAGCAATGATGTTCTAGCACATGTGCAGAAATATTGCTTTCCCACCAATCCCTGGTCGCGCGTTGGAACAGAGAGGACCATGTTTACCTGTTCCGTTTGTTGCCCGATCAAAACAGGAAGAACACGTCATAAGATGCTTCCTCACAGATCCATGGGAAATAGCTCGGGGAACCATGGGTCATGACGGGGAAATGCTTCACAATATGTATTGCCTGTTCATATGCATTTCGGACCCGCGGTAAATGCGCAATGATTCCGGTTGCACAATTGTACTTCCCAAAGAAACTGAAATTCAAAAGATCTCAATTCGTTTCAGATTCGTTCAGGGTTCTGTCGGGGTTCTGTGCAGTTCTGTGCGACGTCATGTGTAAACACGGAAAAATAATACGTATTAGGTTGGGATTTCTTTTGGATTCTGTCTGCTTTAGACCCCGTGTGATAAGGTCCTAAGACTGTAGCAGACTCATTGCTCAGGAATGAACCAGAAGTCTGAAGAGGGCCTTTGCTTCTCCCACAAAGTAAGTGTGGGTTTTTCTCCAAATATTTAAAGGGCTTTAGGTCTTTGGCAATGTAAAATTAAAATCTAGAGAACTGCAAAGTCACAATGTGTGTGTGGTGTGTGTGACTAGGCCAGGACATGTAGATAAATGTCCTTGAGGTGGCCAGACACCAAGATGTGTGTTGTATACTGCATCTGTGATATGATATGTATGACTCAACATTATGAGGTAATGCATTATGCCAGGGGTCGGCAAGTTTTCCTTACCTGGGGCCGGTCCTCTGGTCCCCAGGTCTTCCGCGGGCCGAGGGTGGGGGTGGTGGGGGAATGGCGGTACGCGCACTCATGCATGCGCGTGTGCAATATGCCAGAAGTACTGTGCATGCACGCGCATGCTCGCTCGTGCATGCGCAGTACTTCCAGCGCACTGCGCAAACGAGTCGCGGCCACCATTTTGGAAAACAGTACGCTGGAAGCATGCGCAATACACCGGAAGTTCTGTGCTCGCGCATGCGCAGTACTTCCAGCGCATGCGCAATCGAGTCGCGGCCACCATTTTGGAAAACAAAATGGTGGCATGCGGTGGTGGCAGTACCGGCCTGGGGCCAGTCCAAAGGCCTCGGGTGGCCGGATCTGGGCCATAGGTTGCTGACCCCCTGCATTATGCCATGGACTGGAGAGTTGCAGCAGCCTAGGATGTATATATATATATATATATATATATATATGGCTGTGTCTAATGTAACCATTTTAGGATTATTGTAGTGTGGGTTATCGTTGAGTAGATTGTTGTTGAGCTGCTGGAGTTAGAGCTGCTGAGAGCTACTGTGAGTACTGAGAGGAACTCTCTCTGTTCAGTTCCTTCTGTTTATAGTATCTCCTTGTCACCTGTAAATAAATATCTTCAAAAGGTGGGGTTCTCTAAGGGCCCTTTCATACTACACAATTATAGGTTTTAACTGTCATGGCTGCATTCTAGGGAGTCCTGGGTTTGTAGTTTAGCAATGCATTAGAGAAGAATCTAAATTTTGAATCTAGTTTCTGGCTGAGAATCTAAATGCTCCTCCCTAAACTGCAAACTCCAGGATGCCATAGGAAGTTGCCTCAGCTGTTAAAGTGGGTCATTTAACTCATGAAAACCAGGATATGTGTGGTCAAGCAATATCAGAGTGTGGTCCACATGATAAATGGTATAAATACTGTCCAAAAGTTCACAGATGAAAACTATGATGTGTGTGGCCAAGAAACAGTGGAGAATGGCCAAGACAGCAAATGTTATTAAAGAGGAACTAGGCAAGGTTACAGCACTTTGATTTTGCCTAAGCCTACTGGGAAGGGCAAGATTTTGGGCCCTCCTCTCCTGTTTCCCCTGCTGAGTTAATGACTGTATGCCACCTTGGATACCACTCTGGGAGAAAGGCATGTTATAAATACAGTAAACAAATAAAGTACAAACTATGTGCAGCAATTGAAGTAAGCCAAGGACAAAAGAGGAAAGTGGGATGAGAGAAATCGGCACATTTTAAAAGCAGCTTAAAAAGTGGAATAACAGAGGATTAAGGGCCTTTACAGACTGCCAGAAATAATGCAGCTTGAGGCCACTTTAACTGTCCTGGCTCAGTGCTAAGGAATCATGGGAACTGTATTTTTTTCTGAGACATTGAGCCTTCTCTATCAGAGAGCTCTGGTGTCACAATAAACTACAGTTCCCATGATTCCTTAGCACTGAGCCAGGACAGTTAAAGTGGCCTCAAGCTGCATTATTTCTGGTAGTCTGTAAAGGCCCTAAAGTCAGACTGTCTCTGCCAAACTGGGACAGGCAGAGGGTATGTTATTAATGAAGAAGAACACACAAGCTATGAGGGTCTGCAACAGTTTGCTTTTGCTTGTCCTTGCAAGAAAGGACAAGATTCTGCCCCCTCCTCTTCCCTCTCCTCAATTAATTGTGTGCAAACTATTTTTGAACTTTGGACTGAGTTCGCAACAACTGAAGTACGCTGAGAGGAAAGTGGGAAATAGAAAGCGAAGAGAGAAATTGGGACATTTTTTAAGACGCTGAAAAAGTGGGAAGACAGATTAAATGAGACTGTCCTTGCCAAATCAGGATAGTTGGTACATTATGGTGTGAGCATGAGACACAGAGAGAGAACAATAGTGGTAAACATACCCTGGTATTTGTGCTTGGTGCTATCATTTCTGATGGGATGGAGTGAGGCAATACCTCATAGCAATAGATGCAGCAAAAAATTCTTTCTATGCTGCATGTATTGCATCTGCAGAGTCTTGTCCAGCAGAGCTGTTCAGGGTGTTTAAGGAATTAACTCAGGGGCTAAGCAGACGGGCGACCGTGGGCCGCCCTGGGAAGCTGCGCCGCGGGACCGAGGCATCCCCATGCCTCGATCCTGCAGCGCAGCTTTGCCGCCCCTGAAAGGAGCGCTAAATCAGCGCTCCTTTCACAAGTCAGCGAAAGTGCACCGCAAAAGGTTGCAGCGCACTTTAGGCGACTTTTCCGCCACAGCGTTTGCAAACGCTGTGGCGGGAGGTCCTCCTCGGAGTGCCGGCCGTGTGGAGGGCCAGCTGCTCCGAGGACGACCTCGGGAGGGGGAGGGGGCGCAGAGCATGCGGCTGCCCCTCCCCTTTCCTGCCCCCAAGACAGCCTTTTTAAGCCGTCTGCTTAGGCCCTCAGTTGGAACCAACTAAAGCCTGCTGTGATGTGTTTAATGACTTTTTTGTAGATAAATGGGGGTTGCAGACTGCCAGAAATAGTGCAAATTGAGTCCACTTTTTGGGTTAGGGTTAGGGAATCATGGGAACTGTAGTTTATTGTGGCACTAGAGCTCTCTGACAGAGATGGCTCAATGTCTAAAAAAACAAAACAAAACAAAAATTCCCATGATTCCCTAGCACTAACCCTAACCCTAAAAGTGGACTCAATTTGCACTATTTCTGGCAGTCTACAATCTCTCAGATAAGGGTTGATCTGGATGCGGGCATTACAACAGAAACAGTAAGAGAGATGTCCAGTGACTGATGTCCAGTAAATACCGATGAATACTGATTCATCGGTATTTATAAATACCGATGTCCAGTAAATACTGATGAAGTGGACAAGATTCTTGAAAGTGTAAGGAAGACAACATGCTCTCTCGATCCTTGTCCATCATGACTGACCGCCCAGGGAGGTGATGCAGTAAAAACATTATTACAATTTATAATCAATGCATCCTTCAGGGAGGGAAAATTTCCATCTAATTTAAAGCTAGCAGTGCTATCAGTATACTGATGACACCCAAATCTATTTCTCTATGTCTCCAACTGCTGTAGTGACTAAGGATGGCATTTCTCCTCTGGATGCCTTCCTTGGGTCAGTAATGGGCTGGATGAGGGAAAACAAACTCAAGTTGAATCCAGAGAAAACAGAGGTACTCGCGACAGGTACCCCAAGTCCGGGGATGGAGTTTTGCCAACCAGTCCTGGACGGGATCACACTTCCCCTAAAGGACAAAGTTCACAGTTTGGGAGTACTCCTGGACTCATCTTTACAGATGTTATCTCAAGTAGATGCGATCGCCAGGAGTGCCTGGTACCAACTTTGGTTGATTCGCCAACTGCATCCCTACCTGGACTGAAAGGACCTTGAAGCCGTAGTACTTGCACTGATAATCTCTCATTTAGGGCCTTTTCAGACTGCCAGAAATAGTGCAAATTGAGTCCACTTTAACTGCCCTGATTCAGTGCTAGGATATCATGGGAACCGTAGTTTATTGTAGCTCTCTGACAGAGAAGGCTCAGTGTCTCAGAAAAAAAATACAATTCCCATGATTCCCTAGCACTGAGCCAGGGCAGTTAAAGTGCACTCAATTGCATTATTTCTATCAGTCTGCAAAGGCCCTTAGATTTCTGTAGTGCACTCTACATGGGGCTACCTCTGTACCAAGTTTGGAAGCTTCAATTGGTTCAAAACGCTGCAGCCAAACACCTAGGTCGGACCATATAACACCTGTATTAAAATCTCTTCATTGGTTGCCGATTAGCTTCTGGGCGCAGTACAAAGTGTTAGTTATTACCTTTAAAGCTCTTCATGGCTTGGGCCTGAGTTACTTGAAGGAATGCCTCTCCCCGTACAATCTGTCCTGCACTCTCAGAACATCTGGGAAGAACCTACTGGAATACCATAAAACCAGGCTGAGCATAACTTCCCATAGATTGTTCACAGCCGCAGTTCCCAGGTTGTGGAACAGTCTACCAGAAGAGATTCATCTTATCACTACCTTAGATGCCTTTAAGAAGGCACTTAAGATGGATCTCTTCCAGTGGGCCTATCCACCTGATCTTCTACAGTAAATTTGTAAGTTAAAAATACACTACTTGATTTGATTGCTTGGTTTTCGGTTTTTAATAATGTCTGGCTATTTTATTGAGTTATTAACAATGTGATTATTTTATTGATTGTACTTTTTGATCCCGCCTCGATCTGCAGGGAGAGGTGGGAAATATGAATAAAAATTATTATTATTATTATTATTATTATTATTATAGCAGCTAAGCCATAATTCTTCTTAGATTTACTAAAAGTCAAAATGCCAACAGCAATGTGTTTTAAGATAGTTTTTAAAATTATTTTTATTGATTTTCAAGTCTTGATAAGATAGTCAAACATTACAGTGCACCGTAATAACAAATATAACAATAACCATAGGATGTGATGTTATTCAGTGATCATTAGTTTGCAGGATTCTATGAATGGGATTCGTCTGGAGTCAGTTCAGTCTTTGCATTGAGTTGTAAAATGTCCTTCCAGAAGTTGTGGTGAGAGTCTGGAGGTTGGAGGTAGTGTGAAGGTTCATTTACAAATTCAATAAAGCGCCTTCAATGCTTCATTAAAAGTGTCCGTTACAAAGTCTCATGTAGTGGAAAGTTTTTCCATTAACCACAGGTTCCATACCCTTTCCCACCAACCTTCAATAGACAGATGTTTCCAACATTTAGCCACCTCAAATCTCGCAGCTGTGATGAAAAAAGCAATCAGTTTTCTAAGACAGTTTATAATGATATAATGATAGCTTTTGTTTACTCCTCATAGCTGCTAGAGCTGCTAGAGATATCTGTGTGGCTGTGTGTGAATAAAGGCTATGATTCTGTTGCTAGCCCAAATCTGATGCTTCAGCAACAATTAAACACAGACAAGATAGATGTCCCTGAGCAATGGTGCAGACTCCTCAAAATCGTGTAAGGAATGGAGTAGAGAAGGATGAGGTGATGACCAAAAAGAATCACCAACTGGAATCCTCTGTGTACCAACTAGAAAAAACTTCTCTCTTTACAGAGAAGCTAAATTTTGCATATAAAAAACAGGAAAATGAACATACAGATAGATGGTTGTTCATGGTACATGGTGTGAACTGAGATTCTCTTAATGCAAATATCAGCCAAAGATTATGGGGTATATTCTAAAATATTGTTCATTAATAGTCTAAAAAGATCTTGGCTGGAATCCTGTTGGTGTCATGGGCAGATGTCAGTAGCTTTAAGTGTGTGGTTGTACTTTTTTTGACCATTGCACAATGGCTGTATTCAGTTAATGGCTTTGTAAAGCAGAGTTCCACAAGCATAACTGTTGCAGACGCAGTGGCATATTTTGTGCCAAACTATTTGACAGTGCCTTCGATCCCTTATTCACTGACACTGCAGAGATAGTTTTTTGTGGGTTTTTCGGGCTGTGTGGCCATGTTCTAGAAGAGTTCCTTTCTGATGTTTCGCCAGCATCTGTGGCTGGCATCTTCAGAGATAGCTATTGTGCATTCCTGCTATGCAATAGGACAAGGAGCAAGCACTTTGGAGGTAAGTTGGTTGTGCAACATCAGTGTTCAGAAGAAAGGTGGTGTAATACAAGTGTAAATTTATGCCACACATGCATCTTGGCCTCATGTGATAGCCTCTGATGCAGTTAACTACGAACATGTATACAGCTATTTGCAGCATGTGTATATGTACTCAATCTCTCTCTCTCTTTCTCTCTCTCTCTCTATATATATATCCACAGTTCTACAGTTCAAAATGGATACATTCATGAAGCAAGCAACCCAAACCATCTGTTTATTCACAAGTGAAGCAGGTGCTAACTATCCATGTAATTAGTTTTGTAAAGCAACCGTACAGAGTAAAACTTCAAAACATTATAGACACCACAGACTGGAAACTTATTTTTAAGATGAATAAATATAATGACATACTAAAGTTACCTATAACTGAGCAATACTAGAATAATGCTCTAGGTGTCAAATAATACCATTCTACCACTAGTCAGTTATGGATGACTTCATCATGTTATTGTATTTTATTCTTCTTTAAAGTAACTTTCCAAGTTATGTGCTGAACCCTTCAAGAACTTGCTTGGAACCCACGCCAAACAAAGACTTTAAAGACGTGCATGAAAAAGTTCTCTTCAATCAACCTTTTTCTGAAGAATTCCTCATGTCTGATAAGAAAGGAATGTAAACTAACAGCCACAGGCAACAATGGAATTTGGGGGGGAAAATCACACTATAAATATAAGTGATAATATGGCATCTACCTACATACTGCATTATCATGCTTTACTCCTTCAGTGGTTCTGTTACATAGGGCTTAATTCACATAAAATTTAACTTCATGCAGAAATGCAAGTCCAATCACTCCATCTTAACTGCTATCATCTTGGTCTCAGAGAGAGAGAAGAGGCAGGCACAGCTCCACCATGCCTCGACCCGGAAGCAAATGAAAGGCCCTCCCGCCATTCCAATTGCCACCATTCTGGCCTTGGAAGGAGAGAAAAACTGGCAGTATTTGCTGAACTTTAACCCCCTCCTCACTGCCATTCCCTTCTGCTTTTGTGTCATGTATATTTAGGGTTGATGCCGGCAGCCTGAAAGGGGTGGCTCTGGGCCGTCCCTGGGAGCAGCAGATTGGGGCCGCAGCAACCACACGCTGCAACCCCAATCCTCTTTTTTGCCACCCCCAAAAGAGCTGCAAAAAGACATCCTTATAGCCGCTGCTGTTGCTGTTTTGCACCCTTTTGGTGCCAAGATGGCATTCTGATGCTGTGTGCCATGTGGATGGGCATGTGGCATTGGGGGCCGAGTCAGGGCAGAGTTGGAGCAGCCAGCATGCATTTGCCCTGCCCCAACTCCATCCCCAGGCCAGCCTGAAATGCTGGTCTGCATTGGCCCTTAGATTGTAAAATTGAGGGCGGGGAACTAATCTGTAAGCCTCTCTGACAGCCTTTGTGGCTGAAGAGCAGGTTACAAATACTATATATCAAGATAGAAAAGTGGCAGAATTGTCTATAGGGAAAAAGCATTTTCACTTTGCCTTGCAGCAAATTAGTTTGAAGTTAGAAAGAGCATAAAACATTGAACTTCAAGAAAATAGATGTAGGCTGGAATCCTGAATGGCAATTATGAATGTGTAATAATAATAAATAATAATAACATTTATTTATATACCGCCCTTTGGTAATCCAATCAGGGCAGTTAACAGCATTAAAAATAATACAAAGACAATATACTCCCCCTCACCCTTAAAAAGCCATTAAATCAATTGCATATTAAAACAGCAGATTAAAATTACAACAATTAAAATACAGCGACAGTGTCACAACAGCAGTTAGAGACTCCAGTAACAATTCAAGGGGGAACAGGAGGCCTTCAAAGAAGGGAATTTCCTGAGGCCGGATATTTCTATCCCGGGAAGGCCTGCCGGAAGAGATCCGTCTTGACAGCCTTTTTAAAGCTGTCTAAAGATGTCAATTGACGGATCTTATCCGGCAGGCCGTTCCACAGTCTAGGAGTGACAACTGAAAAGGCCCTCTGGGAGGTAGCCGATAGCCTAGCTTTTTGAGGCTGTAGCACGTTCCTCCCAGAGGACTGGAGTGCGCGGGGAGGATTATATAGGAGGAGGCGGTCCCTAAGATAGCTTGGACCCAAGCCATTTAGGGCTTTAAAGGTGATAACCAACACCTTGTACTGGGCCCAGAAACTTATGGGCAGCCAGTGGAGGGACCTTTAAACCAGAGTAATATGGTCCTTCCTGGATGTTCCAGACACTAATCTGGCTGCCATATTCTGTACTAACTGTAGTTTCCAAACCAAGCACGAGAGTGGCCCCATGTAGAGCGCATTGAAGAAATCAAGATGTGAGGTTACCAGCGCATGCACAACAGTCTCGAGATCCCTTACTTCCAGAAAAGGGTGCAGCTGGCGTATCAGCCGAAGCTGATAACAGGTGCTCCTGACTGTCGCATTTACCTGATTTGTCATCAGGAACGACAAGTCAAGGAACACCCCCAGACTGCGAACACAGTCAATGGAGGAGAGTGTGACCCCAACCAGGACTGGAGGTTGCAACCCAATTCTTTGTTTCGGGGCCGTTACCGTGAGCACCTCCGTCTTGTCTGGATTCAGTTTCAATCTGTTTTTCCCCATCCAGCCCATTACTGCCCGAAGACATTCATTGAGAGTAGAGACACCATTGGAATTCGAGGCCAATGAATGAGACACAGAGAAATAGATCTGTGTGTCATCAGCATACTGATAGCACCCAGCTCCATAACTCCGTATTATCTCACCCAGTGGCTTCATATAGATGTTGAATAACATCAGGGACAGAATAGCACCCTGTGGAACCCCACAGGTGAGCTCCCTTTTATTGGAGCTACTGTCCCCAAGCAGCACCCTCTGGGACCTTCCTGTGAGGAAGGACTGGAACCACTGAAGTGCAGTGCCTCCGATACCTAACCCCCTCAGGCAGTCCAAGAGGATGCCGTGATCTATCGTGTCAAAAGCCGCTGAGAGGTCTAGGAGCACCAACAGGATCACACTACCCCTGTCAATGCTCAGATGCAGATCGTCGGTCAAGGCAACCATGGCAGTCTCAACCCCAAAGCCTGTCCTGAAGCCAGTTTGAAATGGGTCTAGATAATTATACACTTGTGACAGTGATGTATTCACAATCCCTATGTATTTCCTGAGAGCCAGCATGGTATAGTGGTTTGAGTGTTGGATTATGACTCTTAAGAGTCCAGGGTTTGATTCCCTACTTGGCCATGAAACTCACTGGGTGATCTTGGGCAAGTCACATGCTCTCAGCCTCAGGGGAAGGCAATGGCAAATCTTCTCTGGACAAATCTTACCAAGAAAACTCCATGATAGAATCACCTTAGGGTTGCCATAAGTTGGAAATGGCTTGACTTGGCACACAACAATAACAAAACAAAAACAAAAACAAAATGTAGCCCTAGTTTAGAGTCTACATAGGGACTGTGAAAGTTTCTCAAACTCTGCTAACCAGGCAGCAGGCAGTTTGATCAACGGGTGTCTGTTCCCTCATCATTCAGGAAGCAGCTGGCTGCCATTCCCATCCTTGACTCACTGAATGAGTGATCTCTGGTGCAAGGAGGAATTGCAACAGGGACCCTGTTTCTGTCTGTCACAATGACAGTTGCACATGGGAGGGGCAGCTGCCTACATCTTGAGTGACAGAGGAACAGATCCTTATGAATCCTAGCAGCTGCTGCCCAAAAAGGGGGGGACAGGGGGAGTCAAGCTGGAATTCTTTGTGTACCGCTGTTACTACAGCATTCTGGCCATTATGCACTTTAATAGTAAAACTGGAGAGGAGGAGGAGGAGGATCCTGCCCTTTTCCCATTCCTCGGACTCAAAGCAGCTTATAAAATACAAACAGATGCAAACAAAAGCTCACATTTCTAAAAACATACAAAGGTTACAATGGGGCTATGCAGACGGGCAGCTCTGGGCCACCCCTGCTAGCTGCGGATTGGAGCCGCAGCAACCGCACACCATGGCCCCGATCCTCCCTTTTGCCGCCCCTGAAAGAGTGGCAAAATGCCGCTCCTTTCAGGGGCAGCAAAAGGCTGCCCTAAGAGCTGACATGCAGCTCTTCTTCTGGCACAGCGCATCAAAACGCTGTGCCAAAAGGGTGTCCTGATGCCTCACACCATACATAATGGCGCATGATGTCAGGATGACATCGGTGTGGGGCTGGGGCAGCCGGTGAGTGACTGCCCCACCCCATCTCTGCCTCCAGGCTGGCCCTTTGGGCCGGTCTGCAGAGACCCAATATTCAACTAGCAATAGTATTAAAAGCTATTTTAAAAGATATCCATTAAGAAGCAACAAATATGAATAATACACCATAATCAGTCAGTTCCCAAAGGCCTATTGAAATGAAGCAGTCTTCACTTGCTGTTTGAAGGACAACAAGGAAGGAGCCAGTCTAGCCTCTGTAGGAAGGGACTTCCAACGCCAGTTGATGCAGGAATTTATACCCTCCTTTTCACATCTAGAAAAAGAGTCTGGATGACTTACAAAATTTAAGAAAGCAACAACTGTACAATAACAACCAGTCATTGAAAGTTTTACACTAATTGCCAAACTTAAAGCAGCAACAAAGGTAAACACCAACAGTCCAAATGAAGAAATCATAAATTACATTAAATTACATAATAAATTACATTAGGGCACAAGGTTAATATTCTTTATCACAGGGGTAGGCAACCTTTCCCCTTTAAGGGCCGAGGGACTTCAGCTCCCAGAAGCCTCAGCCATGTTGGCCAATAGTCCCATGTTGGCCAATAGCTCCTGGGATTCTGGGAGCTGAAGTCCCTCGGCCCTTAAAGGGGAAAGGTTGCCTACCCCTGCTTTATCACCTGATATTTCAGAGTAGATTTTATGGCTGACCCATTTAGAACACACTACCGTTGTCAAATCAGGATGTGACTAGTACCTTCAGAACTACAACCTGGTCTCACCAAACCAGGAATGGTCACATCCAGTTCATCTCCTGGCCACAGTTGACAGTGGCACATCTCTTCACAAATGGCATCTATGAATCCTTTTGCTGTAAACTAGTAACTTTAGAGGAATGCGGTTAAACATCTAGAAAGTGCTGGAGCTGTAAAGAGTGTGAAGTGTGAAAAGGCAATAAAGGTTTTTCATAACCATCTGCTTTAAGCTTATAACCACAAAGGCTTCATATCCAAGTAGCTGAAATATTGAGCTCTAGAACAAGTACTGCAAAAATGTTTATGTCTGCTGATCAGAAGAGTCTAAGGCCTCACAAGAGTCATATATTTAGCACAAGGAGGAAAGTTGGGGCAGTAAATGAAGTTGGCACTGTTCCATCTATTACACATCAGGCTGTACTATGGGTCAAAATTGAGTAAAGTCAGTGGAACATGCTGGCTTGATTCTGTGCATTGAAGTAAAAAAAAAAAAAAAAAAGCTGTAAATCCCATTCCTTTAACCATGTTTTCCAGCTGAAACGGGAATGAATACCCTCAGTTTTGTCTGGATTAGGTTCATTGTTTTGGAACTACACATTGTATTTACACAATGAAATATTTTATCCTGTCATTTGGGATATACACAATCTGTACCTTCAGACAGGTTCAGTGATTACCATACAATGAACCTGGTGTGGGGAAGTGGGGTTACTTATCACAAATATATAATATATACAGAATGTGGAATGTTCAGCTGTGAAAATGCACAAAAAAGTAGGAGAATACAAAATGTTGTTCTATAATAGCTCAGGAATGTAGCTTGGGGGGAGACAAAATGATGGCCTTGCCCCCATGAACACTTCCTTCAGTCATCAAATTTATAGCATTACAGTAACTTAAAAACTTCAATTGAACATTTAGAAATAACCATTCAGACATCCGAATAAAAGGGGCACTCAAAGTTGCCAAAGGAATGTGAACACAGAAAATACAAGCATATCTCAGTTAACAAAAAGGGAAAACAGACCTGCAAAATGTGGCATCTTCTTGGAGGCATGGGGGCATGGCTTGTGCATGACGCATGCCCCGACACTCCCCCACAAGCCACTGGGAAGCCGCCCTACTGACCACACAGTGGACAGTGTTGCAGCGCGCCAGTGGTGCAGTATTTACATGCTACACACCAAAGGAGCTCCAAAAAAGTGCCATTGCCATGGTTGCCTAGTGCAAAAAGGAACAGCATTTTGCAGCTTCTTTTTGTGCTGGGAAAACACCTGGTTGGGGGCGTGGTGTATGGTTGCCACAGCCCTAACCCAGCGCTCAAAGGGGTGGCATCACACTGCCCCTTTACAGCCATCTGTTTTGGCCCAAAGCTTCTGACAGGCTCCTTTTTACAAAGTCTTTGTATGCACACCTGGACCCCATTTTCCTCCTTGCCCTCTGTCTAGCTGCAGTGACATTGGGAAGAGGGCTAGAAAAGCACAGGCTTTCAGTGTTGGGTTGCCTTAGCAGGTGTACAGTAAACAATGCAATAAAACCTGAGCTGAGAATGAATGAGATTCTGTTCTAGCCGACCCTACTGTAGCCATCTGTGCCTGCCTACAACATGTCAGTAAACAGCAGCTGCCTCCATAATCCATTACAGAGCATGCATGAATAATAAAATGGAAAGAAATGAGAAAAGTAGTTAAGCCTACTCCACAACCCCCCTGCCCCAAGCATAGATCTATTAGTTTGACCTCTAAAATGGAAATCATAAGAAAAGTGGGGAGTAATGTAAGAAAGAAAAATAACCCCTGGATGTATTCTGGAATAAATCTTTAAGTGGTCTCTAGAAGGTTCAACATAATTGCACTTATTTATGCAAGGCTAACCTGACCTGATTGTTTCATTTTACATGTGCAAAATGTTAGCAGTAGACAAGTTTGTTGCAACCTGTTGAACTGCTCTTCTTTTCCATAGTGCAAGTACCTTACTCATATTCTTTTTATGTTATTTCTGGATCTCTTAAAGAAGTAATCCTAAGGACACATCCGTATACCTGTTGTATAATTTTTATGTGTAAACAATTTTCAGTGCATCACTCTCTGCAGTGTTAGATACTTGGGGAATTGAAAGGAAGTTTCATTCAGAGGGACAGATTTTCTTATTGGAGGTGCAATATTTCTGTGTATCCCCCTCTAGCTGTGTGTGTCTGTGTCTGCATGCTTGTGTGTGCCTTTAAGTCACCTGTTGACTTTTGGCAATCTCCTGAGTTTTATTGACATTTTCTTAGACAAGGAATACTCAAAAGTGGTTTTGCCATTTCCTTCCTCTGATATATAGCCTATAGCACCTGGTATTTGTTGGTGGTCTCTCATTGAAATAGTAACCAGTTCTGACCCTGCTTCGCTTCCAAGATCAGTTACACATCTGTAATAACTAACTGGCACTATCAGTTTTTAGTTTTTGAAGCTGCCAGTTTGAAAATATCATTGGAATGGGCAAAAACTAAATTATGAATGGGCCATTGATCACAGTGATTATCTTCATCCACTAACAAACATCACATTTAGCTTGAAAGAAAGTATCAAGTTAGCAGAAGACTTTCTCACTCCATTGAGGGCTAGGGACAAGTGGACAATTCTGATTATCTTTTTACATGTTACAGAGTTAGACAACCAAAAGATGAAGATAGAAGCATAAGTTGAACGATTGGGTAGAAGGAATCAATCACAGTTCACTATTATTGCTTTCCTTTGTATGTGTATTTAATTAAAATTGTTAAATTCCAATAGTAATATTCTTAATGTGTAATGAAACACCAGAAATGGAGGCTTCCAAAGGCCAGTAGCCAGGGATAGCTTCCATGTACTTGTTGTCTCATAGGGAAGAAAAGGGCTTGAATAACAATGAGAGACGTGATCTTGCTGAGTGGCACAAAGCACTACAGAACCCTGTGTAAATAATTCACAGATTCATTCAATATTGTGTTCGATTTCATCTGCCCAACTGCCAATCTGGTTTTGATAAACTCTTGGTATGTTTAGCCTTAAGTGTGCTTACTGTACATTAAAAGAGATTGGTTTGGGGTAGATTTGCATGTCAGCTATATAGAAGAAAATGATATGAAATATTTTCAATAGACAGCCTTGATTTGTGTGATTATTCTCCCAGAATGCTAAGTATGGTACTCCTTGTTTTTCAGAGAGAGATCTCTTTCAAAAATGTGTATTTTTGGTCACTGAATGAAGTATATGAGTGTTTTATGTGAAAGTCAGCTAAATATTGTGTTTATTTATAAAGATGACAAATTTAATAGGGTAGGAGTTGCATTTGAATTATTGATTGTGAAATGTTTAAGCATAGAGTAACCATCCATCAGTATATGGGAGAGAGCTAAGGACAGATTTATGATGTTTGAGTTTTTCTGCTTTAGCTGGCACTTGGCATTTCTATTAATTATAGTCCCACACATTTCTGCAGAACTTGTTGCAAGTATTTATAAAAGATGTCTCTATCGTAGCATTTAAATATTGTTTGTGGAACTGAAACATGTTTTCTATTGAGGATTAATATACTGCTTGATTTAGGTAGCAAATTAAACTTGGTGCTGTAATTCACAAGGGACAAAAGCTTTCTTTGTAAGGTGTCGGTGTTGTTTCTGACATGATTTAAATCATCCCAGTGTCAGTGTCTAATGTTGGATATGCCTCTCTCTCTCTCTCTCTCTCTCTATATATATATATATATATATAAATTCTTTAGCAGAATATTTATTCTCCTGTTAAATATGTCCAAAAAGATATGCAGGATAATGAGGATGTGATCATTAGCAGCCTTTTTTAACACCAATATTTGAGAATTCCTCAGATCCACATAGTTACATACCTACTATCACAGCACTAGAAACCTGAGATTACTCAGTGAATCTGATTAGAAGTAGTTTTAAGACAGAGGAAAGTATTTCTTCACAATTGCATAACTAATCTATGAAATGTGCTTCTGCAAGGTTTTGTGATGGGTGCAGGCTTGCATAGCTTTAAAATAGGTTTAGACAAATTCATGGTGGACAGATATATCAATGGTGACAGCTAAATGGAAACTTCATATTCCAAGGCAGTATAATTTCCTCTATTTGAAGTGTTCAGGCTGTGTGTGCCAGTGCTTATGTAGCCAAAACAGCAGCACTCATGCCCAAGAGGCAGCAAACTTGGGAGAACACCAAGTTTTGGAAGAAGAAAAAATCCATCCCAGAAACAGTCAAATGAGGCCTGAGTATGCTTGGTGGATGTAGAATGCTGATTTCATGTGAGAAGGCAAAGGAGACTAAGGGCCTCTACAGACGGGCAGCCATGGGCTGCCCCGAGAAGCCGAGGATTGGGGCCAAGGCGGCCCCACTCCTCAGCCCCAATCCACTCTTTAGATGACCCTGGAAGGAGCGCTAAAATAGCGCTCCTTCCTCAAGCCGCGGAAAGGGTGCTGGAAGAGGCAGCGCGTGCCTCTTCCACATCTCTTCCATTGCAGTGTGTCTGGATGCTGCGATGGAAGGACGTCATTGGAGTGTTCGCCATGTGCAACGGCAGGTGCTCCAATGATGTCCTCAGGAAGGGGTTGGGGCGCCTGGCATCCGGCTGCCCCTCCCCTTCCTTGGCTCAAAGATGGCACTTTGCGCCATCTGCAAAGCCCCTATGTCAGGAGAGGAAACCAAACATCAGGTGGAGAGGAACTGAATAGCTAGAACTGCAGACAGAAGTTTCTTGTGTGAGAAGGGGAAGTGCATGAATAAGACAGCTTCCCTGCATTACTGTGAAATTTCTGGATCTGTGACCCACATTGAACCATCCAAATGAAGTCCAAGATGGAAATTAATTCAGCGTGTTGAAATAATGAATAGTGTGCTTCCGTTACAGTTTTTGTTTGTTTGTTATAAGTATATATTAAAGAGGCAACTTGTAATGTGATCTGAGGCATACTTTAAAATATACATATTTATCTGAGGAAAAAGTAGTTCAATCTTATTGTCAGTGTTGGAACCTTATTTGCTGTACATGAGATCAGTGCTTTCATATGTACTGGTTATAAAACCCTTAGCTTTAGGTCCAGACTATCTGAAATATAGTGGGCTATCTCAAATATAGTGGGCGAGTGGGGCAAGGTTCAGTGGGAGGACAAAGAAGAGGCTCCAGGTGTGTTTTTTTAAAATTAAAAATTATATAAAATATATTCTTTTAAATTTTCTTTTAAAAACATCACTTCTTGCCAACGTTTTACTTAACCCACATGAATTTATGTACATGTAAATTCATTTAGGCTGTGCATATCATATTGAAATTTAAATGTGTAATTTTAATTTTGCTAATTGTTTATGTCACAACTATTGTTATTACGTTAAGTGATATATGGAAATTATGATTTATGAGTAATATTAGTACAAAAACATTACTAAGGATTCTGTCTGGTGTGATATGGGAGGAGGTCAATAGGAGGGTGACACCATAAGTTACCACACCAGATGATGCCAACCCTAGTGATGCTGCTGTCTCCCTGAATTCCTTTCACTGCAAACAAAGACCTTTTTGTTTATGCAGCATTTTAAATATGTAATTAGGTCCCACTTCAGGAGACAGATAGTATAAAAATGAAATAAATAAATAATAGTTGCCCAATATTGGGTTTAATCTTGCACATCAGCGATTGAGCTCTATAAGGCTCATTTAAAGGGAGAAATGCCCTATAACTTGAAAAAGTTACTTTTTTTGATGAACTTCTCAAATCACCTGGTCAGCATGTCTGTATTCTAAAAAAGTTATTTTTCATAGCTCTGGTCCACTCCTTCCTTGGTGGGCTGCTTACAGGGTTGAGGACAAAGGCATCAAAAGGAACTATTCCAAATTTTGTACTTGGTTGAACAATGGCTGCAGAGACTGTGCAGTCTGAAGATATTAAGATGAGAAAACCTGACCTTTAGTAGTCATTTTGTCTCTTTTACTGACTACTGAATTCCCAAGTAAATGCAAAGACTCTGGCTGTGAGCAGGAGACGCTCTGCACATGGACAGACTCCAAGATATTATCATGTGCCTTCGATTTGTTTTCAACTTATGGCGACTCAAATGTGAATCTATCACAAGGTTTTCTTGGCAAGATTTGGTTGGGGGGGTTGCCTTTGCCTTCTTCTGAGGCTGAGAGTGTGGCTTACCCAAGGTCACCCAGTGGCCAGGCAGGGATTTAAACCCTGGTCTCCAGATCCATAGTCCAACACTCAAACCATTACACTATGCTAGCTCTCTGATGTCAGCGTACCTGGGAGTAAAAATAGGGAAAGCTATTAAAATAATACAAAGAATTCTGTAGTGGATACCTAATAAGCTAATACATAATGGTGTAAACCTTCATGGATCAGAATTCACTTCATGAGATGCAATAAGGAAAGAATATACAGTAATTCTACTGATGCATATGCAAATTGAAGGGAGGAAAAACCTTACAGTGATTTGCAAGATATATGGAATGATTTGATTCCCCCCTTGGCCATGAAACTCACTGGATGAATTTGGGCAACTCAGGGCCTCGGCAGACGACAAATAGAGTCGTCTTCGAGGCCCGGAAGAGGAGGGGCAGCCGCACGAGCGGCGCCCCTTCCTCTTCCTGAGGTCGCCCTCGGAGTCGCCGGCCCTCCGCACGGCCGGCGCTCCGGGGATGACCTCACGCCGCAGCGACCGCATGCGCTGCGGCGAAAGAGTCAGGGAAAGTGCGCCCGCCGCTTTTAGGGCGCACTTTCCCTGACATCTAAAAGGAGCACCAATTTGGAGCTCCTTTTAGGGACGCCGCAGGAGTGCCGTGGTGCAGAGGCTCCGCTCTGCCGGCGCTCCATCCGGCGGCGTCCCGGAAGCAGTCGTCTGCTTCCCCCTCAGTCTCTCTCAGCCTCAGGAGAAGGCAATGGCAAAGTTCCTCTAAACAAATCTTGCTAAGAAACCCCCATGATAGGTTTGCCTTAGGGTTGCCATAAGTCGGAAATAACTTGAAGGCACACAACAACAGCAACAAAGTATCCACTATAAGGAAACTATTGTAATATATGCAAGAGGTTGCATCATTTTGCATGTGTGTTTGTATATTTATATCAGTGTGTGTGTGAGAGAGAGAGACACACACAGAGAGGAGGTGGGCCTACCAGTTTATAGCTATAACACTGGGCACCGCTGAATGCAGAGCCCCTACAGATTGAAGAAGAAATGAAGCTTTCAAAAGAAAAAGAAAAAAAGGTTTCCCACTGCCTCATCCAAGAAAAAGCACTTCTTCCAGTATCCCTGACCCAGATCATTTAAGGATTTAAAGCCTAAAACTAGAATTTTAAATTGAGTCTGGAAACAATTTGCAGCCAGTGTGGTTGTTAACCAATTGCAATCATATGTTCCAAACCGCCTGTCCTTGTCAGAACCTTGGCTGCCACTTCTGTACTAGTTATAGGTTCCAGACCCTCTTGAAAGGCTGTCCTGAAAAGTATGCATTACAGTAGTCTAATCAGGAAGGTATTAGAGCATTAATTATCATGGCTAGGTTGTTCTTCACCATGGGACACACAGGGCAATATACAGCCATACCTGTTGGATTGGCAATTACAGAAAGTTATCCATTCCTAACAAATTCTGAGTATCTTGTTAGAGCCATCAGCAAGCCTCCAGTTATAGCTTTCCACCAGCCACCCAATCTAATGTGATTGCTGGTAAAAGCAATCCTGAAAGTCAGCAATCCAGGATCACACCCTTGTGATTCAAAGCATTGCATCACATGTAAGTGCCTTAAGTGGATAGCCACTTTTAGGAGTGCAATGAGTGGCAGGACCATATTAAACATCACATATTAAACATCACCAGCAGCTCCTGCAATCTTTTTTATGTGACTGAATACAGGCATACAGGATGTCATCTGAAGTACATGGGCAAAGCAACCACAGACCTGCATACATACGTAAGGAACAATAAGTCTGCTGTCCTAACTAGGAAAGTAGAACAACCAGTAGCCAGGCATTTCAACGCTAAACATCATGTCCTCAATTATTTGTCCCCAGCTTGGTCTTGAGGTGCCTTTTCCTTCAGACAGTTTGGACAAAAGGGGGAATTTGGGGATCTATCGTCTTAAGACTCTGATACCACTTGGCCTCAACTTAGAGGATAATATCACCATCCACTAAAGAATGCTAGAAACAAGAGCATTCTAACTTTGCATGCAGCTCAGTTTTATCTTTGGTAGCTGAAGAAGGCAGAAAATGATGCATTGTGCTCTCTATATAAAGTTCTACGTTCTCTGTGTTAATTGCTTCAACAAATATATATATATTTGTGTGTGTGCGTGTGTGTGCATGCCATAGCACAATCAAATCAACCAGAATATATATACTCTTGTTGATTTGAGTGTGCTATGGCAGGAATTCAGATTCCCATTAACCTCAGATAATACAACCTTCCTGAAATTTACTGAAAACAATAGAAATGTGAGTCATTAGTATTCATCACAACAGACTTTATAAGGGGAGACTATCTGATGGATTGTATCCTTTGTCTTTAGCACTGGTCATGATGACCTTTTGGGATGCTTTCTCTTGTATTAAGAATTATTTTTAAGGCAACAGTCAGTCTTCTGCCAGATCATAGAAGTAACAAGTTGTTGTTGTTGTTGTTGTTGTTGTTGTTGAAGATTTCTTCAGAGGAGGTTTGTCACTGCCTTCCCTTGAGTCTGAGAGCATATGATTTACCCAAAGTCACCCAGTGGGTTTCCATGCTGAGTGGGGATTCGAACCCTGATCTCCAGAGTCATAGCCCAATGCTCAAGCCACTACACCATGCTAGCTGTTATCATTTATTTATATAGACCTCCTCCCATTGCATGCCATACAGAATCCTTAAGTCATGTGTTTTGTACTCATGTTACTCATAAATTGTAGTTTCCATATATCGCTGAATGTTGTGACATAAAAGACTACCAAGATTTAAAAACTACCTTTAAATTACAATATTATGTGCACAGCCTAAATTTATTTACATGTACATTGCTTCATGTGGGTAAAGTGAGAATTTGGTAAGTTGTGATGTTTTTAAAGATTTTTTTTTTTGAATTGTAATAAATTTAATTTTTAACATTTTTGAAAAACAAACCAAAAATTTTCAATTTTTGAAAAACCAACCAACCAACCATGGGGCCTTTCTCCTCCCACTGTCTCACTCCACTCACACCATCTCTTCAGCATTTTAAAAGGACACAGGCCAACACCACAGCCCATTTCTGTCCAATGGCAGATGTTTGGAGAGCAGTGGTGTCACCCCCCCTTAGAGTGTCACCTGGTATAGCCCCCCCCCCCCCCCAGTGATGCCCCTGGATGGAGTGAGGGCCTTTCATCTGCTTCAGGGCCTAAGTTGATACATATCCATTGTGGGGAAGACTTTTCAAGAATTAATAATTTTGGGAATAATCCAACCACAGTTAAGCACTTTTTAACCCCAATGGATTTTAATAGGAAAGTTAAGAAGATGTGCATATATTTTCTTATTAAAATAAACAGGACTTAAAAATGCCTAAATCTGGTACATGTTTAGCTTTAGCTCCCCCCCACACACACTTAAAAAAACAACAAAAAACCTCGCTGTAGTCAAAATGGTAGTTTCATCTTTTGCCTGGTGATTTATTGCTAAGGAGATGGTTAAATATGGGTATACCTTTGATCTCAGACTCTTGACTCCGGCATTCTGTTACACAGCATGCATTTGTGACTGCATGCAAAGTAGCTATATGCCACAAAGGCGTAAAGTATAATGAAAAAGTGCAGGCCTGGAAGAATGCATAAATAACGCACATTCAGCAGTAATAATTGAAATGGGGTGGAGGAGTTATAGCAGCCCTGGGATATAAGTAAGTTACATGCCCTTGACTTTTTCAGGTTGTAGTTGCGATTGTTATCCCATGATTCATTGATCATGAATAATAACCAAGGTACATCAGCTCCTCTGTCATATTCTTCTCCTGCTCTGACAGAGTTTCTGGTCTTATGAGGAATCCTACAATCTTTGTTTCCTATCCTTACCCTCTTTGTATGGGACTTTGCAGCTTGCGTTAATTCTGTTTTCTAATGTCTTATAACAATGTTTCTCCTTTTCTCATCCCAACCTGTTGCCTCTTGAAGAACCATCATCCCAGAATCTGAAATCATTTAGTTTAGGATTGGAATGGGCGGGATGTTTTTTGTATATAAACCAAAAGGTGTTAGAAATATTTTAGAATTAAACTAGAGGGAGGGCTTTTCATTAATAGCTAAGTGTTCTCCACACCGTAGAATGTGATCTATTAATCTTCTGCACATAATCTCATCACATTTGCATGGTCTATCTTGCAGCATCCTATCCTTTTAGAAAAATTGGTGTCTCTAGATTTTATTGCAGTTCATTATACCATCAAACTCTCTCTCTCTCTCACACACACACACACACACACACACACGTGCGCACACACGCACACACACACGCACACACACATATATATACATATATCACCTTCCATCAGACCTACTCAGAAAAGTAGTGGTGAGAGAAAATGGAAGCTGCAGTTCAAAAAATATTTTGGGAAAACAGTGGTGTGGCCCAGGACTAATCACAGAAAAAATAATAATAACCCAGAACATTGTTGCAATCTAGCTAAAGTTACACCTGCTTAAGACCCACTAGAACAATTAATATCAATGTTTAACTATATATTCAGCATCTACACACTGCAGAATTAATGCAGTTTGCTTTAACTGCCATGGGTCAACGCTATGGTATTATAGGATTTTTAGTTTTGTGAGACATTTCGCCTTCTCTATCAGAAAGCACTGATGGCCACAACAAACTACAGTTCCCAGATTTCTATAGCATTGACCCATGGCAGTTAAAGTGGTGTCAAGCTTCATTCATTCTGCAATGTGGCAGCAGCCTCAGATTAGACAATATATTACAGAGAAGGAAGCTCAGATGCAAGCATGGGCCAATCCTACTTCAACAACCAGATTGATTCATAAATGGGTGGGTCCAGAGACCTGTCTATTAACCATTACATTAAAGAACTTCATAGGGCTCTTACTTAGGGAAATGTCCATTACACTCCAGAGATGCTTGCTTTGTCCCCATTTGGGATTTAATTAACCTGGAAAACAATATATGGTGGACCTTTGGTATCCACTTGGGTTTGGTTCCAGGATCCCCCATGGATGCCAAAATCCATGGGTGCTCATGTCCCATTATATACAGTGGCATAGTAAAATGGTGTCCCTTATATAAAATGACAAAATCAAGGTTTGCTTATTGGAATTTATGATCATTTTGAATATTTTCAAACCATGGATGGTTGAATCCATGAATTAAAAAATCTGTATATACACAGGGCTGATTGTACATATTACAGATATACAATCACTATTCCACCTTTCCTCCTTATCCTCTTTGTAACTGGAGGCTCTGGCTTTTTAAACTGCATTAGTACCGGGAAGGAGGTGAAGGACAGGAGAAACACAGAAACTCAGTTACCAACAGCATGTCTGCAGTTAAACAGTGCAATAAAGTTTGAGCCAGGAAAGAATGGGATACTTTCTCAACCAACCCTACTCTAGTGGTGTGTGCCTGCCTACAACAGGCAAAGTAACAGCAGCTGCCTCTAGAATCCCTTACTGAGCATGAATAGGTAAACAGGAAAGTAGAAAGAGGGGGGTAGATAGCCTGCTTCATCATCTATCCCAGTGTGTTAAAAAACATAGAGTTAAACCACCAAAATGGAAATCATAAGAAAAATTAAGGCTGGTGAAAGAAAAAAATCATCCCTGCATGCATTTAGGAAGCAATTTTCAAGTAGTTCCTAGAAGGTTCAATTGTTTATTTTTATTACCCCAGAGGACAGGATCAACATTCAAAATGACTTGAACAGACTAGAAAGCTGGGCCAAAGCTAACAAAATGAAATTCAACACGGAGAAATGTAAAATACTGCACTTAGGGCGGAAAAACGAAAAGTACAGATATACGATGGGGGACACCTGGCTGAATGAGACTACGTGTGAAAGGGATCTAGGAATCCAGGTGGACTATAAGTTGAACATGAGTCAACAGTGCGATGCAGCAGCTAAAAAGGCCAATGCAATTTTAGGCTGCATCAGTAGAAGTATAGTGTCTAGATCAAGAGAAGTAATAGTGCCACTCTATTTTGCTTTGGTCAGGCCTGACCTGGAATACTGTGTCCAGTTCTGGGCACCACAATTCAAAAAGGATGTGGAGAAACTGGAGCGTGTCCAAAGGAGGGCAACTAAAATGGTGAAGGGTCTGGAAACTAAGCCCTATGAGGAACGACTTAGGGAGCTGGGAATGTTTAGCCTGGAGAAGAGAAGGTTAAGAGGTGATATGATAGCCATGTTTAAATATTTGAAGGAATGTCATATTGAGGAGGGAACAAGCTTGTTTTCTGCTGCTCCAGAGACTAGGACCGGAAACAATGGATGCAAGCTGCAAGAAAAGGGATTCCACCTCAACATTAGGAGGAACTTCCTGACAGTAAGAGCTGTTCGACATTGGAACACACTCCCTCGGAGAGTAGTGGAGTCTCCTTCCTTGGAGGTCTTTAAGCAGAGGCTGGATGGCCATCTGTCGGGGATGCTTTGATTGGGAGTTCCTGCATGGCAGGGGGTTGGACTGGATGGCCCTTGTGGTCTCTTCCAACTCTATGATTCTATGATTCTATTTGTTTATTTTTTTGGTTACTTATACAAGGCTTATCTGACCTAGTTGTTTCATTTCACATGTGCATGTTGTTAGTTTTTAATACAGACTTCAGTGAAACATACTGAACCTCTCTTCCTTTTCTTCTTCTTTTTTGGTCTTCCTTTTGTGTGGTATAGGCACCTATCCCTATTCTTTGCATGTTCTAAGTCTGGTACCAAATTTTCTGTCAGAGAAGTTATGTCCAGGAGCTCATCTACTTTGTTAACTGAGGAATACCTATACATTCCAGGCTGCCACTGCAAATACAAGTATTTTTCAATATATAGGTGAATTCCTAAATACTTAGATTCTGTCACACATGTGGCTTGTCTCAAATGCCCATGGTTGCCATTGCAAGCCTCTCCAGATCCAAGTTTGACTGAGTGAACGTTACAGTCCAACAAAATCTGGATAGCCATAATTTGCATATTATTTATGCATATTATTTGCATATTATACTTGCCATATGAAATTTCTCCATGGATAAAGCATTCATCTGGTAAATGCATTTTTTTGTTAAATTGGCACAATTCATTGAGACCCAACCATCTTCTAACATCCCTTCTTACCTCTTCACACAGTTCATATTTCTTTTCCTAACTGATAAGAAAACTTTCATTCCTAAAAGGCATTCCTAATTCACATTGTATGAATGGTAAATTCCAACTGATTGAGCTCATTTGGTTTTTACAGATTTTATTTTATTTTTAATTCAATGATACCATGAATGCCAGGTTTAAAATATTAGCAATGTCTCTTCTTGAAGTATGATCCCACATGGTACTTGAATGGAGCTGAATTTACAATAAAAGATTAACTTGATATATAATTTTAAAAATACACAGCAATATACATGTTCTCTCATTACAATTAAAGGAGCTCAATTGCACCTAAACTATTAAATCCATAAATAATCAGAAGAATACATTTTAAACCCAAGTAGAGACCAGAATTCAAATTTCTGCTCAAGCATAAAAACCACTGGTGACCTTACACAAGTCAATGCTCTCAGCCTCAAATGATGGCAATGGCAAATCCCCTCTGAAGAATTTGCCAAGAAAACCCTATGATAGGTTTGCCTTAAAGTGGCCATAAGTCAAAAATGACTTGGAGGCACACAACAAAGTTTGGTATATGAACTTAAATAGAAGGAAACTATAATTATTGCCATTTGTCCAGGCCTTGAGGCAGTCTTTGAGTTTGGTTTACTAGGTTCCTACAGTTGATTAACTTTTAAACATCTGTTTAAACTTTTTTTAAAAAATAAACTTTTTAACCGATTAAACTTTTTAAAATAACCCACTGAAGCCACTGCAGCTACTCATGTGCCTAAATTTAATCACTTGATTAAGTGCTAAACTGGAGTAGAGCCAGAATAAACTCAAAAACTAAAATGAAGCGAAACTAACAGATCACTGGTTCTAGAAACAGGACAGAGGTTAAAAGGGGAAGATCATGGTGTGAACTATTTGAAATTCATTAGATGAATCAGGGCATTCATCTGTTACAGTGAAAACCTGAATCATATTATCTTTATGAATTTTGTTATTTGAATTAAAGCCCTCGATCCATAAACCCATTCAGTCAATTCAGTCTCATGGAAATAACTGGAAATCAACTGACAACCTCAATTAAGTGTTGACTTTATGCCATAGTTTTCCTTCATCGTGTTAATTATATAATGCAGGTGCCGGCAACCTACGGCCCCCAGGCCAGTTCCGGCCCAGGGCCCCGCACTTACTGGCCCAGGCAGACCCCTGCCGCCGCCGCCTGCCAGCGTCGCCGCGTGGCTGCGCGTGCCGCTGCCGCCATTTTGTTTTCCAAAATGGTGGCCGCGATGCGTTTGCGCATGCGCAGGAGTACTGCACATGTGCAAATGCATCACGGCTGCCATTTTGGAAAACAAAATGGCGGCCGCGACATGCACGAAGGCGGTGGCGGCAGTGTGCGCAGCATAAGCGCGTGCGCCGCCATTCCCCCCACTGGGCCCACCGGAAGGAACGAGTTCGGGGGATCGGCCTCCGGCTCAAAAAGGTTGATATAATGATTTATTACATTCAAACCTGATATAATGATTTATTACATTCAAAAAGTGCTGTCATCTGAGATCTTTAAGCTTTACTTCTACAAGCTTATTTAGGACCAGTTGCATCTTCTGTTACCCATCTATCACCCATAAGTAGCAGCAATGTTGTCCATTTTCATACTGAAATTCCTTTCCTAGAATCAAGAATCATAGAATTGTAAGAGACCACAAGGGCCATCCGTCCAACCCCCTGCAATGCAGGAATACACAATCAAAGCACTCCCAGCAGATGGGCATCCAGCCTCTTCTGTTGATTTCATGGCTGTCTGTTCACAACTCTGCCTCTTTTAATCACATTGGGGGACCAGGGTCTTTGGGTCATTGACAAGACTGCAGGAAGAACAGGCTTTTGACAACTAACTGAAAAGCCCTATGGACTTGGAGACTCTTGTCTGAACCAGTATTTTCCAACCATTGTAACTCAGATGTTGTTGGACCACAACTCCCAGAATCTCTACTCAGTATGGCCAATAGTTAGGGATTCTGGAAGTTATAAATTCAAAGGACATATAGAGACCTAATGGTGAAGATTTCTGGTCTAAATAATCTTGGCCTTCTCATGTGCATAGGAAACTTTATAGGAATGAGTTGCAGGGAAAAGAACTTGACAGAACAACACTAGGCAATGCTCTTTGTGAGAGTTTCTGAAATAGACCAATGGGCAACTGAATTTTGAACTATTTTTGCTTGTAGGAGGATATAAACAGAGGCACGCTGCCATCTTACCCCCAAAGAATGGGGATGAGATACTTTTTTTCTTGTAATTAGGCCATTTTGCATTGTTGATTATTTCTAAAATTTTGAAAGTCAGTTTATATGTAAGCCACCTTAATTGCCATAGCAAAAGGCGGGGTATAAAAATAAATTATTATTATTATTATTATTATTATTATTATTATTATTATTATTTAAACAATGAAGAGCTGAGTGTTATGATTAGTTAAACAATACTAAATTATTGTGACAGGAAGAAAGTTACATAAATACAACATAGGGGCTTTTTTTTTTTTTAATGTCCTGAATGTACATGTATTTCACACTTAAAGTTAGTGTAGTGGTTTGAGCATTGGACAATGACTCTGGAGAGCAGGGTTTAAATCCCTGCTCAGCCATGGAATCCCACTGGGTGACTTTGGGCAAATCACTCTCTCTCAGCTTCAGAGGAAGACAAATGTAAACCACCTCTGAACAAATCTTGTCAAGAAAAACCCATTATAAGGTAAACCTTGCCTTAGGGTTGCCATAAATCAGAAAGGACTTGAAGGCACACAACAACTATAACCATATTAACTACATAAAATAAACAGGATTTAAGGCCATCGTAACTTAATCCAACACCCTGTTTCTCTAGACTAGTGACAGGAATTGTACAGCCCTCCAGATTTTGTTGACACAGAGCTCCCAACACTTTCAGTAGCTATGTTGGCTATGGGTTGCTGGGACCTGCAGTTCAACATCTGGAGGGCCTTATAATTCCCATTGCTATTCTAACCCAGCATTGTAGAAAATTAGCTCCTGAGAATTTTTTAGCAACAAATTCCATATTGTAAACAATTAGCATCATAAATACACATCAAGTTTTTCAAATGAACTCAAGATGTCACCCTAACTTTTCAAATTACCTTTTACCTGTTTGCATAGAATAATAGATTTCAGAGCATATACATCACTTCTTGCAGTAAAAAAAAAAAAAAAAAAAAACTGAGAGAATGCAAGTCTTTATAGAGCATCCTTGCTGAATTGGTTGAATGGTTCCAATAAAACAAAGAACAAGAAAGGTTGCTCAGAGATCTATGGGCATTTGCAGTAAAATAGCAATAAAAGCTATATACTGCACAGACCTGGATTGACATTTGGACCAATGGCAAGGGGCATTCATCAGATATAAGTGATACAGATATCCAAGGAAGATTTATTTAAGATTTATTTAGATGCTGGTCCCACATTTTCTAATCATTCTTCATTTTAACTATGAAATGGCTTGCCAGTTTAGTCCTGTTGGCCAATGGTAAATAAAAGGATTAAGCTGCAAAAGTATGTCAAGAATAAAACCTAGGATATTTGCTCATAAAAGGAGTTCTCCCCAGGGATGTTGACTATCAGACAGTCTAGATCAGAGGCAGGCAAAGTGCAAACCCATGGGCTACATGCTTCCCCCCATGGCTTAAATAGAACTTAAATAGGCCCCTCCAGAGCTGTTTTTGAAGCCCCAGGACCCCCAGCACTCAATTCATTTTTGCAAAATAGTTTTTCAAAGAAGGGGGATTTGCCCCAAAATAATCTCTAGGAGGGCATGGAGGGCATTTTCACAACCTCTGGAGCCCTTGCCCAGGCCTGCCCCCCCGCCCCCGGAGTCAAAACAAAACTTTGCAAAGTTTTTCAGATTTTTTTTCTCCCTTCAAAATGCCCTAAATGCCCTTTAGGGAACAAGGAAGACCCCAAAACATGAAGAGAATGCTCCTATATACCCTAGACTAGAGAGTATATGGGGACAAAATATTGATTTATTGTTTTTGCAAGAGTGAGTGAAGTGGGAGATTCAGTCCTCTGAGTTCTCTTGGGTGAGTTAATGCAGCTCCCTAGCCTTTCACAGTTGCTCACCCATGTTCTAGATCAGGGGTAGGCAACCTTTCCCCTTTAAGGGCCGAGGGACTTCAGCTCCCAGAAGCCTCAGCCATGTTGGCCAATAGTCCCATGTTGGCCAAAAGCTCCTGGGATTCTGGGAGCTGAAGTCCCTCGGCCCTTAAAGGGGAAAGGTTGCCTACCCCTGTTCTAGATGATATTACTGGTGTACAATAGAGTGTAGGTCAGAGGTAGGCAACCTTTCCCCTTTAAGGGCCGAGGGACTTCAGCTCCCAGAATCCCAAGAGCTATTGGCCAACATGGGACTATTGGCCAACATGGCTGAGGCTTCTGGGAGCTGAAGTCCCTCGGCCCTTAAAGGGGAAAGGTTGCCTACCCCTGGTGTAGGTTTTCCACACACAGCAATTTTAATGGTGGATCTTGTGTCATTTGTCTTGGCTTAATGATGTATTCTGTATGAATAACAGTTACAGTCATTATAATAGAATAATACAGTTGGAAGGGGCCTCAGAGAGCATGTAGTCCAACTCCTCTGCTCAGTGCAAGAACCCCAGTGAAAACATCTCCAGCAGGTAGCTGTCCAACCTGTTTTTGAAGAGATTCAGTGAACAGGACCAACCACCCCTCTATGCAATATATTTTGTTGCTGAACTATTACTAAGAGCCCTGGTGGTGCAGTGGTTAAATGCCTGTACTACAGCCACTCACTTACAAACCACAAGGTTGTGAATTCAATACCAGCCAGAGGCTCAGGCTCGACTCAGGCTTGCATCCTTCCAAAGTCACTAAAATGAGTACCCAGCTTGTTGGGGGCAATTAGCTTACACCAGTGATGGCAAACTTTTTATGAGCCGAGTGCCCAAAATAAAAGGCCTTCTGGCACCAGGTGTTACCCAGTGCTAGGGGCAGGACTTCTGCCCTCTGAGGGTAGGATTTCTCCCCCCCCTCTTTTCACATCTGGAAGGAGGAAAAGGCATGCGCTTCTTCCTCCTCCTCCCCACCCTCCATGTGCTGGGGAAAATAGTTTTGCATGCCATCTCTGACATGCATGCCATAGGTTCGCCATCATAGGCTTACATATTGTAAACTGCTTAGCAATTGCTTAAGTGTACTGATATGCAATATAGAAATGTACTTGCTATTGCTATTGCTACTACCACCAAGAAATTCAGTCAAAATATACCCTCTTGTAACTTAAACTTAGACTTGGTTCTAGCCTGGAGTATCATAGAATAACCCTGCACTGACAGCCCTTTAGATATTTAATATTTAAAGAGTAAAATAATGTCATTCTTCAGTCTTCACCAAGCTGAACATGCCCAACTTCTTCAACCTTTCTTCATATGCTTTGTCCTCCACACCTCTTAACATCCTTATTGACCTTCTGTAAATGTACTCTGTCTTGTCTACATCCATCTTAAAATGCAGCACTCAGAAGTGAACATAGTACGCCAGATGAAGCCTGATTAGTGCAGAATATACTGGGACTATAACTTCATTTGACTTGGAAACCATGCTTCTATTAATGCACTCTAAAATATCATTTGCCTTCTTTGCTGCAGCATCACACATTGGGCCATCTAACTTTGTTGCCTAAATGAAGAATTTATCAGATGAGATCTATGTACTGTAGAGCAACCAGAGGGCAGTACTGGAAATTTGCCCTTGAAATCAAAGTTGATCTGATGGCCACTTCATATTAAAGTTGTTTCAATAAGTTATGTCACTGATCTAGGAGACAAAAAGATTCTGCACAGGAAGGAACAGCCCTGAAGAAACTGTTAAGCTCCCTCAAGCCAATAATGAGTATTCCAGAAAAATAACTCAGTAAATGCATATCTCTGTGATAGATAGTAATTGCTTCAGTAGAGCCATTATAGCCTATTAGGTCAATATTCTGCATTGCCAAAGTGCTTTAATTAATATACATTTACATAAGATATCGAGGGTTTCTCTCTGAGCCATGAAGAGGGGAAAATGTGGAGCATAGCACTGAACTTGCATTGCAATACACAGCACAATTTGACATTCAGTTATTTGTTATAATTTATTAAAAGTGGCTGTTGGAGACTCAAAGCAGCCATTACATTACTAACAGCATGGCAATCTCCATATTCATCAGTCTGTGTATTTTCATGCTTCAGGAAATGGATAGAATCGTATGTTTATGGACTGTACAAGAGAGGATGCTGTATTCAAAGCAATGTCAATTTGGCCTCTACCATCAGTTGCTTTCTCACTTTCTGGTGCACTTCCGGAACTAAAAAAAAATATGTAGCTATGAACTATGTGGATTTCATTCCTGGGTGCATGTGTGTGTGTACAAGTGCACACTTGTGGGCATGCACACATATTTAGTCCTCTCTTTGTTCACCTATAGAATAGTAAGGAAGAAAACATTCTTGCTTGTTTTGCCTCATGAATGTGAGCTTCATAGGTCAAGACTCAGTTCTTATTCTTAGAATTCTTAAATATGAAACAGATGCATGGACACAGCCACATGGAAGGCATGCAATGTAACTGCCATTTTTTCACCTATATCCCCTAGCAGCCATACAAAGAAGTGTGATGATTGAAAATTGTGTCAATATGCTCATGTAAATTGCCCCTGTAAGAAGTAACATGGTTAGTTATGTCACTTCCACTCTTGAGCAGGATCTGGGGAAGTGCTACTCAGAATGGAAGAACACTGGCCAGCCTGCTGTAAATAATCCAGCTTTGTGATACCATGGAGAGTCATTAATGACCCCATTAGTTATTATTAATATAGATTTTTTAAAAAGACATGAAGAGAGGGTGCATATTAGCCCAACACTGCTGCCACCACTATGCTCATGGGAAATGTTACCCTTTTTGGAGTAGGACAGCTTACCCTATCCATGAAGTCTCTTCACACAATCCAGAACCTTGATTCAGCATTCTGAACCACAAGGACAGATTCCATGAAAACTGGAGGTTCTCCTCTTCGGAAAGCCATATTTCATGTCAGGTGTCCACTGATGCTGGTGGTGGGCCAAATCTAACATGCTTCTCATCCCAGCAGTTTTCTTTTCTCTACATACATGCCCTAAAGAGGCATGAGCTCATGCCATATAACTCCTTCGTTTTCACTAAGTATTGCTGGTTTTTGTGTTAGGAAGGATCTAATTAGGGGAGTTTATAATTAGCTTAAATATGCATGGGTGGGGTCCTGACAAAATCCCACGGGACCGGGTACCGTTATTTATACCAGAGGACTAAGGAATCCCACAATGTATAACACTGAGGCAGGCTCCTCCAATCAAAGTCTAAATATTTATTATTAACAAGGGAAAACCACACACACAAATATGGCACACACACACACTGCACTCTTAAAAATAAAGGGGGTGAAAGCGGGAATAGCTTGAGAGGGACCAGACTGAGGGAGTTACTCACTTCCGAAGGCTTCTCAGGGATCTGCTGTGAATGTTGATGATAATGATGATGAAGTACAGCCACCGAAATGGGAGGAGAGGAATGGCCAAGGGAGCTATGAGTACAGACCAACGTGGAGTCAGCATGCACTCTCAAGATAGCACATGGAGCATATCCAAGGGTTTAAATAGGAAATTTCTGCCTTCTGGCTATTGACTAAATGGCTTATCTGAAGCAGGGACAAAGGTGTTGATAGTCTTAGCTTTGTTAAACCTAGGTGTGAGAGCAATCTAAACAATGCATTTGGTTTTGAGACTATCAAGGAAGGGAGACTAGGGAAAAGGGTGCAGTCAAATCTGATCACTGCCCCATCAAGTGGAGACTCAAGACAAACAAGCACTATTAAGTGTGTGTCCAAAATTTTATGAAAAATCACATATGCTAACAGTTGTCACCTCTACCTCCTTGTCCACTCCTTCCCTGTCAGTTGGCTCTTCTTCTGTTATTGAGGGCAAGGCTGTTTCTTGCTGCTGTTATTGGTTCCTCACTGTTTAAACTAGACACATGGTTTGCTGAGGTTAGCGTGTAATGCTAAAGTTTCAAAATGCATTTTTCCATATATGTTTTTCTTAGTGCTATAGTACATCAGTGAAACAGCATTTCTGTACAAAAGTGCTATTGCACTATTTCAAAGACCCACTGATGCTATAAAAGGAGAAAAGAGCAAAGAAAAGGATATTAAAATTGCCTTTACCTTCCACACCCATCTTGAAGCCATCTGACATGCAGACTTTGCTCTCCACCTCACAATGCACAACACTGGGAGAGTAGCTAAAAAAAACAGCATGAACCATACCAGTAGATACACATGTGCTTCTTGGGATGGCTCAACATGTCTCATGATTTTTTTAAAAAAAATCAGAAGATGGGAATAAAAAATTGCAGCTGTTGCAGGGAATTTCTAGAAAACAATCCCAGATTACAAAAATGTAACTGATGTGTGTATGTGGGTGTGGGTGTGGGTGTGTTGTGTGCCTTCAAGTTATTTCTGACTTATGGCAACCCTAAGGCAAACTTATTGTGGAGTTTGTTTGGTAAGATATGTTCAGAGGAAGTTTGCCATTGCCTTCCCCCTGAGGCTGAGAGCATGTGACTTGCCCAAGGTCACCCAGTGGGTTTCATGGTTGAGCTGGGAATTGAACCCTGGTTGCCAGAGTTGTAGTCCAACACTCAAACTACTACGCACACACACACACACACACACTTTCTCTCTCTCTCCTTCCCTCCTCCTCTCCTCTTTATATATTTATAATTATAGTTCATGTATGTATGTATGTATGAGAGATTGACAATGAAAACTGTCAACATCTACAGCAACAACTATTTCACCCAGGGAATTTTTTTAAAAAATGTTAAACAGCGAGAGGGGTCAGCAACCTATTTAAAAGGTGCCTTGTATGTTCTGGAGCCATCCAGCATTCATCCTTTTTCTTTTGGGCTGGAAAAAGGTTGGTCCAAGGAGTTTGGAGGGGTGAAAGGGCACACACACAAAAGCCCTGGAGACCACATGCAGCCCTGGGACTACATCCTGTCCATCCCTGAACTAAAGCCTTAGAGAGAAAACCAGCAAGAAAATAAACTGTATGGACAGTGACTGGTAAAGAAAATGTTAGGAATGGGTGGAGATTTCATTTCATTTAATTCTTTTTCAGAATTTCTCAAAATTCATAAAATTCAAAGGTGGGTGGAAGTGAAACTGGCAGATTCACTCATTTCTACAAAATATCCCAGTTTGTGATGCATCTGATGCAGTGCTCCCATGCTATAACAAATGCTGGTATTTTAGACTGCAAGGTGCAGCTTCCATTGCTGACTGGACAAAGCAGAACTTTGAGTCAATTTGGCAGATATTTTGTTTTTAAAAGCATAGTTCCATGTCTCCTTTATACTGTACTGAATATTTTAAATAAAGACATACTCCAGCTGTTATATTTTGAAGGGGAAGGATAGCTTATCAGAGAACCCTATCTCAATCTTTTACTTTATGTGAAAAGGAATGCTAACCTCTCTACTCTGTAGGATCATCATTGTGACAGAGTTATAAATCATCTGAATAAACGTTTGCAATATAAATGGAGGTTTGGGGTGCAAGTGACAAGCCTCTTCAGCTAACATATCTCATGGCATGTGGAAAATAAACCACTACAAGAGATGTAATGATCAAGAACTACAAAAGGGTTGGAGCCTTAGCTCTTCAAGGTCACGAGAATGTTATTTCAGGAACTTACTTCACCTTCAAAGTCTCACATCACAGTATCTAGTCAATGGTTATCTTACGTGGATTTCCTGATTATTTAGAGGTGTTTTGCATTCCTTGTGAACCTCCAGGCATGTCTGAATTGCAGACTCACATTGGTTTAACAGTCATTCCCCTTCCTCCCCACTCCACCCCCAAGAAACTCTGGGAATTATAGTTGTGAGGTTTAACTAGTGTTCATAGTCTCACTAAACTAAAATTGCCTGATCCCGAGAATAGGCTTTCTGTGGTTTTCAGCTTGTGGTCTGCATTTTCATTTGGGAAAGATCCTAGGGACCATATTGCAGCAAGAGGGAAGGGCTAAAGCCAAAGTGAAGTGGGTTAGGCTGGTTGTGAACCTTACTAATTTGATCATTTTTCCACCAAGCACACAAAGTGAAGCTCAATTTTATGCATTTGTAGCTTTTCTGCTGAGGTGAAAGCTGTAGCAGAAAAGCTACAAACCAGAACTGACTTTCATGCAAAGACTCTCTGACCTTTCAACAGACTTTCATTTTCTTTCACTGGTCATTGAAGAGATATAATAGAAGAAGCTTGTAACTCAGAATGAAACTCCCTGCATTACCAAGACCTGGGGATTTTAATGCTTGGGTTTAGGGCAGGGGTAGGCAACCTTTCCCCTTTAAGGGCTGAGGGACTTCAGCTCCCAGAAGCCTCAGCCATGTTGGCCAATAGTCCCATGTTGGCCAATAGCTCCTGGGATTCTGGGAGATGAAGTCCCTCGGCCCTTAAAGGGGAAAGGTTGCCTACCCCTGGTTTAGGGGGATTTGCTTATGCCTTGCTTGACAACTTGAGCTGCTGATTGAAAGAAATACATGGCAGCATGGGGAGTTGCTCAGGGGTCCAGAGTCAGATAGAGATAGTCAGATGTGAGCTGAAGATGGCCAGAGGTAATCTGCCTTCATTTCCCTCCAGGGCCTCAAATAGACAGGCCAAAAGAAGTGGTTTCAGACCACTTGGGGGTGTTGCATGTAGATGACACATGCCCAGGAAGTGGCCAGAAACCAGACCATGGCCACTGTAGATGGGGAACCAGACTAGAAAGAAAAAAAAAAATAAACCACTCTAGTCCAGAAAGTATACAATTTCGATGGTGCATATAAACACCCCTACATTAGACTGGTCCCAAAGGAGCATTCCATCCTAACCCTAACCCTAAAGCAGTATATAAATGCACTGGTACAGGTGCACATTTAAAAGTACAGAGCCAGGGCCGGGGTGGCAATGCAAAAAAAGGGAAAGTGTGACACCTCCAACATCTGTAAGTACAACATACACCAGGGGTAGGCAACCTTTCCCATTTAAGGGCCGAGGGACTTCAGCTTCCAGAATCCGAGGAACTATTGGCCAACATGGGACTATTGACCAACATGGCTGAGTCTTCTGGGAGCTGAAGTCCCTCGGCCCTTAAAGGGGAAAGGTTGCCTACCCCTGACATACACAAACCACACAGTCCAAGAGGGGGCATGGAGTGAAGGGGGCATGATTGTACATTGCCAGTATCATGCTGGGCACACCTCTGTCCCAATGCCCTGTCCCAGTGGAGGGTCACAGTCACAAGTGCGACTGTGTGCATGACCAAAGGGTATGGCCATCCAATGGGATGGCATCTAGGAAGGAAGCTGTTACTGGAGGTGTGTTTGTGCAACAGTGGTGGTGGGGTTTAAAAAAATTACCCAGCAGCACAGCCTGATGTGATGCCATGCCATGCAGTTGTGCCCTGCGCATTCGGTCCGCATTGGGAGCAGGCAGTGTGGTCATTGAGGTCTTGGCCCAATTTCAGAAAAAGAAGCTTTGGTCCGCTCTTTCCTGCCCATCTGCTTGAGGCCCACGACTAAGCTCTACTCACTACAATGGATGTTTGCAACTTGTGACTTTGCCTTGTGCTGCTAGATTCATTCAGTGTTCTGTGTATGTCCTCTTTGCTCATGTCAGTACATATACATTTTCAGGACAGATATAAAGTGCAATCCACTGAGAGCAGTGGTCCTTTCATGTAAATGATTGCCCAAGCATTTTGATATTTGGATTCTGCTTACACTACACAGCACAATGAGATATGGAGACATAAGGGAATGTTTGGTTGTGGGAAAACTGAGGTAATGCCTGCTGTCATTGTTCTTCTTGTACTTTTCTATGTCTCTCCTTTTCCTAGCCTTTTAAGGCCAGCCATTTGAAGACATGTTACAACAGAAATAAAGAGCAATATGCTTTCATACAGGCTTGCTTGGGCATTGACATCTTCATGAGAGGCTCTTCTTTGAATACATCAAACCTCAGAAGCACATTTGATGGGAATGTGAGAAAGGGTTTTCCTGGTATGCACCCTCGAAGGTAAGCCAGGTTGGTCCCCTCCCTATTGCCATTCTGCCTTTTTGTTCAGGTGGGCATTTGGCTATTTGCTTGCTGCTGTGGAAAGTACATTTAATGGGATTTACACGGTGATATGTGACTGCTTGATATTTTTACTACCAGGGAAAGGAGAAAGTACTTCAGCTATTTCTGCCTCAAGTGTCAAAGTCATTTTACTAGTTTTGGGGACTGTGTCCTTTCAGTTTGGAAGAAGGAAACCATTTGCCCATTTCATTTCATTTATATCTCAACTTTATAGGACTCAAGGTGGCTTAAAACAAAACAAAGCTAAAACAATATATAACACAAAAGTTTTTTTGAAAAACAAACAAACAAACAAACAATCCAGTTATAAAATACTAATTTCAAACAGTTAAAAACACATTCAAAGCATAATAGAGTGAGGGGGGTTACAGACTGCCAGAAATAGTGCAAATTGAGTCCACTTTTAGGGTTAGGGTTATTGCTAGGGAATCATGGAAATTCTTTTTTTTTTTTCTGAGACATTGAGCCTTCTCTGTCAGAAAGCTCTGGTGCCACAATAAACTACAGTTCCCATGATTTCCCAGCCTTAACCCTAACCCTAAAAGTGGACTCAATTTGCAAGTCTCCCTTTTCCAAAATGCTTGGATTGGAAGTGCTGTGGATTTCAGATTTTTTTCTTATTTCAGAATACTTGTATTTGCATATAAGTACATAAAGAGATATCTTGGAGATGGGGCCCCAGTCTAAACACAAAATTCATCTCCTCAGCAGGGAGGTGCCGGAGGACACTTGGAGGACGCAGGGCCTTGGCTAGTAACATCTCTCCCCTCTCCCAGCGGGACTTGAGCAGCTGCACCTGGGGCCATTCCTGCAGAGGACTCGGGCTGGGGATAAAACCCCCACCCAGGCACCATCTCCTCAGCAGGGAGGCGCCAGAGGACACTTGGAGGACGCAGGGCCTTGGCTAGTAACATCTCTCCCCTCTCCCAGCGGGACTTGAGCAGCTGCACCTGGGGCCATTCCTGCAGAGGACTTGGGCTGGGGATAAAACCCCCACCCAGGCACCATCTCCTCAGCAGGGAGGCACCGGAGGACACTTGGAGGACGCAGGGCCTTGGCTGCTGTGGTGGCGACGCGAGCGGGAGGCCGAGGCGGAGGCGCTGGGGCTGCCGGGGCCTAACACCTTCCCCACCAACACACTTGTGACTGGAACGCGGCTGGAGAGACCGGGAAGAGTTTAAAACCCTTCCCCAGCAACATCTTCCCCAGGAACAACGCTATTATGTATTTAAAGTGTATATGGCATTTTATATTGTACATTGTATATTTTTAACAATTGTTTTTAAATTGCTTTGTCTGATTTGTTTTTGAGGGCTGGGTCTGGGTGGGGGTGGGAAGGAGGGATGGGATCTGAGTTGATGCTATTTGTTTTGTTGTTATAAATGTTGTACGCCGCCCCGATTGCTTGGCAGAGGGGCGGGATATAAATAAAAATTATTATTATTATTATTATTATTATTATTATTATTATTATTATTATTAATGTTTCATATTTACCTCATACACCTAGCCTGAAATAAATTTTATACAATATTTTTATTTTTATTTTGCATGAAACAGAGCTTTTGTATGTTGAACCATCAGAAAGCAAAGAGATTACTGTCTCGGCCATCTGTGAATATAGTTTTGGTTTTTCAAATATCCCAGGCTTTGGAATTCTTGATAAGGGACACACAACCTGTAACATGAATACAGCACATGATATCAAAAATTCCTTCTTCCCCCACCAATTAAAAGTTGAACCCTGTTTAAATTAAAAAGCATTTGCCCTTTAGGGGAAAGAGAACAAAGAGGGAGCTGACTGAGCCTCCATTGGTAGGGAGCGCCATAGCCTCTAAGGCGGCCTTCTCCCATGTCCTTACCAGACAAGCCCATGAGGGTGGTGGATCTGAAAGAAGCCCCCTTCAAAGTTCATAAGACTCAGGCAGGCTCATATGGGGAGTTATCCTGCAGTAAAATATCTTGGGTTTTCCCTGGATTCTAGCCTGCCTTAAATTCCAACTTGTGAACCCCTCAGCCCCTTCCCCAAATAATCACATATAGTTTCTGCAGTACTCTTTCATTTAGTAAGTGTTGAGGGAAGGAGACTTTATGCACTTACCTCAAAACATTTTGCTTTGGTTTAGGGCCCTGAAAGGGATAAGATTCTTTGATTACATTCTAGTGAGGCCAGCATTAAACTGTGGAGGGAAGGAGGCAGAACGGTAATAAATGATTTGAAGAGGAAGAATTAAAACTATCCTTTTGAGAAGCGGTGGAGCAATATCTATGACCACCAATTGGTACAACAACAGGCATCTCATTCAAATGCCAAACATGCTTCCCTCTGTCTTCCCGTTCTGCCAACACTTCTTCAAGAACATGCCGTTTTCCTAGCAGATGCCCATGCCTTAGTTCATCAAACTGAGAGCCTTTTTAAAAAGTCAGTAAAAACTAGTTCTCAACCATTCTAAATCACTATTTTCACATTCAAGGCACTCCCGCCCTGCAAATGCATCAGGTCATGGTTTACCACAATATCTGAACATTCATTTACATGTCCACAACTCTTCTTGTTTCTTTTTCATATTAAGAAGGGGGGGGGGGTTGTGTGACGTGATGATTACTTAACTGTGATACAATTAAATATACTGACACCACCCCAATTTTTTACTTATTATTTATGACCTTGGCTGAATGAAATACATTCTTTCCCTATAAAATCGTAGTATTTGGCATGTTTCCCCTCCTAAAGACTCCATGGGTTACATTTTTGGAGCAGCATACTATATGTCAAATAATCACTGGGGGAGAAGGAGGGAATCAATGAGCTTAAATTATTAAACTTCTAGGCATCTGTTAAGGATTCAGTCAAGTGTTGTAAAACTTACAGTACATCAATTTACTTGCTGTATTAATTTTATTCATATACCTTGACAAGAGGAGGGGAGGTGTTACATCTTTCTCTACTCAAACTGGATTGAAGTGACTCAGAAATATAGAACTCTTTCCCTCTTTTTAAGATTTATACTGAGTGGGTAGCTATTCCCCAAGTTAGAATGCAGGTGAATGGCAGGCTGCATTGTAAATGCCTGAGGTAACTATAAAAATATAAATGGTATCAGGTTATTGATTTTCCCTCCATAGAGGGCCACAAATTAGAAATGGCACATTTAAAAAAAAAAAAAAAAGAGGGAAAAAGGAAGAAAAATCCACTGGTCTATTCACCAATTTTTAATTAAAACATAAATAAATCATTATAGTCTCAGCACTTGCATATAAACAATGGGAAAGATGGCATACTTACAACAACGTGTCAGTGTTTTGCAACTAAAGAATCATTGCACAAAATACAACCCAGATTGAATCCAGATTTCCAAACTAAGTTATATCACACGCAAACCATTTCAGCCTATTACAGCAGAAGCCACTGAAGCCACACATTGGTTTTTAGAAGAAACAGGGAAGAAAGAGCACAGTTTTGCAAAGTAGAGCAATCCTTCTTTTTTAAAAAATTAATTAAATAAAGTTAAGTACTACTGCTATTATATACTAGATTTTTATTTTATTTTAATTTTTTTGGTCATGTGCTATACAGTAATGGGTTCCTACATCTTCGAGACAAACAATAACCATATGTTGCTCTGGGTACAGAATGTTTGTTGCTCCATTAGTACACAACAAGAAGTCTGGAAAAGGAAGTGATTTTGTTGTCATAAACACTCTGGAAGAGCTTTTAATCAAACCTTCAGGGAACCAAATATTTCATATGGAAAGCAGCAGCAACAAGGTTGCATTGTAGTTCCTTCAAATGTTTCTCTTGCACTTTGAAAACAGGAAAGGCAAGAACACAGTCAATTTTCCAGTGGGATCTAGGGAAATGGAAATGCGTTCTAATGAATACTCCTACTTTAGACAGGGAGATCCTGAAGAATACAGAGGTAACAGCAGAAAGACCAAAACTATGCAGAAAAAGACAGCCACCTCTGGATAGAGCACATCAGAACAGAGGGACTCCCCACAGACATGTGGTGGGAGAGGAATCTCCCAGCTCCACTTTTGAGGTCTTAGCTTCTCCAAGATGGACTGCAGGCACCACCATATAAAGTCTCCAGTCCCATCTCTGTAAACTGGGAGGTCACTGGGGTGGAAAATGGGTCCACTGGCTACAAGTAGGCTCCTCAAAAATCTGTTTTTGCATTTCTCCCATGAAACCTTCGCCTGAATTTTTTTTTGGGGGGGGGGGGGATAGTCAAAATACCCCCATAATCTTCTAAGGGGAATTTGCCCCCTCCCGGCTGTTTTGGACCCAGCAGAAACCTATCCCGTCCTAAAAAACGGATAGAAATAAATTAGAAGTCACATCTGAGTTACTTGCTTTAAAAAAAGCCTCTTCTAAGATTAAAACAGCCTCAGCAGCAAAAACATGGTTACCTTTTATGCCCCTAGAAGGCATATAGGTATTTTGAGTGTTAAACATTAAATAAAAACAAATTAAAAGATAAAACCAGGGACGGCTATGGCAGTGCAGTGTAGTGACCCCCAGTGTCTGGTGAGGGCTGTGTCTAGGCTCCTGGGCTCAGGTGGTTGCCGACACCTGCCTTGTAAAACATTATTCTGGCTGAGATCCACTCATGGGGTGATCTACAAAACTCATCAGGTTCATATTCTGACTGCTCATGTCTCAGTGTGGAATCTCCTTATAGATCCTTGTAGATCATTCAAAGAGACCAAGATGGTTTCCATACCAAAAGTAGACCAGAAGCCAATAGTTTCTTCTAGGACTGCCTGAAACACTACCACATACAACAGCACCATGCATAGAGACAGCAAATTGAACATGGACCAATAATTACATAAAACTGGGACACGTAAGGCCAAGCAACATCAGAGTGTAGTCAAGATGGCAAAAGTTACAAATGAAGAACACATAAGGTAGGAGATGCTGCAGAACTTTGTTTTTGCGTAAGCTGACTGGGAAGGGCAAGACTTCACCCCTCTTCTCTCTGCTAAGTTAATTGCGTGCAAACTACTTTTGTACTTTGAATTCAGTTTGCAATAATTGAAGTAAACCAAGGACAAAGAGAGAAAGCAGAAAGAGGAGAGAGGAATATTTTAAAAGCAGCTGGAAAAATGGACCAACAGAGAATTAATTGAGACAATTGAGGGGGTATGTAATTATTTCGACATATGAAGCCAATGAAGACAGTAAACAAAACAAATTATTCAATTGTGTTATTCTGCCAGTGCAAATAATGTTGCTTTTATGAAAACCTAGTTCCAGACAAAGCACAAGCATGAATCTAATGCAGTTGGTAGCTGCACAACCTGTTGCGCAAGTGATTGCACCCATGGTTATGTTTTCTAGGGACCATCACCAGAAAAACAAGTGGACTGCAAAAGGACTTTCCATTGTCCCTGCAAGTGGAAAAGCTACAAAGCACTATGTTTCTCCACTAGCATTAAGCTGTATTTAAATCAGAATCCTGCCCCATCTCTTAGTAGCATATGTAATATCTTGGAACTGGATATTTTTGTGCAAAGGTAGCTCCTTAGCTGCTATGCTATCATATTACTGTTATAAAGCTAGCAATGTCTATACCCATTAATGCTGACCTTGACTTCTTGACCTATCAATGTGCTTTCTAATTCACTATATAGGATATTTTGCAAACCAGAGGAAAAATACTAGTACAGAATGCCAGCTGGCAGGAAATATCTATCGAACCATTTTTTTGTCCTCCATGGTGGTTTTTTGGGTGTGTGTTTTTTTGCACAGAAAAAGACTTGTATTTACTTAAAGGCAACACATTAAGGTGAAGCTGGCAGTTTTATACTTGTTCCATGCAATGCTGACTCAGCTAATAAGTTACATCAAATGTATGAGTCTTACTCTTGGGGAAAAGGTGGGATAGAAATAAAGTGATTGGTTGACTGATTAATAAACATCATAATAATTTGCTTCCTAATATTCCCCACAATATTCTTGCAAACAAGATAGTAAAATGTGGGCTAGACAATACAACTGTTAGGTGGATTAGTAACTGGTTGACTGACCGAACCCAAAGGGTGCTCAGCAATGGCTCCTCTTCATCCTGGAGAGAAGTGACCAGTGGGGTGCCACAGGGCTCTGTCCTGGGTCCAGTGCTATTCAACATCTTTATCAATTACTTGGATGACAGTATTGGGGGCATAGTTATCAAATTTGCAGACAACACCAAATTAGGAGGAGTAGCTAATATCCCAGAGGACAGGATCAAAATTATAAATGATCTTGATAGATTAGAAAGCTGGGCCAAAGCTAACAAAATGAACTTCAACACAGAGAAATGTAAGGTACTGCACTTAGGGCAAAAAAAAAATATATTAAAAATTAAAAAAATGAAATGCGTAGCTATAGGATGGGGGACACCTGGCTTAACGACACTAGGTGTGAAAGGGATCTAGGAGTCCTAGTAGACCACAAGTTGAACATGAGTCAACAGTGTGATGCCACAGCTAAAAAGGCCAATGCAATTTTAGGCTGCATTAGTACTGCAAAGAAAATTGGAAGAAAACTTTACAGGTATTAGTAGTTTTCTCTTCACCAAAAAAAAAAAAAAAAAAAAAAACAATAGAATATGCAAGTGTTGGGAATGGCAACTTTGCATGCTGATACCTTCTAGGGATCCAGATGCATGTCTATAGTAGTTTATTACTCTATTAGTGACCCTTCCCATTTCACACTTTCCCATTTGTCCCAAGAGGAATTGCCATTATCTTATGTTCCTGTCCAGAGCAGCATGAGTTTTCTTGTATGCTGAGGAAACTTGCTCCAGAAGTATGTGAACTTCTTCCTACCTCATTTTTCTTCTTTGCAACGTGAAGTTAGACCTGTGTATATGAATATGCACATGATTTGTAAGTAAATGTACTTTTTATTTCACTCTCACTAAAGACTTTGTCTTAGTCCTTTATTGAGGAGACACATAGGGGCTGGGAGAACAAAAGTGGCTCACTTATATTTTGCTGAACTAACTATGCTGGTGAGATTAAACAATCCCTCTTATTTTGAGTTTTTTTCATGAAAACCCAAAACTATAACAGCAAATGAAGGAGTCAATGAGTGGCCAATTATTAATCTTAGAGTTTTCCAGATGTTGGTTTGTTTCTCTCATCATAACTACCTTCTCATATTCATTACTATTATCCAGAGATGGAAAGAAAGTGAATTTATATATCCTTGAAATTAACATGCAGTTAGGGCAAAACAAATAATTAAAATTAAAAAAATGAAATGCGTAGATATAGGATGGGGGACACCTGGCTTAACGACACTAGGTGTGAAAGGGATCTAGGAGTCCTAGTAGACCACCAGTTGAACATGAGTCAACAGTGTGATGCCACAGCTAAAAAGGCCAATGCAATTTTAGGCTGCATTAGTAGAAGTATAGTATCTAGCTCAAGGGAAGTAATAGTGCCACTGTATTCTGCTTTGGTCAGGCCCCAACTGGAATACTGTTGCCAGGTTTCAGGGCCTGGTCCTGGGTTTCAGGGACTGGGTCCCTTTCCCTAGTCCTCAGTGGGAAGGAGAGGAATCTCAGAGTGAGAGTGCTGCCTTGAATAGTGTGTGGATATATTCTTTCCTCATTTGTTGGGAGGAAAACAGATATCCACAGACTTGGTGTGTTTTATCAGGATGGTGTACTCTATGGTTGATGGTTAAGGTATCACCACCACATCCACATCCTGAAACATCATGAAGGAGTGTACCTAGAGCTCAGGTTTTGGTCCTGAAATCCCAAGGAATGGGATAGTTATCATTTGGAATAACTCTGTCTCTGGGAAAGTGTCTTAGAGGCAGTTGGTCATATTAAAATTCCCTCTCTACTCTACAAGCAGAGAGGATTTTCCATGGACAGAGATAGCAGTCCACCATCAGGAACCCATTTGTGTGACACTGGGAGAGGTTTCTAGCAGTTGCCCCTCTCCCTTCTGTAGCCAAAAGTCTATGGGGAATTTTATTTAGCTCAAATCGAGAGGGGGTTGGCTACAAGGACCCTGCGAGACCATCTCCCACATGTATATCAAGAGTCTGGTGATCTGAGAGTTGATTCAGAGGCAGGATTCTCCAATTAAAGTATTATTTATAGAACAGTAGAAAATAACATAGCAAAGCACACTAGCACACACACACTCTTACAGGGCTTATGGAAATCAAGGGCTAGAGGCCGAGGCACTGCTGCAGCGATACTTACTACCAACGAAGCCTCTTCCGGAGTCCAATTGGGTGAATGAATATGAGACACAATCATGTCGAGAGTGTGGGTTGGATGGAGGTGCCGGTAACCAGATCAGAGAACAGAGTGACATGAGGTCCCCCTGCACTCAGACTAGCGACACTGAGGGGAAGAATCCAGGGGTTTTTAAAGGCAAAATCTAGCCTCTGGTGAGGTACCTATTGCTTGGTAAAAGCTTAGACAAAAGACATTTGATTGCTTAACAATAGCTTGGATTGTTTGGCTAAGGTTCGCTAGATTGCTTAGCTATAACATAGATTGTTTGGCTGAGGTTAAGACAAAGGTGTTAGATTGCCTAGCAGAGGTAATATGGTCTGGCAATATTCAAGGGGAAATGAGAGGGGATTGAGTTGTCTGGTCGGCCCGTCAGGTGAGACATCTCGGCCGTTATTGCTCATCCTTCTGATTATGGAGGTGATGTTAGCCCATTTGCGACTCCCACACTGTCTGCCTGGCTCTGTGATTTGGGGATTTTCCAGTTCTCCAATTGACCTGGCATGACCTCTATGCCCTGCTGTGGAAGCACATGGAGTTTGATGGAGAGTCCATCTGGGTCCATACACACCAACATTCAGAAAAATGCACTATCGGTAACACTTCCTAACTCTCATGGTGGAAAAAGCAAACAGGAGGTATGTGGCATTTTTGTTAGTACTTTAGATTTCCATTAAAGCTGATATGGATGCAAAGGGATAGAAAAGCTGAATTCTCCTATCCTTTTTGCTTTGGCTGTTCAGGCAAAGGAAGTGGTGGTCATGGGCTTTCTCTGCACACACACACAAACAAACAAACCAATTTATTTCATCAGAATTGAGGCATTAGCAGTTTTCCCCCAATTGCTCCAAATGACTTGCATGAATATATACAGTCTGGTAGTAAGAGTGATGCTTAAGGGCCATTGGTGTCTGGCACTTAACAACCAGCCCTAACATTAGACAAAATGAAGTGGCTGCCATCAGAAGGCAGCAACTTGTTATGCATTTTATTTGGAATTGTATTTTGCTTGTGGTGGGAGGTAGAGGTATTGGTGGGGGTTTTTTTAGCCTTCTGTATTAAAATGACATGTCTCTCTTAGGATACTAATATGTCTTGACTTAAATGAGTGTGGATGCAACTTAGGGGTACTACAAAATATATTGGGCTATCCTTGCACTGGCTGATGCAGTTATTCTGGGAAAAAGTTATTCTGGGAAAAAGATAGGGAAGCTGAAGGGGGTATGTTTACCAGGTTAGAATACTAGAGATATCACAGTAAAATCTACTGTGAAAACAAAACACAGAAAATATTATGAATTTGTAATTGTGTTCTGTTTGACTTCAAATTATCATAACATTTGAAAACTTGGCAAAGCAGCTATTAAACCTTTCCTCATTAATTCGGAGTTCATATTTATAATTTTGTAAGCCATGGCTGGTAATCAATGAATATGAATTAAATAATTTGCAAGTCATATATTATGAGATTTCATTTAATAGTTTGTTTTTATAATTCATTTCAATAATTGTAGGCATGATTGTATGAGTTGCTGAGCTGGCAAATGAGTAGATGGGGTGCCACAGCTGGGGTTCCAGTGCAAGATTTTAGTCTTTATTATTGGGGAAGGCTCCAAAACATCTGGAATCTTCCCCAACCTTCCAGATGTTTTGGACTTCCCCTTGCATTGACCCCATCCAACCTAGCCAATGGTCAGGAATTCTGGGAACTGTTGTCCAAAACATCTGGAAGGCACCAGCTTCGAGAGTCTGTTCTAGTATCATTGACCAATCAATGTAAACGATCACGTCTAAATTTCAGTATCTTCTGTTAGTACCCTTCTGTCCAAAGCCACCCATACTTTCACATTCTATGTGCTATCACAAGCTGTTCTGCACACAAAGGTGCAGAACATGGTATGAAGGGGGTTGAACAGAATCTTCCACTTAGATATGCTTTCCTTCTTGTAAGGCTGTGTTTGCTGGATGGAAAAGTTGTTCCTAGAATGAGGGGAGCTATATCTTTAAAACTGGCATTGAGGGTGGAATAGTTCTGCATAGTTCATATACTTTGTTCTACATAGGTCATATACTTTGCATTTAGTAGCTCCTGATTTATTCCCAGGCACCTCCATTTCAAATAGGATGAGGTAGCCTGTGAGAGGAAAGACCTCAGAGTAGGAGTACACAATCCTTAGCTGGGTAAACAAAATAATCTGAACTAATATAAGGCAGTTTCCTATGTGGTGACAGCAAGACGGGGATGGGATTTGACCCAGGCTGATAGAGTTTAGAAAAGTTAGTTATCCATGCATGCTTGTAGATTCTGGTGGTCCAAAAGAGTAGCTCTTCTAAGTTGCGCTCAGAACACTAAGGTCATTTTTGACAGTGATAGAGCATCATGCATTTAGAATCATAGAATCATAGAGTTGGAAGAGACCACAAGGGCCATCCAGTCCAACCCCCTGCCATGCAGGAACTCCCAATCAAAGCATCCCGACAGATGGCCATCCAGCCTCTGCTTAAAAACCTCCAAGGAAGGAGACTCCACTACACTCCGAGGGAGTGTGTTCCACTGTTGAACAGCTCTCACTGTCAGGAGGTTCCTCCTAATGTTGAGGTGGAATCTCTTTTCCTGCAGCTTGCATCCATTGTTCCGGGTCCTAGTCTCTGGAGCAGCAGAAAACAAGCTAGTGCCCTCTTCAATATGACATCCCTTCAAATATTTAAACAGGGCTATCATATCCCCTCTTAACTGTCTCTTCTCTAGGCTAAATATACCCAGTTCCTTAAGTCGTTCCTCATAGGGCATGGTTTCCAAACCCTTCACTATTTTAGTCGCCTTTCTCTGGACATGCTCCAGTTTTTTAACATCGTTTTTGAATTGTGATGCCCAGAACTGGCAACAGTATTCCAGTTGGGGCCTGCCCAAAGCAGAATACAGTGGCACTATTACTTCCCTTGAGCTAGATACTATACTTCTACTAATGCAGCCTAAAATTGCATTGGCCTTTTTAGCTGTGGCATCACACTGTTGACTCATGTTCAACTTGTGGTCTACTAGGACTCCTAGATCCCTTTCACACCTAGTGTCGTTAAGCCAGGTGTCCCCCATCCTATATCTACGCATTTCATTTTTTTAATTTTTAATTTATTTATTTATTTATTTATTTTGCCCTAACTGCATGTTAATTTCAAGGATATATAAATTCACTTTCTTTCCATCTTTGGATAATAGTAATGAATATGAGAAGGTAGTTATGATGAGAGAAACAAACCAACATCTGGAAAACTCTAAGATTAATAATTGGCCACTCATTGACTCCTTCATTTGCTGTTATAGTTTTGGGTTTTCATGAAAAAAACTCAAAATAAGAGGGATTGTTTAATCTCACCAGCATAGTTAGTTCAGCAAAATATAAGTGAGCCACTTTTGTTCTCCCAGCCCCTATGTGTCTCCTCAATAAAGGACTAAGACAAAGTCTTTAGTGAGAGTAAAATAAAAAGTACATTTACTTACAAATCATGTGCATATTCATATACACAGGTCTAACTTCACGTTGCAAAGAAGAAAAATGAGGTAGGAAGAAGTTCACATACTTCTGGAGCAAGTTTCCTCAGCATACTAGAAAACTCATGCTGCTCTGGACAGGAACATAAGATAATGGCAATTCCTCTTGGGACAAATGGGAAAGTGTGAAATGGGAAGGTCACTAGTAGAGTAATAAACTACTATAGACATGCATCTGGATCCCTAGAAGGTATCAGCATGCAAAGTTGCCATTCCCAACACTTGCATCTTTTATTGTTTTTTTTTTTTTGTTTGTTTTTTTGTGAAGAGAAAACTACTAATACCTGTAAAGTTTTCTTTCAATTTTCTTTGCAGTGGTAGCTGGGGTAATTCCAGGCAGAGGGGTCCTAGCACAACCAAACAAACAGATCATGTCTTTCCCATTTTCAATAGATTTCTTCTTGTAAAAAAAAAAAAAAAGTGTGGAAAGAAGCACCAGGGAAATATAGAAGGAGCAGTGAAAGTGTCTTGTAAAATTGGTTTCACCACCTCTTACTGATGCATCCGTTTTCATACCATAACCACACATGATTTTTGTAAATGAATTTCCCCCAAACCCCTTGGGGAAACTCAAGTCATTTGGTCTATCAGAAATACCTTGCCACTAAAAATGGACTCTGGTTAATGAACCTTAATCAGGTATCTTAACTAGGCAAACTATGGACAGCCTGACCATTTAGTGGGACAAAATAAACAAGGCATCAAGGGGTTCATTCTAGGTCTTAATCATCTTATTTAATGGCTAAAAATTAAATTGATTAAATAATTAAATTATATGCCAACATTGAATTGAAATGACACATGGTTGATGACAATGCTATATCAATAGAGGACGTATTGACTAGTAGAAAATATGACATGTAAAATTTTCATGTAAAATGTATACTTATCCCTTGGGATCTACCTTTTTTTAAAGAAATGATTTGTGACAACAGTAGAACCATGTTAATGTGGATTATGATGCCAGTGTATAATAAAGGGAGAAAGAAGTGTCAGTGGGTCGCAAGTCCAGTGGGGTGCTGAATATATTCCCGACTCTAAAATGTAAAACCCAAGGGCCTACAAAATGTTAGTCACAGATGAAGATAAATTTAATGCAAATTGCTTCTGGACCTTTGGCTATATGCATCCTGAGAGAATGTCATTGCTTGTATTATGATTATGTTGGCCCTTCTATCTGACAGTCATATCAGGCAGCAGATTTTGGCTGCCATTAAAGGGAAGCAGAATAGTTATTTAATTTGAACTTGTATTCTTACAGCTAGAGCAGGGAGAGACGCATGAGGGATTTTCTACCTCCTGTGCTGAAAGCTCCTGAGGGGGTGTGGGCTATATTGTTTGGGTTCTTCCTAGATTGTGATGAAAATCACAAACCTCACTCCAGTCTCCCCAGTATTAGCAAAATCATAGAGTTGGAAGAGACTACAAGGGCCATCCAGTCCCTTTAGTCTTATAAAAATAGTAACAAGGGGCTTGTTTACACAATTTAAATACTTCTAATTCCATTCAAGCAGAATGTGATCCCTCCACACACAATTTGGAGGAATTCATGGGGGAGGGTTTTGCCAGCCACCCCCCCTCAAAAAAAACCTTCTTCAAATTCCATAGAAAAAGGAATTGTAGTTGTTCCTGAATTACCTGTGAGGATCCCATTATTTAACATGTGACTGTCTGTCCACTTTGCATGGATTCACTTGATGCACATTTTCAGCAGAGGGAGGGTGAATAGATGCAAATTTGCACAGGAAAGTGAAGACAATTAAATATCTATGTGAATGTGTGAAAATCTGCAGCTATTTGTATAATAGACTTAGGTGTAGACTAGCCCTACATTAAGGAAGCCAAGGGACCATTAGGCCTACTGTGGCCCTGGCATTGGAAGGGCAGTGTTCTAGGCCTTCTTTGCATGTTAACTTTTTAAGGTCCACTGAGAGTCCTCCAGAATGTTACCTGGAGAACCTTTATGGAAAAGTAGACGTATGACAATATTTTACATTTTATTAACATTAACCCATATATAAATAAACAGTGCTTCTATAGAGATATGAATTTTAACAACATATATATAATCTGCTGACAATATGATTGATAATTCAAACAGTAAATGAAAAATCATAGTTGTTAGAAGAGTGTGATTGCTAGGAAAGGAAACCACCAAGCATTCTTCACAACATGTCTGTCAGGCCCCCCCTTCTTGTTTTAATGTGTCTCGTGTAGCTACCAGCACAGATCAAATGTAACTGGGAGGAGCTCCTTTCAGGATCATCAACAAATTTTCAGTGGGATCTCCCTCCCATCTGTTAGGAAGTTTTCAATAAATAAAACATCCTCTGGCATCTGAAGAGTTAATCTGCTGCCATCTAGTGGCTCATGAGTAATTTTCCAAGCTGCCCATCTACACAGGCAGCTGTTTGTACATCTCTCAATCATCAAACATACATAGTACCCCAAACTGGCCAAGTTGTTTCAGTAGACAAGTCAGAGAAGCTCACCAACCTTTCTTCCTCAGAAAAAGTACTAAAATGCAGTACTACTGGTAGTAAAAACACAGTAGCAACCGATAACCTTCTACCTAGGCACTTTGCAGGGGAAACATTCATTCATTCAGAAAGCAGGAGGAATCACATCATTCCCTTCACAAGTTGGTAAAATATGTCCCTGCCTTGATGCTTTCCACAGTGTACAGCAATGATGAGTTCCATCAGATTGCATCAGAGAGAGAGGAGGGGTATCATGCCCTGCTTCCAGAAAATGGACATGGGCTCTTACTCAGAGACAGAAACAGTGTACCTGCTAGGACCTGCTGCTGAACCAGAGCAGGAGAAGTTTCTGAAGCCACATGTCACAGAGACAGACTAAAGTGCAGTACCAGGACTGGGAAAAAGTTGTGTCTGACCAAATATAGAAGGCCACTTAGGGCCGATGCAGGTGGCTCAAAAGGGACGGCACAGAGCAGCCCCTGGGAGCGACAGATCAGGGCTGCGGCAACCACACACCACAGCCCCAGTCCTCCCTTTAGCCACCCCCAAAAAAGCGGCAAAATGCCGCTTCTTTGGGGGGTGGCAAAAGGCCGCCCTTAGAGCCACCACGGCGGCTCTTTTGCACCCTTTTAGCACATTGTGTGTGCACAGTGCACCAAGAGGGCATCCTGATGCCATGTGCTATGCGGACAGGCGCGCAGCATCAGGACAGTGTTGGGGTGGAGTCGGGGCAGCTGGCATGCGGCTGTCCCGCCCCAACTCCACCCTCCAGCCGGCCTTTTGTGCCGGTCTGCATCGGCCCTTACCCTTATCTAATTTTACTGAGTGGAAACAACAAAAGGAAGGTTGAGGAGGTCTCAGAGGATTTATAGGAAGCAGCAATTAATTACACAGCAGCTTCATCGAGTTGCTGATCTATATATTCCCAGCCTGCTTTCCAGGAGTTGTTAGAAATTATTTGACCCACCTGGCTCTCTGTTGTGTTCCTGAACTCTGTGCTTGACCTGGACTGTGTTAACTCTGGATGTTGTGTACCTGACCTGAACTGTGCTTGTTGACTCTGGATGCTGTTGACCTGACTTGAGACTTAAGGCTTTTGTTTATTACAGTAAAATAAGTACTGAACTGTAAGCTACTCTGTGACTGAATTTGCTCATTAACTGCTGGCTATCAGCTGTTATAGCAATCAGTCTTTGGCTGATTTGCCTATTCTTTGTTTGGGACAAGAATTGGGACCATTCTCTGTGAAATGTTACTTTGATCATCTCCCTAAACATTAGGAAGAACATCTTTACTGTAAGAGGTGTTCCACCATGATGGTGAAATCTCCAGAGGCCTTTAAACAGAGGCCAGATGGCAGTCTTTCAGGAGTGTTTTAGTTATGTATTCCTGTATGGCGGGGGGCTGAGCTAGAATGGTCCGTGTGGTCCCTTCCAACTGTATGATTCTAAGAGTCTGACTATGGGGGGTTGCAGACTGCCAGAAATAGTGCAAATTGAGTCCACTTTTAGGGTTAGGGTTAGTGCTATGGAATCATGGGAACTGTACTTTATTGTGGCATCAGATCTCTCTGACAGAGAAGGCTCAATGTCTCAAAAAAAAAACAACAAACCATTTCCATGATTCCCTAGCACTAACACTAACCCTAAAAGTGGACTCAAGTCTGCAACCCCCCTATGTATCATAAATTGTTTCTATTCCAACCAGTCACAATAAGAAACAAAAATTACCCTTTAAGGACTTGGTATCAAAGGGCCTTTGCAGACTGCCAGAAATAGTGCACATTAAATTGAGGCACTGCCCTGGCTCAGTGCTAGGGAATCATGGGAACTGTATTTTTTTCTGGGACATTGAGCCTTCTCTGTCAGAGAGCTCTGGTGCCACAATAAAATACAGTTCCCATGATTCCCTAGCACTGAGCCATGGCAGTGCCTCAATTTAATGTGCACTATTTCTGGCAGTCTGCAAAGGCCCTAAGTTTATTTTTCCCTTCATTCCTCTCCTTTTGTTAGTATACAAGACTGTAAGCAAAGATTTATGGATTTGTAAGAAACCCTGAAAGCCTTTTGACTGAAAAAGTCTCCTAGTGCCCTCTGTGGCAAATCCATTGCTATTTTGGTCACAGGCGGAACTGCATCCTAGAGCTACCCAGCTCTGGGGTGGGAGCATGCGAATGGGAACTGGATGCCTCCTTGCACAGTGTCCAAGAAAACAATTGGTTTCCAGCCACTGTTTCCTATTTTACTTGGGGTTTCTTTTTTAATCTTGTAAATCTCCATCATCTCAGCCTCAGGACTTTATCATGCTAGACTCCTAAGATGCTATAATCACATTAGTGGAGGAAACGCTCTCTTCAAAACACAGCTCTTCAAAAGTGTCATGGTGTTGCTATTGTCCTGGTCTCTGTCTTCTGCACACTGGCTTTCATAACCCCACCTTCTTCTCCTATGCCTTTCCCAGCATGCCTTTTGGTCTGTATTTATTTATTTTTTCAATTGCACAGTCACAGCAATTGAGTAAAAAGCAAATAATTGAAAAAAGAATAAAAGAAAAACACCCTGTTTGGGAATAACAAAGGGGAAGGGAAGGAGATGAGCATAATAATGCCCACTCCCACTACGTGACTGCCTGCATATTGGACCTTCAGGGACTTATCACGTGTGAATCAATAGTGGAAAAGCAGTACAATTGGGAAGCATTGACAGGTTTTGCCCACTAGTGAAATGGAACACTCCAAGAATGGAAATAAATCGTATTTATTATTATTATTATTATTATTATTATTATTATTAAAGATGAAGCAGCTACTGGACATATATGGTGTCCTGTCATAAGGTATAACTACAGATGTTACTATGCTGCTGTAATTCTGCTTTGTCAGCCCATATGATAAAATTATTAGGGTTTTTTTGTTGTTAACTGCCCTTGAGTCGATCTCAATCCATGGTGACCTGATGGATGAGACATCAATAAGACTCCCTGTCCTCCTCTGCTCTGCTTAGTTCATGCAAAGTCATACCTTTTAGCTCCTTAATACATTCCATCCATCTAGCATGAGACATTTCTCTCTTTCTGCATCCCTCCACCTTTTTTCCAATGAGTTGTACCTTTTCATTATGTGTCAGAAGTATGACAGCCTCAATTTTGTCATCTTGGCTTTAGGGAGATTTCTGGCTTGATCTGTTCTAGGATCCATTTGTTTTTCTTTTTGGTTGTCCATAGAATCCTCAATGCTCTTCTCCAGCACCACATCTTGAATAAATCAATTTCCCCCATTATCTTCTTTCTCTCACATCCATACATGGAAATAGGGAATACAATGGGTTGTATGATTCTAACTTTTGTGCTCAGTTGTATATTTTGCATTTTAGAATCATTTCTAGTTCTTTCATAGCCACTCTCCCCATTCTTAATCTTCTTCTGCTTTTCTGGCTTCAGTCCCTGTTCCTATCAATGTTTGATCCAGGTATGAGAATTCTTTTACTATTTTTATATTGTCTAGGTCAGGGGTAGGCAACCTAAGGCCCGGGGGCCGGATGCGCCCCCCCCCCCAAGGCCTTTGGACTGGCCTCAGGCTGGTCCTGCTGCCGCCCGCCATGATGATATTGATTATTGTTGTTATTACTTGTTCTTGGGGTTTTCTTGGCAAAATCTCCACAGGGGTTTTGCCATGGCTTTTATGGGGCTGAGAGAGTGGGCATGCATATTTTTTTTAATTCTTAATTTTTATTATTAATTTATTTATTTATGGTGCTTTGGCCCCCCCCCCCAATTGTCTAAGGGACAGCAACCCGTTCCCCAGCTCAAAAAGGTTGCCTACCCCTGGTCTAGGTTGAATTTATGTAGATTCTCCATGGTCATTATTTTTGTTTTCTTTATGTTCAACAGTAAACCAGCCTTTGCATTTTCTTCCTGGATCTTCCTTAGTATTTACCTACACATATTTACTCAGCTTCATGTAATGCTATTCAGTATATTTGCTTGGTAACTCTAATCTTCTGTAACTAGAGTGTTTAGCTACATGAATTCTTATGATCTGAACATATTTAAAGGCTTCCATGGCATTTACAAATTGTATTGCAATTTTTTTTATTCATCTTTTCTTCAAATGTTGCAGGTTTATTTTCCTGCAGTGCAGGGAGAAGCTATCTTTAGGGAGTGAACTGTATATTGTGGCAAACAGCCTTTTCCTCCTCTCCCCCTTTTTAATATTTCAACTGATTTTCAGTTAATAACTTTTAACCTCCTGAACCAAATATTCTGTTGCATGGGTAGATGTATCAAAGACTGGAGTAGCAAGACAACAGGCTGGAAACTGATTTTGTTCCATGTGTTCAGATCCAACTTTACCATGGTAACAGATGAAGAACTAACTAACGACTTAAGAATTACCTGCTCTTACCTTTCTCCAAATATACTGGATAAGATTTTTAAACTTTTTTTTTAAAGCATTTAAATAGCACCTCGTCTTTGGGGTGCTACAAAAAACAGCAAGCACTAAAATACACCAGTGCCATCACTATACATTGTATATCCTATATCTCCACAGAACTATATGTTGAACAATGGTACCATATAAAGGAAAGTAGGAACAAATTAAATAATTTGTTTTTCTATTGTTTAAAACTCACACTGGCAGGACGAAACATAATGCCAGGGCTGTATCCTCCTTTCAGTATATACCTCTCCCAAAATGTTTGCAATGCAGCAAACCCATCAGTCCATCATTTTATTTATCCTGCACCTTTCCCCCAAACTGAGGTTTCCAAAACAGAAGGCATTACAATAAAAATGAGTGTGTTTTTTTTCTTCCCCTTAAGGCCTAGTGCCACAGAAGATGGCAGGGGAGTAGTTTTTCATCAGGATTATGCCATGAAGGGAAGGATTAAACCTCTGCTCTCCATTATTCTGCAACTCCCTCTACCCAGAATGTCCAGATATACTTGATAGCTATACAATAAATGTAACTCCTAACCCTGACATTTCACTGAATAAAATTAATACTGTATGAATGAAAAAGCATTGCAACCAATTTCTTGCATCTGAGGAACTAGACTTAAGTCGATGAAAGTTTATGCTACCAGTCTCTTAGTATGAGGATTCTGTATGGTGTGAAATGGGAGGAAGTCAATAGGGGGGGGGGGTGTGTGTGACACCATGAGTTACTGCACCAGGTGACATCAACCCTAGTGACACCACTGTTTCAGGTTCATATACTTAGGGCCTTTGCAGACTGCTAGAAATAGTGCAAATTGAGTCCACTTTAAGGGTTAGGGTTAGGGAATCATGGGAACTGCATTTTATTGTGGCACCAGAGCTCTCTGACAGAGAAGGCTCAATGTCTCAGAAAAAAAACAATTCCCATGATTCCCTAGCACTAACCCTAACCCTTAAAGTGGACTCAATTTGCACTATTTCTGGCAGTCTGCAAAGGCCCTTAGTTAGGGGAAGGGTGAGCTTATTGCATCATTGGATAATTTCCTTTCTACTCTCCAAAGATAAGCACATAAAGTACCCATGGAGGGCAAACCATTCTGTCTAGAATATGAAACTATTGGTTGCTTTAAAAATAGTCAAACTGTTATACCCAGGTGCAAAATTCTAGAGATGTGAATTCCCCTATCCTTTTCTTTCCTAAGGAAAAAATAGGTGAATCTTTAAACATAACTACTTTTCTTGATTAAGCTTTTGTTGAAAAAAGAAAAATAACAAAGTAAAATACAAGAAATTGGACATAGAAATTATTGTTCTAATGAAAGATAGAGAGTTCCAGGGGTTGCTGGATTACAACTAAAAGCATCATTCACCATTCTGGAAAAGACTTATGGGAACTGCAGCCCAACAATGTCTGGCAGGCCACTGTTGTGGATTCATGTTTCCTAAGGCTTCAGCCTTTGTTAAGAAAACAGAAATTCCAAAATATCAAAAATATCAAAGCTATGGATGTTATCACATGGGGAGTTGTGGGGAGAAAGTGGAAATAAACCGGACGAGCGGAAGACTTTAATTTACGGGATTTGTCCTGTTCTGCCTCATCTGATAACTAAATTCGAATTTAAAAGGGGGCTAATTCAAACAAAAACCTGATCTTTTTAAATCCTCAAAAATCCCGAAAATGAAAAGATCAGGTTTTCGTTCAAATTAACCCCTTTTTAAATTCAAATTTAGTTATCAGACGAGGCGAAACGGGACAAATCCCGTAAATTAAAGACTTCCGCTTGTGCCCGTTTATTTCCACTTTCTCCCCGCGACTCCCCGTGTGATAACGTCCTATGCCTGTTAGGGCAGAGTAGTAGAAACATGTCCTTGTCTAACAATGCTTCTCTAAGAACCAAGGTTGACTCAAAGACTATACAAATAGTTTGTAGTTTAAAAACAAAACTGTACTAATGGGTTGAATCTACAAATGCATAGAGGCTACATCCTAACCTAGCTAATGAATAGTTCAGGTAGAAGAAGAAATCTTTATCTCACCATCTTTCCAAAGAAAGTTGAGAGAGTAGGGAGATGGGAGACCGGATTGTACCAGGAGAATTTCTTTTGCGTGAGAAACCTCCTAAAAGGAAGTAAGCTGAATCACATGATTTGTTTTTCAATTTACAAAGGTATTTATTGCCCCTGTGATTCAGGACCAAATGGTATGTTTAGAAGAGGGGACAGAGGAGTTTGCAGGCAGAGAAAATCCTATCAATCTCAGGAGGGGGAGAGAGAATGCACAAAACTGACTGGGTGACCTTGGACAAGTCATACACTCTCAGCTTCAAAGAAAGGCAATGGCAAACCTTCTCTGAACAAATCTTGCCAAGAAAACTCCATGATAGGGTCATCATAAGTTGGGAACAACTTGAAAGTACACAACAATAAACAACTATCTTCCCATGTTCCATTCTGTAGTATTTATTTATTTTCAATTTGAATAACACCTGAATTGGAGGTGGGGGGAACAAGATCCCCTGGATTGGAAGGAAATAGGATTGAGTATGACAAGTAGATGTGAAAACCACCGCTGGAAGTGATGTAATCAAGTTTACACATTGATAAGTAACATTAATCAGGGTTTAAACTCTACAACAGCTCCAGTGGGAGGTCTAGAGAATGAGAGGCTACAGAATGGAAGAAAATAAAAACTGCAGGGCTATAGCTACCATTAAACAGAGTGAGGCATTTCATAGAATCATAGAGTTCGAAGAGACTACAAGGGCCATCCAGTCCAACCCCTTGCCATCTGGGAACTCAAAATCAAACCATCCCTGACAGATGGCCATCCAGCCTCTCTTTAAAGACCTCTAAAGAAGGAGACTTCACCACACTCCGAGGGAATTGTTCATTTGTTGAACAGATTTCACTGTCAGGAAATTCCTCCTAATGTCTTTTCCTATAGCTTGCATCCCTTGTTCCGAGTCCTGTTCTCTGGAGCAGCAGAAAACAAGCTAGCACCCTCCTCAATATGACATCCCTTCAAATATTTAAACAGGGCTATCATATCCCCTCTTAACCGTCTCTTCTCTAGGCTAAACATACCCAGTTCCCTAAGTCGTTCCTCATAGGACATGGTTTCCAGACCCTTCACCATTTTAGTCACTGTCATCTGGACACGCTCCAGTTTTTCAACATCCTTTCTGATTTGTGGTGCCCAGAACTGGACACAGTATTCCAGGTGGGGACTGACCAAAGCAGTATACAGTGGCACTATTACTTCCTTTGATCTAGATACTATACTTCTATTAATGCAGCCTAAAATTGCATTGGCCTTTTTAGCTGCAGCATCACACTGTTGACACCATGTTCAACTTGGGGTCTACTAGGACTCCTAGATCCCTTTCACACATAGTCTCATTACTCCAGGTGTCCCCCATCTTATATCTATGCATTTCATATTTATTTATTTTTTTGTCCTAAGTGCAGTACCTTACATTTTTCTGTGTTGAAATTCATTTTGTTAGCTTTGGCCCAGCTTTCTAATCTATTAAGGTCATTTTGAATTTTCATCCTGTCTTCTGGAGTATTAGCCATTCCTCCTAATTTGGTGTCATCTGCAAATTTGAGAAGCATGCCCTCTGTTCCTTTATCCAAATCATTGATAAAGATGTTGAATAGCACTGGACCCAGGACAGAGCCCTGTGACACCCCACTGGTCACTTCTCTCCAGGATGAAGAGGAGCCATTGCTGAGCACCCTTTGGGTTCAGTCAGTCAGCCAGTTACTAATCCACCTAACAGTTGTATTGTCTAGCCCACATTTTACTATCTTATTTGCAAGAATATCATGGGGGACCTTGTCAAAAGCCTTACCGAAATCAAGATATGCTATGTCTATCTCATTCCCTTCATCTAGCAAGCTGGTAATTTTATCCAAAAAAGAGATCAGATTAGTCTGGAATGACTTGTTTTTAAGAAACTCCTGTTGACTTTTAGTGATTATGGCATTCCCTTCTAAATGTTCACAGACTCTCTGTTTAATGAGAATCTAGAATCTAGATTCTAGAATCTTTCCTCGTATTGATGTCAGACTAACTGGGCAATAGTTGTTGGAATCCTCTTTTTTCTCCTTTGAAGATGGGGACACTGTTTGCCCTCCTCCAGTTTGCTGGGATTTCTCCTGCTCTCCAGGAGTTCTCAAAGATTATTGCCAGTGGCTCTGAGATTACATTTGCCAGTTCTTTTAATATCCTTGGATGTAGTTCATCTGGTCCTGGAGACTTAAATTCATTTAGGTTAACCAGGTGTTCCTGTACCTCCTCTTTACTTATTTTGTGCTGCATTTCCCCTATTGTGTCCTCTGCTCCATTTTCCTAAGGTTGAGCACCCTTTTCCTTTTGTGAGAAGACTGAGGCAATGAAGGTGTTAAGTAGTTCTGCCTTTTCTCTGTCCCCTGTTAGAATTTCTCCATTTGTTTCTCCTTTGTTGTGCTAGGAGTTCAAGTTCATCTTGTTTATTTCCCATGCTCTGTGCATTAGTGTAGAGAAATCTAAGAGCATGTGTCTTCCCCACTTGCTGTGTGAGGTTTTTTCCTCCCACTGTTGGGCCCTTGCATCATTTGTCTTGTTCCCTCTATGACAGTTTGACTATTATTTCCAGCTCATGATGTACTCCTGCCTTCCAAGATACTTTCCAAGATACTGTCTCCCTCCCCAACATGACTCAGTTTAAAGCCCTCCTGATCAAATGTTTGAGACTATTGGCAAAAATGCTTCTGCCAACTGGTGTGAGATGCAGCCCATCTCTTGGTAGAAGTCCACCCTCATGGAACCGCAGCGCATGATCTAAGAATCTAAATCATTCTTGGTGGCACCATATACAGAGCCAGTTATTCATGTCTGCTATCTTCCTTTCCCTTCCTGGACCATACCCTTCAACTGGGAGAAGAGATGAGATAACAATCGGTGCATCCAGCTCTTTCAGCTTCCTACCCAAAGCCTCATAATCCCTTCTGATATTCTGAAGACTGTGCCCTGGAGTATCATTGGTTCCCACATGGACCAAGAAGAAGGGGTAATGGTCAGTATGCTTGACAAGTCTTGTCAGCCTCACTGTTACATCACGGATTTTTGCTCCAGGGAGACAACACACCTCCCAGGACATCTTGTCAGGCCCACAAACCACTGCTTCTGTACCCCTCAACAAGGAGTCCCCAACCACCACCACACGCCTCCTCTGAGGCTTAGCAGTGGCTGTTCCCTGCGGTAATAATAATAATAATAATAATTTTTATTTATATACCGCCCTGTGGCGAACCAATCCGGGCGGTGAACAAGAATAAAAATAACATACAGTGTAAAACCAAATAATTTCCTCCTCCCCCCCCCCTTAAAAAGTTATTAAATCAATTCAGTTAAAACAATTACATTTAAAAAATTAAAAATTGTTATTACATTGAAATAAAATACAAACTGTCATCCCCCTGCTAGTGCAACTTTAAGGGAGTTGTGAAGACTGAATAATGGGGATCCCAATAATCCCGAGGCCGAGTAATTTAATCCGGGTAGGCCTGCCGGAAGAGATCCGTCTTGACAGTCCTTTTAAAGCTGTCCAGAGATGTTAATTGACAGATCTCGTCTGGCAGGCCGTTCCAGAGTCTAGGAGCGACAACAGAGAAAGCCCTCTGGGAGGTCCCTGCCAGCCTATTTTTTTGAGGCTGCAGCAGGTTCCTCCCTGAGGATCGGAGAGCGCGGGGAGGATTGTATGGGAGAAGGCAGTCTCTGATATAGCTTGGACCTAAGCCATTTAGTACTCTTAGGGTCCCCTGCACTGGTACTCTTAGGGTCCCCTGCACTGTCCCCAAGGACTGTCCCTGCTGCTCTTCCTCTTCATCCTTGATAAGGGACAGAGCTTCAAATCGATTCTGTAGCAGCAAGCTCCCAGAACGATCCCTGGTTTCCCTACTTGTGTGTGTGACATTCCTCCAGGTGTCCACCTCCTGTGTGCATGAAATGACCTCCTCCTCAACAACTTCCTCTGTGTGGTCCCCGTCCAAGACCATTCATTCCACTCTGTCCAGGAAAACCTCTTGCTTTCTAATATGCTGAAGTGTAGCTACCTGGGCCTCCAGCTGCTTAACTTTCTCTTCCAGGAGGGCTATGAACTTGCACTTGGTGCAGGTGAAGTTTCCCACATCTCTTGGAAAGAAGACAAACATCCCACAAGTGTTGCAGGTGACTTCAGCAACTCCCTCAGTGTCCATATTGAGAAATATTAAGTAAGCACTGAAACAGGACTGTGGGCTTCTCCCTTTAAAAGTCCCCTGGTAAAGACCCACGTAAAGGGTCCCTGTTCTCTTGGTCTTTTCACCAGGCTCTGTCAGCAAGCTCAATCAACGGTTTCTAACTCTACAGAGAGCTCCTGGATGCTACCTTATTCTGGAGGAAAGTCTCTGTCTCTCTTTCTCTGAGCAAAAAACAACAACCTCAAAACCCTTTAAATTATTATTATTATTATTATTACCTCTAAAAGAAGGGTCAAAGCCTTCTACCTGTACTGTGCTTTCCCTTGTCCTATGAAAAAATGTGCGTGCCTATTGACTCGCAAATGTGACTCACCAAAGCCCCACCTGCTCAGCAAAAGTCACACTCTCCCCAAGTGTCTTTAAAAAGAATTTAAATATTCACCCACTTAATATGGCTACCCAGAAACTGCTTTCTTTCTCCTTCCTGGAAGAAACTGACCTGGAAAGCCTCTGGGAGGAGTTGTATAGAGTTAATTGGCTAGCTCCACCCCCTATTGACTCACAAATATGATTCATCAAAGCCTCACCCACTCAGCAACAGTCACACTCTCCCCAAGTATTTTTAAAAAGAATTTAAACACTCACAATAGGCACTCAATATGGCTGCCCAGAAACTGCTTTCCTTCTCCTTCCTGGAAGAAACTGACATGGAAAGCCTCTGGGAATTGAGTTAATTGGCTAGCTCCACCCCCTATTGATTCACAAATATGACTCACCAAAGCCCCACCTGCTCAGCAACAGTCACACTCTCCCCAAGTGTTTTTTTTTTTTAATTTAAACACTCACCCACTCAATATGGCTGCCCAGAAACTGCATTTGCCTCAAGTGGTATAATTTGGGAGTAATGACAGGGAAGAAATGGTTACCTCTTTAATCTGTTCTTGCTGCATGTTTGTTACCAGGATCAGGTAGAGGACTATGTGGTTTCCTGCTTACAGTGCCCAAATACAGCACTGGATATTTTGGGCCTTGACAGGTGATGAGAGTATTGGACTGGCCATGACACAACAATATACATTTAGACATACAATGCCACATGTCCTATATACACCAAATAGAAATGTATACTTTTGCAACTATCTAGGAAAGAGTTCTTGGGATCACAGTATGCAGCTCATCAGCTTGATACAGATGCAGTAGTGAAAAAGCTTCATTTGTTGCTGGAAATTATTAGAAAAGAATTTGAAAATGAACATTAGATTATTCTTTTGTAACCCAAGAACCTGATATCAATTTAATATCATAAGGAATGCTTCAGGCAAATGGCCCAAGCAGCGGCTCCTCAGCACAGGAAACCAACTATTCCAGGTCAAACCAGATACCCCAGACTGAGAGAAGCCTAAAGGCACTCACCCATGATGAGATCTCGCAAGATCAGAACCAGAATAATCCCTAGACCATGGAGAAGGTGATAGTGAGCTGGATTGGGAGACTGCTTCCTTTTGGAAATGAAACTCTTTTTGTCTGAAAACATTTACACCAATTGCTTAGTTGTTAAGGCATATCACCCTATTCTTCCCTCCTGCGAAAATCATTTAGCAATGAAGTCATCCATTTATCCCATGAATACTGCCCTGGTATGTGATTTTAAGTATAAATATAGGTACTTTGGCACTAGCAATTTGGTCTAGTCTGAAGCAGGACAGAACCTCTCTTTGACTTCTACTACATTCCTCAATAAGCCGGCCACCCCACTTGTCACCACGGCTATTGAGCCATCTCCATTCCGGACACCTCTCAATTGGAGCTATGCTTCAGGATCGGCACAGTAATACCATTAATAAGGCCTCCACTTTTCACCTTCTCCCAGCTTTGTTTTGTTAGCTCTTGTGTGTGTACATGAGATTGTGAGTTTTGATTGCTTCTCTAATAAAACTAAGAAACTTTATTTGGAATTGCCTCTGGAGTTCTGTGTGGTTTGGAACTGATATACAAAGGGAAAGATCCCAGGCCCCAGCAAGTTGTACTTTTATTTGAGCTATTAAAATTCCCCTAAAATACATTAATTTGTGGGTGCCCTTCCGGGACCCCCAGCTTTTTGAGTAACACTTGCCATGAGGAATATGCCCACAAAATGCTATATATATTTTTCCCAGAGACAGAAACTAATCAATTAAAATCATTTAAGTTATAAATTAAGTTGGAAATGTTCTAATCTAATGGAAAGGGACAATTTATTTTTTATACTAGAGTTAAATTGTAATTTCAGGCTTAATCTTACTGGCTCCAGAGTACGTTATTAATTAAATAAGAGACAATACTAAAGATACAGCTAATTTTACATTTCCAAACTGGTTCATTACCCAAATCCTAGGTCACTAGGATTTATGCAAAACTACTTCTTTTTGTTAGTCCCTTAGAGCTGGGCAATTACAATGTTTAGGTCACAAGACTTTAGTTCATTACTGGGGAGTGGTAAGTTATGCCTCAAATAGATGGCTGAAAAGGGCTGCTGTTGGGCCGATCTAGGGGTGGGGTGTGCACATGACACATGCCCCTGGATCATGCAGAGGCTGCACAGGGGCTGCCTAATGCGACCCAAAGCCAGCCGCAAAAGGAGTGGTTTCTTACTCCTTTTCGCAGCCCATTCAGGACCATGGTAGCAGCTGCCCTCAGGACCTGGTGTGTCTGGTTGCCTCAGTCCCTCTGGTTGCTCCTTTTGCCCTATCTGCTTCGCCCTTTAGTTAATTCCAAGGTTAGAAGATTTTATATCAATTAGTACTAAGGGCACCACAGAAAGGTATATCCAGATATTCCTTCTGACATTCTTATCTGCCTCAGGAAACTCATTTTTAAAGCTCTTCAACCTGAGACGGTCACTGGAATCCATGTGAAAACCTGTAATTTAAACATGGGAGGAGGAGGAGATAAGATTATAAGGGAAAGAGAAAGGAGAAGTGAGAGAAGTGGTTTTCTTTGTGTGGATGAGAAATGGGGCTTTCAAAAAAAATGTAGCTGTTTCCTTTTTTCCTAGCGTCAGAACAGGAATGATGGGTGGGAGAGCAATATGGATGACATTTTATTAGCTTCATTCTGCCAAGGCTTTTAGTGAAGTCATTTAACTTAAATTTAGATATCAATATTTTAAATTAATATTTTATTATATATAAAAACAAAGACAAAAACCTTAAAACATTAACATAAATCAATACGACATACAATACAATACATATTCATTCCTACAAATATATCTATCACGTTAGCTAACATCTACTTACATTATCTAAGAAAATGACTTATAAATTCTTTATTCATAAAATACATAGATAATATCCAAATTATCTATCAAGCTTCATTGAATCTTCCATTCTTTTTCCTACTCCCTCTATACTCTCCTTATTCTCTATACTCTCTTACTAACCACTCTACTACCTTTTCCCTCAACTTATTTAACTCTCCTATATCTTTTCTTTCATCTCTCCTTTCTCTCCATCCTTTCTTAAACCTTCTATTCAACACGTCTGCCTTTCTTACCCTTCTCTAACATCCTCCTACTTACACCTCTCTCTCTCTTTTCTTATCTACATACTCCCATCTTCATCTACATTCTCTTACCTTCTTCAACTTTCTTTCACCTTCTACTGCTTTCCATTCCACCCATCTCCAACCAAACTCACAATCGTTCCGCTCTACTTTCATTCCGATACTTTCATTCTAAACTTTAAATATCAATTTAACATAAATGTCATAATGGAGATAAATCAGAAATTAAGAAAGAGAATTCACAATAACTAATTTTAGAACGCTTCTGTCTTCCTGGACATTCCATCCTAGACTTCAGAAAAGCAGTCCCTGAAGAAGAACAACAACAACAACAACAAAATTGAAAGGGAGACTGGAAAGAGAAACTGCAGAATTGGGATATATCCACAAACTCCAGTCCATTGACACTGGGTTGAAAACAGACAATGGTTCCCTGGCAAATTACACACATTATAATACCTGAGCTTGATGAGGGCTCTCTTCCACGTTTTTATCACAATTCCTTTCTGATTCCAAGCCAGCTTCATACTACATTCCAAGAACACTCTCCATCATTCATATAGTTATCTACTCATCTTGACTTTTTAGACAGTATCTCAACTTTGTCAAAACTGAACTTGTCACCTCATCACTATACCCATACATTTTACATTCCTGTTACTATTCTTACAAACACCTGCTCACTCATGTGTCTATGGGCAGTTCATTCCATGCATCTGATGATGTAGTGTTATATGAAAGCTTATGCTACAACCTCCTTTCTCTCAGTCTCAAAGGTGCTATAATATCCCTTTTGCATTAACTTACAGCTACTTTTTCACCTTTCTAACATGAATGCAATTAAATTAGATCTTTTTACCTATAAAGAACTGACCAGTTAATTTTCTGTATAAATGGCCCAATACTCTCCCTGCTAAGGCCCATAATATCCAAGGGTATATTTTGACACTGTAGGTGCCAGCATGGTGCAGTGGCTTGAGCATTGGACTAGGACAGTGATGGTGAACCTTTTGGAGACTGAATGCCCAAACTGCAACCCAAAACCTACTTATTTATCACAAAGTGCTGCATCCCTCTGGCTTCCGGTGAACTCTGTGCTGGGGTGACAGTATGCGTTCCCACAGAGAGGGCTCTGACTGCAACCTCTGGCATGTGTGCCATAGATTCGCCACCACTGGTCTAGGACATGGGGAGATCAGGGTTCGAATTCTTGCTCAGCCATGGAAACCCTCTGGGTGACTTCAGGCAAATCAACATTCTCGTCTTCAGAGGAAGGATAGGGAAAACCTCTTGTGAATAAAATCTTCCAAGAAAAGTTTGTGATAAATTCACCTTAGGGTCACCATAAGTCAGAAATGGCTTGGAGGCACACAAGTCTGTAGTACATTTGTGTAGGAGGGTGTAGGCGAGTCCCATTTTCCTGCAACAAGGGGAGGACATGACAGTTTCTCACATGAGATAAATTGCTAAGTTACTGGTGAATAATATGTTTGTCTGCAAGGATCGGAATAATTTCTCAAGGACCACATTAGGAGCAGTGTTGCCAATGCCCTCAAACACACTCCTTCCCTCTCCTCATTCAGTCTCATACATACTGATGTCTCCCATCAATCTCAGTCTATCAACAGATTTAATCCTGCCCTTCCTTTCACCACAGTTCAAATGAAAATGGTCCACATATCCTAGTAGCAAGCCTTTTCCTCACAGTATCAGGGTCAGATAGGGAGGACAGATTAAAATTGCACCAGGATTGCAGGGGGGAATTCTAAACGTCTCTCTGCTCTTCATTTTTCACTCCCATGCTGAGCAGCCCTCTTCCCTCCTGTGGGCAAGAAAGGTTTGTGCAATGCATATTTGTCAGGATCCATGCTTTCAAAGTACTTTTCTTTTCCTGCTTGAATAAGGAGGAGATTTATTTCAGTGCAGTCCAGTTTTCCAACTGCCTTTTCCTCCCTGTCCCAATGAGAAGTGATCTGGCAGATAATGGCATGGAACATATCTGAACCACTGACACTGGCAGCATTTATTTGTGTGTGTCTTTGTGCAATTAAAAAAAAAACACAACTGAAAGGAAGACTCCCTCCCTAGTTCTCTTCTACTGGGTTATGCTGCTTTCATGAAAAGGAGGGTGTGGGGGGAAGGCAGCAGAGAAATACCATGTAATGGATTTTAACAGGTGCAAGTGAGGATTACCAAGAATCAGACTGAAATTTTGTGAAAACCATACTCAAGTAACCTCTTACTAACCCCAGAGTACTTGTGTCAAACAGGGCTGCATCACCATGAAATGAAATGATATGAAAGAGCAGCTGTAGACAGCAGATTCCAGAGGAGCAGCATTTTCTTGCTTCTAAAATCTATTACTCTATGCCTGTAGGAAGGAGAACAAACATATGGGAACAGTTGTAATTTTTGCTTTCTTATTTTCACATGCAAAAATGACTAAAGATTGTGATACGTACTTGCTGATGTTTCTTGCTGCTCCTTCCCTCACCATAGACATCTCTCTTTAATGGCTGAGGGCTTTTGTGGTGATCAGAGAAAGGCAGGGCTTTCTTTTATTACTATTATTCACGGATGAATCCTGGTTCAGCAAGCTCCAGTCCAAATGAAGCTGTTCTTGCTGATTTTGATGCTTATAGTTCTTCTACAGACAGGGCAGTGAGTAAACCATTTGTATTTGATAACACTCAAAATAAACTATGTTGAGTCCAGTTTACTTCTTGCATCTTACATATGGCCCGTGGCATTTGCTTTGGGCGGTGAAGCCATATAAGGAATTAAAGTTCTGCACATCTGAAAGCAGTGCAATTGTGTGTGTGCAATGTTTAGACTTACAGTACAGTCATTATTTTAACAGCACTTATTGTGACTTAAGGTCAACATTCTTCTTCCAGAATTTTCTTTATTGAAGGAATGAGGCCTTATGATCCAACCTCATGCTTCTTCTAATTGGATGAGTGTTTCCTTTGTCCTTGAAGCAGTGTGCGGATCTAGTATCTGTAAAATGGAAAGCATCTGCTTTCAGATTTGGCATGTCTCAACTTGAAAACCCACTGCTTGTGCTATAATGTTTTAAAAAATGGATCAGTGCATTCCTGCTTCTATTGCAATATACAGTGCTGGGCTGAAGGTCATTATGAAGAGTTTGTAGAACAAAGAATTGGCAACAGTCACCGCTCAAATACCCGCATAACTTCTGCTTTTCGGCTATTAATGCAGCCATTTGGAAGGCTATGATCCTCAAGCTTTTCTTTAGATTTCTGCTATAGATATTTAAAATTTACATTGCAAAATTAAACACAGTGAAGAACTTTAACTGAGTAACTGAACTGGGGGGGAAAAGTTTGAGCCTTCATTGAGGAACAGAGCTAGCATTGTCGCCATGTTTCTCCCTTGTCTTAAGGGAGGATGGGAATTGTTCCACTGTATAGCACAATAGGTGTATTGCAATTGTGTTGGCATGTGGAAAATAAATGAAATAAATAGCTGAATTGATGTCCCATTGTAGTTGCCCACGTACCCACACATGCAGCCAGCATTGTGCACTGGAAGTGGGGTTTCATACACTAGAATAAAGCAACGTGGAAGAAGATTGGAAATGATATCACAGAAGCAAAGGCTAGCACAAGGAAACGGGGACCAAAAAGTATAGTCAAAATGTGCCACTTTTTTTCTCAAGGAACTGTATGCCACATCAGATGTGGAGAAGGTACATCAAGTGCAGTCATCATAGGATAGTCTCTAAGCCAGTGGTTCCCAAACTTTGTCCTCCAGATGTTTTGGACTTCCACGTTGGGATGGAGTTCCCAAGGGAAAATGTACAATGTGGGATGACATAGAAGTGACCAGGCAACAAAGGGTCACAGGCAGCCATGGTGACAAAGCACTTTCCCCAGATGGTGAGTCAGGGGAAGTGATATCGGAAGATGGTCACCTGGTGCAGTAAAGCACTGCAGAAAGGCTGCAAAACTGCCAAGTCACCCTGGTTGAGTGACAGGTGTCAGGAAGAAGAGGCAGGGCCAGAAGGCCACATGGAGCCCTGGCTATATAAGGGAGTTGCTTCAGGACACAGTTGTTGATTGTTAGTTGGTTGGCAATTGTTGGTTGTGTTAGTGGATCGTGGTTGATGTATGATTGTATGATAGCCTTGTACACAGAGGAACCAAGATTAAAAGCCTCATCTGAGAGACACCCGTCTGAAGTGTCTCTTTACTCTGTCTGGAAGGGTAGAGGTGCTTCTCCAGCACACAAGTTGCTGCCTGCATCCCAGAAAGTGGTGACTCTGGTGGCACACATTGACATGGAACATCACGCACTGCGTAACCATGCTAACATTCCACACTGTTGGTCAAGCTGGATGGGGCTTCTGTAGGGTTGCCATAATTCTCTTCCATAAAACCGGAAAACTGTAGGACAAAATGTAGGCTAACATGTAGGATATTCAGGAAAAATGGAGGACATGACCAACTAAACTCCCAAAACATTAATAAAATAAAAAAAGAATTAATATAAATTCATGCTGCACCTCACCTCTAGTCCCTGGGAAGCCTTGCTGTGTAGCTGGAGCGTCCCATGCAGCTGACCCTCAGGCCCAGGGAGGCCTCCCTTGCTGCGCCACTGGATCTCTTTGGGTCAAGGTCGAGGCCCCGTGCGGCTGCACCTCAGGCCCAGGAAGTGGCAAGCGGAGGGCACCAAAGAGAGCTGATTCTGGGGCCAGCCACAACCCAGGTGGGCCACGCTGGCTGCCTCCAACCATCTTGGAGGTGGAGGAGACTCACATGTCTCCTGAAGTGAGGGAAGGAGCTGAGCTCAGCTAACTTCCTGCTTTGTTCCAGCCACATTTTGTCAATCGACTGGAGATTTGACAAAATGTGGCCTAGAACAAAGCAGGAATCTGAGATTGGGGATCTAAAATGCCCAGCCAGGACAGGACATTTTTTAGACCCTCCAATCCGTGATTTTCCCGGCAAAAACCGGGAAATGGCAACCGTAGGCTTCTGGTAGATGAAGTCTAAAACACCAAAATCTGTGTCACTGCTCTAAACAGTATTAAACCTGCTTCTGAACAGTTTTGCTTCATTACAAAACATTTCTAAGGACATAACACATATGGCATTTGCCCAAAGCAGATCAGCTTTCAGGAATGATTAGGTTTAGAAGATATCCATCATGTCATATCTGCTCACAGTTCATACAGGGATGAAACACAGTGAATGGGGAAAGTAAATATTAATGGGCTCTTGGTCTTAGGAACAGACATGGGACATATGCAAAGCTCCTCTTCATGGGGGGGCTGTCTCCTACTGGCAGCCTTCTGACATGATAAGATCCTTCCAGGATTTGTAACTGGGCACTGTAGACTTCACTTATCTCATTCCTCAAAGTTTTTTCTTCTAAGGAAATTGGGGGGGGGGGGGGGAGGATGTGTCTAATAAAAAAAAACCCACAACATTCTGAACAGCTATATCTTCAGGGTCCCGAGCCTTGGTATTTTATAAGCCTGCATTTGCACTATGTTCAGTGGGCATATTTTCCAGATGCTAGTTTTCCTTCTTTCTTCTCTCACCCTTTATCTATCTTGCATTGCTCTGCATAAGTTCATTCTGACCTCCTTTCTCTTTGTAAAAAAAATTATCCTGCTCCTTTTCTCCCAACCCTGTGGAGACAAAGGATATTTAAAATTTCCCTTCTGCAGACATACCTTACAGCTGCCCTGGCTCTGTCACTCTTTCACCTCACAGATCTACTAGTGGAGTAATTGGGAATGTATACCTGGGCTAATGCATTATAGGGATAACAGGATATTGGATTTTACCCCTCTGCTGGGCAGAGTAGATCTCAAGACACTTGTAAGTGAGTAGATCTCAGGACACTTGTAAGTTGCACAAATCAAAGGGGGGAAATGGGTCAATAGTATAAAAATATTATTCCTTAACACTTTTTTTGATACCATTGCTTATACTTAATTATATGTAACTTACTGAATTCTTTGCTATTATACCTTGAAAGATGTTTATCAGTGAGTGCGCTGCTGCATTAGCACAAACCCTTGCTCTGCTCTTGAACTGCCACTTTCACAATGCATATCAGCTTGGCAGCCATCTTCTGATTGCAATCCTCAGCAGTTTTTCTGCTGTTGTCACCTCAAAAAATTAGATGGAATCTGTTTTACAGGTACAGGCAAACATTACATTCAACCAGTTCAAATGAAGCCTAGCTACTCACCCAAGGTACCTTATGAAATATGACAAGGTCTCTTTATTTTTGAACTTTATGCACTACTAATTTTAATCTCCTTCAACTAAGACTGCAATCCCAAAGACCTTATCTGCAAAAAGGATGTTCATGACATGACTCAAAGGTACAAACTTTCAGGATACAGTTCTACAGCAATGTGCATGCAATTTAGATAAATTTGATGGAGGTAAACCCGCCTACAAGAGTGATAGTATTTTAATCAAAAGCAGCATCAGTTTCCAAGTCATGTGAACATTCATAAGATTTAAGCAGTTGATATCTAATAGTCTAGGGGATCTATTGCATTAGATATCACTCTACAAGTGAATTTGACAAAGACAAAGCAGTACACTTTCAAATACACTTCCAATTTATTAAGTAGTATCTAGTGTTCTTTGAGGACATATGTCAAGAAAACAAAGCAGCTCCAAGCTTGTCAATTTTTAGGAATGGAAGATTCTCTAGCTTTAAATCAGAAGACTGTTTTAGAAATTGACATTTGCATTATGTTCAGTGGGCATATTTTCCTATCACTAATAATTCTCCACTGCATTGTTTCACTGCATTTCAGAAGTAACCACACTCCAGTAGCTGCACTTTATTTAAAAAGATTTCTTTATCATTTAACTTTATTACAGCAGGCAGCCTGGATGCTATTCGAGTGACAAGGACTATTTCCTTAATTACTGTACACTGATAATAGCATTTACTCTGGCAGCTCCAGTGCTATTCAATCAAGCGAGATTCAATACAAAAAAAGCTGATTTGCCAAAAGGAAGATTAGCATAAGTGCTTGCAGTCACATTCTATTTTTAAAGGTAAAGTTCCTTCTTGTGGGAACTTTATTAAAAGCTATAACATGATTACTATCATCTACCTGCTACTGGGGGGAAAGAACCCTGCAGGGCAATATTCAGTCTAAGGACATTTTACATTTCAAGTGCCCTCTCCACTATCCTAAAGCCTTTGATCACATCCTATTTACAAAAACAATGGCAGGGTTTATTTCCCATCTTAATGAGATGTGTATGCTTACATTTATTACACCAAGTTTTCCTCCCTCTAATTTTGTATTGCCGTACTTCATCACTGCTTGATTAAGTGATGACTAAGGATATTACTTTTTTTTTTAATGGAGACTTTTTCTGCAGATCGACTACAGGCTGGAAATGCCAACTTCAGCATAACACACATCTTTTAGCAGAAGGTTAAACAGAACATTTAAATATAATGGCAAGTTGAGATCAAAGCTCAGAAAAAAATGGTAACTGGATATTAACAGTGGTGTGCTGTATCATTGTATGCAAAATATTATGACCTGTTACTGTAACCAATCTGTATCCAGCAAGTCAGTGTGCTAAAGAAAACAGTAAGGATATATGGCTCATATTTTCTTAGCTCCTTCAGCGAAAGTAGCAGCCCTCTTCTAAATATATTTTACAGCCCTCTTCTAAAACAGTGGGGAACTGAGATACCCAGCCTCACACACCAGTGAGTGCTGCTGTCCAAATATGAGCAGTTGTGAGACCTGTGTGATCTACTTGGTTCTTCACTTGTTCAACAGGTCAGGTACGAAAGAGTGGCTCAGATTTAAAAAAAAAATTAGGTGTAGTTCATTTATTTAATTTATATCCCTATTGGTTTATAATTCAGTTTAAGGATTTTCTCCCAATATGGGAGACATGCATGTGCACACACACTCAAGAATTTGTTCTCCATGGAACTTGTACATACATCCCTGCTCACAAATCTATTCCTTTTTCCATTATTTTATGCCTAATTTGGGGGGGTGGGGTGGGGGGCAGAAGTTTATCACTTTTAAAAAACTATTGGGAGTTGGAACCCTGTGCTGATCTACCAAAAATTGCATGGAGAACCATCAATATATCTTGATGTACTTTCTGCCTGCCTCTGATCTTGCCTACATACAAATAAGTGTACACACACACACACACGCAAAATGGTCGGAAATTATTCTGTGCATTAGCTTTATTAGCTATTAGCCCATTCTTTCTTCTAGAAGCACAAGCTGTTAAAACTATCAAGTCAGCATTCTCATGCATGGAACCAAGTTCATCCTTTCAAGCTACCATTCAGCAAGTGTGAACGTAGGCTTAGTGCCACAGTGCATTCCTGCTCTTATTTTAGCTATTAAAAAGTGGGTTCAGCTTTAAATATCACTAACCATTCTCCAAGTGGCAACATAGCATAACTGACAAAAGTAAAGTTGCCAATAACAGTAGTTGTGTTGAAATATTAAAATACTCTTTATACCTCTTTACCCATGGGATGCAAGATACTTTATGACTAGAAGGAGAAGTGACAGCATGCAAGACAAGGGAAATGGTAGCAATGCCCATTGTTTATATCCTTAAATAAGAGCAAAATGAAAAATGTTACAAACATTTAATTCTGAATTGGGAAGAGGGACAGTGATGTAAGTGTTCCTAGGCAACAATATTCTTATTCTGTTGAAGTAGCTGAGCCAAGACACTTAAGCTCCAGGGAACCTTTAACACAGGAAGCTATTTATCATAACAAGCTTGGTTGAGACTGCTCCCCATACTGAACCAATTAGAGAAGCTTATTTCGTCATACTTCATAACTTGCAATGATAGGTTTCCAAACCTGGCACAGTGCAGTAATTGAATTTTGATCAAACACACATGGCCCATAACCCACTATGTGAAACTTTCAGAGCAGTTCGCAGCTTTTAAATATCCAGTCAACTTGTTGCCAAAAGTACAGGATGTACTTGATGCAAGAGAGGGAGAGAGCGAATGAGCTGGAACTTTGTACATCTGTAAAACAACATTTTTTTTGTTTGAATTCTCTTCTTGCTTTTAAAGAGCAGTAGGGAAAGGGATGCTGAATGTGAAGTCATTTCTTCCTACTTTTCCTTTTATATTTACATATGCTTCTCAGTTTTGTACAACTTGTATGGAGTCCACTGTACAGTATTTTACAATATATTTATCATAAATAACGTCCACTGCTTATTCTTGTTTAGCACAATCATTTGAAAGATAAGTCCCTGTCTACTTCTTAATGAAGCTATGTTAAAACCATGCCACAAAATCTCTAACTTGTCTTGTGTATGATGAAATGGTCTGCTAGCTATAGCTTGTGCAGAAAGTCTAGTGACTCCTTCAAATCACATCTCTTGAACGAAGTCCACTTACATAATTTATTGTTCAGGCATCTTCCTCACACAAAAATGGAGGAAACAAGCTAAACTCTGAAAGAAAACAAATATTAATTAGTTAATACTTGCCTTATAATCAGTAGGAAATCATATTCATCATCTCTACTGTGGACTATGAAAGAATAGTTTGCGATAGCATTCTCCTGTCCCTTTGGTACCTGGGACATAGCCAAAGAAGTCAAGCATACAAAGTCAAATATACAACTCTTTCAGAGTGTGAACAGTGACTATTTCACACTGACATCAAGGTTGCTACACAAAGTCTTCAAATGACACAAACTTTCCTTGAGAATTATTGTCAGAGTGGTCATATTGGATATGACAGACCATTCAATGCTCTATAGCAGTTTCATACATATGTTCATCTTCATTTTTCCCAATAGATAATATTATGGAGGGTTGAAAAGAGAAAATGGGGCTTTTCAAGTTCCCATTCATAGATAGCCTTTGCGATAAAGGCATGGCACTGCTAGAATACTTAGGACATTTTTAAAAAACCAAATACAGAACATGGCTTTTTATATACTAATTTTTTCTTTAAAAAAAAAAGTGGCAAAATTAACACATTCCAAACTAATGCTGTGGTACGTAAACATTCAAATGTAATGCAGGATTTAAAAACTTTTGTACATTAATTTTTATTATCTTTCATGCACTGAGAAGTTACATAACCAGAATCTCATCTTATTGTATTTTACAAACACATTCTAGAAACCTGACATATAACCATGGATACGACCGTGGATGTAGCAGGAAAGCTACCAGATGCTTTCCTTCCAATCTAAAATGTTTTGAGAGCTCTCTCACGCACTTTTCCAATATCAGTAAGGAACTGCTGCAGCATGCACAAGAACTTATCATGCATAAGGAGTAATAAGAAGTTCCAGAAGTATCTTGAGAGATTATAAAGACAGAAAAATAAATTCTGCAGATTCAACATTCTGCTATGCTAGCACACAAAATGGAAGGCTGAATTAAAGCCTTACATTTGCCTGAGGTTGAAGGAGAATCCAGTTTAAGCATAAGTTTAGTCTTATTAATCAGTGCAAGCTAAGACAGTACACAGCAACTGAAGTACATACCTACCTTCAACAAGGTTTGATTTTAGCTATGGGGTTTGGCGCCACCTACAGCAAGCAGGAAGCAAAAGGGTCGGAAACCATACACTACCTTTGCCAAAAGATGTATGCTGTGCTGGATTTTTTTTTCCAAGCAATGAGTTTGACTCATTATAAGGAACATTATTAATAGCAAGTATTGCTTTTCCTACTTAGCAGTTTCTTCCTATTTCCAAAGCACAAATGAAAAACTTAAGGTGGGGGGGAATCTATGTACTTTTTGTATATTCTGTTGATTACAGGCTATGGGGCAATTGCTTTTAGTAAACAGACTTGCAGATGCAGCGTGGACTTATTCAGACTGACTTGTTAAATTTGTAGGGGCTAATTATCAAAAATATTTATATACTACAGTGTGTGTGTTGCAGTAGTTATGTTTGTTTATTTATTAATGTGATTTATATCTCACCCTTTCTCAAAGAAGCAGTCTCTCTTCCTAGCAATTCATGATATTATCCATCCAACATCACATATTACATCACATCCTACAAAAGCCCAAAACACAGGTTACAAACTATCACATTCCAATGATAGTTCTGAAACCGGATTTTAGGCTGTGCTGTGTGGCTACATGAAGATAAACTAACCGTCTTAAATGTGTTAGGAGTTGATTCTATAGGAGAGCATACATTTGCATGTACCAGGTGTATGTGTGTGTGTGTGATTCCTTTTCCCCCCTCTACATTGTCACAAGCTGCACAATAAATTCATCCATTGTTTTCAAGGAGCCCATTAAGAAGTAAGAAAATGAAGCAATAGCAGCCCCACTGAATGCATATAGTAAGAATTTGCTGGTTCACAATTAATTTGTAACATTATGATTCTTTAAGATAGTTTTAGGAAACCCACACTGAAATCAAATAAAAGGTGAATTCCACTCCTTTGCAAAATATAAATTTACACAAATGAATTATAATTAATAGTGAGCTACAGGATCCTTCAAGGCACTTACTGTTAAGTTTAGGGATATATCTGAGGTTTTCTGAATGTCTCATTTGTAATACTCAGTCTAGTAAGCCTTGCTCCATAATAATCTATGATGTAACTAGAGCCATCTGAAGGTCCCACAATCTAGAAGAGAAAGTATTAACATTTATTAAAAAATCTATTTTGAACCATGCAAAGCTCAAAGAACTCCTGAAAAACATTATCCCACCCCTCAACAAGACACAATGCATCTTATCAGAGCTCAAAAAACAATTATTCTAAAAATTCATGTATGGAATTCTCTTTCAAATGTTTTTGGAATGATTCATAGATAGATAAATTTGTTATACTTAGATTGTACTTGGACTCATTTAATGATCTCACTAGATTACCTACAAGAGAATATTCAGTACTATGTGGTAAATGAAAAGTACGCAAATATCTGCAATGCTATAACCAAGGAAGCAATTTTGTTAGCACTGCCATAAGGTGGTGGAAATTATATCAACTATGTACAATCTGACATACATGTATTTCCACATCACACTCTATTTGTCACAGCAAATGTGGGGAAATAAAATTGCAAAAACATTTATGTATATTAAATTCAATTGCACTCCTGATAGGCTTTATCCCAATAGTGTAAAAAGTACAAGAGTTCATGTTAGGCTGCTTGTACAACCAGCAGTGCACTAGTGCTTGTATTAGTAACTTGTACAAGCTGACATTCAATCTAATAAAGCTGCAATGAGTTAAATAGAGGAAAATCTGAAATTCAAAAACGTTTCATGTATTTTTCTAGTCTCCCATCCTTCTTTGATTTCATCTGTTTTCCACTTCTTCCTCACCCATTTTTTCACTCCCTTTTCATTTTTATCAGAAATATGGAGAAATAGGATAGGAAAGATTTGTTAAGAAAGAATACAAGTATTACGTGGTTATGTATCAGAAATCAGTAAAACGTTGATAATAACAATGGCCAGAATTCTCCCCAAATGCAAAAAACATATTCAGTTAAAAAAAAACCCAGCAATCCTATCCACATTATACAGACTGCTTTTCAATTTGAAGAAATTTTGCAAGGATTATTTGTGATATCAAATGAGAGCGAGTTGTTCAAATGACTAGCTGCTGGACTTGCAGTAAGTCTCTTGTGGAAGCCTAAGTAGTTTTTTGGACCTTGTCCAATGCCTTCAATTCTGATGTTGTGAACTTACCTGCATTGAAATCAGAATGAAATCAATCAAACTACCAATTCCACAAAATCCAACTGTGCAGAACTTTAACAAACCTGTGAATAAAGAAACAGTTACAATGATGAGCAAATGAATATTAGAGTTACCAGAAAGTAGTTTTTAAATAATAGTTTCTTCAAACATGTTTCATTTCCCTAAAAGCCCTTCAGGAATTACCTTGAAGGGCTATATTTTAGCAAAGCAGTTGTTTTTCAGTGCTTCCCTATCAGTAGCTTTCTGTTACCAATACATGTGTACTGGGAATCCAGAAAAGAATTTCTGAAATCCCCTAAGTTTAAAGAACTGCTGATGTGTGCACACGTAACAGCTTTTCTTTTCAAACTAAGGGAAATGTCTGTGTGTGTGTGTGTAACCATTTCTTTGCTGGGCTACCAATAGCAAAATGCCAGGAGTAATCAGAGTGGTTGCATATGCACAAGTCAGACACAAACCTATGAAGGGAAGATCCAACACAATATGAGTTATTTTGCCCACCTTATGGGCAAATCTAAGATGGTCATTTAGTACCACCTTCCTAAGTGATTAAGAGGAGCTTTCACAGTACATGCTATTAGGCTGTGCAGGCAGAAGGTTTGACTTGTGCACCTTGAGTTCCTGCCACCTTATTATTCTATAATCTGTAATTATACATTTAATTGCAGCATCAATCCATCTATATCACTTCCAATTAAATATTAATCAATTAGTGCTAGTTCTTATGCAGTCTTCAGTAAATGTATTTAGTTTCGAGACTGTGGATGCACAATGGTATAGTGTCACCAACAAGGAAGTTACTATGGAGAAAGTCCCTTCAGGATTTGTAGGAGAACTGGTTGCTCTCTTAGGCACAACAACAATTTGTATTAGTATTATTTGTACTTGCACTCTCTAAACAAACTTTGGATAGCAGCAATTTACCAACACAGATTTTTGTCAAATACAGTATAACATATTGTAAATGAATGGTATTAATACAGGAGTGAATAGCTGGAAAAACACAAGGTTATTAAAATTTAGGGAAAACTTTGGAACAAACTGTTTGCATATACTGGATAGATCTATGTTTCTAAGCACTGTAATAATACACTGGCATCCAAGAACTATTTATCTAACGTGCAGAAGAGTGACAGACATAATGGGCTGGTATTCCATGGGGGAATACCAACATGACACTCTATAATGTGAAAGGGTTTGATTCTAAATGGGCACACGAGGTTTGCTACACTTATAAAAATACAGGCAAATAAATAATTAAAATATGTTCAGCCAAGCATGTAAAAGCATAGGCACTGCTGTTGCCAGCAACAACTCAGAACAGAAAGGGCTATTATCACTAGAATACTTAGTGGTAAGAAAGCAAAACAGTTCAGACATAAGAAAAAAGTATCTTTAATGTGTAAAGTTACAGAGGTGGAAGTTCTTGCTTAAACTGAACAGTTTAAGCAAGAACTTCCACCTCTGTAACTTTTTTATATATAATTGCCCCTTTAAAATCTATCCTCAATGTGAATTTCAAGCTAATACAAACAAATTTCAAAGCAAAATGTCAGGCAAATTCATTTCAGTGGGTTTCTGACTCCTCTTCTTCATTACCCCGGGCTACAGGATGTATTAGCCCCATAGTTATTCACCTCCCCTGGATGAGATTGTGCTGAAGCAATAGTGGTAGCAAAGAACAACCTCTTTGCTACCCACATTTGCAAAGACCCTAAAAGGGACAAATCTGCGTTGAACCAGATTTTTCCCAACTATTTCTCCAGAACTAATTCAGGTATAAACCTAAGCACATCAGTGTCCTGAGCTCCACAGGATACACAGAGGATACTAGGAGCATCAACAGAATTGTGTGTCTAGAACAGGGCCAGGGGCTGCATGCGGCCCGCCAGAGGATTTCAAGTGTCCCTCAAGATGTGGAATGACTTCAAGGCTCCTTTGCCACCCAGCTTTCTTCCAGGAAAGAACCAAGCAGGAGAGGAGGAGGGGTGAACAGTCACCCCTCAAGGCTCCTCTGCCACTCAGCCTTCCCCAAGGATAGGGCCAAGCAGAGGAGCAGGAGGAGGAGGACAGAATTAAAAGAAATAATTATTAATTAATAATAAGGAATTAATGATTAAAATAGTTTTACTTGGAAACTGAACTGCTCAAAACCTATCTTCGGCCCAAAGCAGTTTAGCCTATTTTAATTTTGGCCCCTGCCTAATGCCAAGTTGTTCAGGTCTGGTCTAGAAGCTGGAGTATTAAAGAATCGTTACAGATCCATTAGTTTCTGAGGGTTAAGTGAAGGTTTTTTTTTTAAATCCTCTGTGCAAAGATTCCCAGCAAATCTAAATTTGTTGTTTGTGATCTGTTCAGAACAATATTTTTGAATGTCCTGCCTCTCACCCCTGATTACCTTTCTCCTAGTTTGCAAAAATATGAACAAAGAATGGGCTCTGCCACCTGTGTAGGATCAGGTATGTATGGTAAAGTGCTACCTGGTGGTAAGGTGTATTAGGTTTGCAAACATAAAAGAAATGTGGTCCTATCATTCTGGAACTCTAATCCCACTTAGGAAGTTAATGTTAAGGAAAATGCAACATGGGACATACAGTTAATAGAAATAAAAATATGTATGTGAATGTCAAAGTGACTAAGCAGGAGCAATCAGGAAGATACACAGGTGAAAAAGATAATATAATTAAGAAGCCTTGAGAGCCAAGGACAAAGTTATAGAAGGTATATTGAGAACACCTGTGATAGATTGCAAACACCTGAGACTCATTAAGTGGTCAAGGTAAAGTGATGAAACACTTGGGTTGGTCTTAGGTGTGGGATGATGTGGACCAATCAAAATGAATGTACACACCCACTGGGTGGAAACTGACTAGTGGGTGGTGACTAACAATGGCTATAAGTGCAATGTTTGCCAATGCATATTGTGGAGTAGTTTTGGAGATATTGTGAAGTGTAGAGATTGTGATTTGTAGGGCATATAGTATTTATGTATATAGTAGAATAAAGTAGATCTTTTATATAAGACTACTGAGTTGTCTGGTGTCTTGAGGGAAGATACAAGAGCCAGAAGAATCCTGGAGAAGTTTGGAGACATCTCAGGAAGAAGAGTGAGAAGGCTTGGAGAGTTTGTCAGGGTCTTCAGCCTATTCTCTGAAACTCTGCTGCTTGGGAAAGAAGCATCAACCACTGATCAAAGCTGGTCAGCTCTGCTGCATAACAAGGTGGTGAGTTAGAGCCAGAGGTGAAGAGCTACAACTCCCATCATCCCTGACAGTTAATTAGACCCCTTTGTTTACTTTTAAATAGGACATTGCTGGCTGTTTTTAATGGAACTCTTAATGAAGCAGTTATCCCAATAGTACAAGTCAGAAACATACAGAAAAGGTAAACAGTTAAACTTTAACAGCAGAAGAAGTAACAGGGTGCTGGTTGCCCCTAAATAAAAAAATAAAAAATCAGGATAGCCTAACAGCAGTCCCCTGGACTGAAAAAGCTCTTGGTGGAGGGCAAGTGATTGAATGGTAAAATTGCTGCCATTCAGGACTGGATTCTGTTTGAGCATGCTGACCTGAATGAAGTGTGGGTGGAGGGGTTACGCTCTCTCAGCTTTGTCCACCAGGGTTCTCTGGCCAACAGCAGGTGAGACTTGGGGGCCAGGGAAGTTGTAGTGGTCTATCATGATTCCATCCCCTTGACCAGGCTCTCTATTCCACAGTCTGCAGAGTTCTCATGTGTGTATCTAAAGGAGAATGTCCAGGATTGAATAGAGATTTTGTTGGTGTATCACTCATCCTGCTGCTCAACTATTTCAGTTCTCTGAACTAGTGGTCTCAGAGTTAGTGTCCAAGTCCCCTGGTCTTGTTTTGTTGAGAGACATCAACATCTATGCTGAGACTGCTCTGTAAGGAGTCACAAAGGTCTCTCCGCCATGACGATTAGTCTCTTCCAAGTGGTATCTGGCCCCTCCTGGGCTGCTGGGCACACTTTGGACCTAGTTTTTTGTGCTGGGTGAAGTGATAGTGATCTGGGAATTGTCTACAGTTCTGTTGTCATTGTTAAAATCTGGTGTAATTCAGATCTGCTGGGACTTAGAATCTGCAGGAGTGGAAGAAGGTTTAAGAAGGTTTAAGATTGTCTGCCTCATGATGTTATGGATTCAGGTGGTTTCCTGATGGCTCGTGTTAACTACCTCCTTTAGGCACAATGGAACCCTGCCTTTCTGTCCAAGCTCTGGTAGACCTCTAGGATGGAGAAATGGTGGGACACAATTGCTCCTGGGTGTTCTCTCTCCTAGCATCCTGCTATTTCATCTCCTGTTGAAGTTTAACTCTGGTTTTCCAGGGAGTTGGCAGATGAAACAAGTGACAAGGTGATTAGAGTGACATCTGCAGAAAAGTTGGAGTGGAGCCAATAAAATGCAGGCTACAGCCTCTCTGAGGGCATAGTCTGCCACCAAAAAGAACAGAAAAAAACATTTCTTCTGAGCCACCATTGCATCTGCAAGGAGCCAGCCAGTGGATCTGTTTTGAGTGGTCAGGGCTTTTCTACACACTGGCTCATAAGAGGAAAATCCAGACCATGCATTGTGAACAACTTGGCCTGGCATTTTGCAGATAAAATTATTCAACTGCACTCCAACTTGGCTGCTATAATTAACCCAGATCCAGTGGATGTGACTTGACCCGTTTGTTCAGCGATGGTTACTTTTCAATTTATACATCCCAAGGATTTAGACAGATTTTCTGGAGAAATGAGAGCCAACACCCTTGGCCCTCTTAGCTTATTAAAAACAAACAAAAAACAGAGAGACTGGTTGGCTGGATTGAGGGAGGGGTTCAATGCCTTGGCAAAACAAAGCAGAGTTCCACTGTGCCTGAAGAAGGTAGTTGTTATAAAAGCCTTCCTTGGATGCCAATGTACTGGACAATTACAGGTCGGTTTCCAATATTTTATTTTTGTGTAAAGTACTGGAGTGTGTGATGGCTACCCAGCTCCAGGGGTTTCTGGATGAGACATATTATCTAGATACATTTAAATCAGGTTTCAGGCCTGTCTACAGGACAGATATAGCTTTGGTCATCTTGGTGGAAGATCTACACCAGGACTGGACAGAGAGAGTATCCCTGTTGGTATGCTAGGCTTCTTGGTGGCTTTCAGTACCATTGACCATGGAATCCTTAGTCATTGGCCTGTGCAATCCCTCAGGTTCTGTTTTGTCTGCATGCTACTTACACATGAAACTGCTGGAAGAGGCTGTCTGTAATTCTGGGCTATAGTGCCATCAGTATAGAGATGACACACAGTTCTATTACTTTCTACCTCAATCCAAGAAAACTTTCTTGATTCTACACTGGTTCCTGTTATTAGCAATGGACTGGGTGAGGGTGAACAAACTGAAATTTAATGCAGACAAGACAATTGGTCTTGGTTAGTTGAAAGGCAGATCAGAGAAAAGGAATTCAGTCTCTGCTACATGAGGTTACACTTCTCCTGAAAATGTAGGTTCACAGCTGGGGTGTACTCCTGGATTCTATTCTGAGCCTGGAAGCCGAGATTTTGGTAGTGGCTAAGAATGCACTCACACAATTAAAGACTGTATGCCAGCTGTGCCTGCTCCTTGAGACGTCAGATCTGGCCATGGTGACACATGCTATATCCTATTTAACCATTGGAGCAAATATATAGATATGTCATAATTTTGGAGGTAATCTCCTTTTTTTAGTGTGGTTGAAACCTATAGCCTGCGTGTTATCAATGATACACGTGAAGCCATTAAGCTGGCCTATGGACCAATATTTAAAATATACTTACCTAATGCAGGATATCCCAGATAAAACCTATCAGCTCCCAACCATCCAAGAAATAAAGACAGAGCTACTGCTACTTTATAGGAGTAACCATTTCTAGAAAGAGAAAGAAGAGAAATGTTAAATCATGTTCATTAAATGACTTTGAAACACTGCACAGATGCATTTTTAATAAGAAATTTAACATCAGAATCTAACAGCTTCAAAGCTTGATTATATAGAAAGCGAACTATGTTTAAACACCAATGCATATGGCCAGAAATACATAATATAGCAAATGTTCTGAGAATTAAGGTTTGCACTAATACCACACTTATAATGATGAAATGCAACATAAACAGGGGGATGCTGTAGAGATTAAAAGAAGTTTCAGTCTTGGCTACTCTTCTGATTTTACCTTAAGTGTAGTATGCTTTGTTTTACTTAATAAGACCACTTATACAGAGGGAAGTCAATACAAGTTGACATTTTACTCCAGGTTTGGTGTGAAGTGTGGGCAGTAGGTGTGGGCCATTTTTGTCATATCTGAGTCCCAGGGCCTTTTCAGGCCAAGGAGAGGCCTGTTCACAAGCAGTGAAGAGAAAGTGATTTCCAGTCATTTTCACAGTTAAGAAGGCTCTCTGAAGGATAAGTCAACTGAAGACCTTTTGAAAGATTAGAAACCATTTACAGTATTTATTTTTGAGCAATATGGTTATTTGTAATTTCACTAGGATTGCTTAGTTGGACCTTTAATGGTACAATAATATTTTCCTCTCTTTTTTATTTTTCTTTTCATTTAATTACAGTCAGGATGGGAAAGGGTGGTTCAGAGCCTTACTATTTTTGATACACAGACACCTCAGCAGATATGTAATCACTTTGCATTAGGTGTATGTCTTTTTTTCTTTTTCTTCTTCTCCTTTTCTTCCATTTGTTTCTTTATCTTTGATTGTATATTATTTAGCTGGTAAATTAGACTCTTCATACTAAAAACTAATAAAAATAATCTAAATAAATAAATAAAAAGAAGGCTGTCCTGGGCCTAAAATAAATTTTGATACCTAGACGGACCTCAGCAGATATGTACCATATATACTTGTATACAACTTGACCTCATGTATAAGTCAAGGGAATTAGCGTCAAAATCATGGATTTTGATATGACCTATGGATAAGTTGAGGGTAAAACTTAGGGGGCTATAATAAAGACTGTAGAGGAGGAAACACCACTTCCTTCCCTTCCTTTCCTTCTCTGGATCTGTCCCGATCACCTAACACCACTTCCCTAGTACAAGAGGAAAAGGTTTTAACATCGTTTTGGGAAGGAAGTGGATTTAAATGAGGGGTTTGGTGGGGAGAGAAGCCTTTAACATTACATTGGGAAGAGAATTGTCTCTTCACACACACACACACACACTCCTGCCTGGCAGCTCTTTTAGAACCTTTCTAAGCTGTATTACTGTATTGACCCATATATAAGTCCACCCAGGATTTTCGGGTCAATTTTTGGGCACAGATTTCTTGACTTATAGTCGAACATATATGGCAGTCACTTTGCATGGAGATACAGGAACACAGCCAGATGCATTTGTAATTCCCCTCACTGTTCTCCAGGCACAAATAGCTTTGGGGGGAGGGGGCTTCAATAGCTCTGAGGTTAAGTCTGGGGCATGGTAAATGGGTCAGAGTGGCATGCTTCTGCATGGAGAACTATGCAGGTTGCAGCGAGAAAAAGTAAACAGAGTATACTAATGAAAGTCGATATCACAAATGATCTGTTCCATTCTTATAAATAAATTATATCTGGGCTACTCCAAATTTACTCTGTGGTTCTGGATAGATATGATGTGTCTACTTATACCTATGACTGAACAGGTTTTTACTCTGCTGAAAGACAGAGCAGTTACTCTGCCTAAGGCTACAACCTTGTACCTATTTATCTCAAATGAAGCCCCACTGAACTCAGTGGGACCTTCTTTTGAACAGAATTGTATAGGTCAATTAATGAGGTTTCCTGTAATTTTCCCCGTAATTTTCACTGCTACTTTGTACTTAAGATTTAAATAATCACATTATAACAACACTGCACCAAAAGAGAGAGCACTTTAACAACATTTAAGCTTCCAGCATTGCAAAACCTACAAAAAACAAACAAGCAAACCCTGGAGCACTGTCACCTAAGCATTGTAAACAAATCCCCTGATTTCAGCCACTTCCTATGAATATTAACAAACCAAAAACAGCTAAATCAAAAACAAAACAAACAAGCAAAAAACAGGCTCAACAAATCTACTGCTCTCTATGGATGGAGTATTCTTTGTGATAGGAAATGTAACACATCGCAACAAAAATTCCCCTTGCTATTTTCTGGCAAACTATTATGCACTAAAAAAGAAGAGATGTGTTCTCATTATCAGTAGGTTAGTTTCATTTGAGCAGGCATAGGAAATCTCACAGGAGTCAGGTAACACAACAACACTAATTCTCGCCATAACAATAATTCTGACTGCAACACTCCATACACTAGAATTCTTATGGTAACCTCTCAACTCATACAATACCATTTTTAAAATAATAAATAAATACTGGAGCATGAGAATTAAACCAGAAACAAATAGCAAGGATAAAGAAGCTTAGCAACTATTTCATATCAATCAAAAAGAATAGTTTTAGATCACAAGAACAAACTTTAGGCCAGGTATGAATTCCAATTGTTAATGTAGTTGAACCACGATTTTTAGGGGTTCAAACTAGGTGTTACAGGTGATAAAATATTAGAAAGGAGAAGGGAATGGCAGGCTTCCAAACCTAGCCCAAGGAAGGGCCTTTACAGACTGACAGAAATAATGCAGCTTGAGGCCACTTTAACTGCCCTGGCTCAGAGATAAGGAATCATGGAAACGGTAGTGTTTGTGGCATCAGAGCTGATAGAGAAGGCTGATAGAGATGTCTCAAAAAAAAAAAACCTACAGTTCCTATGGTTCCCCAGGACTGAGCCAGGACAGTTAAAGTGGCCTCAAGCTGTATTATTTCTGGCAGTCTGTAAAGGCCCGAAGATTTGCTTTACATCAACTGTTCTGCACTTGGGCCATAATTCTGTACACATTACTTGGGACTGACTATAATCCAGTGCAAAGAAGCAAAAGGCAATAGGCAATTTGACGTTTGTGCCTATAAAAAGACCTAGGCGTGCCTAAACCTGCTGAAATAAATTTGTTTTGGTATATCTAATTCTGCACAAGACTGAAGGCAAGCTTAAAAAAAAAAAGCTGGTCTTCAAAGCCAAACTATTGGGGGTGATTATAAGTCCCTTCAGACCACAAATATTAACAGTTCCTCTGTCAGCGTGAGACAGTTTTACCACATTTAAAACAGATGTATTATCACTTCATTCTCCATTCATCTATTACACCAAGAAGAAGTGGACTAAAGCACTCTTAAAAATAAGGTACTTGAGATATATAATCTTTTTCATATTTAATAATTTTGTAACTAGTACACCTAATATTCAGTAGAGCCATTATGTACTGAGTACACATATTTACTTACACATTTCGACACTCTACAGGCTTGTAAAACCCGATTTCTGTTCCAGTAAACTTGGTTTCATTTCCACTAAAATCCTTACACGTTATATTTGGTGCTGGAAGGCAAGGAACTGGGGGCACAAAAACAAGAACACTGTGTGCTGAACCCCACCGAAAGGCTTCGATGGAGAACACATGAAAACAAATATTTTTATAATAATAAGAAGAATAAGAATAAGAATAAGAAGATTTATTTCTAGCCCGCCTATTTCCAAAGGGAATCAAAGCAGGTTACAAGCATGAAAATAAAATAATACAGTAAGAAACAATAATATAGAAGTTGCAAAAAAAAAAAAAAAAAAGCGCAAATACATGGGGAGGGCTATTCTGGGAAGGCCTGTCGGAAGAGATCCGTCTTAAGTGCCTTTTTAAAGGCTGTTAAGGTGGCAATGTAACGGATCTTCTCTGGCAGGTCATTCCATAACCTAGGGGTGGCAGTCAAGAAGGCCCTCTGGGTTACTGCAGCCAATCTAGATTTTTTAGGCATAATAATGCTTTGGTCAATACAGCTAACACAACACAAAGACAAATGACAACATATGATTACTTTAGCACAGATTAAAATAAAAACATCTTTACAAAAAGGGGATGATATATTTCAAATTCAGTCAAATTTAACAAATTAACATGACTGGTACTGTGAAATGTTTCCAAAAAATATTCTGAATTATTTTCCACTTGTGACATTATTATTATATTATTATTATTATTATTATTATTAACAGGGTATTTATATGTGTATATCTATAGCCCAAATTATGTACAGTATTTTCTGGTGTATAAGACTACTTTTTAACCCAGGAAAATCTTCTCCAGGGTCGGGGGTCGTCTTATACGCCAGGTGGAGGGCGAGGGGGAGGGAGGGGTGGCGAGGCACGAGGTGGGAGGAGGAAGAAGAGAGGAAGTCAGGTTAAAGAAAGAGGGAGGAGAAGGGGGGAGGAAGGGGTGGCGTGGCGTGGCGTGAGGCAAGAGGAGGAAGCAGCAGCGGATAAGAGGTGAACCCCTATCCTGGGGTTTTCTTGGCAAGACTGATTCAGAGGTTTGCCATTGCCTTCCTCTGAGGCTGAGAGTGTGTGACTTGTCCAAGTTCATCCAGTGGGTTTCATGGCAGAGTGGGGAATCAAACCCAGGTCTCCAGAGTGGTAGTCCAACACTCAAACCACTACACCATGCTGGCTCCTATTCCCATGTACTACCTATGAAACAATTGCAGACTTTTTTCGATTTATGGCAACCCTAAGGCAATCTTATCATGGGGTTTTCTTGGCATGTTTCTTCAAATGGGGGTTGCCATTACCATCCTCTGAGGCTGAGAGTGTGTGACATGCCCAGGGTCATTTACTTGGCCGCAAATTGTACATACCCCAGAATGCATCACCTAGTATATTGGCAGTCCTTCCCCCCAACACTTTTTCATTTTCCTCCATTGGAAGATATACGGTGAGTATATCCCAAACTCTATATTTTAGCTGGACAAGTTGGGGGTCATCTTATAAGCCCAGTCGTTTTATACACCGGAAAATACAGGTAATTACTAGAAATGACTATCAAGGCACATGGGAAAAGGTTCATAACCAAAGAGCTTCACATACTCCCACAGCTAAATAAACACACCATACATGCAACCAATAATGAATAATGTAGGCCACTCTAGTATTAACTCATGCAGGAGAAAGTCTCATATACAGTAGTCCCTCCCAATTCGCGGGGGATCCGTTCCGGACACCCCCGCGAAAATGGCTGCTATCAAATATTTGACTCCCATTGAAAATAATGGCATGTGCCACCATTTTATCCTTCCCTGCTTGTTCCTCCCGCGAAGAGCGAGACCACGGACTCGAAGTTCATGAACAGGGAGGGACAACTGTGCAATGCTTCTGATCATCATTAAAAAGATATACGTGATCGGTGAAAAGGTAGATCTATGTTCCCTGACCATTAACAACATTTGGTAAAATAATATGCAGTATTAAAGCACTCAAAAGCACTTGACTACTATAGTCCTTACCATATGCAGTATGGTTTGTACACTTCAAGGGTTCTTGTGTCTCATTGTCTATTTTAGGATCTTCACAAATATATGTTTGAAGAATTAAGGGAAACAAATGAGAGCTGAAAGTGTTCAACAGTAGCACCACAACAAATTTATTTACGAAACAGTTTACAATAACAGTGGTTAGTCTTTCTTTTCATTCTAATATTAAAACTAAGAGTACAGACACTTACATCTACTACCTATAAAAACCATTACAGCTAAGGGCTTAACTAGACACTGCATAAGTTTGCTCCTGCTTCAGATCTCTTCCTCCTCTTCCCCATGTGTCAATATGTTGTTTTGCTGTGCACTGCCATCCTGCCCCATTTACATCATTTGACTATCTCAACTGAGGTGTCACACAGCACAAGGACATCACTAGTGTTACATTTATCTAGATCAGTAAGTGGTTCTCCAAACTGTCGGCTTCAGCTCCCAAATGCTCCAGTCACTATGACCCAGTGATCACAAACTATTGATCCAGATTTTGTAAAGGAAAGTTGGAAGGAACAAGCTGTATGAAAGTCGAAAAGACTACGGCTGCATCTGCACTGCACAAATAATCCAGGTTGACACCACTTTTAACTGCCATGGCTCAATGCTATGGAATCCTGGGAGATGTAGTTGTTGTGGTACCAGTGCTCTCTAACAGAGAAGCCTAAATAGCTCACACAACTACAATTCCCAGAATTGCATAGCACTGAGCCATGGCAGTTAAAAGTTGTGTCAAACTGGATTATTTCGCAGGGATGCAGCCCACCCTGGGTTGCACACTGTGGTGGTGGTGGTGGTGAGTTCTTCACTGGAGGCATTTAAGCAGAAGCTAATAAGCCATGGTTAGAGTAGTAGTTATAGCCTACATTTCAGAGCCTGCATTGAGCAAAGGGTTCTCCAGAGTGCCTTCAAACTTTATGATTCCACAGAGAAGCAGAAATATCTCATAAATTCTGGCTGCACTTAAATGTGATGCAACAACAAAATCCTGTGCACATTTATTGAAAATTAAGTCTTGTTGCGCTTAATGTGGCTTACATCCTGGAGAAGTGGGCACAAGATTTCAGTTCATGTGGCAATCCTACCCAAACTTCAGTGGGAATAATCCCTGGTGACAAAAGTGAGACTTTCTTCTGAAAAAGACAAGTAGTACATCTGTTAATAACACACATTTGTGTAAAATAATTAACTCACACCAGCTTTAACAACTTGCAGCACTTCTAAATTCTTCATGCACCATTCAAGACTTACAAAACAATGACTCCCAAAGTCATTAATGTTTTATAGTTTCATAATTTGCATGACCTTAGAAGTATGTTCTTACAAAAGCTGTGCTTTCTTCCTCATTTCTTCATTGCTACAATGGTCCCTCACCTTTTCTAGAATTAAATGCTTTATAATTTCCAAACACTAGATCAGATAAAGACTTACCAATACTTAAGTTGAATCATTAAAATAAATGGGATTTGAGTTAGATGTGACTAACCTAAGCCACATTGATTTCAGTGCATCAAGTTCAAGTATGCTCATAGGGCATACAGGCAATAAGGCAAAAAGTTGGAGGGGAAAGAGATGAAGTGAGAGCAAGGCAGCCTGGACTCTCCCACAGGATGAAATGAGAGGAAAAGAGCTGCATTTCATGCATTATTACTACTATCCTGTGATGCCCCCACATCTGACCACCTTGTCCTCTAAGAACTGCATGCAAGTGAGCAGCTCTTTTCCTCCATCTCACATGCGGCCTTTGCAGACTGCCAGAAATAGTGCAAATTGAATCCACTTTAAATTGAGGCACTGCCTTGGCTCAGTGCTAGGGAATCATGGGAATTGTATTTTTTTCTAAGACATTGAGCCTTCTCTGTCAGAGAGCTCTGGTGCCACAATAAATTACAGTTCCCATAATTCCCTAGCACTGAGTCAGGGCAGTACCTCAATTTAAAGTGGCCTCAATTTGCATTATTTCTGGCAGTCTGCAAAGGCCCATGGAAGCATGAGCCATTCTCCAATATGTATTAGCAATATAATGGAAAGAGGTGGGTCGGAAATGATCATTACTCTCCTTCCTTTACCTGCTTAGGTTAGACATTTTCCCATACAGCATGAGTTCAAGCAGTCTTACTGGGTAGCTTCATTATATGTGATTTAAACTAAAACCACACATCACTAAAACCACACTATTTAACTTTCCTCCATGCCACAGCATGATAGTCTGTCACTATCATCCTTTTCTGTTTGGAGTAGGATTAATATACTTTTGATAGCTGTGTGTATGTGCCTTCAAGGAGCCTGTCGACTTTTGGTGACCCCATGAATTTCACAGGGTTTCTTAGGGCCTAAGCAGACTGCCAGAAATAGTGCACATTAAATTGAGGCACTGCCCTGGCTCAGTGCTAGGGAATCATGGGAACTGTAATTTATTGTGGCACCAGAGCTCTCTGACAGAGAAGGCTCAATGTCCCAGAAAAAAAATACAATTCCCATGACTCCCTAGCACTGAGCCAGGGCAGTGTCTCAATTTAATGTGCACTATTTCTGGCAGTCTGCTTAGGCCTTTAGTCAAGGAACAGACAATGGCTAATGGTGGAATTCCAAAAGAAAATCATCATGTTTTATAGACTGCATAGATCATGAAAAGCTATGGAATGCTCTCAAAGATATGGGAGTGCCACCACATCTGACATTTCCTGATGAGGAATAAGTATTTATGAAAAGAAGGTACTGTTAGAACAGAATTTGGAGAAACAGAATGGTTCCCAATTGACAAAGGGGTCAGACAAGGCTGCATCCTTTCACCCTATCTGTTCAACTTGTATGTAGAAAATATCATACGAAGAGCAGGGGTAGACTCAGAAGAAAGGAGTAAAGATTAGAGAAAGGAACACCAACAATCCAAGATACACAGCTGACACCATACTACTAGCAGGAAACATCACAGACTTTGAACAGCTACTAAGGAAGATCAAGGAAGAAAGTGCAAAGGCAGGCTTATTGCTGAACATAAAGGAAGCAAAAATAATGAGCACAGAGGATCTACACAAATTCAGCCTAGACAATGAAGAAATAGAAATAGTTAAAAGTGTCTCCATAACTTGGACGAAACACTGATAAGAACGGAAACTGCAGTCAAGAAATCAGAAGAACAGGAACAGGGAGGGTGGCTATGAAAGAACTATAAAAGATACTAAGGAGTAAACATATACAACTGAGCACTCAATTCAGAATCATCAGAGCCATTGTACTCCCTGTCACCATGTATGGATGCGAGAGCTTGACAGCAAAGAAAACTGATAAGAAGAAAATAAATTCATGGTGCTGCAGAAGAGTGCTGAGGATCCCGTAAACAGCCAAAAAGGCCACCAAATGAGTCCTTGAACAGATCAAGCTGGAAATTTCCCTGGAAGCCAAGAAGACTAAATGGAGGCTGTCATACTTTGGCCATATCATGGGTAGGCATCAATCATTGGAAAAGACAATACAATAATGCTAGGAAAGATGGAGGGAAGCAGAAAGAGAGGAAGGCCGCATGCTAGACGGATGGACTCTATTAGGGAGATCACAAGTATGAGTCTGCAGGAACTAAACATAACAACGGAGGAGAGGGAGTCTTGGGTCGACTCGAAGGCAGTTAGCAGCAAGCAACAAATAGCTCCTGAACCTCAGCATGAGAGCCTTCCCTGCCCCGCCGCTTTCCAGCCCGCCTCGTCCCCTTTGCAAGGCCCGTCGCCATGGCAACCGGGGCCTAATTCGCCTCCCTCTCCGCGGCTTCAGGATATTGCCCGACTCTCAGGTCCTCGCACTTCAGCGGAGGCTCCCCGCTGGCCACGCTCCGCGCCGCGAGGCACGTCAGCCACAAGATTCCCAAAGACCAGAGGGCAAGCGCCCTGCCTTTCTTCCTCTTGCGCCCAAACAACGCCATCCCCAGCCAAGCGGCCATGTTGGAAAGCGAGCCGCCCGGTCAGCTGACGCACGCCGACGTCCTCTCAGAGAAGACGCTCCTCTGCCCATAACAAAGATGGCTTCCTCGGCTTAACCTCTTCGTAGGTAGGCCCCGCCCTTAACCTCTAGTGAGCAGTCTCTAAACGGGAAACTGGATGCCCTCACTAAAGATGGCTAATCTGTCGCTAGGCAACGATAAGAGAAGTTAAGCAGGCCTTATTTAAGATGGCTCTTCCCTGATAGAGCGCTGGGTTTTTTTATGTGTTTCAAAACAGAAAAGGGATATATAAACAAAAGTTTGATAGGCGAAGAGGATCTAAATGGTTGCACAAATAATGCAGTTTGACACCGGTTTAGTTGCCATGGCTCAATGCTATGGAATCCTGGGATTTGCAGATTTTATTTATTTATTTTGTATGCTGCCTTTCTCACAGCGGGTCATATTTTGGACATTTTTAAAAATTACAACAAAACGGTTTAAAATAGTATTAAATTAAATTAAAATATACTAAAGTTAAAAGCAGGGGTAGGCAACCTTTCCCTTTTAAGGGCGGAGGGACTTGCTCCTAGAATCCCAGGAGCGATTGGCCAACATGGGACTATTGGCCAACATGGCTGAGGCTTCTGGGAGCTGAAGTCCCTCGGCCCTTAAAGGGGAAAGGTTGCCTATCCCTGGTTAAAAGCATAACTGAAATACTTATACTCCATTAAAAAACAAAACACCCTGGTATGATTATAAGCTAGTTTTGTGAGGTACCACCACTCTGGTCTAATCTGCACTGCAGAAATAATTCAATTTGACACCGTTTAACTGCCCTGGCTCAATGCTAGGGAATTCTGGGATCTGTAGTTACATATTTGAACAAGTACATAAAGTACAAAGTGATGTGGACATAAAATGTAGCTTGAACATAGAAGACATGGGTGGGTTCTAAAAAAAATTGAGAAAGTGAAGAAAAAATATTTTAAAATGTGGGCTGAAATCCATGAAACTCATGCTAGAATAAATCAAAGATGCTGCCAGATTCCTTCCTTGCCCTCCTCTTTTTAAACTGACACAAAGTACACTAGTATGTAGAGAGATCTTATAGCACCTTTGAGACTAAGCAAAGAAAGAAGTTGGCAGCATGAGCTTTCACAGACCTCAGTCTAATTCCTCAGATGCATAGTAGGTGCAAGGTGACAAATTGATCCTTAAGCAAGATGAACATTTTTCTGAGGCTCCATCCTCACTGCAGAGTTAATCCAGTTTGATACAAACGGCTGTGGCTCCATGCTAGGGAATTCTGGGAATTGTAGTTTTGTGAGACATTTAGCCTTCTCTGTCAGAGAGCGCTAGTGCCACACAAACTACAAATCCCAGGATTCCATAGCACCGAGACATGGCAATTAAAGAGGTGTCAAACTGGATTATTTTCTGTAGTGCAGATGCAGCCACATGAGTGCCTGTGTTGGGGAGATGTAAAACTTTACTCTTGGCGCCTTTATATTCAAATCTCTGGAGGCTTAAATCTTGGGGTGTATCTGCACCACACAGTTCTAGCACTTCCATAAATGCCACAGCTCCATTTTATGGAATTCTGGGATTTCTAGAAAGAATCCCAGTGCTGCAATTCAGACCTGGGGTAAAATAATCACCACCACCACCACCAAACTGCACATCCCAGGATGTGGGATGGCGCCATAACATCTACACTGCAAAATTAATTCAGCTCGACACCACTTTAACTGCCATGGCTCAATGCTATGGGATAATTGGGTTTGTGGTTTTGTGAGATATTTAGTCCTCTCTGTCAGAGAGCTCTGTGCCAAAACAAACCACAGATCCAGGATGTCAAAGGATGGAGCCATGGCAGTTAAAGCCATGTCAAAGTGTGTCAGTTTTGCACTGTGGCAGCAGCTGTTTACAAAGGTATACATTCTTGGAGGGGTTAAAAAGGAGTGGAAATAAGCCTTCTTTGATGTAGTTGGGGTTACTAAAACATGGTGGGAAGGATATATTTTAAAAAAAATGTTGGGGAAGCGGCTTAAACTTCTCCACACAAGTGACAGTCATGATCTAGATCACAGCCACATGTATTTCCTTCAGTATAAATACAAATCATACTGTGTCAAGAGGAAAGGGTGTGCAGTCTGACAGATTAGCTAGCTAAACACTGGCTCTTTAGCTAGGGGTGCTGGGACTTGTAGGCCAACAACATCTGGATGGTTGCACTCTTCCCAACCCTGGCATAAACTGTAGGCCACATATTTAAAAGACCTGAGGTTAATAACACCCCCTCTCCTATTTTAATGGACGATGAGGAGTGGCTGCAAAGTTGATTATAGGATGACAGTTGAGAAAGGAGAAGTCACTAGCCTTCTTTTTTTTCTCTCCATCATTTTAAAAAAAATCTTTTTCAATTACACAGAGACCACAAGAGACTTCCAAGGCACAGAAAAGGACCTTGAATGCAAAAACATGAGGGAGTGGGTTAGTCATTCCTTTCATTGCTGCTGCTATGACATTTTCCAGCCCCTGTTGCAGCATTGCCCTTAGAAACCCAACCAACCATGTTGCAGAATTATTGTAAATTTCTTGTTCAGTTTCAGTTCTGCCTCTATGGCGGTATGGACTACAATAGGCGACTGTAATAAACCACAGAATTTCCTCCCCACCTTCCAACTTTGGAGTTTATCACACAGAGGCAATTTGCTTAAATCCCATGCAGAAAGCTTGCAAAAGTGGGTTGTTTTTCAGACGTATTTGTGTAAAGGAGAAATCACACAACATTAACCCAAATGGAAAGTCACCAAAACCCGCTCCTTTTTACTTTTGGAAGTTCCCAAAAGGAAAAAGGAGCGGGTTTTGGCGACTTTCTGTTCAGATTAATGGTGCATTATTTCTCCTTGATGCCAATGCTGTGTGAAAAACAACCTGCTTTTGTGGGTTATTTCTACTTTCTGCTCACGTTAACCTCAAACGTCATATGAAAACTTTAAATCCAATTTCTGCACAGGATCTGTCCTGTGTGATAAATTCCCTAGTTATACAACAGCAGAATGCTAGCGATAAACTAGCAGGACAGCATGTAGAGAGATCTTGTAGCACCTTTGAGACTAACTGAAAGAAAGAAGTTGGCAGCAAGTCTAATTCCTCAGATGAATATAGTGGAGTGGAAACCAGGGACAGACATATATATGTCCTTGGTGTGTGAGAATGTAAATTTAAATTCAAAATCCTTTGTGTATGGAAATCAAGTGGCAAGTCCAATTTTAACTATGGTTGTTTGTGGACAAAGCACACCAGTTAAGGTTGCATGTTTAATCCTGCCTGGGCCACAATTTGATGTGCGTTTGCTTGGAAACACAGCTACCAAAAAAATTTATTGGCCTGGGTGGGTGGGATATTGGTATTTCTGTCACCGCCCCTTATAAGAACTCCTGGTTGGAGCAATTTTGGGGACAGGGACAAGATTGTCCGGTCCTCCCTCTAGTTTGGGCAGCTCTCGCTCCAAAATCTGTCCCTGCTGACTATGTGGGACTTATGCTGAAAAAGTGTGCACAGGATTATGCTAGAGAAATCACTGGAGAGAGAGAAGATTGCCAATAGACTGGGATTGTCACATACCTTAATTTAACATAAAGAATTTCCTCCAAAATTGATAATATTATCTCTACGCCCTGGGCCAGCTATCAATAAGCATATTCATAGGCCACTGCCTCCGGCAACCATTATAAGTGTTATAAAGAAAGACAATACATTGTTGCTTTGTTACTTGTTACTGTTGCATTTTTGCTGCTAGGATGGGGGAAGATGTGCTTGCAGGATTTTCTGCTTTAGCCACAAAAATTATTAGGCTAGCCTTGAGTACGATATACTGTGACTTGGTGATGAATGGGTCAGCATTTGCTCCATTTCAGGCAGCAAAAGTCTTTTGGGCTGCCCAGTCTACTCTATTGAATGTAATATGTAATAATACTGAATGCCAATGGCACTGGCCTTTATTGTTATTATGTGCCCTCCAAGTCATTTCAGACTTACGGCAACCCTAAGGCAAACCTATCGTGGGATTTTCTTGGCAAGATTTGTTCAGAGGAAGTTTGCCATTGCCTTTCCTTGAGGCTGAGAGAATGTGAATTGGCCAAGGTCACCCACAGTGGGTTTGATCACTGAGCTGAGAATCAAACCATGGTCTCCAGAGCTGAATGTAATAGGATTCCTTATTGTGATGATTCATTATTGTGAACCGCTAGCATTTCATAATGCTCCTTGCAAGCCTCTTTCATCTTGAGAAGTCCCAATTTGAAATATAGCTAAGTAAAATAGTTCCATCTGCTGATACCAAGTTTGAAAGTACCGTATTTCCTTTAGTCAAAATTACAAAATAGTAGTATTTGTTAAATACAGACCACATGCTTCACACCTTTCTCTGGGTTCATTTCATTTATAATCAGGCTCTCCCTCTTTTTGTTTGTTTTTTAGTTAAAATGTTTGTATTTGAATTTTAACAACAATTAAAAAGGCATGAAATTACACAAAAAAGGAAAAGGACAGCAACAACAAAACAAAAAGTACCAACAAAATGAAACAAAAACACATAAACAAAACACATAAACTTTGTATTAACTTTTCCCTGGTGCATTATTGTCTCCCACACTCCTTTTCTCAAGGCCTCTCCATGAAAATAATATCTGCCATAAAAGGATAACATTTGCATATGTGATGAAGCGAGTACACCAAATAATAAAGCATAAAAAGCATTCACTTTATACATGCTTGCTACAGGACTAGTTTTATGCAATAGAGCTTGAAGTCCCTCTTTTGGACTACAATGTGCAGAATTTCCCCGGGGGATTCTGTGTCTTGTTGCTCCCAAAAGTAACTTTTCCCATTTCTACTATGTTTCATAATGGGCTTCCTGGAGTCATGAATTCAGGTGATAATCTCATCTACATCGCTGTTGTTGATTTTTTTTAAAAAAGCATTCTGTATGCTATAATTACCTCTGAACAAGCCGGTTTATATTCATGAAAGCTCATGCTAAAATAAAAACCAGATAGTCTCAAAAGAACTGCCACATTTATTTATTTTCCTCCCCCTCCCTTCCTCCTTTTTTATGGTAGGAATAGTTACTGCTGCGTTTGAGTGCCATATGGGGAGAAGGGCAGGATATAAATAAAACAAATAACTAATAAATTGTTTTAAAAATGGATTGCCAGCAATGCAATACCTAATATCTTTAAAAAGGCAGTTAAAAAACAAAACAAACCCAAACACTGACTCATTATTTCTGAATGTCTTGAGTTTCGGTTGGCACATTGCGGCTTTCATAAACAAAGCTACTAAACCAACCAGATTCTTTTCCCAAGACTGCATTTAGCTGGGAATGAATTTAGCTGGTTTCTCTCCCTTGATTCATTCCCCCTCCCCAGTTTTGTTTTGTTTTTTATACAAGGAGCCCCCCCCCCTCTATTTTAACTTTCCATTTTGTCTGGTTGCCATTTGCCCCCCTCCCCCCCCCCCAAAAAAAGCCTCCAGATCCCTTCTGATCTTGAAAGCTAAAACAGGGTCAGCCTTGGTTAGTACTTGGATGGGAGACCACCAATGAATATTAGGTGCTGTGGGCTCTATTTCAGAGGAAGACACTGGCAAAACCACCCCTGAAGCCTCTTTGCTTAAGAAAACCCTACAAAATTCATGGGGTCATCACAAGCCCACAGGCAGGGTTTTCTTAGGTCCAAAACACACTGCAGAATTAATCCACTTTGAGACCCCTTTAATTGCTTTGGCTCAGTGCTAGGGAATCCTGGGGAGACTTTTTTTGTGAGAGAGACATTTAGCCTTCTCTGACAGAGAGCTCTGGTGTCACAATAAACTACCAATTCCCAGGGTTCCCTGGCCAAGGGCAGTTAAAGTGGTCCCAAACTGGATTACACTCATCCCTCCAGATTTGCAGCTTTGAATTTTGCGGCTTTGATTATCTACGGATTTTATTAATATGTTCTCTCTAGGAATATCTAGGTCCTCCAGTGCAACTCTGTGGTCAACTTTGACCAAAAGTTGCACTGAAGGACCTAGAGATTGCTAGAGAGAAGACTCCACTAGGCATTTGTAGCTCCTCCAGCACAATTCTATGGTCGATGTCTGGAAGATATTGACCACAGAGTTGCACTGGAGGACCTAGAGATTCCTAGAGAGGTGTTCTCTCAGGTAAAAGAAAAACATAGTGTTTTTGTTATTTGCGGTTTTTCCACTGTGCCTCTGGGGAGGGACCAGTGTATTTCTGCAGGGCCTTTTGAACCTTGGGCAAGGAGTCCTCAGAGCAAAGGTGTTCTAGGGAACAGGTGAGACATTTAGGGCCTTTATAGACTGCCAGAAATAATGCAGCTTTAACTGTCCTGGCTCAATGTTAGGGAATCATGGGAATTGTACTTTTTTTTCCCTGAGACATTGAGCCTTCTCTGTCAGAGAGCTCTGGCGCCACAATAAAAGTCAAATCCCCCAGCATTCCCTAGCACCGAGCCAGGGCGGTTGAAGCGGTGTCAAACTGGATTATTGCTGCAGAGTAGATGGCTGCCCAGCAAGGGCTTTTTGATTTTAAATATCAGAGGGTTGGGCTGCAACCACACTGGAGGGCCTTTGCAGACTGCTAGAAATAGTGCAAATTGAGTCCACTTTAAATTGAGGCACTGCCCTGGCTCAGTGCTAGGGAATCATGGGAATTGTATTTTTTTCTGGGACATTGAGCCTTCTCTGTCAGAGAGCTCTGGTGCCACAATAAAATACAATTCCCATGATTCCCTAACCCTAAAAGTGGACTCAGTTTGCACTATTTCTAGCAGTCTGCAAAGGCCCTGAGTCAGGGCAGTTAAAGTGGACTCAATTTGCACTATTTCTGGCAGTCTCCGGGTAGACACCCCTTTAAATCCCAGCGGGCTCCGTGGTGTGGAATTCTGGGAATGGTCCACCAGAGCTCCACCACAAATGACCATTCCCAGAATTCCACACCACGGAGCCCCCTGGGATTTAAAGGGGCATCAACCCGGGTTATATCCCCAGTGCGGATGGCTCCTCAGGCTCTTTCCTTGGCCTGGGAACCGGCGGAGCTAAGCCCTCGGGTCCTTTCTGCCCAGGGCTTGGCTTCCTTTGGCTCTGGAGCGGCTCCCCCTTCCTGTGGGCTTCCTGTGTTGCAGGTGAGGTGAAAACCCAAACTCCCGCTTCCGCCCAGGTGAGAAGAGCCAGAGAAGAGCTGAGAGGAGGTGAGGCTGAGGCAAAGGCAAAGGCCAAGGCAAAGGCAAAGGCCACCGGGGGAAAGCTCCTCCTCACCTGAGGGCAGGTAAGGGGGTGTCTAGGAAATGGGGTGCCCCCTGTCATATGCCGGGTCCTGGAGTGGGCAGAGGGGGAACCAGGGGGCCCTTGTATCGGACTGCCAGGCTCGAGTTTTTTCTGGGTCCGGGATTTCCACCTCCAGAGTGGCTTTCACACACAGTCTGAATAGTTTCTGCCTTTTCAGCCAAGGCGGCGAGGAACGGCCTCGACTGGACTCGACTCTTGGGAGGCTGCATCCGCACTGCGGGAACAATCCGGTTTGACACCCCTTTCCCCCTGTAAGATTCTGCGGGTGGTAGTTTGAGTCTGGAAAATGGGGTGCGGTGTGTGTGTGTGTGTGTTGGGGGTCAGACCAAGTTTCAACTGCTGCACCAACTTTCTCAAGGGTGAGCTAGGACAAGCACACTCTCTCAGCCTCAGAGGAAACTTGCCATGAACACCCCCATGATCGGGTCGCCGTAAGTCGGAAACGACTTGAAGGCACCCAACGACGACAACAACTTTCCAGCTTCCTGCTGCTGGACTGCCTCTGACAGGCTGGTTTTGCAATCTGCTGTTTAAAGCTCTTAGGAACTTAAGGTAAAGCAAGGCAGGGAAGCAGCGTGGAATAGTGGTTTGAGCACTGGATTGCGACTCTAGAGGCCAGGGTTTGAATCCCTGCTCAGTCATGGGAACCCACTGGGTGACTTTTTAGCAGGTCACACTCTCTCGGCCCCAGAGGAAGGCAAAGGCAAACCCTCTCTGAATAAACCTTTCCCAGAAAACCCCTTATAGAGTTGATCTCTGTGAGATGCTTAAGGTCTCAACACCTTGAGAAGATTCCCCTGCTCCCTGACTGATCATAACTCCTGGTTCAGCGTGGTGTAGTGGTTTGAGTGTTGCACTATGACTTTGGAGAACAGGGTTCAAATCCCTGCTTGGCCATGACATCCACTCTGGGCAAGTCACATTCTCTCAGCCTCAGAGGTTGGCAGTGGCAAAATCCCTCTGAAGAAACTTGCCGAGACAACCCCATGAAAGGTTTTCCTTAGGATTGACATGTCGGAAATGACTTGAAGGCACACAACAACAACAAAGCTTAATGGAGGCCACTGGGGGCTTAAAGATGCCAGCCTATGAATGGAAGAGAGAGGAAGATGAGGCTGCTCCTTGTGGGAGTTACCTACTCTGACCCTGGACCAGCTGCTTCAGAGGTGCCACAACCACCAATATTGGTAAATCCTCCCTGAGGATTTTAGGTTTCCTCCATGGGAGAGAAGCCTAAATTCCCTAAAGGCACCAGAACCTGTCTGATCTTGGAAGCTAAGAAGGGCAAGGCCCAGTTAGTACTTGGCTGGAGGACCACCAAGGAATACCAGATGTTGTAGGCTCTGTTTCAGAGGAGGGCAATGACAAATCACCTCTGAATATTCCTGGCCTAAGAAGAACCTATAAAAAATCATGAGGTCACTATAATCCAACAGTTGGCTTGAAGATAACATACATGCATCCACCCTTGTCTGGCCCTAACTCCTCTTCCACTTCTCCCATCTGGACTTAGGATGTAGCCACACTGCAGATTTAAAGCAGTTTGACACCACTTTTAACTGTCATGATTGTATCCTGTATCCTTGGGATTTGTAGTTTGGTGAGGCACCAGAGCTCTCTCACAGACCGCAATACCTGACCAAATGACAAATCCCAGGATTTTTCTAGAGTCATGACTATTAAAGTGATGTCAAACTGCTTTATTTCTGCAGTGTGGCCAAACCCTTAGAGAGTAGGCAGATGAAGGTAGCTGCTCATTTGCCAAAGTGGATTTATTTATTTATTCAATGATTTAAATTATTTATTTTCTGTTTTATATCCCAGGATCTCTGGGCGGCTAACATAAAAACAGTTTAGGACCATGGATAACAATAATTACAAAATACTCAAAATATATTAAATAATTCTCACTCAAAACTAGGCAACGGAAAACCAATTTATGGAGTTCCCTTGAATAGCAGACAAATAGCAGACTCAAAACTGGGCTGGGACACTAAAGGGAGATTCAAGGGAGCATCAGAGGTGGAACTAACTAAATGCATTTTTCTCTTTATATGCTTAAGTAATACATTACAATCAAATGCAGTTAAATAGTCTGTGAGGTTTGGGTGTTGTCCCAAGTGGTTCTGTGCTGGTGGAAAAATGTGTGACCTCATGAACTACCCTTGATGAGGCTTTTGAATAAATATGCTGAGCAACATGCTGTGAATGCAATTACAATAAAATGGAATGTAAGTTAGTTGTGAATAAATCTTATGTCCCAATTTTGTAACTAGAGAACTTTTCAGGAGACTGTAAAATTCAGATTCTCATTCTGTGGAGTTTGTATCCAAATAAGTGTATATAGGATTGGAGTGACTTTCTGCACAAACAACGGGCCACTCTGCTAGCTTTGTTGTTCTGTGCCTCCGAATTATTTTTGAGTTACGATGAACCTGTCCTAAGGTTTTATTGGCAAGCTTCTTTTGCCATTGCCATCCTCTTATTAGGGGAGTGAAATAAATTTCAGTCTTCCAGACTTAGCAATGATTAAAACTGCAATCCTAAATAGACTTACTTGGGAGTAAATCCCTCTGAACTCAGTGGGACTGGACTCCCACGATGCATTTTTAACATGTTTACTTAGAGATAACTGTTGATGAGGGAGATTTTTTGTTGTTGTTCAAAGTTAGCTGGAAGGGCAAAGTACAACCTCTTAATGTGGCTGCTGTTCCCAAAAATGTGATTGTTGCAGCTGTGGGGCATAGTATATTCAGATGAGCAAGCAATGTATGTGTGTGGTGGCAACATGAAGTAAATATATATGCACAGGGAAATACAATGGGATGGATGTCCTTTTAAATTTGTTAATGTTACCTGATGTTTAGGTGTAGCAGGAAGCTATTTAAACAGAAACAAGGATGTTTCTTTAATACAGTGTCATTCAACTTAAGTTGAAATAGTTCTTGGTCATTTAAAAAAAAAAAGCCACACTCACCTGTTTTCATACACTGGGGAAAACTGTGTACACTACAGTTGTTCTATATCCTGCTCTACACAATCACATTGTGCTTGCCTGTGCAGCATATGGTTTTATGTAGCAACTGTAGATCTAGAAAGGGTGTGTGTGTGTGTGTGTGTGTGTTTCCTAGTTCTCTTCTACAAAGGAAAATGTTGGAACAGCCAGACCTAACTCATATTTTTACTTTAAAATCCAGATTCTTTTGACAACTGCAGCACAGATAAGCCATCATGCCAGAAAATCCTGTAATGGGTAGGTGCCTTTAAAACAACCACATTGTCTAAATAATCAAGTAGTATTAAGCAGCTTTTTAATCTATGATGTTTTGGGGATTCAACAGATAAGCAGCAGGTACTGCAGATTCTGGAGCGTCTGCTAATGAAACTTCATGAGAGAGGAGACACTTCACAGAGTGAAAATCTGTTATTTCTGTATAATACACTCAAGAATCCCTTATTCAATCATATGCTGACTCTTCAGCAATCAATCAAGCAGCTGAAGGAACAAGTAAGTTACAAAATGTGAAGTATTTTCAATGCTAGTGGGTTTGTTTGAGGGGTATACTATTGAAGTGTACATTGCTGTCACTATTGCTCCTCAAGATATTTTGGTTCTGGGTGAGTCTGCATGTTCTGTCATTTCCATGATAACAATAGAAGTAATTGGTAATATTAGTTATTACCAGTTATTACCAAGTGTCATATTGATTGTAATTTAGGTTATGCAATGATGACTATAAAGGCCAAACTAAATGTTTATAAATTATTTGCTGTTGCTTTCAGCTTCTGTAGGCTGAAAGCAACAGAAGAAAATCGTCTTTGTGATATTATGTCCAGTCTAGTATACTGCTTGGAATGCTGGACTGGTACTTGAGAGATCTAGCTTTAAGTCACCAGTGAGCCATGAAGTTCACTGTATGACTTTGGACCTGTCACTCTCTCCCTCTCAGTCCAGCCCATCTCAAATAGTTGTTCTGAGGATAAGGTGGGGAAAATAAAGGTCATGGACACAGTTTTGAGCCTGCTATTTGTCTGCTGTGCAAGGAATGCTAGAGTCTAAAACAGGGGTGGGAAGCTGTGGGAGTCTAGGAGGCCCAATAGCCCCTTAGAAGACCATGGGGGCGACATCCCCTACTGCAAAAACCCCTCAAATACAGTAGACCCTTCCTATCCACGGGGATTCAGTTCTGGAGCCCCCACAGATGGGCAAAATTTGGACTGTTGTGCCCCATACTATTCAACAGGCAGTGATGTGTTCAGGTCTGCATCAGTCATAGATGAATTTCATGTTTAGACTTGGGATGCTATCTCCAAGGTATCTCATTATGTATATACAAATATTCCAAAATCTGAAAAAGTCCAAAACACTTCTGATCCCAAACATTTTGGACAAGGGAGACTCAACCTATACCAATGTCCAGCCATATAGCACAAGTTTTTTTTATTGTATATTGATAACACCTGTCTACACTTGTTGTCATTGCTATTTCTTCCATGCTATTCCTTGCTCTGTGTGACTGTCTCCCCTTGCTACCCACAGCTGACATATCTACCCCCAGATCGATCAGTGGATTTTGATTTCACTAGAAGAGGTTTGCTGGTGTTTGATGCAGACCACCAATCTCTTGCTAATGGGAATCTCTATGTGACTTCCAACAATAATAATCAGGTGGATCCTGTGATTCCAAAACTTGGAATGGATGACTTTAATATGATAATTCAAAGAATGGCAAAGGTAAAGGCATCTATAATCTATAATTTTTTCATACTGTGGGCATTCCAGTACCCCCTGTGACTGAGAATGTCTGCTATGATGGTTTCTGGTGTTGGGGCAGGGGTTGGGACAGTAGTTGTGTATGATTTTAATATCTCTTCAACTGAGATATTCAGCTGAACATGGATATAATTTCTCTTCAGCCCTTCTTTTCTAACATGGAAAGGTGAGAGAGTAGAGATAACATGCAGTTCCTTCAGGGTACAATTTATAAATGCCTGAACATGGCTTGTATTGCATTGAGCTTCTGGCTGTAATGTCTTTGACACAATGATTTGCTAGTCTGGTCTGATAGTATGGGATATCCCAACTGCTTAAGGAACAAAGACAGTCACAGTCCAGTTTTTGTGAGAAGAGACAGTTTGGTCCTCATGCAAATCTTGCATAAGGATCGATACAGGGCAGGCCAATTACTGGAAGGGATGCGGGTATGCCTAGATAATATTTATGAATACCTGAATAGACGTGCAGATCTTAAAGACTATTGAATTAGAAGACCTTGGGTAGAGTTTGCTGTATGGCATGCACAGTGATTATGAGCTGTATGAGAGGAAAAGCTGCTATAAATAATGTCTGGAGTAACCAGGTCCACATTATCACACTGCTCCTGACTTAACACAGAATACCTGTAGCCTTCTAGTACAAACAATATTGTTGGTCCTGAGTTATGTAAACTTTAGGTTTTTAGTGTTCCACATGCTTAAAAAGCCCTATTCTCATTTACATTTTTAATATTTTCCTGAATAAAAATGCGCTCCTGATTGTACAGGCTATGTGAAGCGGTCTTTAGAATAGGGATGGAGAATGTACAGATGATAACCGATCTGCATCTCTCATCACCTTTCACCACTGGCTCTGGTGGTTGCTGCTGGGAGTTGATGTCCAATATCCAAAGTACTACATGTTCCTCAACCCCTCCTTTAGGGATTCTGCACTTTTGTGTGGTATGCATACATTATGGTGTTACCTGATGGGAGCAGGTTTGATCTCAAGTAGTGTGGGGTTTTAGGAGCCACCAAACATCTTTGTAATGAGGTGAAGAAATGGACAAAATATTACTATAATTCTGACAAACATTATTTATGTCTGTTCTCTAAACACAGACTTAAATAAGCTGTGCTATCTTTGCATCTCTGATAACTGTTTGGACTCTATAAAATGTATATCACACCAAATGACTCATTTGAGCTCTCAGAGTGTTTGACAGTTCTAAAATATACAATAAAATGAAATGAAAATTATAAATAAAGTGGAGGGCCAGCTAAAACCATTACCTATTTCACTTTCATCTCCCATCCTTTCAGTAAATTCCTGAAGCGGTTTGAATGTTAGTCTTCTGAATTCATCTTTCTGCTCTGGACAGTTGGCAGGTTGTAACACCTCTGTGTTATTTTTTTCCCTTCAGGAGAAATGGTACCTTATCTTACATGCCTGGTTTTTGTTTTGTCTTCAAAATCCTTTCTGAATGAAATCAAATAAGCACACTGTGCATAGTCATGGCATGAAGAACATGTGAAAGTAGCTTTTAAAGTCTATGGTGTCTGAACATTTTTACTTCATTATTTTTAAATACAAGACCTGTTCTTCTTTACTTTTATCAAGGCAAATGGTACTTTATGATTCATTCTAAGAGACAGATACTGTTAATTTTAATATTCTTTTTCTTACTTATTAGGGCAGGCATATAGAACACATAGATATAGAGAAACCTTTTAATAGGGGCCTTGGATTTAGTGTGGTTGCTCTTAAAAGCCAAAGTGTCGGAGAAGCTGGTATCTTTGTCAAAGAAGTTCAGCCAGGAAGCATAGCAGCCAGGTGAGATTTTTGTTTCATTTTATCAATACTCATCAAAATGTCTCAGGTCAAGTGGGAAAAAATCTTATTGTTCTTGGGTAATGTCAAAATTGCCAAACGATGAATCTTAACAGAGTTGCAGCAGACCAGAAACCAGTTTTGTTGAGTGCCCCTTGTTCTAAGGCAAATTTGTTTACCCACTAATCTTCCACAGGTTGTACCGACTACTTACTCTTCATGATAGTATGCTAGAAGAAAAGAACAGGTTCATCATGGAAGGCAGTATGCAGAAATTCAGCTCTATATCATTGGCTCCCTTAGCCTTTGTATTACATTTGTGTGAAGAGCCCCACATTCATACTAATATAACAGCACTGTAAGATGTTATTACAGTGTTTCAAAATTTTAGATGGTGCAGATGCTGTGAGATAGACTTTTAAGAGAAAAGGAAGTGACTCTTTTACTGAATCAGTTCGTTGGTCCATCCAGCCTAGTCAACTCTGACTGGTAGCAATCCTCCCTAACTCTGTCTAAAGACAGTGGCATCACTAGGGAGTACGGAAACCCCAGAAGAAAGGTGATCCCTGGTAGGGCCCTCCTTCTGCTGCGAGGTGCCAGCACCTGCCTCTTCTGTTTCACTGCTACAGCTCTCTCCCTGAGGAAGAAGCCAAGGCAGTGGAAGAGGAGGAGGGGTGAGGAAGCCACATGGAGGCAAAGGTAGGTTAGCCTGGCCCTCCTGGGTTTGCCTCCAGGCAGCTCTCACCTCACGAGGAAGCTGTAAAGAGGCAAAGGGAGTGAACCTACTTCCCTTCCTCACTTGCCCCCCTTGGCTGCCCTCCCCTGCATCGAGTGGCACCAAGCACCAAGTGTACCCTGGTGGTCTTTCCCACCTAAGTACTAACCAGACTTGATCCCGCTTAGCTTCTGAAATCAGACAATGGCTGACAACTGTTAATGATATATAATGTATATGTGTTGTTGTTGTTTTGGCCATTGCAAAAGTTTGCATGCTCTTCCCCCATCAGGAACCACTGAAGGCCCTCTTCTCAATCTGTTTTGCTGTGATAGCCCCAACCACCCTGAACAGCCATTCCTACTAGTGGAGAATGGGCCAGGAGGGTATTTGGCTATGTTCCTGCTCATCTGTTCTGTTCACCTAGTGAGGTCTCCAGAGGACCACAGCATATCTTGGCAGAAGATGTCTTTCATTTGTGTTTAGCTATGGAAACAGCTAGATAATGTGTGATTCCCCACCACTCTCTACCAGCAATGGAATGGCCATGAGGGGATTACTATTGTAGCAAAATAGTGCATTTTGGGGGTTATTACAATGGAACTGGAGCAGTATCCCACATTCAGAACTGTTATGCTATTCTCAGTCATGTAGGTTCTTAACCTACCTGAGTTCAGGTTGTTTCATACGGCCATTTTAATGAGTGAATGGCCAAGGTGAAACATAAGCCAATGGTACTGGTTACACTGTTACCTACTGCTGCAGTAGCCAGTCCCAAAAGCTATGAGAGAAGACTCCTCCCCGCTATTTTCTGAAAAAATATTACAATGTGGCTATAGTACCTTTTAAATATCTTTTGTGTTTTGTGCAAGGGATCAAAGATTAAAGGAAAAAGACCAAATATTGGCCATTAATCATACTCCGTTGGATCAGAATATTTCCCATCAGCAGGCAATTGTATTGCTCCAACAATCCATGGGTTCCTTACATTTGGTTGTGGCCAGGGAACGAAGCAGTGAGACCTCATCTCCCTTAAGCAATGCTAATTTACCTCAAATGGTAAGTTCAATTACAATGTTTAAAGAAATATTATAGAAGTTTTAAATAGCTTGTACTGTTTACATGTTTGCTAAATTTCACTGAATAACTGAACTCCACAAAAGATAAGTAAATCACACTAAACATACAATAAAAACATTCCCGGAGATACACATGAATAACAACATTATGTGTTGCGATCACATGAAGTCCCTAGAATAGAAATGATAGAGCAGTTAACCATATTTAATTTTGTAGCTTTAGGGAGCAGAGTTGAACATTTTTATGCTCTTAAACTGTCTGTAGTATTATTTAATGTACTTGTAAATAGGCAAGTGTGTGCTACTCAGATGCTAATTTCCATTATTACACTATAATAATTTTTTGTATTCTTTTATTTATAAATCATAATAAACATAAATTCTCAATCATGGATTGAGACTATTCTTAATTGCCTCACAAATTCAGGTGAGCATTGGATTGGTTCAAATGATAATGTTCTTTATAATAAGTTCCTTTAACCACCCAAAAGAAATAAAAATAATGAGGAGAAGCTTGACGTTATGTATTGTAGCATACATAATGCCACAAGGCAAATGCTGGGAAAGATATGATGTTTCAAGGTGGGAAATACAAACGTTCTCAGACAACTTTGTAAGCCCTACTTGGACTCTGGGAAGATTATTGCTTCATGATTTGTTTTCACTTCATAAGTAGTTTTGGCCAATTGGTTCAACTCTTTTTCAAGCATAAAAATCCTCCTTTGTAGCCACATTTGAACATGGAGAACTCTTCAAATTTCACATGGGAATGCATGTGTATCTCACATTTACAAAGCCTGGATCCCTTGGAGGCTTTAGTGTATGGTTATTTATTAATATTTCTGGAGTCATCTCTCATGTTGTTTTTCCTGTATGTTTCCTACTTGATGGGTAACTTTATGAACCATGCACCTATCCCATATTTTTACATGCTTCCTGCTGGCCTAAGTATGGCAGATTGAAACCAAACAATTGCTACAGGGTATCTCTGTGTGTGCATGCATATATGCCTACCTTCAAGTTGCCTCTCAACATATGGTAACCCTATGAATTTCACAGGTTTTCTTAGGCAAGGAATACTAAAAGGTGGCTTTGCCAGTTCCTTTCTTTGAAATATATAGAACCTGGTATTTGTTGGGAGTCTCTCATCCAAGTACCAGGGCTGACCCAGCGAAGTTTCCAAGAGCAGATGGGATCGGCTGCATTTAGGTCATGGGTAGGCAACCTTTCCCCTTTAAGGGCCAAGGGACTTCAGGTCCCAGAATCCCAGAAGCTATTGGCCAACATGGGACTATTGGCCAACATGGCTGAGGCTTCTGGGAGCTGAAGTCCCTCGGCCCTTAAAGGCGAAAGGTTGCCTACCTCTGGTTTAGGTTATGGAAAACTTGGCCTTGCTTTACATCTACCTTAACTCATTGCCCCTAACAAAAATTAAGAACAAAGTTCTTTCACTGTATGATGATGAAACAAATATCAATATATATGATGAAATAGATGTTATCTGAATTGCATAATTAGTGTTTTCCAACACTGTCATATTTGGAAGCTAAGTTGATCGCATTCACTACTTGCAGCCTTGTGGTAAATAGTGGGACATGTGTAAGGGATGAAAGTACATAGGAACCTTGTTGGAGTACAAAAGGCCCCAACTTTAGTGGTTATAGGAGTAGATGCTTGGCATAGCATGAAGCAGCAGATCCAGGCATCTGACAGCCAGCCTAGCCAAGCTGTTCTGTGTGAAGAACCTTAGGATAACAGGAAGGGAAAACCACATGGGGCTAAGGCACATGTGATTCCCCCTTTCGTCTGGGAATTATATGGGAGACACCACTTCCAGTTTGAGACCATCAGTCCAAACTCCCTTAAGGTCCACTGCCTGGACTGGAGATGTCAGGTATGCTAGGCACATCTCCTCCCAGACTGAATCCAGTGCCATTCCAAGACCACTCAAAGTTGTGATACAAAATAAGCAATGCCATATTGACAGAAACACATGAAAATTACTGTTACTAAAAGGTATTTGTGCAGGCACATGAATGGAGGAAGAGAAGAAGGGGAAACAACAGAGTCTTAAATGTTGGCAGCACCAAAGAAGGTCTCCAGCTCCCACCCAATGCCCCCTGCCTGATAATTCAGAGTACTAACTGGCTGAATTGCATGCAGGAGCCTATGGAAGCTACATACAGTCCATAGAACAAGCAGACACACTATCCCAGGATAATGGAGGCAATTGTAACTTTTTTGCAACTGACTGGGCACAAATGGTAACTCAGGAGTTAGGGCTTGAGCTTATCAGTCATCTCATTTTCTTTATATTGCAGACATCTCAACATGATATAGTCATGTGTCTCTGTTGGTCCTAATTTTTAATTTTTTAATTAAAAAACTCTAATAATAATTTGTGATATGGATAGTTTTGAAAGAAATCTTGACAGAGATCTTATATTGTGCATTTTATTTCCTTTTATGAGTATGCTAAACTACTGCAACTTATTTTTTTTACTGCATAATCAATATTAGTTATTGCTCTGATAATTTCAAAGATTAAAATTGTAGCTGCTTTTTTCTGTTAAAGAATCTGCACTGACTAGATTGGTCATACAGAAACACAGAAGTTATAACTAATGTTTAACTAATCTTCATGGCCTGGAGGACGTTCGGTTAAATCACAACAAGTTTGAGTTTGTGACATTGGTTGCAGTTGTATTTTTGCGGAAGCATAATTGTCTCAGTAGTTTTGTGGCGGAATACTAAGTCTGCAACATTAAAGGCACCTCCATACAGGGCAAAGGTCACAAAAAAATACATCAAAACAACATTTCTGTGTGAAGACACACCCAACTAAAGGTGGCAAATATGGGTGTGCAACGCCAGTACCCTGGTGAGATCAAACTCTTATACCCAAAAAGGCTCCAAAGCTGAATGTAAAGTCCAAAAAGGGGAAATTTATTTTAAAGAACAAAAGAAAAGGGTTTCTCCTCCCCAGCTCTAACAGGCTTAAAATAAAAGGTACTTTACAGTTTAGGTTTCAGCAATCTTCAGTGTTGTCATCTCTCTGGGTTTGATCTTAGTTTGAACTCCTTCTCAATGAAGCTGGTGCAGGGTCTTTCAGCTTCTGGTGCTCTTAACTTCTTTATTGTTGATGTTTAATAGGATTAACTGCTTCTGATAACTAAATTGGCTAACTGGTAAATAAATTGGCTAACTGGTAAATAAATTGGCTAAATGGTATAAGAAATACCCTTTCCCTCTGCCTGAGCCTGTTTGCCACCAAACAGATAAAGCCAAACCTGCCTAAGAAAAACTAAAAATCCCAAGCTGAAGCAGAGCTTGCTGGGAAGGGGCAAACCAAAAACTAGAAAAATGCAGGGGATTCCTACAGCTCCCCCCACAAACTAATACAATGGAACATTCCTATGCTCAAACAATCTAAGGACTGAACTAAATGAAGGAAAATGCAGGGGAGAATTTAAACCAGGGGTAGGCAACCTAAGGCCCGGGGGCCAGATGCGGCCCCCCAAGGCCTTTGGACCAGCCCCAGGCCGGTCCTGCCACCGCCGCCGCACGCCATGATGATATTGATTATTGTTATTACTTGTTCTTGGGGTTTTCTTGGCAAAATCTCCACAGGGTTTTTGCCATGGCTTTTCTGGGGCTGAGAGAGTGTGCATGCATATATTTTTTAAATTTAAATTTGTTTTTTTTTTAAAAAAAAATATTTATTTATTTATTTATGGTGCTTTGCCCCCCCCCCCCAATTATCTGAGGGACAGCAACCCGGCCCCCGTCTCAGAAAGGTTGCCTACCCCTGATTTAAATAGTCCAGGCTGGACATCACATTCTGTTTTCCAGTACTGTTTTCTCACTATTCTTGGCACCAGCTACAGCACTTTCTTCCCACTGCTAAGTGGGTTTCTTTTTATTCCTGACATATCAGGACAAAAAAAGGTGTTCTTTCTCTCTCAGTATTTTTGGCGCATCATGTGAGTGAAATAATATTTTTGTGCTATGGCAAATAAGTCTAAAAGGGGGGCAAATTCAGGGGGAGATAATTTGCCCTTCAAAACCAAGGACCACCTCAGCAAACCACTCCCTGTTTTTAGAAAACTGTTGGAAGAGTCAATGCATATTCAAGAAATTGCTATAAACAGCCCCCAAAAGAATAAAACAAGTGGACAAAGAGACGACGACAACCAAAAAAATGGACAAAACCCAAGGAGCTATATTATTAGAACACATTTTTTTTTTTTTTAGTATGGAACAGTCTGGTACATTATAATGCATACCTATAAATTTCTACTCTGATGCGAATCAGATGATCATATAGTCACGATCAGCAGGCCTTGCTACAATGCACATTTGTGATCCTTGATTTCTGTGTCTGAACTATATGAATATTGATGGATTGTTATCTTGAAACTATAAAATAAAAATTGGAGACTATAAATTCCTCTCTGCTTGCCCGATAAACCATTCCTACCCTGTCCAACTCTACCGTATTCAACTCTATCAAGGGCTTCTTCAACCTGCTCCTTCTTAGTTTTCCCATGGAATCCAATCAGCCATGATAGAACATCAACACTCTGGTGCAGGATAGGTGGGAAAACGGGGGGGGGGGGGCTGTTTGTGAGGATGCCCTGAACAAATGTTCCTCAGAGAGTTTTGGGTAGCCTTTGGTGGAAACAAAAGGCTGATGCAATTACAAAGTGATCCATTCAGTACCACACACCTGAGTACAAAACATGTATGAGACCTGAACATCAGGCCTCAATCAGTTTTATGCCCAAGTAATGCAATCCTGCATACATTCCCTTCCCAAACTCTCTTCCCACTTCCTTGCCTTCCCATTAAAAATAACATTTCCTCTTCACTGTACATCCTCTTTAACCATGGACTCAAATGCAATGCATTAATGTATGTCTGAGTTCCCTAGCTCCAGCTTCAAGAAGGGGAATAGTAAAAGCACATCCATCACCAGCAGGAAAATGAGCTAGTGCAGGTATCGTGCATTTCTCCTCTTTCATCTGTAGTATGAGGCAAGAAACAAACCTATGTTTGGTGCACAAGAAGTGGTACTAGCAGCAGAGTCTTGAATCCTGGCTATCATTTTAAAGGTTAAAAGACAACGTTTTCTACTGGATATTCATAGTAAATAAGTATCTGGTATACTGTTTGTACTCTAATGATAAACCTTAAATTTGTATAAGTTTTTTTAAATTCAAATTCACTAGGTCTTTCTGTGGCACTCCAAATAAAATTCTCAGTGTAATCCTTATGCTTATTCGTATGAGTTCTGCTTTCCCTAAATTCTGCTGATCCTACCAGCATAGTAATAATCATGTTGTAGTCCAGCAATATACAAATACTATATATGGTTTTCACACTAAATGTGACCCACCAGTCTGTTCTTTGTAACCCTATTGTTGTTATGTTTTTTATTACCTTATAATTAATGCCATAACTCACTTTTTCACTTTTTCTGCAATTCAGCTTGTTCCAGATGATCTGGCCACCAAGATAAGCATTTAAGAGTGGCCTTACTGTTGTAAACATTGCTGTATCATTGTATGGACCATAAACTCTATATGTTGTATGTAACTGATTACTACCAAAAGTACCATAATAAACATAAATTCATTGTTTTCCTCATTTTCCAGATCAGTTGGGGCCACATGGAGGAAGTTGAGCTCATTAATGATGGCTCTGGGTTAGGTTTTGGAATTGTAGGAGGAAAATCGGTTGGTGTAGTGGTAAGGACTATTGTTCCTGGAGGACTAGCAGATAAGGTAATTTAATTATGCTATGTTAATTTTTCTTTTTTAAAAAAATAGATTTGCTGGCAATTCTAAAACAAATTTGAAGTACTAAAATTTTAAGAATTATGGTTATTCATGCAGTTCACTGGACCTTTGCTTAGTTATCTGGGTCTAGCCTAGCCCAACCTCACTAAACTGTGGAAGTAGTACAGGAGGAAGATGGGAGTTAAGTTACACCTACATCTTTCCACTCTCCTCTCCTGCTGTGTGTAGCAAGCGTGTGTACTTCCCATCCAAATTGGTGCAATGTATGTGATATGCTTTGTTACATTCACAAGCCCAGAGATGTCAGCAACAGCTGGAGTGAACTGTGGTTTAAGCAGAAGAGGGTCTACTAAAATTCAGCCTACTCTGCACTCCACTTCTATATTTTCTGGTAACCTAGCTGCATGATGTTTAGACTGGCCATGTAGTTATGGTAAAATCATGAAATTGCATAAAATGGTCAGAGATGACTGACATTATCCAAGGGCAGAGCAATTAAATGTTAATACTGTCTGTGTTCTAAGTCCAGTGTCTCAAATGTGCCTTTCCTTTTAGCAGAGAGGGACATACTAAAAATGTATGTACTTTTCTGAGCTACAATTAAAGAATGTTTTAATCATTATACTTAGATATATGTGAGTTGCAACACAAAGGCTCCATTTATAATATCAAGCCATGTTTTTTCACTTTGTGTTCACTTTGTGAGCTTGCATGCATACTTCCCCTTTCTCTTTTTTCCCCACTCCATTGATTTCATACCAGAATTTTATCCCAAGTTGCAGCTGAACTATGTTCTGAATTATGTGTTTCCAAATAGTGTGCTGGAGCGGTCAAGGCATACAAGTATAAATTAAAATTTAAAAAGACAGCTATATTATCATAGAGTTGTAGATCTTCATGCTCTTGATAATAATTTAAACACCACCCTGATAATGTGAGATGATGACTTTTCATAAGAAATGCTGAGCTTCTTTGCTGCTATATGTCTCATCCCATCTGGCACTAAAGGAAACTATGCTTTTGCAATAAAATAAAATATGTGTTAAATAAAATGGCAGATTTTAACCTTGTGGATACAGAGAGATCTCTTTAATTTTATTAACATTAATGTCCAGAATAAGAAGTGTTCCAGTTCATAATATAAATGAAAGTTGGAGAGTTAGACAGAGCTGAAATTCTAATATTGGCTCTTTTTCTGCCACTACAAAACTGGTTGATATAATTAATGCTTTTCCTCTTGTTTCTTTGGAACACCTGTTTTGCTGTAGGGAACAAAACGTTTTGGCCTCCAAAAAATATGTCATACTTCCTTAATTTACAACAGTCTTGAGTGACCAAGAATGGGGGTAAAATACAAAAAATAATGGTGGGAAATGTAGAAATAAAACTTTAAGAGACAATAACGCAAAAGCCAGTGCAGACACTGTTTTCTGCAGGGCTTACTTCTGTGAATGAGCACTTACACAAACAGTTTCTTTGTATATGCAGCTGAATGTCAGAAGTGCTGTTCTTAAAAGAGCATCTACTTCAGTGTCAACATTTTTTGTTTCTCATGCACATCCATCTCACAGATGTAGCTGCTTTAGCTTTGTGTGAACAGTTTCTTCCAGTGTTAGAGCTCATGAATGGATAGACTTATGCCAGCAGATTACACAGGTGAATTTTGAAATGTAGCCTCTACACCAAGTCAGAATCACAATCCTAGAAGAAAGCAGAAAGTTAACTTGTGAGGAGAAAGTGTGTCTGATTGTTATTTTAGGAGCTTATCACACAGTTAATTAAATCGCCTTACCTGATCCGGTTTAAATTTTAAATTGGGCTGCATCCAGAGCCTATCACAAGGATTTAGCCACTGAAATTGCCACTGGGTCCATCCCTAGTCCATCCCCGCTCCCAGAGCCACTCCGATGGCCATTTTCACAAGCTAGAAAACTCCCAGCTTCAAAAAAAGCTGCATTGAGTGGCCCTAGGAGTGGGGATGTATCCAGAGTGGACTCGGGCAGTGATTTCAGCAGCAAAATATTTGTGATAGGCTCCAGATGCAGCCCGATTTAAAATTTAAACCTGATCAGGAAAGGCAATTTAATTAACTGTGTGATAAACTTCTTAGATTCTAAATTCATGTAAATGATTTTGTTAATTAGTTGTGGATGCAGGGCTGAGTTACCATACATGGCTGAGATAGTACACCCATACCCACACAACACATGTTTTAAGATTTGCTTCTTCCCCGAAGTGTAATCTTGTTTTGTAGTAAAAGTCTGCAGAGTTCCTTGGGTTATATGCAAGTGCCATAATGAGAGTAATCCTATTGACAAGAAGGGCTTCATTTAGTCATAACTTAATTCCAGGTAGTCTGTTCTGTTTTGTTTGAAACCTTCATGCATTAGCACTGAATCAAAAAAGGACCCGAAACAATGGATGCAAGCTGCAAGAAAAGAGATTCCACCTCAACATTAGGAGGAACTTCCTGACAGTAAGGGTGGTTCGACAGTGGAACACACTCCCTCGGAGAGTAGTGGAGTCTCCTTCCTTGGAGGTCTTTAAGCAGAGGCTGGATGGCCATCTGTCGGGGATGCTTTGATTGGGAGTTCCTGCATGGCAGGGGGTTGGACTGGATGGCCCTTGTGGTCTCTTCCAACTCTATGATTCTATGATTCTATGAAAATCCACACAATTGCTTTTTGGACAAGTTCTTAAAAGGAAGTTGCAAATCTAGGATGCTTTTCTTCAGTAGTTTTCCTGCTTTAAAAAGAAAAGAAAACACAAAAACTTGATATTTTCCATTATAAATGAACTGGGTTCTTACATTTCAAATCAGTTCTAGATGAAGCATTTGATAGGTTTTAAAAAGAAATTGATAGCTGATCCTTGCTCTTCAGTAACTTTGGTTATAGTATGGTTTTGAATTGATGACATGTTGCCCAATTAAAATTTGGCAAAATATTAAATTTATTGCAGTTGTTAATTTATAATTTTTAAACTGCATTTCATATTTGAAGGATGGTAGACTCAGAACTGGTGATCACATCTTAGAAATTGGTGGAACTAATGTACAAGGAATGAGTAGTGAACAGGTTGCTCAAGTCTTGAGAAACTGTGGAAACTGCATTAAGATGTTGGTCGCCAGAGATCCCACGTGTGAAATAACTGTAACACCACCAACACCTGCTGCTCAACCTGTTGGTGCCTTGGCCTTTTTCCAAGGTGGACAAGGTGGACAATTGGACACTGTGAGTATTTTAATACTTTGCAGATTTGCTATGCAACTGATTCCAATGCAAGTAGCACAGTGAAATTTTTATAATTGATACAGGAACATAAGATCAATAACCTCTCTGGACACATCTCACTAACAATTTTATCCAGATATACTTTCCAAAGAAAAATTCCGTATAGTGTTAACTTCTTTATTTAGAAATATGTCCATTGATAGATATGGATCTTTCTTTTTCTGTTTCAGAAGTTCAGGAGCAGATACAAAAATGTGTTATAGTTCTTTCAGTTTACGCTAATAATGCCTTCTGTTAAAAATGTGTCTTTAAAATGTTATTTCAGTTTTGGGAGTTCTGAATGTTTTGTTTAAACTAAAACATTTCTCAGTTTTGAATAATTAAAATTAATGCTACTGAAAGTATCTAGTAGGTCTTGAAATGTAGGCAAAGCTGTGCTGGTACTCCATCTGTTTCTACTGTGCTTTTTAAAGATGTAGGTGTGGAATATTTTCAGAGAAATGGCTCTTGTCTTGTAATATGGTTTCCTTTTTCCTGCTTGTTTTTGTCCTTGACAACTAAAGTAAGATACAGGAACTTAGATCTTTGAAACATGGTTTTGCAAATAGAGCAGAGCCAGCCCTCCCATTAGGCATCGTGAAGTAAGCAGTCCCTGCAGGCAGATGAGTTGAAGTGTCATAAAAAAGCAGAAAATTCTTATTAACTGTAACAGTAACAACAACAACAACAACAACAACAACAACAACATTTTTACAGCCAAGGGAAGAGGCGAGGTGCTTGTGAGATCCCCTGTCTCACAAAGACAGATGCCAAAACAATCTGAGAAACCTTGGCTACTGTCACCTTGAATTGGGACTTGGGATGACATGTTCTACACAACCCTGAAAAAACTTGGGGCTGGCCATGGTTCACTACAATTTATGTTACTATAACTTGATTCCAGGTTTGTCTAGATCAGGGGGTGCCTAAAGGTTTGCTGGATACTAAAGTTAAAACTATTTCAGCTATGCTATGAAACTGCTTGACATTATTGAATCTTCCTTGTACTAATTTGGTTGGTTTTACCCTACAGATTAACAATTTAGGACTCGATCTCCTCCAAATGCTTTTTATTATAACCTTGTATTACCTGTGACTATTGGTCATTCTGGCTGATAGGAACTGTAATCCAGTATAGTGCCATATTGGGGGAAATGGATCTAGAGACAAAACATTTTATTTTATTTTATTTTATGTTGAGTGTTTATACCCTGATCTTCAGCCACAAAGGCTCTCAAAGCGGATAATAGATTGCTAATTAGATTGTTCCCTGCCCTCAGGCTTAGTCTAAAAAGGCATGACACAAAAGGAGAAGGGAATGGCAGTGGGGAAGAGGATCAAGTCCAGCAGATACTGCCAGTTCTTCACTCCTTCCAAAGTTAGGACAATGACAGTTGGAATGGAGGGAGAGTCCTCCATCTACTTCTGACTACTAGACTACTAAATTGACTATTTGAACTGCATTATCTATTCTAAAAAATTAGCCAAATAGTGTCAGTGGCCTGTAAATGAAAATTTATAATGGCCAGAATACTGTTGCTCAGTTAGGAATGCATAATCTAAAGTTATTTGCTCATGACTGTTTCATATTCATGATCCTCACATAGCCCCTAGTCTAGAGGATATGTAAATACCATGAAAATCCCCAATTGGAGGTACTCTCCAATCCCCACATAAAGAGCAGCAGCATTGCAGTCAATAGAGGTTTGTTCCTCTGTCAGGCAGGAAGCAGCTGGCTGATGGTCCCACTCACCACCTTGCATGAACAATCTCTATCACAAGGCAGAATTGGGGTGGTGGTGAGGTCCTACTTTTGTCTGTCACACCAGGGATCACTCATGGGAAGTGGTAGGAATGTCAGCTGCTTCCTAATCAACAGGGGAACAGACATCCATCAATCAGAGTGGCTACTGCCAGGTTATAGGGGATTGGGGGAACTGGAACAAGATTCATTAGGTATCACCATAACTGTAATGCTTACACATTCATAACTGCCCAACAGGATTTTAGTTGAAGTTCAAGTTGTTTCTGACTTATGGCAACTCTAAGGCAAACCTATCATAGGGTTTTCTTGGCAAGAGTTATTCAGGTGGGCTTGCCTTTGTCTTCCTCTGAGATTGAGAAAGTGTGACTTGGTCAAGGTTGCCCAGTGGGTTTCGATGGCTGAGAGTCTATTTGAACCCTTGTCTCTAGAGTCATGGTCCAGTGCTCAAACCACTGCACCATGCTTGCTGTCTATTAACCTGACCATTAGTTTAATATTTTAGCTATTATCTTTTAATACATAACACATATCCTTTTCATATCTATTTTTTCATCTTCATTTATTTTGTTCCTGATATGAACTAAACAACCATTCCTTTTGTTGCTTATCTTGCCTTTGCATGTTTCTGTGGAGCAATCTATAGGTAACTTTCTGAGGAGATTAAAAAAACCTTTTTATCTCTATTTCAGTTTCATGTAAGGAAACCATATCTTTGAAACCACTCTTGATCACTCCCCTTCTTTGGCAACCTGCAGTTGGCAAATATTTCTGTAGTGGCAACAGTAAGCCTTTAGAACAAACTATTTCAGTGCTGAAGATACCAAAACTATGAAGCTAATGCCCTTTGGCCTTAAAATAGCATTTTACCCTTAGTTTACCGTGATGAAGCCTTCACTCAGGTGATGAAGTATATGAGTTCTAGTTTGAGGCTGTGTGAGTGTTCAATATAAATTTTTCATCATCTGAGGCCTCAGAACTATTGGTTGTCCCAGCTATAGTAGACCCATTCATCCAAGTAACTGTTGAATGGTAAGTCAATACTTACATAAATCCTGCTGATTTCAATGGGTCTATTCTAGTAAAAAAGATTGAACCAGTAGGAACTGGTAATAAGATTTAGCTTTAAATTTTAACATAAAACTGAATCTACATTATGCATTTCTTTCCCAGGAAAATGAAATTCATGAAGTTCAGCTGACTAAAAAGGATGGTCAGAGCCTTGGTATAACAATTGTTGGCTATTCAGGAATTTCTGAAACAGGTGAGTTATGTGCACCTGATCAGAGAAGGAAGAAAGTATGTGGGAAAGTTTGTGGAATAAATCATGCAACAACAAAAAATAAAAAATAGGAGTGGGGGCCATACTAAGGCTATGTGGCCTTCCAAGTTCCCAGAAAGGACGAATGTGATTACCCCAACATGTGGCAGTTGTTTGTTTGTTTGTTCTGTGCCTTCAAGTCAACTGCAACTTATAGATACTCTGTCACAGGCTTTTCTTGGCAATATTTATTCAGAGTGGGTTTGGCATGACTTTCCTCTTGCCCAATGGATTTCCATAACTGACCAGGGAGTCGAATGCTGGCATCCTAGAGTCCAATACTCAAGCGTCTACACTGTAATGTGTTTAATCTCTCTGCCAGTTGCCCACTCTTATTCTCTAACTGTATCAGAACTCCTGTTATCTTATAGATTGACTAGTTTCTGGAATTGTTCAAACCCAATGTCTTCCAAATATATTAATAGTGCTTTTTTCCTGTTTAAAGTGGAATCTTCAGGGATTTTTGTCAAAAACATAATACCTGGCAGTGCTGCGGAATACAGTGGCCAAATAAAAGTCAATGACAAAATTATTGCTGTAAGTTGAATCTTTTTTGAGTCCTGGAACTTTTTACATTGCCAAAAGAAACTATTGGTGAAGATTGGAACATTATAAGAATAAAATAATGTATTCCAGGTTATCTAGTTGGTTGGAGTGTCCTTCAGATCCAAGCACATAGGAATACATTTTCCATAATTTAAATCCTCTTCCCAATATTGTGCTTTATTCAAGACTCATGAAGTCAAGACCATCCATATGTTTATATCAATCACATGCAGCTCTTGCTCACATGAAATTGCATCATAGAAAGAGGCTTCCAGGTGGTTGCAGCTGCATATAAAGAGCATGACCATTGACCACAAGTTAAACCCCTTTAATATTGTGTGATATTAAATTGTATTGGCTTGGATCCTAATTTTCCTGCTGTGAATGGAAAAGAATTCACATTCAAGGGCCTTTCTTGCTTCCTACTTCTCTCTGCAGTCTCCTGCCTGCCCCAGATGTCAAATTCTGGGGGTTTGGGCGATTCTTGGAAATGGTGTGTGATATGGTGTGTTTTGCTACAGCTGGAAGGAAATATTGAGAGATCCCAGAAGAATAGAAGAGCAATTTAAGATTCAGCTCTTTGTCTCTTTTTCTACATCTATTTTGAATTCCTGAACTCCAGGTTTTGCAATGTACCATACTCAATTTGGCCTCAGCTTTAAATGTTTGGTTTCACCTGATTGCCTTTTTCATGACAAAGTTGACAAGGGGCTTAAGTGGTATTGTTGTAGGTTCAGTGCCAGTTTAATTGGGATATTCAAAGATGTTTTTAAAAGTATTTTCAGAGATTAAGAATTACACCAAAATAAGCATTATAGGTTTGTGTTCTTATTCAAGCAATCTAGTTTGTGTCACAGATCATCATTTTGAAAAATGTGCATTGTATTATATACATTAGGTTGATGGAATTAATATTCAGAATTATACTAATCAAGAAGTCGTGGAAGCATTGCGCAATACAGGACCAATTGTACATCTAACATTGCTTCGAAAAAACCCACTGTACACTGCTTTAACTACACAGAGAGGACTAGATACAGGTAAATCTCTGCTTTCGCATACGTAGGTTCTCTTCTAACATAGACAAACAGCTTGAAGTGTATTTGGCTGAGCACCTTGATGTTTTGCATTAAAAGCTGGTTTGCACTTTTGCTTGTTTAAAAAACTAGCTAATCTTGTGGAACCAGTAGTTCTAGTCATAGTCTGAAAACTGAAAACATGCATGATAACATGAATACATAAGAAAAGGATATATGTGGAACTTACCTTGGGGAATTTACAAATATTGCAGATTATGGTAGCAAACTATTATAGCCACCAGTTCATAATGCACCAGTACTGTATGGATACCTTTCAGTTTCTGAGGGCTAAAAACTAACACATAAATGACAAGAGTTCCCAAAATGGTATAATATTTCCCAAGTGCTAAATATAAGGTACATACTTTAAATGCCGTAAGCAGCCTCACCTAACTCAGATCACAGAGCAAAATATAGTGTCTTTAATAAGTAGATGACACCTTCCTCTAAACCCTTTTGGGAAGTGGCTTTGTAGCAAATGATATAATCATACATTAGAGATGTTAAAGAACTTGGGGTGTTAGATAAAACTTTGCAGGATGCCATGACATAAATGCTTTTTTTTTTTTTTACAGTTCTACAATTTTGCAATGTACAATTTTATATACTGTTTATCCTTCTCAGTTACATAGTCTAGATAATCTTATAATTTCTCATATGATCTTGAATTGTTCTTTTACCCTTTTAAAGCATTCATAGGCAGAATGGAGAAGCCCATCTCTTTAGTTGTCTAAATTCTGATTAAGGACAAAGCCTTGTTAATAATACATTTGGAGAGAAATAATCCATGTTAAGTGATCATACAAAAAGCTGAATGCCATATCCTGACATCATAGTTGCTCTGAAGTGAGAGTAAACATTCTGTAACTGCATCACTGATAGAATGCTTTCTGGAACACAGTGCAGCCAGATGCAACAACCTTAACCTTGGCTGGCGTTGTGGAGACTGCAACAAATTTAGATAGTGATGAGGAGCCTCTAGAACAAAAAGACAACTCTGAAAATGAACGCAAGCAAAAGCTACAGACAGTTGGTAAGTCAGACATTATGGCAAGAGACAATGTTTAATAATTTTGCAATATTGTTAACATGTGAGTGAAATTTTGGTTAGCATCACACAAGTGATAATGTTGTGAAGCAAGATATTGAACACTTCGCTTTTTTAGTGGCTTGCTTTGGATCCAGCAGAGAAATTCTTTTGAAATCTGCTAAACAAATAATAGGATATCTGGCACACAGTCCATGTGAGCTAGGTAGATTTTATTTTTAAAATGTTAGCATGTACTGTTTGTTTTTCACAATCAAATTTAAACAGAATGCTGAATGTGACATTTGGGAAATATATATTCAGGTCTAATTGGCAGTTTGGCATTTATGCTCTTGTGGCAACAAGCACAGTTTACTTACTTAAGCCAGGGTTGGAAGATCCCATGGTCCTCCAGATGTTAGCCAGATTAATCAATGGAGAATAATGACAGAAATAGTTGTTCATCAAGTGCTGGTCCCTCTGGCCTAAAACCATCTTTGAGTACATTGTGATCATTGGGGGCTAGAGAAGAGTTTGGAAATAACAGGTTAAAAATAATTGCATGTCAGGCAGGCACTTTCAGGGTGCTGCTTAGTCAGTGAGGTATCGGTGGCAATGACTCTGAAGGGGATACATCCCCTTATCTGCTCCAAGAGAGTTAGGGGGAATGATGTGGCTTTTGGTGTGTGGACAATTGGATCAGCCAAATCAGACCTGAGCCAGCTGTCCACACAGCCAAAAGAACTGGAGGCACTTGTGGGTTTTCCTGGAAACCCTGAGGTTTTCCTGACTTTGGTTACTTTGGAGCAAAGTTGGGTTCAGGGTCAAAAACCACAGATCCTCCCCAGAAGTAGCACTGGCTTCAGGGTAAGTGCAGCATTTTTCACCAGTGTAGAGAAGCCCTAAGCTGAGGGACTGGTCAAACCAAACCTCTCCTAATATAAAAACATCCTGGCTTGGAACCAAGACTACTGAAGCAGCCCAATTTGACAGCACCCATGAAGGGGAACAGAGGGTCACAAGTTATCTTGCAACTCTTGGTGCTGGCTACCACTTTTAAAGGCTGCAGCTGCTTGAGGCAAGGATCCTGCTCATGTTCTTTCATGATGGTTGAAAAGTATGTGAATTAAGTTCCTTCACCAGTCAGTGCCTCTGGAAGTTCTCCTGTCCAACATACTATGAACCTAAGTGCATGCGCCACACTAACTGTGACTAGAAAAATGCCAAAAGCAAGCAATCTGAACAAGTATAGCAAGTAGCAGGCAAGAAAATGGTGTCCAAGGCCAATCAGGGGTTGACAAAAAACCCTACTTGGCTCAAGAGGTGATTGGATATACCCAAGCTGTGACAAGGGAATAGGGATTGCCTTACGTGGGCAGGTATGACCCGGCATCCTTTTTCTATGCCATTCAGGAGGGAAAACTCTCTTTAAAAGCAACACAATGACAGGTGGCAGTATTATATTTTTAGTGTAACAAGTAACATTTACTTGTTTCTTCTAAATGTTAGTTTGGGGCACTTAATTTGGAGGACATTTGGCTATTTTTCTGCTTTCTACATACAGTTTTTAATTGATTCTGTAGCATCATCCATAACAATTCCCCCCCTTTTTTCCCCCTATGATGTGATGTAATAAGTTATTTTCAAGCAACAAATAATATAACAAACTACGTTCCCCAATTGTAATGGGTAACAAGAACCAATTACTTTCAAGAAGAACAGTTCTAAGCTCTGGCTATAGGACAGTAATCTGATTGCAACCCTTGGAGAGAAACCATCATTATCACCGCAATTTCAGATCCTTTAAATTGAGATGAAAAAGTTTACATAGGCCTTTAAAAAGCAAATAAATTGGTTTACCATGGAGCAGTGGTTGGTTTGAACAGATGCTAAGGGTTATGTTTCATGGCTTTTGTTTAAAAAGCAAAGCAATCTGATACATTTCCCTCAATCAACATGTCCTTGTACCTCTTTCAGAGGCTCAGCACAAGAATGTCTGAAAGAAAGATGACTGTTTATTTCACATTCATGCTTTTTTCCTAAACATAGTTTCTTTGAAGTCAGTTTTATTTATTTTGATAGAGTGAATGTTTGCATAAGTGTGTTTTGGGTTGTAGCCTTATTTTGTCAAGGTTTTGTCATGATTCAGTTGTTGTATGTACGTGGAAATTATTCTCCTTTCAAGTTGATGGTGAAGGAGATTACCCACCACACACTGGTGCCATCTAACTGGTTCTAACTGGCAGCCTGGTAGCTGCTAATCAACACAGTTCTCCCTTGCAAAGACCAAGATAGCTGTGGAAACTTCCATATGTAGATGTATTTCTAGACTGTGGTTCAGAAGTCCAAAACATGCTTATAAAGAAGACTTGGCCAGTAACTGGATCCTTGCTAGCCTCCTCTGTGTCATTGCTTAGAAAACCTCTACTTTGGGAAGAAATTGGTAGGAAAACAAGATTAGAGGACAGTGTTAATGAGCATAGTGAGATGTGCTTGTCATCTGTTTTCTCAAATCTAGTCAGAGATGTTAGAACAAGAAGTAGAAATACAGGGACCTGTTGCAAATTAAAATGCCAGTTAGGTCCTGCATCTACTCTGGCAGCAACATTACAAGCCATAATAACATAATCTACCACATCAGCATTGCTTTTACTTGCTCATCCTCCAATACAGTATATGGCATCCTCCTTCAACAATGCCCCTATGCTCTACATTGGACAAACAGGATAGTTCGTATGCAAGGGGATAAATGCGCACAAGTCTGACATTAGAAATGCCAAGACCCAAATGCTAGTTGCAGAACATTTCAGCTTTTCTGGAATTTGTTCTCTGACCTATTAGCAGGTGCTTTGGTTGAGAAAAAAAAATCAGTTATACAGATAAGAAAAAAATTAATCTCAGAAAGGTTTCCTAATTCAATGGATCTGACTTTCAGGTAAGCAAAATGCATTGCTTTGACATCTCAAGGCTTAAGCCAACTTCTTGATGACCTCTATCATTTTACACAACAACTTTTGGAAGATTTAGAGACAATGTCACATTTTGTGTCATTCTGCGTCCCATTAAACACTGATCCCACACTCACAGCAATGTAACTACCTAAAAGGCATTAATTTTATACTCTATCAGTGTATGTGAAGAAGTGGGTTGAAATCCATGGAAGCTCATGCTAATATAAATCAGCCAACCCCAAGGGTGCTTCTAGATTCCCTCTCCTTTGTTCTTCCTTTTTAAGTTGAAACAGACTAACCCAGCTATTTCCTTGAAAACTTTCTGGGTGAGGAATAAGATAAAAATGCTTTAAATAAATAAATAACAAATCTTCATGTGTAAGCAACAGAAAACTGCTTTTGTGAGGAGGTGAGGACGGAAGTGTCTTTCACTTGATGAGCTATTTCACTGCCAAGTTGCATCTGTTGCCTTTTTACTTCATAAGATGCATTATGCTGCAGCTTTTAAAATGCTAACATTCTCCTTTCATATCCTGTGCTGCAGTTGACAAATTATAATGAGTTTGAGTAATGTCACTTTTCACCCTATCTGTGCATTCACAGAGTAATGGGAATGACTTTAAAACAAAGCAAGTGGTGTGTGGCATGCAATCTACGTCCATAATTTTAGTGTTTTCTGAAATTCTGTCCTGTTGCAGAAAGGTAAAAACCCATTTAAGATACAAAAACATAATAGAGTGTTTTCATACTGGTAAATACACTGATCTACCTCTCTTGTTTGAGAGCTAGAAGCAGTCATTTCATTTCAAACATGGTTGATACTAAAGCACTGTCTATAAATGTTCACCCTGGAGCAGAATTTAATGACCAAATTAAATTCCAAAAATAGGTACTTATATTGGAAATGCTGACAGGCACTTAATTATAATAGCACTAAAGTAAAACACCACTAATTTAATGCCTTGTCTAAACTCTGGAAATGCCTTTCAGTGTTAATGTAAAAAGCATGTTTTATACAATCTATTATTTCTCTTTGTGTAAATGTGCTAAAAAATTTCATTCAGATTATTTTTTCTTGAAGAGATTTGAAACCATATTGTGGACTAGCAGCTACAGCTTTGCTTAGAAGTGCTGCACTAATTGAAATGGACACCTAGCAGATCAGTGAGACCTGAGCACCCATATAATAGATTTTGTTACAGTTTTGGGGTTCCCTTGGAAAGTTTGGAAACTTCCATGGATCCAACATGCTATAGCCAGACTATTGACTTGGAGCTGCACTTGATATCCCTGTACCACATGCCTCCTCTGTTATAGCAGCTTCACTGGCCTCCAGCCCATTTGTGGGCACAATTCAAAATGTGGTTTATGATCTACAAAGCCTTATACAATTTCTGGAACACTTCCCGTATGAGCCTGGTTGAGTTTAGAGACCTCCATATAAGCTCACCTGGGTTTTAAGATCCTTTTCCCAAAAGATTTTAAAATCCAGGTGAGCTCATATGGAGATCTCAAAACTCAGACTTTCTCTCAGTTTTGTTGCACTTTCTGGTACATTTAGTGAGGACATACAAAAGGTCCTTCTTGCTGGCTGCTCCCAGACTGTGGAACCTACTCCCATGTTCAACCCTTTTTTGCTAGGTTGAACCCTTTTTTGCTCTCCTTTTGCCAGCAGGGAAATACATTGTTATTTAGACAGGTATTTGCCATTATCTGGTTTATGATGGAGACTGTTTTTAAAACAAACTGTACTTTTTATTTTGTCTTTATTTGTTATGTTTTAAGTGCTTATAAATTGTTTTTAATTCAGTCTCATTTTATACAAGTTTATTGGATGGTTTCAAATTGTTTCTTACTGTTATCATTGATTTCAGCTATACAGTGGGCCCTTGTTAACTGTTGGGGTTTGGTTCCAGAACCCCCCATCCCATGGATACCAAAATCCATGGATACTCAAGTTCCATTAAATGCAATGGCACATTAAGATGGTGTCCCTTGTACAAAATGGAAAAATCAAGATTTGCTTTTTGGAATGTATATGTTTTAAAAATATTTTCAAACCATAGATGCTTGAATCTGAGGATACAAATATCTATGGCTATGGAGGGCATCTACTCTGTTTCACTCTGTGTTGGGCCTGGTAAAGGGAGAAAGGCAGGAAACTAGGCAGATAAACAGATAGGAGGGAAATGGCTGCAGGAGGGAAAACCCACAGGTTTTGTCGCCCATTTAGGACCACTTCATTTTGTTACTGTATATCAGAAGGAGTGTTTGCAGGATTTATGACCATGTCCTTTGTAGGGCAGAAACATGAAACACAGGTCTCCAAATATCTGAATGCAGGCATGAAATGGGGGCCTAGGACACATCTGAGATTTTTGTTTTGTCATTTCATGATTTCCAAAGAGAGCACTTGTGTAAATTCACTTGCCTAGGATCATCAGTGTTTCTTTACAAGATGCACTTAGTAACTAACTTCCCCCTTTCAAGGAGAGGAGATTGAGTGGGTTGTTAGAACCATTTTTAACTATTTCTGGATAATGCACCCTTCCTTACTCAACCTTTGCATGCCAGCTGGGATCTTCTGATCAGGCCTTCTTTACTTTGTTGTCTGAAGTAAAATTATTAACAGCTAGACCAGAAGCAATACTGCAAGTCAGCGTTCCAAAATTACTCCCATACTACAGTCACGCCTAGTATATCTTGTAACAGATATCCCAAAGGACAATTGGATTTGTCACTTAATGAAGGGCTGTCTTGAACTCTACATTGATTGATTGGGTGGGTGGGTGGGTGAGTAGAGAGAATTTGTTATATGTTTGTCATTTCCCCCCCCCCCCCCCCGTATATTTTTATTAATTTTATATATATACATTATATACATTTCTTAATCTTGAGTACATACTCAATCTATTCAAAATATTACCAATATTCAAAAAAAACTTCCATAGTTCTTCCAAAGTAAGCATGCTACTTATTCATTTAAAACAAATCTCAAATTACACTTTTCATTATTTAAACCTGTTTATATTAATATCTATATCCATCTTACTTTCATTTTAATGCATTCTATTTTTTATATATATATATATTTCTTTCTATTGTTATCTTTCCATACCTCTTATTTCCATATTTCTTTTATATATTTCTCTATTGGAGCCCACTCCACCTCTAATTCCCCAGAATCTTTATTACTTAAAATTCTAGTCAAACGGTCCATCTCTTTCATTTCTATCACTTTTAAAATCCATTCATCATTAGTCGGTATTTGTTCCATTTTCCATTTATATGCCAATTGTAGTCTTGCCGCCGATACCATATATAAGATAGGTCTCCAGTACCGTCTTTCTATTATTGGGTCTATTTTATTTGTCATATTCAACAAATATAGTTCAGGTTGTAATTCAAATTTGGTATTGAAAATATTTTGTATTATCTTGTGTATTTTCTCCCAAAATAAAAAAAATTTGGGAGACATCGCCACCACACATGCATCCATGTTCCCACATTCTGTTTACACTTCCAGCATAGATTTGTATTTGTGTTATTTATTTTTGCTATTCTTGCCGGGTTTGTCATTTAAATATAGCACTGCTTTTTTATGCAAACAGGTTTGGGTTTGAACAAGGTAGAATATAAATATTTTAGCAGTATCATAGTATTACTAATAAGAATAGCTCCATAAAGTAGCATTTATTATTCCTTATTATAAGATATTCTATCAGTGCAGAACTCAAAAAAGGTTGGTGGAATTTCAGGTGATCTTCCAGTCCAGAAAATCTCAGGTGACAGGGTCACCCATGTGGTCCCACATCTGTCATTCCATATTCATCCAGCAAGGAAACTGGGGTAGAACCAGTTTCATGGGTTGACAGGTGGGTCATCTGGTGCCTGGTTCTGGGCTCATGTTAGGCTGACATTCAGCATCTGTAACCAATAGGTTTGTGGCATTCTATATCCCAACAAATTGTTGTCTGTGTTCTTTATTACCAAGTGCTGCTCCTTGCACTCATCATTTGACCTACAGTACCATGTACAGAAAGCTTTAAGGCTGATGGCTTAATGATAAAATTATGTATGTTGTTTCAGATATTTACAGAAGACTGTGCTGGAAAGATAAATATCTGCCTTCAAAGGAATTACCTTTAATAAAATCAATCCAGTGCAAGATTCTTGATAATGACAAAAGAAACAGTTGTTTTAGTTTCACTATGATCTTCTCGATTTCTTTTCTGTGTTTACCTTGGATAATCAAATCCATACAAAAGGTACAATTTAACCTCAAAAAGAAATTTTGAACATGCAGCTGAGGTAAAACCAGCTACCTGGTAAGACATATTGTAAGCAGTCCAAAATGACTGTAGGCTTAAATTTTGGAGGAAAATCAACCAATATGAAAGACATACATCTTTCTATGCATCTACATATGCATCTTTGTTTCAAAGGAATCCTTGCTGAGTTTCTTTTTCTGGCAAAATAAGACAAAAGGTTAAAAATTGAGACTAGATAACAGAAAAACTCCATTTAAAAAACCCAACCAAAGATTTTTCTCAGCTAAACTGCAAGGTTAGTTGTATGAGGGGGTATCATAAAGTTTTAATTATTATCTTTAAAAAAATTTGAAAGAAAATTTGTTTTGATTTATAGTTGTTAAATTATCCATCCAGATTTACACATTTTCCCCAGCGTTTCTCGACCCTCCAAATACCGTTATTGTAGAAGTCTGCAGATTGTGCATCAAACCACTCTTCCACTTCATGAATGACATCATCTGTGTTCATAATTGACATCATCTGTGTTGTCAAATAGGTGACCCTGCAATGGATTTTTAATTTTTGGGATGATGACAAAATTTCATCAATATACCTTAATAACTTTGGGGTGATAATTATTATTTTATGATACCCCTTCATACTTCTTCATCTTACACTTTAGTCACTTCTGGCACAACCTATAACAAAAAGGACACAGTGAGCTAATTTTCTCCACATCATGCACTTAGGGACCAATGATGACACTGACAAAATTTCATCAATATACCATAATAACTTCCAGGTGGTAATTATTACTTTACGATACCCTCTCATATTCTTATACTCATATAGCCAGTATTTCTTTCAGTCGTTATCATTAATCTGACACTGTGTGTGCTTTTAGTATAGATCTTTAACAAAATAAAGATCTGTGTGGATTTAGGGAAAGAAAGAAAGAAAGAAAGAGAAAAAACCCCAAGGAACTGCACTATCCAACTGTCCTGATTTGGCAGGGACAGTCCCAAAAGCTTATTGCATTCATTTTAAAACTGGCTTACCTGATCCAGATTAAATTTTAAATCAGGCAGCATCCTGATATATTGCAAGGATTTAGCCATCAAATCCACCCCCCAGATCCATCCTGGGTCCATACCTGCTCACAGGGGCGCTCAGCACACCTCTTTTTAAGCCGGGAGTTTTCCAGCTTAAGAAAATGACTACCGGAGCAGCCCTGAGAGCAGGGATGGAACCAGGTGGTGGATTTGGCAGCTAAATCCTTGTGATAATATCAGGATGCCACCCGATTTAAAAATTAAATCTGGATCAGTTAAGCCAGTTTTTAAATGAATGTGATAAGCTCCTCAGTTTATCACCCCACTTTTTGAATTGTTTTTACAATGTCCCATTTTCTCTCTCTTTCTCCTATTTCCTTCCCTTTTCTCAACTTCATTTGCTGCGAACTGAATTCAAAGGGCAATAGTAGTTTGCATTCAGTTAATGCAGCAAGGGACAGAGGAGAAGAGAGGAAGAATCTTGCTTTTTCCTGTAAATTCAAGCAAATGCAAGCTGCTGCATCCTCCTCTAGTTTGTCTGTTTTTCTCCAGTAATAACTTTTGCCAACAACAGCTCTGATGTTGTTTGGCAACATGCGTCCCAGTTTTTGTCTGCGGAATGTTGGAGGGTATGTACTATGCGTCAGGATTTCACTCCACATAGTGCTATTCAGATGAAATGCCCTGTGACTTGTCCAAAGTTGTAAGAGAATGACTGTAAAACAGAATTGCTTGTGGAAAGCATATCCTCCAGAAATTGCCACAGTTAGGTGTGTGTGTGTGTGTGTGTGTGTGTGTGTGTGCTTGTCTTCATTTGTGGACTTTTGACTTCTTTAGGTTAAATATTACTTAGACGAGGACCTCGTTATGAGTACATTGAGCTTCTGGCTGGGGTCAAATGCAGGGCAGCCAGTCATTTGGTGCTGTCTAGCCATGTCAAATTGTCTTACATGGCCGTAATACTGCTCCCCTGCATAAAAAGAAAACTGCAAAGATATAAATGTCATGATAGCCAGGTTCCCACAGAAGAATGGTTTAAAACTGAAGCTCACGCAAAAGTTCATGTTACTTGTTGGCCTAATTAAGCCAAACAAGAGTTTATATCTACCAAATGTATAAATAAAGTTTGTGGCTGCATTTTGATGTTACAGTCCCTGATAAGTTATTGGTGTAATTGGGAGATGGCACAGTTCCTGCAGAGTGAGCTTTCATAAACTAGTAATAAAGTCTGTTGAAATTAATTTGTTAGCTAGGAATGATTGATTTACAGTAGGAAGAAAGTACAAAGGCTGGCTTACTGTTGAACATCAAGAAAACAAAAATAATGACCATTGAAGACCTTCACAAGTTCAACCTAGACAATGAAGAAATAGAAATAGTAAAAGAGTTCCCATACCTGGGATCAAACACTGATAAAAATGGGGATTGCAGTCAGGAAATCAGAAGAAGATTAAGAATGGGGAGGGTAGCTATGAAAGAACTAGAAAAGATTCTAAAATTCAAAGATATACAACTTAGCACAAAAGTTAGAATCATACAAGCCATTGTTTTCCCTATTACCATGTATGGATGTGAGAGCTGGGTAGTTAAGAAAGATGATAGGAAGAAAATTAATGGATGTGAGATAATGTGGTGCTGGAGAAGAGTGCTGAGGATTCCATGGACCAGTAAATGGGACATAGAGCAGATCAAGCCAGAAACCTCCCTCGAAGCCAAGATGACAAAACTGAAGCTGTCGTATTTCGGACACATCATGAGAAGGAAGGACTCATTGGAAAAGACTTTAATGCTGGGAAAGGTGTGGGGGAAAAATAAGGAGAGAGGAAGGCCACATGCTAGATGGATGGACTCTATTGAGGAGGTCACGGGTATTAAGGGGTTGCAGGATTTAAGCAGAGCAGTGGAGAACAGAGAGTCTTGGAGATGTCTCATCCATAGGGTTGCCATGAGTCAAGATTGACTTGAGGGCAGTTAAGAACAACAACAAACAATGCAGGAATCATGTCTCATCCATGCAACTGCCACCTTTTATACTTTTTCAAACTTATTAAATAGTGCTTTAACATCAGCTGTTGTTTGAGTTATATGAGGTAATGGTGCAAATTTTATATTGCTTTGTGCTGTGCAAAAGACTCATGTTCTTCTACAATTGTGTTTTATTGCAGTGTACTAAAATAAATGCACTTTCACAGGAATTAATTTTAAATGTTAATTGTTGTATTCAGGAGAAACCTCAGGGCCACCAGAAAATAAATTGAAATCCAAGTGGGAAAAACTACTGGGACCTGATTTTGAAGTTATGGTATGCTATCCACATATTTGTATACATTACTTATGTTACTAAGTTTAACATTGCATTCTATTTATGATTTTAAAAGCATTATCATATTTTGGGAAAGGATGATTAAAATGTGGCTCTCTACTTTTGGGAATCTTAGTGCTATCATCCTGTTATAATTTATCAGTTTTACATCCAATAGGGAGTCCTAAGCAGAGTAGTTCTATTGAATCAATGGGATTTACATAAATGTTGAGTCATGGGTCTCTTCTCACTGGAACTAGTGACTGAGCTGGATGAGGAAAAACAGATTGAGACTGAATCCAGACAAAACGGAGGTGCTCACGGTACTGGTCCTGAAACCAAGAATTGGGCTGCAACCTCCAGTCCTGGACGGGGTCACACTCTCCGTAAAGGACTGCGTTCGCAGTCTGGGGGTGCTCCTTGACTCGTCGCTCCTGATGACAAATCAGGTAAATGCGACAGTCAGGAGTGCCTGTTATCAGCTTTGGCTGATACACCAGCTGCGCCCTTTTCTGGAAGTAAGGGACCTTGAGACTGTTGTGCATGCACTGGTAACCTCGCGCCTGGATTTCTGTAATGCGCTCTACATGGGGCTACCCTCATACTTGGTTCAGAAACTCCAGTTGGTACAGAACATGGCAGCCAGAGTGGGCTTGGGTCCAACCTATCTCCAGGACCGCCTCCTCCAATATAATCCTCCCTGCACTCTCCGATCCTCTGGGAGGAATCTGCTGCAGCCTATAAAAACTAGGCTGTCGACAACCTCCCAAAGGACTTTGTCGGCTACCGCTCCCAGATTATGGAATGGCCTGCCGGACGAGATCCATCAGGTTACCAATTTAAACAGCTTTAAAACAGCTGTGAAGACGGATCTTTTCCGGCAGGCCTTTCCTGATTAGATCTCCCGGCCTCCAGAGTCCTATTATCCCTACTTGGCCTGCTGTCTCTGTTTAGTCCTTTACCACCAATTAGGTTGTTATATAATTGAATTGTTTTTAAGTATTATGTTTTAATTCTATCATTGTTTAATTCTGTTTTAAAGGGTGGGAGGGTTTATGGGTTTGGGATTGTATTTTACATTGTACTGAGTTTTAATGATGTAAGCCACCTCGATTGTCTGACAGAGGGGCAGGATATAAATAAAAATTATTATTATTATTATTATTATTATTATTATTATTATTGACTGGAATTTAGTTCTTTAACTTTGAATTAAACAGAGGTTGTTTTCCCCACTCGCTTTTCTTCAATGCATAGGTTGTCACCATGGACATGCCAATTGCAGATGATGCTGAGCTACAGAAATATTCAAAGGTATTGGATCTTCATTTTTTAAATCCTTTCTGAAACATGCTGGCAATGTAAATGGATAGGGGTGTGAATCATATCTTGGCTATAGATGTATTTGACATTGAGGCAAGTTCCAGTTTGTTGCTATTCATACTACATATAAATTCATCAAAGAAGTTACTCTATCATTAATTTTCCACAAATGTATTTTGTACTGATTTAAATGTATAGGTTAACTATTAAAGAATTTTTCCATTTGTTTCTTAAAATGCTTAATGGAGAGAGGGGGGGAGGGAGAGACAGACAGACAAACTAGGGTTTGTTGAAGAGCTGTGAGCTAAGTGCTTCTAAGGCTCTAGCTTGGATGGCAAACTTTCTCTTTATTGTCAGTTTAGCTGATCCAACTGGGGGAAGGAGTCAAATAGTGAGTAGGCTATGGACATGAACATACAGTTTATCAATAAGAAGCCAGGGTTCTCTGTCATCCCCATTTTCTGTTATGTAATCATAGAAACAACTATATTGCAATCCCAGTTTAAAAACTGCATGAAGTTAAGTGCATAGTCTGAAAGGACAGAGCACTCTAAAAATTGTTTTGCTGTCTGGAATTTAATTGGCTAGATACATCATTGCAGCCTAAACAGATGTACACTTCCCATGAACACTTGTGATTTCTATATGATGAGTAACTGACATTTATGTGTCACTCAGTCAACCATTTGAAGTGGGAAATCTATAAACTCATTTTCTGTACATAGCTGTGTTCTCTAGCCTACTTTCTGATATGTGAGCATTCTTCAGTTCTACTAAATTTACTCTTCTCATGACTATTACAGGCTGATCCACATAGCTATTAGACTGGGAAACTTAAAATCATTTATGTTTCAGCCTTTGACACACCTGGTGAGGTCTTGGAAATACCTACACTATCACCTACAAAAACATCCCAAGGGGAACTGGGTTTTGGTACTTACTGACAAAGGGTTATGAAGGAAAAGAGATTCCATCTCAACATTAGAAGGAACTTACTGACAGTAAAAGCTGTTTGACAGTGGAACACACTCCCTCAAAGAGTGATGGAGTCTCCTTCCTTGGAGGTTTTCAAACAGAGGCTGGTTGGCCATCTGTCAGGGGTGCTTTGATTCTGCGTTCCTGCATGGCAGGAGGTTGGACTGAATGGCCTTTGTGGGCTCTTCCATCTCTATGGACGTTATCACACAGGGAGTTGTGGGGAGAAAGTGGAAATAAACGGGACAAGCGGAAGACTTTAATTTACGGGATTTGTCCCGTTCCGCCTCGTCTGATAACTACATTCGAATTTAAAAGGGGGTTAATTCGAACAAAAACCTGATCTTTTCAAATCCTCAAAAATCCTGAAAATGAAAAGATCAGGTTTTCGTTCGAATTAACCCCCTTTTAAATTCGAATTTAGTTATCAGACGAGGCGGAACGGGACAAATCCCGTAAATTAAAGACTTCCGCTCATGCCCGTTTATTTCCACTTTCTCCCTGCGACTCCCTGTGTGATAACATCCTAAGATTCTAAGGTTTTCTTGGTGTTGTGTATTGTTTTGTGGGAAGGAGAAGGTTGTTTCTTTTTCTATTGCCATATATCAACTTTTCTCATAAACCTTTAAAAACTCATTTTCTGATATTTGTTTGTCACAGTACAGAGTACACTGTATATAAATAGATTTGTGTAATCAATATGGCTTTTGGATTTTTTATGAGCAGCTGCTGTGCTCCTCTGATTGTTTCCTGATTAAATGAAAATGTTTACTAAATGCAGTCGTGTTCAACTGAATAAATTAGAACAAAGTTGTACAGGCCAAAGAATATGTATTTTAAAACTTCATATTTGACTGCTTAACTTGTCGTACTTGTTTTCAACAGCTGCTGCCTATTCACACATTAAGGTTAGGAGTTGAATTAGACACATTTGAAGGACATCATTATATTTCTTCAATCGCTGCAGATGGACCAATTGCTAAACTTGGTGTATTGCAGTTGGAGGATGAACTTTTAGAGGTACAGTTCATAAGCAACATGTTGCATGCAAAAATAACCATTTGTTTTGTAAAATCTCAGTGTTTGATTAAGGACTGTATGTCTAAGATATATTAGTGTATCTTTTTACTTGTTGAACGGCTATAGAAGGTGATTGTTGTGTGTTGTTGTGTGCCTGGAAGTCATTTCTGACTTATGGCAATCCTAAGGCAAACCTATCATGGGGTTTTCTTGGCACATCTCTTCAGAGGTGGGTTGACAGAAGGGGATAGCAGAAATTAAAGCCACAGGAATCCAAAGCAGGTAATAATACAATATAAAGTTGGCCTTTGGAAGTCTTATACCATTGACATCTCCACAGAAGATGCTATGAGTTCATTTTAATCCTTTAGTAGGTTGGTTAGTTTAAACATTTGCCTTATCATCTGTTGAACCATCAGGGGTTCTAAGGTGATGTACATGGGATGAAAACATTTAAAACACTAAGTTCACACATAAAAACATTTTAAATCAGACTAAAGCAAATCTTTAAAATAGCTATAAAATGACAGTTACAATAACCAGACCAGCTGCTCTAGTTTTAAGAATCTAAGAGTAAGTAGAACAACACAATTCTAGCTGTCTGCTAAAATCTCAGAAGGGATGTAACCAGCTTGACTTCCATTGGGAGGGAGCTCTAGTCAGGATGCTGCTAGACAGGAAGATGCTGCCCTATGTATTCTTCAGCCTAACTCTGCAGGGCAGTGATACAGGCAGAAGGGCCTCTGCTAAGGATCTTAAATTTTGAGCAGTCTCATATGGAAAGAGGTAGTCTTATGCTATCCTGTCCCTAAGCCACTTAGGACATTATAGGTCAATATCAACACCTCATATTGAGTTTGAAACAAATTCAGAACTCTGAACAGTTCTTGCTAGGTCTTTATATGGTTTCTAAACACTTTTTCTTTTTCTTTTTTGCATAAGCTGTAACTTCTGAACAGTGCTCAATGGCAGTCCCTTGTAGAGTGCATTACAGTAGTTACAGCATGAACCACTGTGGCCAGATTTGCCATTTCTAGGAAAGCAGGCAGCTGTTGTAAACTCATTCTGGTCACATATTTATTCTTTTCCTTAGGAATGTTGCCTATGAAGAGTTAAAACAAAATAGATAAGACACATTGGTCGTTAACACAAAATGTTACATGAAAATAATAAAGCTGTACTATGATCTAATGTTGGGCAGTTATGGTTACAGAACCCTGGATTCACAAATCCACAACTGTGCTCAGTTTTTATATTTTTGTATCATTGCTTGCATCTTTATCCACCCAAATGTTGATTTCTGGAAATAATAATGGGTCTCTTGGTGAAAACATATCCAATGTTAGCATGAAGAACTTAAAGTCAAGAAAAATGAGTAGAACAATGTTATAGGAAGATCAGGGAGACCTTGGATTTTCAAGATCTAAAGCCCTCCTGGTGTCTAGACATGTTCCTAGGATTTGGATAAGGTGGATCATGTCCCTATCTGAACCAGTGGGATTTGTTTGTAAACTAGTAATATTAGTAATAATCAAGGAAGAATCTGTACAAACCTAAAGTGATGTAGTATAATTTGGACAGAAAGTAGAAATTCTGAAATCCCACCTAGCTGAGCCTCCTCTTAGTGATGGAGATAAAAAAGGTTAGATGGTTCATAAAATAAATGACATCACAGACACTTTGAATTTAATGATAAGATCACAGGAATGCTACCACAAGTTGTAGCATTGACACTCAGATATATTTTATGAATGACTTCTCTAAAAGTGGTTTAAATCTAGAAATACCTGAAATCGCTGATACACTAGATTAATTATTTTATCTGAGAAAACTCAAGAAAATGCATATGGATACAATTCCTAGATAAGCAGTATTATATTGAACACCAATGTTGGTGTTGTAGTATGTGTCAGAAGATGCTCACTGGTGGGGTGACCTGGTCTGTACATTGCACTGATGACAGCACAGCTCTTCAGTATTTCTGAACTTCGGGGGTAGCCGCCAATCTTTGGGTAATGGGGATGCAATTGCAACCTGAATCATAGCCAGCAAAAAAACAAAAACAAAACAAAACAAAAACTAACAAGGCATGCAAAAGAGAGCATACGTCATGTTTGGGAACCAGTTGAGAGGCACCCAGAAATAATAATTTCTAAATAAAACATGGTCCTCCTATACTTCTGATATGTTCTAATGAAAATGCCTTTTTTTCAAGGTAAAAGCAGGGCTTTCTTTGTGTAGCTAAATGATCATACAAGAAAAGATATGACTTTCAAATATGTAGTTACATAGTAGACAAAGATGTCTACTATATAACAAGAGGTGTGCATGTAGAGGACAGTACCTAGATATGGCAGAATAAGTACTGTACAGCAGATACTCTAGAAATTGATTATAGAGTTTATATGAAAACATATAAACTAAGACACATGTGATAACTTAAATGTAATGTTCAAATTATGTATAAAATAATTAAAATGTATTTACTAAATTATATATAAAATTGCATCCTCCACTCTCCAGGCCCTCATGGTGTAGTAAACCACTGTAAGTTCTGTATGCCAAGAAAAAAGTTTAGTTTTTTGTGCACATGCAGTTGAATGGTAGCCTCTATTAAAATGTAGTAGAATTCATCTACAGACTTGAATGCTCCCCAAGTTTATGGATTTGCTGGTGATGCAGCATTGCAAGTACCTGTAGTAATTTACAAAAGTGCTGTACCTGAATGCAAATCTTATCTCAGCTTGTATTGCCCCATTTGCTAGGAAATCCAAACTCTATTTTTTCACTGTTGCTTGTGCAAGAACATCTTTACACCTGCAAAGCAAAGCAAAGCAGCTTCATTTATATACCGCTTCATATCGCACATGGGATGTCTAAGCGGTTTACAACTGTGAGCTGATTGCCCCCCAACAATCTGGGTACTCATTTTAGTGACCTTGGAAGGATGCAGGCCTGAGTCGAGCCTCAGCCCTGGCTGGTATTGAACTTGCAACCTTATGGTTTATGAGTGAGTGGTTGCAGTACAGGCATTTAACCACTGCGCCACCAGCGCTGCCACTGTAGCTTTTATGGGCTGTGAAATCTGGTGTGCTAGGACATAAGAGTGGTATTTACTCACCCACCTTTAGCTAGCAGTATGCATGACAATCACTGGTTACAACAAAGTCCACTAGGTGCTTAAATGTATGTGATAACATACTAATATGTGATAACTCATGCTAATTAATATACTATAAGCTGCAACCCATGAAACTTAGGAAATTCCACAAGCATTCAGGAAATTAATGCAATGTTTGCAAAGTGCTGGCAAAAAAAATAAACACAAGAAGAGTGTGTTTATTATATAAAACACAAGGTGAGGCTTTTTTAGGCACTTCACATGTCACCAGGGAAGAAGGTGTTACACATTTTCCTATGCTTAGATTTAGATATAGATATTAGTGTGTGTGCACACGCACGTGCGTACACAGTTTCAAAATTAAGCTAAAACCAGGTGATGTATGTGCCTTCTCAAACTGTTGTCCACATTCTAATTATTGATAAGCACCTTCATCTCAGGTTTCTTTGAACTGAGTTGGAATGTGCGATGTCTTAAATATGGGATTGTTCTCTGGCCACCTTTTAAACAGAGGACTGCCATTGAACACTGTTCACCTTGGCTAAAGAGAGAAAGACCCAAATGAAAAAAGGAGGCAGCTGAACAAAGGTCACTGAGTACTTTAATTAAGTCATTGGAAGGCAGAAAGTCAAGTTATAAAAACATCTATGTATGTTTCACCACTAACATTTAGCTGGAATCTCTCCTGGTTTACTGGAATCCTAGATATACATTTTTATAGTTATTCTGGGGCAGGCACTTCTCCTATAATAGTCCAAAGTAAACACAAAATACATTTAGGATGGAAGCAGAGTAATTGCCTTTGAATATATCAGTTCTCATGTATAGTATCATTTCTCTGCATAGGTAAATGGTGTCCAACTATATGGAAAATCCCGCCGCGAAGCTGTTTCTTTTCTTAAGGAAGTTCCACCTCCATTTAGCCTGGTTTGCTGTCGGCGCTTGTTTGATGATGGCACGGAATCTTTTGTTGATGAGCCCACCTCCCTTATTACCTGCTCTCCAGAACCAAAGGTAAAAAGGATGTTGTTCAGTCCCAACAGGCAGATGCTGAACTTTCCAAATATGGAATTTGCTTTTGCTCTTGCTTTGGATGTCTGCTGTTTTGCACTTAATTTTAAGTTTTTGAATTCAGTGCTTTATTTTAAAAAACCACAAGGTCATATATATCTACATTTATACTCAATTATGCAATTACCTATACTTGCCCTTTTTTGTCTGTAGTAGTAAGCTAACTGAGAGGGAGCATCTCTTTTGCTAAGAGAAATACAACTTGTCATGAAGTTATATTATGGAGGTCCACTAAGAAGATCAGATGGATAGGCCCACCAGAAGAGCTCTGTCTTCAGTGCCTTCTTAAAGGCATCTAGCGTAGTGATAAGACGGATTTCCTCTGGCAGGCTGTTCCATAGCTTGGGGGCTGCAGCCATGAACGATCTTTGGGAAGTAGAACTCAATCTAGTTTTATAATGATTCAATAAATTCTTTCCAGATGTTCTGAGAGTGCGGGGCGGATTATTTGGGGAGAGGCATTCCTTCAAGTAACTCGGGCCCAAGCCATGTAGGGCTTTAAAGGTAATAACCAACACTTTGTACTGTGCCCGGAAGCTAATCGGCAGCCAATGAAGAGATTTTAAAACAGGTGTTATATGGTCTGACCTAGATGTTCCAGTGACCAATCTGGCTGCCGCATTTTGAACTGAAGCTTCCGTACTTGGTACAGAGGTGGCCCCATGTAGAGCGCATTACAGAAATCCAAACGAGAGAAGTACTACAGCTTCAAGGTCCTTTAGATCCAGGTAGGGACGCAGTTGGCAGATCAACCGAAGTTGATACCAAGCACTCCTGGCCGTCGCATCCACTTGAGATGACAACTGTAGAGATGAATCCAGGAGTACTCCCAAACTGTGTACTTTGTCCTTTAGGGGAAGTGTCAAGAGGAGTGATGCCATCCTTAGTCACTGCAACAGTCAGAGACATAGAGAAGTAGAGTTGGGTGTCATCAGCGTATTGATGTCTCCAGATGATCTCACCCAGTGGCTTCATGTAAATGTTAAACAGCATGGGGGATAGAATGGCGCCCTGAGGGATGCCAGATGACAGTTTTCTTTTAAAAGAGCTACTATCCCCCAGCATCACCATCTGGGTCAAGGTAGATATACTCGATGTGTTTCATTTTCCGGATAGGTCTCCTGGTCAAAGTGATAGTGTTTTTATGGACCAAGGCAACTCCCCCACTCTCCCCCACTTTCCCTAACCTGCTCCTTGACAGTATACCTGGCTGGGAGGGCCTTAACCCAAGTCACACTGCTATCCTCTCCTAGCCAGGTTTCCGTAAAACAAGCCAGGTCAGCATCTTCCTCTTCTAACAAATCATGGATTATATGGGATTTGTTCATTTTGTGTTTGTGTTTGAGTTTGTGTTTCAGAGCAATCTTGCTGAAGGATATTTGAGAACAACTGAGTCTGCAGATTTTGATCTTCTGCCAGATTTCCTCTTTAAATACGTTGTAGATTTATAAAACTTCATCCTATCAACATATTTGTTCAACTTATATGCATAAAATATCAGATGCAAAGCAGGCTTAGACTCAGAAGAAGGAGGAGTGAAGTTCAGAGGAAAAAACATCTGCTATCTATGATATGCAGATGACACCATATTGCTAGCAGAAAAACAGAGACTTGGAACAATTACTAAGGAAAGTCAAAGAAGAAAGTGTGAAGAAAATGAAAACAGTGACCACCAAGGACTTACATAAATACAGTCTAGAACACAATGATATTGAAATAGTTCTATATCTTCCATATCTTGGAGCAATCTTCAATCAGAATAGAGATTGCTGTCCAGAAATCAGAAGAAGACTAGGACTGGGAAGGGCAGCTATGAAAGAACTAGACAATATCATAAAAAGCAAAGATATAACACTGAACACTAAAGTAAGCATCATCCAAACCATCATATTTCTCATCATCATATATAGATGAAAGAGCTCCACAATGAAGAAAGTTGACAGAATGAAAATAAACACATTTGAGTTGTGATGCTGGAGGAGAGTATTGAGGATACAGTGGATGGCCAGGAAAACAAACAAATGGATATCTGCACAGATCACTCCCCAACTCACTCTAGAAGCCAGGATGACCAAATTGAGCTGTTATACTTCAGCTACATCATGAGAAGGAATGACTCACTGAAAAAAACAATAATGCTTGGAAAGTCAGAGGGTAGGAGAAAATGAGGTAAGCCACATACCAGATGGATAGACTGAATCAAAGAAGCTATGGCTAGGAGCCTGAAGGAACTATGTGGAGCGGTTGACGGCAGAGGGTCTTGGAGGTGTCTCATCCATGGGGCCTCCACGAGTTGATGACTCAACAACAACAAAAAATTGGCTTAAGTTCTCCCATGGCGTCTAGAGTCCTGTCAGTGGTGGTATAATATAAGATGCGGAAAACTCTGAACACTTAATGCTGGGATCCAAAGCACATGTGAATGGTAACTTCTTAGTTCTGTTCTTAGTTCTTACTAGGAGCTTCAGTTGAAAAATGAGGGGATTGCTCATAAGGCTTTTGCTGGCATCCAAGAATCTGCTGCTAAAAAGGGAAACCAACAATACCCTATGCAAGCCCTGAAGCATTTTGTTTGTGAAGTATTACTCAATAGGTAGGAGGACTAGCAAGAGGCTTGCAAGAGGCAGTGTAACCAGAGGATTATTTCCATCTATGTATACCAGAACTAACTGATGGGTGAATGAAGAAGATTTTTATGTAGAAATATGCAAGAGTGCAACCAAACACATAATAGTAATTCAGACAGGCAGACAGCTAACTGAAATAGAGGTATGGAAATTGTATAGTGGAGATTTAGGAGTTTATCACACTAAAAATCCCATTTTTGAAAAGCAGCCTGCTGAGCATGGCTGAAACCTAGGCTACAGCTGGGTTGCAGTCGCCCAGTGGCACCGGTGGCAATTTACATGTGATAATTCCCGCTATTAATTCAAAAGGTGACTTTATCCCATTAAGGATAAGTTGTGTTATATTTAGTGCAATAAACTCCTCAGGGTTGTTATGGGGAGCATTTATTTGTCATGGAGAGGAGACTATGGTAAGTGGCTCAGATGATGTCTGAGAGCAACACAGTGAGTGGAAGAATATCTCTGTGCACTGATTTTTATATCTGAGATCAAGGGGTGCTATGTGCTATACAGTGTAACAGACCTGATCATCTTCCCATGGAATTCACAATGGGATTCCAGAATGGCTGATGGCTTTAACATCAGATTGGATTTAGGACAACCACAGGATAGATGGGAAGTTGGCTAGGACCATAGCAAGAGATAAGTAGAATTGGCTTACTTGCTTTTGCCTTTGTCTTCAGTATGAGAGGATATGTGGAAAGCCTTGAGGGAGTACAGATCGATCACCAAACCCATTCAGCTTTTATCTTGGCATTACCAGGGTCCTATACATGTCTTTGTGTCTACACTCCTTTTCCATGGGAAGTTTCCCTTTGTTTCAAAGGTCATCATGACTGCTTCAGAACATGCCTGGCTTCAGATATAAAAATATGGAAGCCCAATATACGTGTGGGGTATGTCGGGTATGTTCACAGAAGACAGGGTTGTTGGGCTGCACCTTATAATTCCATCAGAAAAGTGATGATGATTAACATGTCTTGTCTGTTAAGTACAAAACTGAGTATTATCACATCCCTTTTTCTTTTTAAATGAACAGCTATCACTTAAAATAGGGTAACTTGAAATTCAAACCTCACTACCTTGCATTTTGTGAGGTGAACTTTTGCATCAAAATTACAGTGTTGTTTTAGCATATGTATCCTCAGAGATAAAGGAATTGTGGATAGATATGCAATAAAGGAAACGGCAAAAACAAGACAGATGATACTCAAATAGAACGAATTCACATTGACAGTCAACTCTAGTGCTAACCAACATATGTCAACAGATACGGAAAACAAAAAGATGGCCAACAGATTGGAAGTGATCAATATACGTCCACATCCACAAAAAAGGAGACACGAGAGACTGCAGCAACTATAGAACCACAGCACTAATCTCCCATGCAAGTAAAATCATGTTCAAAATTCTGCAACATAGGCTCCAACCATACATGGAGAGAGAAATCCCAGAGGTCCAAGCATGGTTCAGGAAAGGAAGAGGCACCAGGGATCACATTGCAAATATACGATGGCTAATGGAGTATAGCAGGGAGTTCCAAACAAAAATCAGCATGTGCTTTATAGACTATAGTAAAGCCTTTGACTGCATAGATCATGAAAGGCTATGGAACACCCTTAAAGATATGGGAGTGCCAACACATCTGATAGTCCTAATGAGGAATATGTACTCAGATAAGAGGCTACTGTCAGGACAGAAAAAGGAGAAGCAGAATGGTTCCCAATTGGCAAAGGAGTCTGACAAGGCTGCATCCTATCACCCTACCTATTCAACTTATATGCAGAACATATTGTAAGGAAAGCAGGCTCGGACATGGAAGAGGGAGGAGTGAAAATAGGAGGAAGAAATATCAACAATCTGAGATATGCTGACAACACCACAATACTAGCAGAGAACCTCACTGACCTGGAACAACTTCTAAGGAAGATCAAAGAAGCAAGTGCAAAGGCAGGCTTAATGTTGAACATAAAGAAAACAAAAATAATGACCACAGAGAACTTACACACATTCAAACTAGACAATGAGGAAATAGAAATAGCAAAAGAGTTCTCATACCTGGGATCAAACATTGATTGGAATGGTGACTGCAGCCAGGAAATCAGAAGAAGATTAAGAATGGGGAAGACGGCTATGAAAGAACTAGAAAAGATCCTAAAATGCAAAGACATACAACTCAGCACAAAAGTCAGAATCATACAAGCCATTGTATTCCCTATTACCATGTATGGAAGTGAGAGCTGGACAGTCAAGAAAGAAGACAGGAGGAAAATCAACGCATTTGAGATGTGGTGCTGGAGAAGAGTGCTGAGGATCCCATGGACAGCCAAAAGGACAAACAAATGGGTCCTAGAGCCAATCAAGCCAGAAATATCCCTAGAAGCCAAGATGACAATCGTTGGAAAAGATTTGATGTTAGGAAAGGTGGAGGGAAGTAGAAAGAGAGGAAGGCCACATGCTAGATGGGTGGACTTTATTAAAGAGACCATGAAAATGAGTTTGCAGGACCTGGGGAGAGCAGTAGAGGACAGGGGAGCCTGGAGATGTCTTATCCATAGACTTGCCATGGGTCAAGATCGACACAAAGGCAGTTAACAAAAATCTTCAGAAATATTTCATATTTGTGACTTTACTACTTTTGCTTTAATTAAAAACTCTTGGTGGCTTATCTAGGCAGGTAGCTAGAAACATCATTGTACTAATCATACAAGGTATGTAAATCAAGGAGACGACATGCTGACGGTGTACATCCCATTCATCATTCTTCAGTTTAATAAGGGAGCAAAAGCTTTGAATTATACTTAGTCTCTGCTTCCCCATTAGCTGATTGCTTCCATCTTGTGAACAAAGGATTCGATGCAGACTGGAAGACTGCAGTTTTAGCTATTAACATTTCTAAGATCCAAGTTCTCTGCTTTCAGTCTTTCCACAATAAAGAAAACATTTATTTCCAGCCTTCCCTGCTTCATGATGATGGATTTTTTAGATATATGAGTGTCCTGCTTTGGGTAATTTGACTAAGTAAAATATTCCAAATGCACCATTTAACTCAGATGCATACAAGGATACTCTGTGTGTTTGCAAATTGGTCACTTTCTGTTGTTTTGTGGGTTTTAAAATACATATATATATATATATATATATATATATATATATATATTATAGTTCTTACTAAACAGCAACATAGCCAGAGCCAAAACTTTCAGGGCTGAAGAATCACACTCTTGATTAGCAATAACTATTAGCAGTAACTATGACAGTTTCTTTCACCAGCACACTTGTATTCCCCCGTTCCCTCCGAATTTAGCTGCAATCTCCACAGTTACTGAAGGAGAACTTGATTTTTTCAGCAATGATGTATTGTTATGAGCTGTGCCTGTTGTAATCCAAAGTATTTGGGGTGTGTGGAGGGGTGGCTTTACAGAGGCCTTGTTCCCAGGTAAAGATGAAAATTCTTTTAGATATCACAGCAACCTGCATTTCTGGGGCCTTTTCACACTACACTATGATTCCACTTTAACAGCCATGGCTGCATTCTATAGAATCCTGGGATTTACAGTTTAGGAAGGGGTACTTAGAGCCAGCATGGTTTAGTAGTTTGAGAGTTGGACTACAACTCTTTAGATCAGGGCTCAATTCCCTGCTTGGCTATGGAAACCCACTAGGTGATCTTGAGCAAGTCACACACTCTCAGCCCAGAAAACCCCATGATAAGTTTGCCTTAGGACAACCATAAGATGAAAATGACTTGAAAGCACACAGCAACAGCAACAACAACCTTGGTGTTCTGTGCCAGAGAGCTCTAATGTCTCACCAAGCAACAAATCCTAGGATTCCATGCAAGGTTGTCATGACAGTTAAACTGGAATCATACTGCTATAATTGTGTAGTGTGAAAGGGTGCTTGAACACTCCATATGGGTGTTTCAGAGCCCTGGGGAGGGTTTGCACTTCCAAATTTTACTGTTATACCATTGCCTTTAAGAATACATCACACATATTTATCTTAACCCCTAAATATTACCCCTAAATATATGGTGTTAAAAAGCATTGCTAGTTTTGAGGAACAGCATATTTGTGCATTTCGTCCAGCATTTAACACACATTAACTAGGGCATGTGTGGCCAAACACCAGAATGTAGTTAAATTGGCAAAAGTTACTAGCGAGACTAGCTAAGAAAGGTTACAGTAGTTTTTGCTTGAGTTTACTGAGATGGAAGATTCTCTCCTCTCCTCTCCTCTCCACTTCCCCTGCTGAGTTAATGAACTGCAAACTGCTTTTTAACTTTGAAGACAGTTTTCCACCAATGGAAATAAACTGAGAACAAAGGGGGATAGTGGGAGGAGGAAAGAGAAACTGGAATACTTTAAAAGCAGCTGAAAAAGTATGACAACAGAAGATTAATGATGATGGTCCTTGCCAAATCAGGACAGTTGGAAAGTATCATAGTGTCCCAGTCACTAGATCAGATGCATAGTATCCAAAACCTGCCTTGTTATTTTGGCACATCAGTAAAAAAAACAAAAACAAAAAAACAAAAACAAAAAGGGAGGCACAAAAACTTATCTTCATCCATGCCAGTAAAAATACATTAATAAGGGAAACAGCAACCATTGCAACATTGTTCAGAACTGGCATTACCATCAATCTGAGATCAGTGTGTCTGTTGACTAATTGCACTTACGTCTCATCTGGATGGGCTCTATTTAGCACACATCTAATCCACTGCTGTATCTGGAGAATGATTATGCTATCAGATGATAGCCAAATGGAAAGGAGGCTTATGATGTTCTGTCTCTTTTACAGAAAAATGTTGTTTCATTTATTAGATGTTTAGGTAATATAGTTATGTATGCACTAGATCTTAGATGTTATAAGGTAAGGATCTGTCTGAAGGAGATGAGAGAATGAAAATTTGGGATTGGTGATTAGTGGAATTTCTGGGGGGATTTTGAAAAGGATAGTGTATGACATTTGGTCAGGGATGAGAGCATAATCTGTCAAGATTAGGAATTAATAAGTGGGTAGTTTTGGGTGGATTTTCTGGGCTATGTGGCCGTATTCTGGAAGAATTTATTCCTGATGTTTCACTTGCATCTGTGGCGGGCATCTTCAGAGGGTGGTGTTACGGAAGTGTGTTTACATGTTAATTTGTGTTTTGGACTGTTGTTGAATGGCAAGGCCTCAGAGTGGGAGGATGCATGGCGGATGTGATGTCTAAACTGGAGTAACCATTAGCTTGTAGAAGCCACCTAAACTGCAAGCACCTAAACTGGGTTCCACAGACTAATGGTTACTCCAGCTCAGTCATCAGAAGAGCTGCCAGACCCAGAAGAAAAACTACAGGAGCAAAGACAACCACCCACCCAAAGGGAAGGTATTGTTACTATACATCCAAGGACTCATGGGCAGAATAGGGAAACTGATGAGGAAACATGACTTCAAAATGATCTATAGACTGACCAAGAAAATCTAGCAAATGCTGCACTCAGTGACAGGAGAGACCATCTCACTCTGCAGGAGTTTACTGCATACCATGCAGCTGTGGACAAATCTACATAGGGACCACTAAATGCAGCATTCAAGCATGAATCAAAGAACATGAGAGACACTGCAGACTGAGCCAGCCAGAAAAAATCGGCAACAGCAGAACACACCATAAACCAGCCTGGCATAAAATATTATTTGAACCACTCAAATTCTGGCCCATGCCAACTACCAGGTCAGAATGCACAAGGAGGCCATTGAAATCCACAAACACCTGGACAACTTAAACAGGAAAGAAAAAACGCTGAAAGTAAACGTTTGGCTACCAGTCCTGAAAAACATCAAAATAAAGACTCAGTACATGCAAATGAACACTGCCCAGGTCAGGAGGTTTCCCCTGACTTATAAAATAGACACATATCCGCCATGCATATCCTCCCACTCTGAGGCCTTGCCTTTCAACAGCAGACCAAAACACAAATTAACATGTAAATCACTTTCTCCCAACTAAGGGTTACACAAGTATATGTACCCTACACACTTCCGTACCACCACCCTCTCAAGATGCCCGCCACAGATGCAGGTGAAACATCAAGAATGAATTTTTCCAGAAAGCAGCCACATAACCCAGAAAACCCACAGAAAACTATGGACACTGGCCATGAAAGCCTTCAGCTTCACAATTAAAGTGGGGTTTAGGAGTTTGATGGCAGAGGTAAAGGAGAGTTAGAGTCAGAGTTAGCTAGGAGATGAGTGTGAAAGAAAATGAGAGATGTGATTAGCTCAGTGATACTGAAACTTTTATCCCTTGGCACCTCCTTTACATAGACATGTAGACTTCGCCGCCCCGGCCCCCCAGTATATGAATAAAAATATTTGTTTATTTAGTGTGCGTATTTTCATTCACACATTCATATATATCCATACTGTATTTTACCATTTATAAGGCAGTAACATCATTTAAATTGGAACAGTTTTATTTAAGTAAATTCAATATTTAACTCAATGCATGTATAAATTTTACACATAAAAAAGTTGGGGGGGGGGAGGAGGAGGGATCAGAGCCTCCAAATCTCATGTTCCCTTTGATCAACTCTTGCGCACCACATGATTGAGAACAATTGGATTAGATGTGTTAAATCATCTGTGATATGTTCAAATTCTGTTTAATAAATCATTATTTTTGCATTATATACTTTTGTCTCTGGGAGTACTACAGATTGGAAAGTTGAGTTCAGATACAGTGTCTGTAGTGGCAGTTCATAGTAAAAATGATGGTGTCCAGTGGAGATAGAACATAAAGTCTCACACAGGCACCGCAAGGGGACCTAGGAGGTCCCCAAAGTTAGTGGCCACAGCCTGAAAAAGAAGGAGTTCCTCACATTGGTGGCAGAGGTGGGAATAAGGGATTGCCCTCACATTTGGTGGAAATAGTTGGGATAAGTGGGAATCCACAGAGTTTGTGGCAGCAATAGGAGAGCCAGAACCTCACAAGGCTCACAATAATTCATGAGTCAGATGGTAAAATATCTATAATAGTATGTAAAATAAATATCTTGAGCCAACATGGTCTTGTGGACTAGGACTCTAGGAGACCAGAGGTTGAATCTATCCTGAAGTATAGAAACCTATTGGTGTGACCTTGACAAGTCACACACTCTCTCAGCCGTAGAGGAAGGCAATGGCAAACCTCTGAATAAATCTTGCCAAGAAAAATTTATAATCAGATCACCACAAACTGGAATTGACTTGAAGGCCTATAATAACAATAGCAACAAACCCAAGAGAAAATTGATTGTACCAAGAAATCAAGGATAGTGTTCTGTTTATAGAACAGGATTTTTCTGCTTCTCTCAAAAACTACTTTGGGAGGAAGGAGTCAGGTTGGAAGAATCTCTGAAATGATATTGAAGATAGAGAAAGGAGGTATGGTGGAATGGTGTTGATTGAAGAGAATGTAGAGAAGGTGAGTATAATGGGGTAGGGATTGACTGCAATAAGGAATTTTCATGAGCATATTCTCCTGATTGTAAAACTTCTGAGCCAGACCTAAATACTGTTTTTGAATTGTTCCATGGGAAAGTCCAGCAAATCAAGTATTATTCATTGCTGTTTCTTAAAAACAAACACTTGTGGAAAATTATACTACAATATTAGGAATACTTTTAGATTCTTTTAGCCATTGTCATTTTTGCATATTTCATTATAGGAAGAGTGTTTTAATCTTTGATGTGATATTTTGTTTGATACTGATATAAAACTTGGCCTATTCCCACTTGAAAATATGCACATATATTTTTACTGGTTGCAAAGTTTATTTATAAATTGGAAACAATTGCAGATGAACTTTTTTTTTGGTTTTTTTGTTTGTTATTTTGAAGCATGCATGGGAAGAATTTTCTGAACTTATATAGACCATGAGCATGTGAAGTCACTTCTATGTAGGCTTCCTTTATAATGGGATCTCTCTCTGCCTTTTACCGTAAACAGTTAGAACTTTGCTATTCAAGCCTTAAGCTAGTACTATTTATGGTCTTGCACTTTTTATGAAATCATGTGGCTGAATACAGTACTTTATGTCTTTGTGTTTATTCAAGAATCTGTATAGCATCTCAGTGTATTCAAAGAACTTTACTGAAATTACCTAAAGCAGTCATCTTTCCAACAAGTTTATACAGGTTGAGCACCCCTAATCTAGAAATTTACAATCTGAACACCCCCCAAAAAACTGAAACTTTTTGCTGCCAGCTGCCTGCTTCTTCTTTTGAGGTGGCAGTTATGACTCTCCTGCTCATTGATCTCTCAGATCCTCAGTCTCTCTCCAACCTTGCATCTCATACACAACCCAAGTAGCTAACAAATGAGATGCAAAGTTGGAAAGAGACAAATGAGCAGAAAAGCTACCATTTTGAAGGTGGAAGCAGACAGCTGATGGCAAAAAGCAGTGAGGCTGGAGAGAGACTGAGCATCTGTGAAATGGCAGGAATTCAAGCATAGTGCCTCCCGTTATTTTGCAAATCTTTGCATCTTTCTCCAGTATTGTTAATACATTATAGGTCTATACTACACTATTTGTGTATTCCAAAATCCCTCCCAAAATATTCCAACTTTGAAATGCTTCTGGTCCCAAGCATTTTAGATAAGGGCTACTTAACCTCCAATATAGTTTAGTATCAATACTCTTATGTCAAAAATGTCTTGTAGGGAGGCAGTATCCACGTACTGCATTCCTAGTTAATGAAATCTGGAATAGTGATTTTAGGGGTCCCATGTCGTCTTCTTAGCTTTACATCATGGGATTTTACTTTTGATTTGCTTTACTTGGAGGTAGCTAATGAAACCTTAGAGCAGGGGCCGGCAGCCTATGGCCCCCGGGCCGGTTCTGGCCCAGGTCGCCGGACTTACCAGCCCAGGCCGATCCCTGCCGCTGCCACCACGCGTTTTCTGCTCTGTGTGGCCGCGCGCGCTGCGGCCACCATTTTGAAAATCAAAATGGCAGCCATGACGCGTTTGCACATGCGCAGGAGTACTGCGCATGCGCAAACGAGTCGCGACCGCCATTTTGGAAAACAAAATGGCGGCCGCAACATGTGCCACGGCGGCTGCGGCCGCATGCGCGGAGGAGCAAAGGGTGCACGCCGCCATTCCCCCCCCCCCTCAGCCCAGCGGAGACCTGGACTTCGGGGGACTGGCCCAGGTCTCGAAAATGTTGCCTACCCCTGCCTTAGTGCAACGTAATACACTTGTCCCTCCACATTCACTGAGGTTAGGGGCACAGGACCCCATGAATGTAGAAAAACTGCAAATAATAAACACACTATGTTTTTACCTGAGAGAACACCTCTCTAGGAATCTCTAGGAATGTCCTCCAGTGCAACTCTGTGGTCAACATTTGCCAGACATTGACCATAGAATTGCACTGGAAGAGCTACAAATGCCTAGTGGAGTGTTCTCTCTAGGAATCTCTAGGTCCTTCAGTGTGACTTTTGGTTAAAAGTTGACCATAGAATTGTGCTGGAGGGCCTATATATTCCTAGAGAGAACATATTAATAAGATCCGTGAATAATCAAATCCGCAAAAGTCAAAGTTGCAAATGTGGGGGACGATTGTAGTCTGATTTTAAGATAAAATGAAAATGTATACATTTAAGTTTATGACATTATTTAAATTCAAGCTAGATGCCTTATTCATGTTGTTTTTATTAGACAAAGTTGTCAATTAAAGGCTGCATTATAACTTATCCCTCAGGTGAAATCCAGAGGCCCAGAGGATGAAGATGAGGATGTTGATCTAGCACTGTGGTCTTCTGAAGTCAAAGTGGTTGAACTTGAAAAAGATTCAAAAACGGGCTTAGGATTCAGTATTTTAGACTACCAGGTATGTTGTACATCCAGTGATAACCAGATGCCTTTGATTACAATAACATTTGCTTTATGTATTTATTAAATTTATATCCTGCTTTTCTGCCAAAAGTGGCACTTGAGGTAGTTTACAACAATAAAATGTGAATTAAAAGTAACATCTGAAAATGTAATATAAAAACAAATCAGGTAAAATAAAGCTTTGATACTTGCTCTATATTCTTGCAAACAACAATTCTGGTTCAAAAATTTCCTATAACTTGCCTGGGTGTGGAGGCACGGATCAGATTTTGTTTTGTTTTTTGCTTTCTCAAAAACCTTGATTTACTATCATAAATAATTGACTCTTGTAGTGAAGTCTCATGAAGTGCTGAGTCTAAGTAATATTTTTGGGAACCACTGAAGCAACCTATAATGAATCGTTATCTTCAGCTTACATATTAAAATGAGAGCTTAGTGTTACTGAAATGAAAATTTACTGCTGTAAGTATTATAACTAGAGTAGAGGATTGCACCAAATCAGATACTCCCTACAGTGGAAGGAAGCATAGCTCAGTTTTAGAACTTTTCTATTGCATTCATATGGGCCTAGATTTGATCCTTGGCATTCCCAGATAGGGCTGGCTAAAAATCCTGCCAGCAAGTGGCGAAAGTGGCAGATTAGGTGGATTAATGCCCTGTCTCCATGTGTTCCAAAAACATCAGGCTGGATCCAGATTGTCCATACCTGAAATACAAGTTGATCACAGATATGGTTCTCAGTGGCAAAAGCTTTCAGAAATCTCTAACAAAAAATTAGGTAGAGTGGGCACATAGTCTCCATAACTGATAAAATGTTTTGTTTTTTAAAAAAAATATTGTTATACTCAATCAAATGTTAGTCATTGGGAATAGAAAATGATATGCCCTTAATGTCGCTTGTTAATGTGATGCCTTTAAGGCCCTGAACAGCGAATTTGGCTAGTTGTTTGCTGTAAGATGTGTGCATCTATGGGCTTTTACAACAGTTTAGTGTATATATATATATATATATATATATATATATATATATATATGGTATAAAAATCAATTATATTTCTACAAAAGAAGAGCTGATTTATTTAAAATAGAGTATGCTTCTTTGACTTTGAGATTATTCAAATAATCATGATTTTCTTCATATGTTTTGTTTTGATAGTTGCAGATTTTACAGTAAAGTCCTTACTTGAAGGTGTGCATGCATACACACACACATGCACACACACACACAAACAATCAGAATTAATTGAGACTTTAATAACAACTTTATTTACTTACAGATGCAAATGCACTGGCAAGGTTGGGATGCAGCTAAATTTAAATTATTTGAAATGGGCTATAAGCCATTTAATTTTAAATCTTCTATCATCTTAAGATACTGGTTTATATTATAAACTTTATAAGTGCTGTGTGTCCTTGTTGAGCTACAAAGCTTTTAACGGTATGTAGATGTTAATGAGGTATACTCAGTCACAGTAAAGGCTATTTTGAAACACACAAAAAAGAAATTACAGTATGTGACCAAAAATAGGTCTTTCTATATCAGTCTGATCTGATTAGTAGACAACAGGATGATCACCCTAGCCCCAAAGCCAGGATTGTTGCCTGACTTGTGGAACATTTTGCTTCTCCATTTGATCATTCTAAGAACTTGCCTGTCCTGTGTGCATAACAGGATTGTGAGTGCATACTTTAGGTAATGTACCCAGTAGCTGCTCTCACAAAAGTCACTCTGTTTTACTCTCCTCCTTAGAATAGTGCATCTCAAGCTACCTTGTAGGGGATTGACAGGGATTTCATCCAATGTGCCACGGACCAGAACCATATTTATGTCCAGTGTCTACAACTTTCCTGGAAACTCACTGGACATCCAATAACTTGCAGACAGATACCAGTCCACAGACCACCACTTTGGATAACACTCCTTTAGAACATCAGTAGTACTAGTATCCCTGGTAACTATACATTCCTCCCCCAATCAGGAAACATCCAGATACTCTGGACTCAAAGGTGAAGGATCCAGCATGGTGTAGTGGTTTGAACATCAGACTATGACTTGAATTCAGGGTTCAAATCCCTGCTTGGTCATAGAAACCCACTGGATGTCCTTGGGCAAGTAACTCTCTCTCAGCTTCAGCAGAAAACAGTTCTCTGAACAAATCTGGCCAAAATAATCCCATGATAGGTCACCTTAATGTCCTCATAAGTCAGAAAGGACTTGAAGACATACAGTAGCAAGAACAAGGTGAAGTCCAGGGAATCCATGTGTCTCATGGCTGTTTTTGCAGCCTGCAGACCTCTCCTGAGGCCCCAGTGCCCCCACCACAAAATAAAAAAAAATCCATCCCCAAACACCCTAGTTTTTCTGCTTATAAAATCTTCAGGGAGACATGGTTTTGTGTATTTCAAGGTTGGAGGTTCCCTCAGAAGCTGGGAAAGCCCTCAAAATGTTTTTTAAGAAACCAAAAGTGGGATCATTTTGAGTTATTGTCTTTTAAAAAATGACCCTAGTTCAAATATTTGGTTCTGGAGGCTGAAAATTGGCCTTTGACTCACTCAGAGTTGCCCATCCCTAACAAATATACTGGAGTCATTTTCTAACTTATGGCAACCCTAAGGTGAAACTATCACATAGTTTTCTTGGCAAGACTTGTTCAGAGAGGATTGCCTTTGCCTTCCTCTGAGGCTGAGAGAATGGGACTTGCCCAAGGTCACCCATTGGGTTTCCATGGCTAAGTAGGGACTCAGACTCTGGGTTCCAAGAATCCTATCCAACACTAAAATCACTGCACCATATTGGCTCACTGTAGCCCATAGTTTTTATTAAAATAGGGTGACAGGGAGCTGAAAAATATGTCTGTTCCTGCTGTATGAGAGAGTTGGCGGTTATACTCTATGTGAATGTAGCCACAGTGACTCATGGCTGCACTGTTGGAAAAAATAAGGCCCATGGCTAAGCAATAAAAGCAAACGTCTGGATACTAATATAGCCTCTGTGACAGATCACTATAACAAGGTGAATTATGGGGGTTCAAATGAAAACAGTGCACAGCAGTGTTTCTCAATCTGATATCCTCAAGGTGCATTGAACTCTGATAATTCCCAGACATTTCAACACATGACAAATGTAAACAAGTTGCAGTCCAGTCAGTGGGAGCATATTGACTGAACTGGGGGAAGGAGCAGGAAGATCGCCCTGAAATGGCGGGGTGTTCCTCTGATTGGTTCATGAGCCACCCATGAGTCCATCTAACATGGTAAACAGTAGGTTAAGGAAGGATAGCCCAGAAAGTTGAAGTATAGAGTATAGTAGCATAGCTTGGACTTGTGTTGTCCAGTGGAAGACAATATAATATCATTGCTGAAGGAGGTAATTTGGTTACCAGTCAGCTTCCAGGCTAAGTTCAAAATGATGGTGTTGGTCTTGAAAAAGGAAGCCTTGGGGCTGTTCCTCTGCGACCATTCACTTTTCTTCAGACATTTAACTTTTTAAATTGTTTTCAGTATCTGATGTTCTTAGAGTACATAACCATTCAAAATTATTTCTAATGATTTTATTAATGATGTTCTGCTCTATTGTGTTTTAAATTTTATTGTGAAGGCACTTGCTAATTTTTTGGGAGGAGGTAAGAGGGAGATGCAGAAAGAAAGAATGAATGAAAGAGAGGAAAGAGGGAGGGAGAGGAAAGGCTGTGCACACCATCCCATTGTATCAGACAAGTTTAAATGGATGGAGAATGACTACAGAGAAATACCCAAATGCAAAGAGTGGCCTGCATGTTTTGCTTTTAAAGCTTATGGGGGGGGGGGGAGAGATCTCCTCTTTTCTAGCAGCATTTCCAATATATCATAATATATTAAAGTGAGTAAATGGCATCCATTGTGACATTTGTATGGCCGATAACTTAATTTAAAAGTTTTATACTGTGTGAGATAATTAATGAGCTCTAATATCTCTTTGCTGTAATTACATAATAAATCACACATAGTAAAACTCACTTTTGGAAAGCAGGACAGAGGTTTATTGCTGGGAGAACAAAGGCCATATCTGAGGCTTTCTGGAATTCTTAGCTGTTACTCACTTGTCTGTCTCTTCCAGTATTCTGTTCATAACAATGAGAAATGCCAGATGTTTTTGGAAGGTGAAGGGAATCCCAAAAGATTTGGGATTAATTTGCTTGTAAACCTATAGTTCTATGGAGATGGTGTGTGTGTGTGTGTGTGTGTGTGTGTGTGTACGTGTATACATGCTCATGTGCACAGCCTACATACACTTTTTTTTTTCTTTTTAGCTTCTGGTTGTATACATGTCTATTCTTACATTACTTTGCAAGTTCTACAGCCTCCACTTTATATATTGAAGGCTTCTTACTTGCCCTGTTGTATTCATTTATCTGCAAAGCTATAGATTTTAACAGCCAAGAGGAGGATTGTGGTTCTTTTGGCTAGACAATTACAAAACCAGAATCATCCTAGAATCTATTATCAACAGTTAAACATATATGACAGTGGCTACAGTGTGTGAAGTAGCAGGCTGTTTGCTTCATGGTGCATTGGTACCCATTAGGGACATCTAGATGTTGTTGGAGCTAAGTTGTCCTTGGTTTCTTCCAGCCTGGCTGGTGGTGAGGAATGCTGGGAGTAAAAGCTCCAAAAAATCTAGATGTTTAGTAGTAGCCAAGGGGTACATCACTCCCAACTCATCTTCAAGTTGTGTACTACACCCTGAGCTACATGTTCAACCTGTAGCCTCTTTGCAGAGGGAAGTAAGACTCACACTAGCTTCTTCTTCTTTTTAAAAAGGTATCCTTCAGTGGCAAAAATAAAGGGTGATTTATCAAGATAGGAAGCAGAAAATTAAAGCTGTTCCTGATAAACAGGGAAGGTGGGGACATGTGTTTGCTTTCCTTTTCATTAGATCATTTGTCAAACTTTCTCTTTTTCTACATCAGTACTTAAACCAACAGGCCAGTTCATGATTGAAGATCTTGAAGTGCTATATGATGCAACACAAGCCTATGTCTGCTACTTCTTTCACCTCTGCTAATTAAATATGGGGTGATGTGAGATCTAATATGCTAGCCAAATTCCAGGTTGACTTTTTTCCTTTACTATTCTGTTTGGATGAGTTGCTCACCTCCTAACTAACTTTTATGCAGTGTTGCTGGCACATTCACATTACTTGATCTGTAAGGTGGTTTCTCATATATATATATATATATATATAGAGAGAGAGAGAGAGAGAGAGAGATTTGGACAGAAGGCGTTAGAAACCTACGTTCTTTGCCAACAGTATGCAAATATTTTGGTTTTTTATAATTCCTGTAAAAATCAGTTATCTAACATGTTTGCATTTGTTTCTCAAAATGTGAGCATATAAAAAAAATGTGTCATAGGGCAAACATAAAAAAATTAAACTGGAGATCTTGGGAAATAAAATATGATCTTCACTGGCCTTTCCAATTCTTGTCTAGAAGAAAATAACAAAATAAGAAAGATAAATGAATCTAAGGTGCTTTCATATGAAAGAAAGTATATCCACATGAATGCAGTAAATAGTATAAAATGGCAGATCCTTAGTCTGTGGTCTATCCAAAGTTTTCAGTTTCTTTCTTAAAATTTTAATGATTTTCAGTCTACCACTTTTCTAGCATTCTCATTGTCTTTGATCAATTTATATTCACTATCTTTAAAGTCCAGCCCTGTGGAAAATGCATTTGGCTGTAGGCTTGATAGTAAAGCCACGTACAATATCAGATCCATCTCGTGTTGGATTATATTCTTTATCCATATTACTGGATATTTCACTAACATATTTCTTATATCATCATGGTACTGATTGTGGTGCAAGGTGGTGTTGAAAGTTCCAGCATTTATTTCTTAGTTATGTTTTGCATCTGAATTTCTATAAATTCACAGTGCAATTCATACTTTAGGGCTTGGTGCATATACAGGATCACTAACTGTAGTTAAGAATCTAAGCATGAGCCATATAATTTCATTTTCACATTCTTCTCTTAAAATTTTAATCCGAGTAATGACAAAGTAGGGGTCCACTGTTTGTGATTACTGAAACTTGTTTGCATGCCCTAGTGAATAAGGAACCTGGTTTGCATTCATTCATCGTGATCAAATGTGGTACAATAGTAAACTTTGACTGAATAGTGGATTAATTCATTAAAGGAAGTAAACAAGCACTCCTGTTGCTAGTTTGGATGGTTTGAGATTGAGATTGTCAAATCTGGTCAGGCATAGATGGTGATTTTGGTATTTTGTGGCTTGTTTTTTGCTGCTGTCTGCTTTGTTGCAGTATATAATATATAGTTGATTAGTTTGACTTTTTCTGCTGTTGAGTGGTTTCTCCTCCAGGTGAGACAGAAGGTCACAAGTTCCTCACCTGCAATCAAAACAGGTGCATCATTGTGCTGACTGCTTAGAACAGTGTATTTTCAGCCTGTAGTACCTGTTCAACTATAGGCCTTCTTTGCAATGCAAGTGATATTTGAATATCAAATATTTTTCTATTTTTATTTGGCTTTCCTTTCCAACATTTATTGTACTCTGTCAGATATTTCCCCCTGTGGAGTTCTGCTTCACTTGGATCTTACATGACTGGTTTGGCTTGTCATGCTTTGGACTTTATTGTCATGCTGTGGAGTTTATCACTTTCTATTTAAAGCGACTTATCCCCAATGGGATACAGTCGCGTTTAATTTTAAAAGCAGGTGTTATTGCACGCAGCCGCGACCGGGCGAGTGCAAACCGTATGCAGCTCAGACCCCAGCCGCACTTATCCAGTGCCTTTTCAAAAACGGCAAGCTCCCATTTTTGAAAAGCAATAGCAGCTAGCAGCTTCATTTATATACCACTTCATACCATGCTATGCAGTCTCTTAAGCGGTTTACAACTGTAAGCTAATTGCCCCCAACAAGCTGGGTATTCATTTTAGCGACCTTGGAAGGATGCAAGTCTGAGTCGAGCCTGAGCCCTGGCTGGTATTGAACGCACAACCTTGTGGTTTGTGAGCGAGTGGCTGCAGTACAGGCATTTAACCACTGCACCACCAGGGCTGAAAAGCCACTGGATAAGCAAGGCTGGGATCCCTGTTGGGGATAAGTCACTTTAAATAGAATGTAATAATCTCCTGTGACTCCCCACACACTCCCACCTTTTTTTTTTAGCAACATGCTAAAAGTTATGAGTCAATAATAATAATAATAATAATAATAATTTGTACCCCGCCCCTCTGCATAGCAATTGGGGCGGCTTCCAGCATAAAAATACAATACAATAAAATCGACCCTAAGCCCCAACCCTCCCAACCCTTAAAAAATTATTAAACAACATCAAATTTAAAAACAGTTTAAGACAAATTACAAGAATTACCAGTTACAATAATTACAGCAGCAGAGGATATAATAGCAGCTGGGATGGGGGGGAAAAGAGGTACAGGGGACAGGTTCTCTGACTGGGAGGACTAATCAAGAAAGGCCTGCTGGAAGAGATTGGTGTACCCTTTTTCTTTTTCCTAACACTTCTTAGAGCCGAAGGCTTTCATGGCCAGCATCCATAGTTTTTTGTGGGTTTTTCAGGCTATGTGGCCGTGTTGCTGGTGAAACATCAGGAATAAACTCTTCCAGAACATGGCAACATAGCCCAAATCCCCACAACCCCCCCCCCATGCTTTTTAGAGTATTCGTTTTGTTGTTTAGGCTTCATAACTTTCAGTTTGACATCTACTGTATTCATCTGTTCATCATCCTTCTGTGTGACTTTAAATAATTACTAGTGTTGTCCAGAGACATTATGAAAACATGGCAGTGATACAGCTTTTTGGTGTTTTTCTTTGTTGCTTCCACTTTTGCATCCTTTTAAAAGTGTTTACTTAACTGCCCTTTACTTTTTAAGCAAGTATATTGGAACAAATACTGTATCTGTCTAACCTGTGTTTGTTACTCCTAACCTACTAGATAAAGATAAAGAATGATTTTATTCTTGGGATTCCAGATTCTTTCTTTCTTTGGAAGTTCCCTCACCTGTGACTAAGGGGGGATGCAGACTGCAAAAAACGCCATCTTCAATCCCAGGAAGGGGAGGGGCAGCCGGACGCTGGGCGCCCCTCCCCTTTCTGAGGACGTCCCATCAGAGCGACGGCCCGTCCGCATGGCAGGCGCTCTGATGACATCCTTCCGGCTCAGCGTCCAGACACTCTGAGCCAGAAGAGATGCCAAAGAGGCGTGCCACGCCTCTTGTGGTGCCCCTTTCATGGCTTGCGGAAGGAGCGCTATTTTATTATATTATATCTATTATATTTTAGTGCTCCTTTCGCAGGCAGCGAAAGGGAGGATCGGGGCCGAGGTGTCCGGCAGCCTTGGCCTCGATCCTCTGCTTCCGGGGGTGGCCCAGTCTGCCCATCTGCATCCCCCCTAAGTGAAAAATATCTAAAAATACAAGAAACCCAGAAGCAATCTATTCATAACTTGCTAGATACTACATCAGACTTCTTTCCCTCCTAAGGTAGTATCAAGTTTCTTCCTCCTACCCATTTGTACAGTCCAAAGTCAGGAACAATAATAGTCTCCCCTGCCACTTAACTAGCTTCTGTGTTAAGCTGGCTTTGGGTTTGCACCCAACCATTCTCTTGATATTATAAAATTCTACGAAGACAACTGGTCTGAGTTAAAAGAAAACCAGCAAAGGACATGGAATATCACCAAAAGAAGAGGTAGTCTGAAGGAAGCACAGAACTTGGATGGAGGAAAGAAGCAGCTGGTTAGAAAAGCCTGTTTGAAGGACTGACTGGGAAAAATTCAGAAACTTAACTCCAAACAGATAAGATGAATCACATAGAAAGCTATTTTATTCTTGAGCTGTATAAAAATAGACCTCACTAGATCAAACCAGAAACCTCCCTGGAAGCCAAGATGACTAAACTGAGACTTTCGTAATTCAGATACATCATGAGAAGAGAGGACTCTTTGGAAAAAACAATAATGCTGGGGAAGGTGGAGGGAAGTAGGAAGAGAGGAAGGCCACATGCCAGATGGATGGACTCTATTAAAGAGGTCATGGGTATTAAGGGGTTGCAGGTTTTAAGCAGAGTAGTGGAGGACAGAGGGTCTTGGAGATGTCTCATCCATAGGGTCATCATGAATTGAGATTGACTCGAGGGCAGTTAACAACAACAACAAATCCCATTAGATTATTGAGATACACTCTTTTATTACTTGCTTTTCAGAAATAGTATGAATTGACTCCCATAAATATCTGAGTGCTGCTTCAGTGATTACATTACCTGTATTAGGGAAGCTGTCTGAAATTACTTCTATTTGGTGGTTCCTCATGCAGCTATGCTTTTACACTGTCAAGCTCTGCAGAATAAATTGTGGCAACAATGCAAACTTCTTACTGAGTTGTGACCTCATTGTTCATTATTATTTGTTTTATATTTTATCTTTATTGTGCTGGGACCACTGATGACATGCACAGAAGTTCAAACCACACATTTCTAGCTTTCCCAAGTGACAGTGGAGGGAAATGTTGTTGGTTTTAATTCTCTTTAAATCATTCAGTCTTTCTGAGGAAGCCAAACTGGGGTTTTCATTGGGGAATATACATGGTGGGCAATATCTCTCCAATAGCAAATTAGCACAATTTATTACTGGATTAAAATAGCATTTGAACATCTGCCACAAGGGCATCAATAATTCTATTCTTGCTGCTTTGTCGCAGTAAGCATGATTTCCAAAAGCATCTTTAGTTGAGCAATCTTGGCATGGATTAGGATTCATGTCTATGAGGAGTTGTTTTAAAATAAGCAAGTCTCTCTGGATAGCCTTATTTTTCAGGGTCCCCCCCCCCCACACACACACTTAGAATCTTTGATTCGGAATGGATGAAAGAAGTAAAATGTTCCCATTCCTTCCTTCATCCACTCTCAAACAAATGAGTTTATTTAACTTCCATGAATGAACCTGGATTCTCAAAACAGCATGTAAAGGAAAAGAGGAGGGAAAGAGAGAGGATTAGGCATAGGTATCAATTTTGCCATTCTCTTTTTCAGTTTTTCTTTTTCATATAGCTTCATTGCTTAGATCTTTATGGACATTTTCTACAACAGAAGTCTGATTAATGCCAGATGTATAGTAGAGTTTTTGAAATTTCATTGCTGTATTCTTCACTGCATATCAATAAATACCCATGTTTTATTTTCCAAAGCCTACCTTCCATTGCTCTGAAAACACCCTTCAATTTTACAACTTGAATACATTTGTGCAGTTAATGGTTATAGCAAAGTCACAGTGGTAAATCAACAATTTTATCTTCATACCTACAGGGCCTGGATTTCTCTTCACCTGGTAGAACACATGCATACACAGTTCCTTTGAAATTAAATTTATTTGGAATTAATTAATATTTTAGTGATATTTTATTTTGTAGTAGCTTCATACCCACACCCACAGATGGAAAGCAAGGTTGATCTGTGTCAAACTGAAACTTTTCTTACAAAAGAAAAATAATTTCATAAAATCATCCAGAGATTTACTACATCAGAGACCCTGACCTGATTCCTTCCATACAGTCCTTGGAAGAGGGTCAGAACACAACAACATAAGAAGAATGACAAGTGCTATTAACTATATGTATTACCTTTGCATGTATGTGTGTGTATCTATCACTGTGTATGCAAATGAATCTTATAGCACCTTTGAGACTGAGAGAAAAAAGTTGTAGCATAAGCTTTCATAGCTTTAGTCTACTTCTTTAGATGCATGGAGTGAACTAGTGCCTAGGAACAGACTTTTATAAGCTGACTGTATGAATAGCTACAGAAATGCAAAGCTTGTGGGTAGAATGATGAGCTGATAGGTTCAATTTTAATGGTGGCTGTGGAGGGATAAAAGCAAGAGGAAACAAATGGGTGTTGAGGGAGGAAGGCAGGAGGAAAGATGTTGCCTAAGGCCAGGGTGAGTGGACAACCATATGAATGGTGGAGGGGTTTTTGGAATGTGATGTGATGCTGTCTGGGAACCAGAAAGGAAATGTGATAAACTGGCCAAGAGCACCCTCAGTTTTAGAGACAACAGGTGAATGAAAACATACCATTATGTTTTTATCTTGCATCTGGATAAGAGATGCATCTGCATTCCATGGGCATCTGGTTAGCAATTATGAGAACAGAATGCTGGAAGGGATAGGTCTGATTCCCCCACAGAGAGGGTAAATACCTTTAGAGTGGATTTTCATAGGGATTGTGTTAAGTTGTTCATACCCCACATGTGTGTGTGGGGAGCTGTTATGATAAGCATTTAGTTGCACATGAATACAAAGGTAAAAATACATCTGAAGCTAAAATTACCTATGCCTCAGTATTTTGCAAATTTATTTGAGTGTAAGCCCCACTTAACTCAGGCCTGAAACAGAGGGGCCTAAAAAGATGGCTTCTGTACAGCTTGGAGGCATGGTGTTTAGATGACACATGCCCCTAACCCACGTGGAAGCCATGCCAGGCTTGCTCCCGGGACACCTAAGGTGGCCCAAATCCAGCCCCAGAAGGGGCAGATCATTTCCACTCCTTGCCATGGTCCATTTGGGACCACAGCAGGGGCTGGCATTGGGACCACAGCATGTGGTTGCCGTGGCCCCTGGAAGCTCTAGGCAGGAGCAGCCTCTGGCTGCTCCTTCCTGCCCATCTGTTCTACCCCTCAGTGACATATCCCCCACATGTATGGGATTGTGCTTTCATTTCCTTAATTTAAAATGAACTAGATTTATATCTTTAAGATGTCACTGCATCAGATTGCCATTAAGTAGCCATTTGTTTAGGGGCATAAAGTGAGCATTTTGATTGTCTTCTTTAGCACTTTCTAGAGAATATAAACCTAAAATGATGTGCTGGGTGGGATTCAAAACTGTACAAAGACAGACTTATGGGGTGGGGAGGTAATTCAGCAGAGCTTTATTTATAAAAATGAGAGACCTAGGGCCTTTGCAGAGTGCCAGAAATAGTGCAAATTGAGCCCACTTTAACTGACCTGACTCATTGCTAGGGAATCATGGGAACTGTAGTTTATTGTGGCACCAGAGCTCTATGACAGAGAAGTCTCAATGTCTCTGAAAAAAAATACAGTTCTCATGATTCTCTAGCACTGAGCCAGGGCAGTTAAAGTGGACTCAATTTGCACTATTTCTGGCAGTCTGCAAAGGCCCTAAGTTTACCCTCTGTAAACCATATGTCTTAACCAGAAAATAATTGCAAAATATGAGGTTACTGTTTTGTGCAGAAAGATAACCTGTATGGGATTGTGTATAGGGATAGAAAGAATATTTGAAAATATTCAAAGAAATGGTAGACAAATGTCCTTTTGAGTGTTGAGAAACTGTGAGGAAAACCCCTGGACTGGTGATAATCTTCACCATTCGGGAGTTATTTTGCATTAAATTTGCATGTGGTTGTTTTGTACAAAAATCAATATTTTCTGTGCAGGAAACAGCCTTTTTCTGCATAGAAAATAATTTCAATGCAGAATTACTAATTCCTATGTACAAGATGCTGTTTTCTATGCAAATCAACCATGTGTGGATTTTACATAGAATAAATCTCAGTTACAACATTGTGCAGAAAACAGCCTTTTCTGTATGGAAAATTATATTTCAATGCACAAATATCAATCCCTATATAGAAAATGCTGCATTCTACACAGAAAATCCTGGTTCTATGCAAGTCAACCATGTGTGACTTTTATACAGAATAAATTTCTAATTGCAGCATTTTCTGCAGAGAAGACAGCGTAGTGACATCTACTCTTCAAAGAAGAATGAGCTCTCTGGGGTGTGGTAGTAGTTAGTGGATGCTATATCAGCAGGATGATAATATCCATTCCAGGTTTTGGATCTCTATAAAGGAGTTATCCATGGTACTGAATCAATTTTAGGATAGTGTTCAGCACCATGGAAAACTCCTTTCAAGCCTATATTAAAACCCAGACTGGATTCACTGTCCCACTGTCATGAGAGTTACCAGCCACCACTGCTGAAGCAGTGGAAGCAGCAGTGGAGACTGTGGGTGGAAATTCTGCTTCTTGTCCCCAGGACACCATCTTCTCATCTACTCCTCCATGTTAAAAAGAAAATTTTGAATTTTGGAGAAAACAAGATTGACAGAATTGTTCCATCCCTGTCATGTGGAGTAGATATGTGGCAAGTGTTTGCATTGGGTCACTGAAAAAGTGTAATATATGACAATTGCTTTTATTGTAATCACTCCTAGTCTGAGATTGGCTCCTTTTCCCACTTTCCAACCTACTTGTGAAACAAATTTCAAAAGTCAATTTTATTGCTCATTTTGGGGAATAGAGGGAGCAGAGGAATGTGGTTATGGAAGGGCACAAATGAATTCAGTCAATAGATGGAACCATGAAAGTTAAAGTGATAAAGTAAAGCGCTTTATTCCCCATCCTTTGAGAAACAATTGTGTCAACAAACAATGCTTGAACATTTAACCAATATCTTCTTAAGTAAAGAGGTTAGGGACTTGTTTTATTATTTTAAAATAAATTAAAAAAGGCCCTGTTATATCCAATTTCCCTTCTCCTTCCCTGTGCCTACATAGTGGCCTTCTTGAACATCAAAAGCAAGCAAAGCAAAGCAGCTTCATTTATTTACCGCTTAATACTGCACTATGCACTGTCTAAGTGGTTTACAGCTGTAAGCTCATTGCCCCAAACAGCTGGGTACTCATTTTAGCAACCTTGGAAGGATGCAGACCTGAATCAAGCCTGAGCCCTGGCTAGTATTGAACTCGTAACCTTGTGGGTTATGACTGAGTGGCTGCAGTACAGGCATTTAACAACTGCTCCACCAGGGCTCCTAAAGTTATCAAGTTATCTTGGGCCTCTAGTGAGAGAGGTCACCTTTAGAGGAACAATGTACTAAATTCTGTTTCGAGGCTGGGCAATTTGCATCTCTCCTAATGGTGCAGGTCTTGCAACACCCACAATCCATCCCCATTGACTGTACTGATTAGGATTGATGGGAGTTGCAGTCCTACAATTTCTGAAGGGTCACACATTGCCCATTCCTGTTCTGCTTAGCAGCTACCTTGCCTTGTATTAGCAGCAGCTAGCAAGTTGGTAAATGATGTGACTGCTGTACCAGTAGCGATTATGAAAACTAATCCTAACTTGGAGTAATTTTAATTTTAATCCAGTTGAAAAATTATTAATCAATTTTACCATTTATTTGTTTTTTATTATACTTGTCTCCTGATTTTCTTCCAAGGAGCTCTAAGTAGTATCCTAGGCTTCTCTCTCCTCAGTAATCTTATGAGGTTGGTCAGAGTGTGAGACAATGACTGGTGCAGAGATCCTCTCTGTTGGGGGCATTATAGAGAGGTTTGTTTAGCTACCTCTCTCCTGATTTTTAGAGATTCCATCATGACACAGTTTATTTAACCTGGTGTTTGGTTTCTTCCCATTTTATTGATTGTGATTTGATTGTGTAGATTTTGTTTTAGTGCCTCGGTGTTTTATGCTCTTGGATTGTGATTGTTTGATTTTTGTAATTTGGAATATGGCCTAGGTGCCAAACCTAAATACTACCACTTCTATAATTATTTATTGAATTTATACCATGCTCTTTAGAAATGCTCTCAAAGAGGTTTATAAATTGTTAATTAGACAGTTCCCTGCCCTCAGGCTTACAAACTAAAAAGACATGACACAAAAGGGGAAGGGAATGAATGGGGAAGGGGATCAAGTCCAGTGGTGGTTCTCTCCCTCTGAGGCCTGGCCCATGGCTGGTGGAATTACAGGAGGGCCCTTCTTCTGTCTCTGGGCCAGGCCTGGTGGAGCTGTGCATAAATACTAAGTATGGCTGCTCTGCTGAGGACTACAGAACCTCAGCTATAGCACTGTTTTACACAAGATCAACTCTGTCATTAGGCAGAGTGAAACACCTTGGCTATCCTCAGAAGACAACAAATGGTTAAGTTTGTAATATTCCTATCAGATCAATGAAAGTTGTGGGATTTGGCAGGGGTTGGACTGGATGGCCCTTGTCGTCTCTTCCAACTCTATGATTCTATTATTCTTGGTGTCAAAAGAACTTGTTTGCTTTGAGGAGTAGCAGGAGTCCAGGATTGCCAATACAATTCTAGATTGGATGAAAAGGAATATAGTGTTCATATCAAGAGGAGTAATAGTCAGTAGCGTCACTGGGGATGCAGGGGGTGCGGGCCACACCGGGTGACACCCCAGAAGGGGGGTGATGCTCAAGAAGGGGAGTGACATCAGGATGGCTCCCCACCCCCATGGGCACTGTTTCAGGGCCTTTTCAGTCTGCATGGAGGTTTTTTGGGCAGCCTAGATCCTGCACGGAGGCTTTTCAGGTAGCCTAGGCCCTGCATGGAGCCTTTTTGGGTGACCTAGGCCCTATGTGGAGGCTTTTCTGGTGGCCTAGGCTCTGTGTGGGGCCTTCTTGGGTGGCATACACCCTGTGCGGGGCCTTTTCATGGGGCCTACACCTCACACAAAGGCTTTTTGGGGCCACCCCCACCCTGAAAACACTGCCAGAAGTCTGGGGCCAGAAGCCCTGGCCTGCCAGAAATCTGGGGCTGGAAGCCCTGCCCCCTCAGAAGCCCTGCCCCCCACACTGGGTGTCTCCGGTGTGAGAACACTACTGGTAATAGTACCTCTTGGGGGCCTATTCACACTAGAAAATTATAGCACTGTTATATTACTTTAACTTTCATGGTTCCATCTATTGGAGTTCTGGAAGATGCTGGGCATGTTTAGCCTGGAAAGGAGAAACTGAATTATCTGAAGGATATCATGTAGATTTCTGCAGCTGTAGAAACTAGGACATAAACCAGTGGATTCAATTGCAAGAAAAGAGATTCCAGTTAATAATTAGGAATAACTTCCTGATAGTAAGAGCTGTTATGATAGTGGAATAGACTGCTTGGAGGGTGCTGGGCTCTCCTTCATGGGAGGTCTTTAAACAGAGGCTGGATGTCAATTTCTCAAGAGTTCTTTATTTATGTATTCCTGCATGGCAAAGAGTGGAGTAGATTAACTTTAGGATTTCTTCCATTGACAGCTCTTCCATTTGCTGCTTTGGGCTGTCCTAGATTTGCAAAACAGCTTTTGACACAATCACTGTGAATATTCCTGCCATTTCAGGTTGTGGTCACTTGAGCACATTTTACAATGTGGATGTGCTTTTTACAAGAGTCATTTTATGTCTGTGAAGTAAGAAGAGAAACAATGTAAGATTGTTGTTGACACTATATTTAACATTATTAAACTTTAAAATGTTTGCTGTAATTAAGTATAGTAGCTTTGGAAAGAAAATAAAGAACAGAGTTTAAAGAAACCGCTTCATATGTTAGCTCTGAGAATGATTCCTTGCAAAATGTAATGCATTTACTTTAACCTCCTGGCTTTAGCATATGTTTCTCTTGGCTCTGCAGTATGAAATGTGGCATATACAAATTGACATTAGCAAAAGTGTTCTGATGGTAACTTAAAATGTGCAGACAAATAAGTGAAATGTATTTGTTTTTGGGGGGGCAGGTCAGTAAAGTGTTCTGTTCAGTGTTATTTCTGATGTATTTACATTTGGGTATTTTTGTGGCACTGGGTATTTTGTGACTTGACCGTGCCAACTTTCTTCAGGAAATTTATTTGTCTGAATAAAAGCACAAGTAGTGCCAAAGCTAATATTCTCAGAAAGCAAATGGCTAGAACTGATTCATCTACAGCAATTTCGTTACACGCATTTCTTAAAATGAAATGTGGTACCTGTTCTCAGTAAGACTTTAGTTGCAGAATAATTGGATGCAGATGACTGTTTGTGTTTCTTGTTGAAGACTTTCTGGGAGCAAATCACATCATCAGGGTCCTTACTGCAACTTAGCTTTGTTTCAATAGCGGTGTAGAGCAAAGTTGGAAGGTTTATTTCTATCACAAGAGGGTAAAATGGCTAAGGTCGTTAACCCCTCTGCTGCACCCCTTTGTTCTGTACTGTTCAGGTTCCCCAGAGACTTTTATCTACTTTGAGCTGTACTTGTGTCTCCCCACATTTGTTTTCAGGTGGGTTTTCCTGCAAGGATAATGTGACAACTTGTTCTCTTTGACTCTATCCTTGGGCTCAGCTGGGAGACACCTTGGCAGTGCATTACTAATGGTGATGCTACCTAGCACATGATCCTGTACATTCCCTTATGCCAGGGGTAGGCAACCTTTTTGAGCCGGGGGCCGGGTTGCTGTCCCTCAGACAATTGGGGGGCTGAAGCACCAAAAATAAATAAATAAATAAATATTTTTTTAAAAAATAAAAACTATGCATGCACACTCTCTCAGCCCCAGAAAAGCCATGGCAAACCCCCTGTGGAGATTTTGCCAAGAAAACCCCAAGAACAAGTAATAACAACAATAATCAATATCATCATGGCGGGGGGCGGCGGCCCCGGGCCTTAGGTTGCCTACCCCTGCCTTATGCTTTGGCCCTGCTATCCTTCAGCATTTTTTCCTTTCTACTATTGCATCTTCTTCTCTTTCCTACCTTTTCCCTTACATACTTTACCTGCCAATTTGATCTTTCATCCTAGTTTCTCTCTGTGCTTGACCTTAACGCTAGCTGCTTCATCGGCCCATGGCTGAGCTCCTCCCCCCCCCCCCCCCGCCCTCACCTCTCAGTCTCCATTCATCCTGTTGATTTCCATGGTTGTATCTTGTTGGCTCCCACACTTTGTGCTCCAAAAGGATATTGTATCACCTTTGAGATTAACTAAGAGAAAGAAGGTTGTAGCACAAACTTTCATAGACTGTACCATAAACTTTCTAGACTATTTCATCAGATGTGCGGAGTGAAGTGCCTATGTGCAGACATTTATACCAATGAGTGAGCAGATGTGTGTGTAATACTAATACTAATATTTATTTCCTACCCACCTCTCCCCATGGATCAAGGCGGTGAACAACAACAATGAACAGGTGAACAACATCAATTAAAACACAAATTAAAAAGAAAAATCTAATAGAAATGTAAAACTTGTGGGTATGGTGATGGGGGCAACTTTGGTTTTGATGATGATGGTTATTGAGGGACAAAGTTGGCAGGAGATATATTTCCTGAGGTCAAGCTGAGAAGATACTTTATTTAATTATTTAGAATTTTTATAGTCTGCTGTTCAGCCACAAAGGCTCTCAGAGCAGTTTACAGATTATTAATACCGCCCTCAAGTTTACAATCTAAAAAAATATAAATAAAAAGATATCCATATGAATGATGGAGAGAGTTCTTAAAATGTTGTATGATGCTGGTTGGGAACTAGAAAGGAGTTGCGATAAAAATGGACAAGAGAACCCTTATGATGCTGGGGTGTTAATTGGTATTATAATATGTGTGGTGTGTCAGGAAACCATTGTCTGTTCATCCCACTATTGGTCGACTCTAGTTTATGGATATGTCCCAATTCTACTGTTTCTCTTTCCAGTCTCCTTTTGAAAGTTTGTTGTTGTTGTTCAAAGAGTGCTGTTTTGAGGTCTAAAATGGAAAGTCCAGGAAGACTGAAGTGTTGTGCAACTGGTTTTTGTATGTTCCCATTTCTAATGTCTGGCATATATCCATTTATCCTCTGGCACAGAAACTGGCCTGTTTGTCCAATGCAAAGGTCTGAGGGACATTGTTGATAGATGATAGCATATATTACATTAGAGGATGAGCAAATGAAAGTATCTCTAATATTGTAAGTGATGTGATTAGGTTCTGTGATGACATTTCCTGACTAGCTGTATGCGTAGAGTTGACATCTAGGTTGTGGCAAAGCCTTGTACCTGTCTGCCCACCTATGTTTTATGTTCTTCTGTAGGTAAGTAAGATTGGGAGGCTGTCTGTAGTTAAGTAAAGGCCTGCAACCAAGAGCCCGAGAAAGAGTGAGAGAGAGCAACATTATTGTCTAGAATAGGTTGTAGTTCATTGATGATATGTCTGAGCGGTCTCAATTGGGAGCTTCTATGTGACCACTAGTCACTAGTTCTGCCATTTTCTGTCTTTGGTCTGTTCTGTAATAGATTAGTCCTGAATATAAGTCTTGCCTTGTTGATTTGGATTTGTTTGTTTTTAACTTCATATGCTGTGGCTTAAGGAATGCTTGTTGTAATTCCATGAGTTTGGTACCCCTGTCTTATGGGTGTGTGCAGATGCAGTTGTATTGAAGGACTTCGCTGTAAACTATGGATTTGCTAGTGTATTTAGGGTGGAAATTAGAGGCATGCAACTATATGTTAGTGAGTTTATGATATAGCATGGTGCTTAGATAGGAATAGCAATAGCAAATATATTTCTATACCGCTTATGAGTGCACTTAAGCACTTCCTAAGCAGTTTACAAGTGTAAGCTAATTGCCCTCAGCAAGCTGGGTACTCATTTTAGTGACCTTGGAAGGATGCCAGGCTGAGTCAACCCTGGAGTCCCTGGCTGAATCGAACTCACAAACTTATGACTGTGAGTTAGTGGCATCTAACCACTATGCAACCAGGGCTCCAGATGTCCATTGTGTAGCTGTATGATGGTGTTCAGAAAGTGAACGTGTTCTGTAAATAGTTCTAGCTAAGATTGAAAGTTGTTGAAGTTCTGGTGAATGTCACGAATGATCCCTCTCCCGGAATCTGAATGATAAAGATATCATCAATGTACCTCAAGAGAAGTTTCTGGGTGCAGAAGGTAAGAAACCAGTGTTCCAGGTCAACCATGAAAATATTGGCATGTTGTGGTATCATCTGTGCTCAATCATGAATATAAATGTTTGTCTATAAGCACTTCACTCCACACATCTGAAGAAGACTTGCTCTGCAAAAGCTTATACCACAATCTTCTTTCTCTCGTTTAGTCTCAAAGGTACTGCAAGATCCCTTTGCATACTGATGCAGACTAACACATCTAAGCCTTTGACGTCTACCACATTCTTTTGAAAATAAAATGTTCTTAATCTGATGATTGAACAAAATATTTTATGTAACTATAGCTATCAAGTCGAGGAGCTGATCTGGCTGATGATCTGCTGGGGCCCTCTAATGGTTAACGCTGGAATATCTACTTTGGACCAAATAAATTTATCCTTTTAGTATTGTGCCTCTATAACATCTGGGAAAGTTCAAAGAGAAAATGGAATCCATTTAATAATACATGCTTAACAACACTTCACTTCTACCCTTTTTACTTGAACTCCTGGCCTGTTTCTTTCTTCTAGAAACTGAACTGTTTGGTAAATGAAATGTCAGCATGAAGAAACCAAAGACCAAATTGCAATCTTTAAGCAAAATATCTCTGAAAGATCTAGATTGTGATTTGAATGCAAAGCTTCTGTATTTTAAACACAGGTTTTCTGGTTTGTTTGTAGGTTGATATAGCTCACCTTTTGAATTTAACCAAAAAAGTTAGTGTGGCTTATTTTTAAAAAAAAAATAAATATCAAAGGTAAAAATCACAAAACAGTACAATCAGCAAGGGTAAAATAAATTTTAAAAAGCCAATAGCAGCATGAAAATAGTGGGTGAAAATAATTATGTTAATGAGTAAAAGTGAGACACCAAGGAAACCTTTCTAGTGAGAGTGTTAGATAATCAGCATGCCAGCACAGAGAAGGTCCTTGACTAAAGGCAACTTGATTCAGCCCTGAACATAGAGGTACCCAGAGAAGGAGTTCTTCTGGCCAAGCAGACTGATGATATGTAGAAACACATGTTCCTTCACCTGGGAGTAATGCTTCCCTGGTGCTTTACTGACATGATACTTTTGATAAAATATTGAAAAAATAATATTTTTAATTGAAAAAAAATATTTGAGAAACATTATATCTTTGAGAGTGACAGCCAGCATGGCGTAGTGGTTTAAGTGTTGGACTATGACTCTGGAGACCAGGGTTCGAATCCCTGCTCAGTCATGAAACCCACTGGGTGACCTTGGGCACAAGCATAGCCTCGGGAAGGCAATGGCAAACCTCCTCTGAACATATCTTGCTAAGAAAATCCTGTAGGGTACACCATAAGCTGGAAAAACAAATTGAAGACACACAATAACAATAACAACAATAACAAACAACATAACTTTGAGAATTCAGGAAGTGAGCAAAGATCTTTTTCCAGGATAGCTAAAGGTAAAGATAAAGGTAGTCCCTTGACACTAATGTCTAGTAGTAACCGACTGTAGGGAGTGGTAGTTATTTCTGTTACTAAGCCAAAGAGACAGTGTTGTCCGACAACTACTCTGGTGGTCATGTGGCCAGCATGATTGCACAGATCGCTGTTTACCTTCCCACCAAAGTGGTACCTATTTATCTACTTGCATTTGCATGCTTTTGAATTGCTAGGTTGGCAGAAGCTGGGACTAGTGACAGAAACTCACCCCATCACTCAGGCCTCGAACTGCCAACTTTCTAGCCTTCTGATCATGAGAACTGGCATCTTAACCACTAAGCCACCGCATCCCAGGGTAGCTAGATACTGACAAAGCCCTCAAAGGGATAGTTGCAAAAACTTCTTTGGGCCGTTGCAGACCGGCCCAAAGGGCCGGCCTGGGGGTAGAGTTGGGGCAGGGCAGCCACCCGCCGGACGCCCCAACTCCACCCCATATCTGCACGGCCGTATGCACGGTGCACAGCATCAGGATGCCCTTCTGGCACAGCATGCAGACACGCTGCACCAAAAGGGCACAGAAGAGCCGTGGTACCGGCTCTTAGGGTGGCCTTTTGCTGCCTCTAAAAAGAGTACCACGGGCCCAATACGCTGCTCCCTGGGGTGGCTCTCTGTCGCCCCAAACAGGCCGTATGCATCGGCCCTTTCTCTCTTGACTTTAACCCTTATTTTTCAATGTTTTTTTCAATGTTTAGATTTCAATGGTTCATGCTTTTTTTTGTAGCTGAATCTGTTTTGCAAAATCGCCTATCAGGGTAAAATGATCATATAAAGTCATTTCAGCATTTATCTCTGTATGGACAGAAATACATACAGTTAATATGTACACATACACACAGTATTCGTCATGAACTGCTCTTGCATAATTCTGTTCTTATTTGCAACATCACTTCAGTTGCGGTATAGCATCCCTTACCTTTACAATTGACACTTGAATCCATTCCAGTACTACTAGGTATGAATAAACAAGCTGATTGGAGTTTGGTTCTACAGCTATGCTGAAGAGGCATGCCACCGATACAAAAGGGGCTTGTCTTGTCAGCTGTGGAAGCTATTAGAGTGAAAACCTTAAAACATAATTTCTGGTTGTATGCACAATTCTTTTATGTACACAGAAATGACTTCTTTGGATCACATCAAATACAGTCAGCCCTAAAATGTAGTGGAATACTAGTTACTGTGACAACTGTAATGGTACAGGTCCCATAAATTAGTTTCAAAAATCCCATCTTCACAATTACTGGCCCTGATGGAGAGAAAAAATTAAGTGGTCAAAAGGATTGTGATACCCTCTTAATTCAATATTGTTTATATTAATAATGTTATTTAGCAATATGTCTTGAAATTCCTTAAACAGGGTGGTGGATTTTTGAAGAGGTAAACAATACTCCCAAGCTTTGTACTTGTATAAATACCTATTTGGCTTTGACACTTTGGAAGAGACTGCTCCTTTTAAAAACAAGAAAAATAAACAAGCAGCTGAGGACTTCCAAAGGACTTTTGAACAACATGTAGGAGTCTGAACCTCATGTTGTTTAATTGATAAAATAAATCAGCTTTATGGATGTTTTCCCAGGCTTCAACAATATAGTACCATTCTGATCTTTTTTGCGCGGGGGGGGGGGGTAGTTTCTCTGTGCAGCAGCATGTACATATCTTGCTGATTGATCTTTCCCATTATGTGGCAGTTCTTCTCTTTTCTTCCTGCACAACAGCTCCCTCTGTTTGATAATGGTAGTTTAGTTATGACCTTTAAGTAAATGAATTCTTTACCCACTGAATTATTCTGCACTACGTTTTCTGTGTCTTAATTAGATTTTATCAGATTTATTTGTTTTGTAATAGCTGGCTAACTTCAGAATTTGGATTCTAAAGAACTTGGCTGCTTCTTCAACCTAAAATAATAACTTTTTAAAAAGGTAGCTTCTGTTCAGATGGAACTCTTGGAAAACTCTTGTAGGCTCACATAATATCTATTTGGTGTCATTTTAATACCAAGCAAATATCACCACCATCCTGCCTCTTAATCTACCTTAGCTTTAAGCTGGTTTTTTTGGTGGGTTTTTTTTTTTTTTTTTACTACCAGTGAATTATTTTATGTTACTTTTATATTTTTATTATTTCCATTTTAAACATAGCATCATTTCTTGCTGTGAGATACTTTAAGAACTCTGTGGGGAACTCTGTAAATACTGTTAGTAAAATTAAAAATAAGAAAACTTCAGACAATTTAATTCCATGACTAACTGCAGGGTGGGTTTTTTGGGTTGTGGCAAAGCAGAGCACTGAGTGTATTTTAGGTTCCAAAGATCTGTGCAGTTTGTGTAGGCTTTAGGAAGGCACATGAACACCAGCCAATGGGAAAGGAGCTTCTGTAGAATGTAAGAAGTTCATAATATGAATTGGAGCATCTTTCCGAACTATTCTTACACCTAGGCAATCATGGAAGATTCCCAGTCCTTTCTTATTTAGTTCAACTATTCGTGAGGGGGGCGGGGGGAAGAAGAAGGAAAAGGACACGTATCTAGGTATAAGAAATAGTTGTTAAGTTAAATAGGGAGGGCACATATGTAGAGAATTAATCATAATTATGAGGTCATTTATATAGATATAACATTTTTAGGTATATATACTGAATTAAGTATAGATATTTAGAAAGATATATAAGAAAATAGTCAAGAGAGTTTAGAATATGAATATATCTGGTGAATCAAAAGTCAGTTTTTTTCTTTACAAAGAATGAATCATAATCTAGATACCTAGAAGTCTATTTTATTTTAGTGTTATATGTATTAGATTTGTATTGGTAGGTTTGTTTAGAGTCACTGTTGTATATTAAATGTGTGTATGTTTTATTAGCTTTGTCTTTGTACTTATGTCTTTTTTAAAAACAATTTAATAAAATAAAGATTAAACAAACAAAAAGAAAATTTCCAGTCCTGGTTTCTCCTTGTTAAATTTGAGAATGTGGAGAAGACTGGCTGACTGCAGCCTCTTGGGTTGCTCAACTGTTGGATTTGATTTGATACCCTAAAAATATGAGCTGCTACAGTATTTCTTTTATAATACAATTCAATACATTTATAAAGTACAGGTTTGAGTACTCAAAAGCTTTGGCTGAATTAAGCAGATGCCATGATGACCAATTCCTTTCTGGATTATATCTATGTTTCCTTATTTCAGCACATTTGTTGTGCCCTTAATCTTTGCATGTTTTCTTCCATCCCTTTTCTCCCTTCTATGTCACAGATAATTGAGAAAAACATTCCTTAATAGTATTTTATAAAGATCATATTTTGTTTTGCTTATTTTCCAGGACCCCTTGGAGCCAACAAAGGCAGCATTTGTGGTCAGCTCGCTGGTGCCAAATGGTGTAGCAGAACATGGTGGTGAACTTTTCCCTGGTGACCGTCTGGTCTTTGTAAATGATGTATGTTTGCACAACATGACTCTAGGAGAAGCTGTAGAAGTGTTGAAGTCTGTACCACCAGGGAATGTTAGCCTTGGAATCTGCAAACCTTTGGTGGTAAGGCCTTTTTCTTTTGTTCTTTAGCATATATTTTTCCAGCTCAGCAATGCTAGTGCTTGATTTGACTCAGGTTTGCTGGGAGCCCGTTTGTGGGTTGGTAGAGATTGGTGGAGGGGAGGAATTTGTCCAATGCGGGAGAACATTTCCTCTCCTCAGCTTCTTCAGGAACCAAGGGCAGACATCAAAAGTGGATCAAACTCTACAGCCATATGGCAGTTTCAAGAACAGAGCCCTCTTCCTGTGCCCATGTAAACTATAATGGAAGTGGTGGCATAGACATTAAATAAATCAATGAATAATTTAAAAATGCAAAGTAAAATGACAGCAGAAGAATTTTCAGTATATCTTCATATACTGTATTCAACAATTTTTGACACTGCAATTTTTGTGAGAGTCATAGCCTGACCCCATGTAATTTTAGTCAGTTGTCAAGTAACAGATGGTGGACTCAATCCAGAATCCCCTTAGCTTAGCATAAATACCCACAGGCAGAGATATACGGTAAGACATGAGTGCTACACAACATCCATGCAGAATAGCAACATTGCACAACACATATCAATAACTGGGTGCCATTGTACAATGGCTATGCACAATATAAGATGCATAATAGCAATGCAATATATAGAATACACACACACACAATGCAGACTATAGGATGGACAGCTGCAACTTGCAATGTACAACTTGCAAATACAAGGCAGAAGTGAACATCATGTCTGCATTATGTCTGCTGTGTGGTGGTGACTTTTTAGCCCTGCATACTTGGCATGACTGACACATATGTTTGTAACAGAATTCTGATCAAAATATTGAAGATGCTAAACAGTACTGCATTGCAAAAAGAGACACAGATAACATATCTGCAAACTTGGAGGTGGGTGGATGGGTGAGACCAAGATGATATCCAGAGAGTCATACAGAAAAGCACTTTTGAGAACACAGCAGCAAGTTCTGGAGAATCTAAAATGCCAGCTTTTGCATCTTAACAACAAAGCATCTCCCAAATCATGTCTACATAAATTCCCTGTCTATTCTGATGTAAACAGAAGAAACAACATAGTACAAAACTCCACTTATGTGTGTCTAGAAGAAATAGATCGAGAAGAACTAGATTATTCAGAAAAATGTATGGGCAGCACTACATGTTCAGAGAGCATCCACAATCCCTCATTGTATGTAATGATAATTATAATGGTTACAATTCACAAGCCACACAAAAAACATTCCTTATCACTTTTATTTCTTACACCAACATTCAGCATTGCATAGTGAGATGCCATCAGCTACAGTTGCTTCTTTAGCGCTGTTATGATGTTCTCTGGACACAGCTAAACACTGCTACCTTGTTATGGCTCTTTGAACACCGAAGCCAACATTGAAGGTCCTCTGGATCCCTCTTCCACTCCTGCTGAGCTGGATGGGACCTCTTGAGACCATCTTTTTAAAATAGCTGCCACCACCTGGTGAATTTCCTTATCCTCCCCCTTAACAATACACCAGGACTTTGCTAAGTGATTCCACAAATACTTTCTCTTTCCAACTTAGGAAAGAACTAGCCAAATCAAGGTATGTGAAAAAGGAGTGTGAGAAAGGCATCATACTTAAAAGAAAAGCTTTATTCTAACTAAGGATTTCTAGAGCAAAGGATATCACTACATGTAGGACCACTTGTCCTACAGCACAACAGAAATGTAAGTTACAGAATACAGTCATTTCAGCCAAGCCAGTAAAATAAACCCAAAAATCTAATGCCACTAATTAGTATAGGCTCCTAACCTTACTTTATAGCTCAGATGGGATTTGTAGTCTTTGATGTTTCTGGACATCTGGGAGGCTGGCCTCCACTGTCCAGTTCTACCAGCTCCTTATGGTCTGTCCCCATCAGACAGCCCCAAAAGGTAGACAAAGGCAGACTCAGACAAAAGCCTCATGTTGCATCCAGCCTTTTAAAATCTCTCTCTCTCTCTCAGAACCATCTCAAAGGTTCGTGCTTCTCTCCCAACTCCACCATCTCATTGGTCAGTCACCATCTCATCAGCTGAGATGTAAACTCTTATTAGAATGCACCTCTCCCCAATATTAACCCTTTGTTGTTTGGGGAGAAGTCCTCTGATAAATGGGGAGATTCCATTTATCACAAGCTCTCAGGGCAACTGGGTCAATACTGGATGAGAGGGTGTTTTTTAATATAAAACCTTTGTCAGGATTGGCTAAGGATGGGCTTAGGGGCTGCCTGTATCATAAAGGAGTAATTTGGATCTCACACAGCTGTTGGAGATCCTGATACACCCCTTTGCATCCTTGGCTTCCCTAGTTTCTCTTCTGCTTTTAGGTGCTGAACTGGACTTACTGGGCATCCTCAGTAGTCATCCAGCCAGGAATAGAGGAAAGCTTTGGAGATTCAGGCAAATATTTCCCCTTCATTGCTGTTCAATACTGTAATACTATTTGGGATCAAATATGATTCTAAATCCTGCGCACATGCAAACCTGTGGTCTTTCTTCACAAAGTATTTTCCTTGTTGCATGCATTCTGGTCTCTTTTCTGGAGTTATTTGTTCTGAATGTATATAGTACAAATTATTTTTTCTATATAGGAAATTTCATGTATTCCTACTCTTCTCTTGTGATAGATAACAGTTTGAGCTAATGTGCACAGCCACCTAGAGGATCCTAGAGGCCCCGTCTTATTTATTTGTTCATTTATTTTATTGCATTTCAGTACAGCACACTTTCAATAGCATAGATTTATGTAACATGATTTCTAGTAAATTTCTAGGTCTGTGGTTTTGAATGTGTTCTTCAACTGTATGGCTGCTTACAAAATATTTAAACAGTCAGAATATGATTGGCTCTAGCATTTAACCTTCTACAATTTCTATTATATTACTTGATGGGTGAGTGGAAACCTAGTCCAATATACAACGGTGTATTTTAGAATCCAGTGCCAGTGGAATTTGGGCTTTCTTTCGTGTGAAGCTGCAACCTGGTGATGCCAAAAACATCTGTTCCAGAGAGCTTTCCTGCCTACTGGAGTAGGGTTTTAGGGCACAGACAGGTTGTTTAGGGTGCAAAATGGAGGAGGCTCACAGCTTCTGAAGCCATGGGATTCACCATTACATTCTGGCTCTATTCATTTTTATATGCCAGAATGTCAATGCTTATTACTTTTAAACATAATATTTGGGGGGGGGGGGTCTCTCAGTGTTTTTCTTCTGTCCATGGCAAAGACCTATACCAGAGTGGATAAAGTGTGGTCCTTGGGATCCCTATGTGCAGGCCCCAAATCTCTCAGTATCTCCACATTTTGTACAATTTGTTTTGGGGAGCAATTTTAGGCAATTTCCCTCCTGAAAACCAGCCGGAAGCTGTCAAAACTGCCATAAATGCAGCAGTTTACTTCCCCTAACCTCCAGAGCCCTCCCTGCATCCCCCAAAACCATAAATAAAAAAAATGGCTGAAAGCAAGCCAGAATGACAGTTGAATGTGACGTTGATAATGCTGAATGTACCAGTGTTGCCACTGCATGAGTGCAGTGGGTGGAGAATGGCTCCATCTCCTGCCCCTCTGATCTATGGTTTAGCAACAATGCAGACTGAGGCTTTTCTCAACCAATTTCTGGCCCCAAAATGTTTAAAGCCTTTAGTTGAAAAGTTACAGCTACACTCATCCCTCCCCATTCACGGAGGATCTGTTCTGGACCCCTCTCCCCGCAAACTTTAAAAACTGTAAATATCCAAGCCCCATAGAGTATAATGGTGGCGCGCTCCTGCACATGGTGAAGGCATGCCCCCCATTTTGTCCTTCCCTGTTTGCTATCCACAAAGGAGTGAGACTGCAGACTCTGAGACTGCGGATTCCAAGTCTGTGAATGGGGAGGGACGAATGTATATTGAAATATTTTGCTTATGCCAGTGGAAAATATGGATGGTGATTAGCTTGAAAACTTCCCTGTTCTTTTCACTAACTTCATTTATATAGAAACTTGCCAAAAGAAATAAGCTAAAGCAGAAGATATAAATGTAACATAAGGGCTTAAGTATAATTTTTATCTTGCCCATATGTTTGGCTTACTGTTTTGTTGTTGTTGTTGTTGTTGTTTTGCAGTTCTCTTTACATTTCACTATATTTTCTGTATTCTGGACTTTTTTTGTTTTGTTAGGATTTGACTCATATTCTTCTGGTTCACTTTCTTCATTCCCCTTCTGTCCCCCCCCCCCCCCCCCCCAGCTTTTCCCTCCACAAACTACGGTAGTTGCCTCTTTTTCTGTCTTCCTGAAGTTGGGCTTGAGTATTTTCTTGATTTATTGTTGTTTTTTGCTTTTAAGGGAGAAAATAAACAGCTTGAAACTGCATCTATTGTGGATACCAGGAGTGTTACCAGAAATTCCTTATCTCAAAAACCAATCAATGATATTGAGTCATCAATACTTCTTGAAGCTCCTAAGGTTTCTATTGATCTTTTTTGACATTGAATCTAAAATGGTGGTGCACAGAGATTTGGGAGGAGAGAAGTGAAGTTACTGAGAGTTTGTTATTATGTTCTTTTTGTCAACCAAAGAATGCTCAAAATAGGCCTTAGGATACATCCTGCAGTTTCCAACTAGCACACAGTTCACAATTATCTGATTTCCACACTAAGGAAGTGGCAAATGAGATTATATAAAATGCAATCCTTTGGATGGTTACTTGGATGTATGTCCCATTGAACACAGTAGGATTTGGGGCAGGGGTAGGCAACCTTTTTGAGGCGGAGGCCGGGTTGCTGTCCCTCAGACAATTGGGGGGCCAAAGCACCAAAAATAAATAAATAAATAAATAAATAAATAAATATTTTTTTTAAAAAAATTAAAAAAATATGCATGCACACTCTCTCAGCCCCAGAAAACCTATGGCAAAACCCCTGTGGAGATTTTGCAAAGAAAACCCCAAGAACAAGTAATAACAACAATATTCAATATCATCATGGCAGGGGACGGCGGTGGCGACGGCGGCAGAACCTGCCTGGGGCCGGTCCAAAGGCCTCGGGGGGCCACATCTGGGCCCCGGGCCTTATGTTGTCTACCCCTGATTTAGGGCCTGAACAGACTGCCAGAAATAATCCAGTTTGAGACCACTTTAACTGCCTTGGCTCAATGCTAGGGAATCATGGGAATTGTGGGGTTTTTCTGAGACATTTAGCCTTCTCTGTCAGAGAGCTCTGGTGCCACAATAAACTACAGTTCCCATGATTCTCTATCACCAAGCCAGGGCAGTTAAAGTGGCCTCAAGATGGATTATTTCTAGATGTTAGCCTGAGTTTGCTTTTTATATTCTTGTCAGCAGAAGTCTTGAGTATCCATGTGCATCTGTCTGTCTGTATGAATGAGAGAGAGAATATCATTTGAATAATCCACAATGTTTTGAGGACACAAATTGGAGAAAGCAGAAGTCTTTCACGCCTTTTTTTTTTAAACCCAGTAACTAAGAAGTTGTTCAATATTTTAAGCAGGACTTCAGAGATACATCGTTCTCTAAAGAAGAACTTGTTGATGAACCAATCTTGCATTTGGGGAGGCAATTTCAACTTGCTCAGAATGAAACAGATCTCAATAAAGAATCGTGGGAAATGCATGAATTTTTGAAACCAGCAGTAGATCATGTGGGTGAAGAGCGGGAGATGCTAGTGGATGATGATGAGTACAATGTGGATGAGGATTACTATAGATACATGCCATTGGATATGAAGGAAATTGCACCATCAGTTGAAATAGACTTTGAAACTGCAAGGCAATGGGCAGAAGAAATGGAACCAGTTAAAACAGCAAAACCAAGCTCTGCAGTGGGCCTTAGTGCTGAAAAGGTATATAGCTTTATATTAAATACAAATGATAAAGTAATTTTACTGTTGATGGGTCATCACACAATAGATATTTTTATTTTATTAATTCTGGGATGAGCCCTAATATTGAAACAATCTGAGAGACTATTCAGACAAAGAGAAACTAACATATTGTTCAAAGCATTAGTCAAATCATAATAATAATTGGATTTGGAGAGGTGGTCTCCCTTAATAGGTTATTGAAATAGGTTTAAAGTTATGCTTCAGTCTTTTTCTAGCAGTGCAGGGTTAAGTCAGTGCTCAGTTTTAAAATGCTGTTATTTTTCCTTTTTTGCTGAAGACTGAAGAAGAAATTAGTATCAGTTCAATGATCCTTGGTGATTCAGTGGAGTACAGCCAGCAAAATGCTATACTGGAAGGTAAGTGAGTGAGTCATCAGCAAAAAACAAAACAAAACCACCCCCAAATCATCTCCGTTTGGATTTTTTCCTTTGTTACATTGAACTAATGCAAGATGTTTAACTGTGGATACTAGAAGACTGTTTTCAGCTGTCCTGAAATAACTGTCATGTTCTTGTTTTTTGCAACCTTCGTTATCTCTTCTTTCTTTTTCCTTTCCTTTTCTTCTTCTTTCTTTTTACACTGCTCTAACCTTTTTTTAAAAAATAAGATTTTCCCTAATAATATGTTTTATTGTTGTCATTTCCCCCAGTTTTGGTGGTAAGATTTCAATAGGTTAGGGGGAAAGTTACCATTTTATAATAGAAGATAACTTGGTGGACAATTAGTAGGTGACCCTTCAGGTTCAGATTGATACTTGCATAGTTGTCTGTACTCACTTGTTTTATTTTGCATATACTATTCAATTTTTTTCCCCAAATATTTGGAATTTGTTGGAGGTATTTGTTTAATGCAAGAGGAAGTGGAATCTGTGGATATACGGGAATATTGGGGACAGGGTATGGGAAAGACAAGTTTATAGCCAAATAACTTCACCAAGGTATAATCTTCCTCTCAACATATAATATTAGACTTTTACTCTTTCTATTGTTTGTTGAATACTGAGTACAAATTTTCAAACTTTGATAAAGTGTTATAGTACAAAGACAGATTGAGAGAGATGTACTTGTGTTTTAAGATGTTAGATTGTAAGCTGATTAATAGGTAATAAGCATAACCAAAATTGTCATACATCTTCTACCCAATAACTTTTTAACTGAAAGGTGTTGTTATTGGATTTAACTGCAGGAATAATAAATCAAGAATAATACTGCACCCCAAAGAGTGCTTTTTTATGTATCTCAGGGCAAAAAAAAAAAAAAGACATTAAACTTGGTGACACCATCAGTTCTATGCCAAATTTGCTTTACTTTACCTGTAACACGTGCATTTTATGGAGTCCTATGTTTTGCCTTTTCTGTTCTACATTGCTGGTTGTTGGCTAGCTGATTTGGTCAGAGAAATAATGTTGACATGAATAACTATGAATGATATAAGTCCCCAAAACATTATAAGATGGAGGTAGGACAGCAGGGGACATTATTTCTGAAAAGAATGAACGTAATGAGTTGGAGAAACTACCTATAACTGGACAGTGGTTATGATGATGTACTGGGGCCCATAGTCATTTGTATTAAAAAATAATATTTCAAGCCTAGAAAGAAAGAAGATATCACAAAGGCATAACTGTTATGTGTTCAGAGGCTGTTGTCTAACATGAGTCTCTTTCTTCCAAATATGTCTAAAATAAGTGTTGTTATTGGTTTTTTCCTTGAACGTACACTCTGTATTCTTTGCTTTCTGTATTCTTTGCTTGACTTGCATTTCCCCTTTTTAGACAGTTATTTACATCAAAGTCTCTGCACAGTGGAACAGTAACTCATTTTTTATTATAAGGTGCCAAGATACAAAATGACCATGAAGATTTTTTATGCATTGGTGATGATACTGAAATAAATAAATTGAAGGCTGAAGACTGTGAGATCTCAAGCACCCAAGATTCTGCCCTCCTTAGAGTAGGGCTGTCGAGGTAAAATTCAGCTTTTAAAAAATAATATTGCTCTTTTTTCTTCAACTGAACTGAGTTGTCAGGCTGCATTATTTTCTCAAATATATTTAGAAAAAACATAACTTGTTACTATTTGTTGAGGCCTCACGCTGGGCGTTTTCACACAGGCTTTTGGAGGACGCTAGCCGGCCTCCGTCCGGCCTCCGTCCGGCCCCACTCTGGCAAAATGTCAAATGTTTCATACGACGTCGCAGCAAGCCCCGCCCCTTCCGGTGCCATCCCCGGCGCTAGCCGGCGTCAGTCCGGGGCTTGCTGCGCATGTTCACATGACGTTGCAGCAAGCCCCGCCCCCTTTAGCTCTAACTCCGGCATCAGCGCCGGAGTTGTAATTCCTTTTTTTAGAAGGAATTAGGTCGCTGCCGCCGGAGCCATTCCGGAGTGAGCGGAAGGCTCCGTTCCGGAATGGCTCCAGGCGGATTTGGATGTTTGTGTATGAAAACGTCTGCTGTCAACAGCATAAATATCATACTCACTGAGAAAGATAATCTGTTAAGTATCTTTTGGACGTGAAGATAAACAGAAAGACCTATTCAATTATTCAAAGGAAATGTTGATGCTGCTGCTGCTGTGTTGTTGTTGTTGTCATTGTGTGCCTTCTTGTCATTTCCTATTTATGATGACTCTATCATGGGGTTTGCTTGAAAGATATATTCAGGGGAGGTTGCATTTGCTTTTCTCTGAAATTGAGAAAGTGTGACTTGCCCAAGTTCACCCAGTGGGTTTCATAGTCATAGTTCAATGTTCAAACTATGGGCCTTTGCAGACTGCCAGAAATAATGCAGCTTGAGGCTAATTTAACTGTCCTGGCTCAGTGCTAGGGAATCATGGGAATTGTATTTTTTTCTGGGACATTGAGCTTTTCTGTCAAAGAGCTCTGGTGCCACAATAAACTACAGTTCCCATGATTCCCTAGCACTGATCCAGGACAGTTAATGTGGCCTCAAGCTGCATTATTTCTGTCAGTCTGTAAAGGCCCTATGTTTGAGATCATGCTGAATCTGTAAAGGAATATAATTTAATTAATGTGAACTCTAGACTAAGCAATCTCTAGTTTTACATTGTGCCCCATTTATAAACTCAATGATTGCTTAAGGCATCCTAATATCTCAGCCTTACTTCCCACTTATTACATAGACATAATAATATTAGATTACCTCAGTATATTTTAAAATTGTCAAAACAATATATGAGCAAGAGTTGGCTTTAAGGCAGCCATTTTGACTTATGTTTGAAACTGATGTTTGGTATGCTCCTCCTTACCTGTTGGAAGATTGATACAGGTGATCATGCTGTTCCTGAATAAGCCTTCTTACTATACGGCTATCTAAATTTAAACCCATTCTTCAAAGTGTAGTTTTCCCATCTGTATCACAAGGGAAGAAAGATTGGAAAATACATCAGATGCAAATGTGTATGGTATTACATGGTAGAACAGATGGAGAGCTTGGTACAAACTGCTTTGCAGAGGTTTCTCAAGGGAAGGTGTGGTCATTTGCATGGCTTTTGTAATTAGAGAAAAATAAAAAAAGAATCTAATATTCTTTTTTGCTGACATTCAAAATTATCATCTTGAGTTTACAAAATCAACATCTTTCTATATTTGTAAAGGAGGGTCATTTTAATAAACAGATACACAATAGTTGCAGGGCATTTGTTTTTTACTGATATTGCAACTTCAGCAACATCTGTTTACCAAAGAGACAAATGAGATATGTGACTTTGGAGTCTGAGAAGTGCACAGATTTGATGTTTGCATTCTACATTGCATTATGCAGATAGAGGTTGTGTAGCTTGTGTTAGCAGCTGAAATGTACTTCTATTTTATTTAGTGAACTGCCTGAGAGAGAAGAAGGAGAAGGAGAAGAAACACCAGTTTTCAGCCACTGGGGAGCTCCCCAAATGTATGTGGATAAATCTTTCAATATTTTCTTGCTTCAAAATTATTTGAGGCCCTTGAGTGAGAAATATGTACAGTACATGCCTGTTTTACTTTTCGTCTTTTGCTGGAGGCTGTTTTCTTGACCATTTATTTTATAGCATTCTAGAATAGAATCTGCTAAATAATGCCAATAAAATTAATGCTTAGCAGATGTCCTTCTGAAATAGCTTATATCAGTCCTGTTGATCTTTGGTATGTGCCAATTTTCCATGGCAGTGGGGTTATAGAATTAAATGCATTCCTGAGCACAGGTTCTGCTATCTACTTGTATAGCATGCCTTATCTTACTAGCATCTCTCATAAGTAGGGCAATGTCATATATTGTATTTTGTTATAATTTTGTTTTAAAATTATGTTTACAACGCACATGGCAAAGGTGCATTCATAAGAGAAACAAGTTAATGTAGCTCTCTCTGAAGCTACTTCCCAGCAAATGTGAGTTTCTTTCTGCAGAATGTATGTAAAGGCCCAATATCAGTGACCTATGGCAGTGGTTTTCTAAAATACTGACTTAGAAATCTTTAAAACAGATTTACATTCAGTGAGGGTAAGGAAAAAAGAGAAATATGCTTATGTGTGTAGTTAGTGCAGTGTGTATTTTTCACTCTGCACACTAAATGTACAAACCTGAGGTGATCTATGAAGCTCTGAGCACCTAGCAGGACAACTTGATAAAAGAGAAATGGGCAAGAAAAGTACAATATATTTGAGGTTCTGGTACATGTGCACCTCTCCTTTGAAATCATTTTATTTAACTTATTTTAGAGGTTCAGGTGTAGCAGGCATATTAGAAAGGTACTAAACCAGCTGGGTTTGAGGTAATTACTGGGGCATGATTATTACTGGATACTAACTCAATGAGGAAGAATAGGGAGAGCATATAGGGCATTGTTACCCTAAATGTATGGGGGCTAGTAGAGCTTCCACTAGCAGTTGCAATCTGTATTGATTAATCTGGGGAAAACACTCAACTTGGCTATGCACAAGGGTGTAATGTGATATAAAGGGTCCAACACCAACTATACCAGTACCCACTTTGGAGACACCAGGCATGAGGAACTATATATACATTTATTAAGAAAAATAGAAAATAGTATACATGCTAAGATAACACATTCAAATCAAATCTTACAAACCTAATATAATTCAGGAAATTGGGATAGTGAAAACTGAGGGTTGGTTGAGGCAATAGATACCTGTCTTGAAGAGAAAGGTCCACAGAAAACCAGGAAGAACCAAGACTTAAGCTGGGAAGTTTAAGCATGCAAGATTCAGGAGAGGACAGGAACAAAGAACTCAGACAAAAATCTGAGGATGACAGTCATGCATGCAGGGGGAAACAAGCTCCCACAACAACTATAGCAAAAGGGTTTCAATTGGGGGTAATATTTATACCCTTAACACATGAAAGTTCCATGGGAAACCCAAAGTGTGATTACCTCTGACAGAATCTGCAAAGGTTTCTAAACTGAAGAGTGTATTTGAATGTTTGGGACAATGAGAAGGTTTGATTATGATTAATGATGCTTCGTGGACTTCATAACACTTAGACAGATCTAGGTTCCCAAAAATAAGAGGACAGGTGTGTGGTGTAGAGGAGCATTGTGACAGCTACCTCCCTAGCTGCCATCAATAACTAATAGGGTGCCCTGTGAGATTTTTACTCTGAACCCCCTTCTTAGTTTTTTTTATTTCATCTCACTGTTTGGCACCAAATTATGTGGCGAGACCCTTGAACTCAGATCTCTCACTATTTTGAGTGTTCCCAGCAATAAAAGTACTATTAATTCCTGGTAGCATTTTATTTATTTTTCCCCAAAATGTCTCAGGTGACTACATGTTGGATCAAAAAGAGAAAACATTATTTATAAAATGGTTGGTTTATAGTATCTTTCTTATGAATTTATAGAGTTTATTTGCTTAAACAGTTACAAAGTATTACAGTCTCTGCTACTATAGTCTATAAGTGGTCCCTATGTTACAGTTTCACATAAAACTTTTGACTAGACTTTGAGCTTTAAAACTTTGCTGCTACTTTATGACTTTCCCAGCCACACCAATTAAATTTCCACACTTGACCTCTTTTAAGGCCATACACCACTCAAATGGTTTATGGTAGTTTCCCCAGTGTTTTCTGGCTGTAATCCCTCAAGATTTTTCTGGACACCTTTTACCAAGGACTATCCTAGTCCTTAACCTGGGTACTCAAAACCCCTATCCAGCTGCCCCTCTCAGCATTATGCCTCAGCCTCTATGGCTGATAAAATCCTCTCTGGGTCAAATAATCTTTAACTCTAGTTTAAAGTAAACCCTATCTCACTCTATTTGATTCCCTACCTAATCTATACACGCCTCATTCAGCCTATTTATAACCGCTCCTGAGAGTAGCCCCCACCTTTTTTGGGCTAACCTGCCATTGGCTGTTGCCAGGCTCACTCTGATTGGATGTTGCCAATGTTCCAATCTGCTCTTTCTCCACAAGCACATAAAAGATAAAAGGGAATTTTGGTCTTGTTTGATGTGGCAGAACATATCCTTTGGTTTAAGATTATTGCATAAGGATATAAACCGGCTTAACTGAGCTGGTTTAAAATTAGAAGTGGGTGGCATCCTGATATTACAGATGCATTTAGCCACTGAAATCGCCACCTGGGTGCAGCCTGGGTCCATTGCCGCTTGAAGGGGCACTCCTCACACCTCTTTTCGAAGCTAGGAGTTTTCTTGCTTGAAAAAATGGCTGCCAGAATGCCCCTCTGAGCGGCAATGGACCCAGGCTGCACCTAGGCAGTAATTTCAGTGGCTAAATGCATCTGATAATATCAGGATGTCGCCCGCTTCTAATTTTAAGCTGGGTCAGGTAAAATGGTTTATATCCTTATGCAATAATCTCCGTTGTCAGTTTCCTGTCAGAAATGTAGAGTAGGGGTGTATATGTGGCTGTGGTCTTTCTTGTAAGCTTCCTCCCCATGCATTCCACATGGCTGTGGCTACATGCAGTTCACACCCCCTATGTCTGGTGCTATGTGGATCACTGTATACTATGTCCACTCATGCTAGCACTTTTAATGTTGTATCAAATAATATCTGAATTGATAAATGTATTAGGAAATGTCTGGAGCACTGCAGGCATTGCGTTGCTGTATATGCCAAATAGGATGTAGAATTGTAGATGTACACATATGTGTGTGCATATGTATATGTATGTTTTAAAAATCTAAGAGGAAGGGGGTGGATCTCTTGGTCTAATCCATCTGATCTTAAACAAATTTCTCATGATAAAATGTATTAATATCAAACAGTTGCCTCTAGTCAAATCAGTTGTTATTTTCATATATACATATGTATGCATAGTTTTTTTGCATACATAGAATTGATGGTATATAGGGCGTCATATGTAGGTCTTATGGAAACATTGTGTATGAATGCCTTGGTCTCCATCAGAAGCTTTGATGAATTTCCTTTCTGCAGTTTCCACTAGACAACAACACATAAATTCTCATTTTAAAAGCTTTGTGTTACCTCTGAGTTACATTTTTACAGGACTACAAAGTTAAACAAAAATCATGTGACATACACTAGTCATGTTTGAAACACTGATTCTCTCTGCAGTGTTGAAATTTTCCGAGACCCCCAGGAGCCTCTTGGCATCAGTATTGTGGGTGGCCATACAGTTATAAAGCGCTTAAAGAATGGCGAAGAGCTTAAAGGCATCTTTGTCAAACAAGTCTTGGAAGACAGCCCAGCAGGAAGAACAAAAGCATTGAAAACTGGAGATAAAATACTTGAGGTAAATACAGACAAACTTTTACATTTTAAACAGAATATAGTTTAAACTAATGGGGTCAAGCATCATATTTTGAAATAGAAATCACTTGACTCTAACTCTCATTCATTAGTACAGATAATTTTAGTCCTCAAGAGTCATGTTTTGTTTGCAAAAATTACATAAAGCATGAAGTACAAAGTAGGTCTGTGATGTGTACAGTTGTAAACTCTGTCCTCTGTTTACAACTATTGGCTACATAATCATGGATTTCCACCACCACCCCACCATAAAATGGACAGAAATTGTCCCAAGCAATCCATTGATTTCTGCCTTTAAGATATTTTTTTGCTCTAGGTAATATAATTACTGGGACAAAAACAATATGCTCCATACCATTTTTCAGTGAACCATAGCAACTGTGAATCAGAAGTTCTCTATTTACCGCACAATGTGAAGTGTACTTTTATAAATTTAATATGGAAGGTGGCATAAATAAATAATTAATAAGCAAAATGATACATATCAGTGAATTGTGCATTCCACATTTGCACATAATGTTTGTGATTTGAATGTGGTCTGGACCTTGTTTCCTGTGGGAAATTGTATGTGTTGCTCTTCCATCTGAGACAGATGCAAGTCCCATAGGAAGTGTTAATGAACATGAACAGCGAAAGTACACTTATGTAACTTTCCTGCGTTCCCTCTATTTATACACAATGTAAATGGATAACACTACTCAAAGAATTGTTTTGTCTAATCTCTGATATCAAGGCAGATTCTTCCTGCCCTGCCATAAAATTGTTGTGCAACATGTCTTTTTGGCACAAGCAGAAATCTATAATCAAAACACATCACATGTAGTAATGAACACTTGAATGAGTTAAACAAATGAACCAATTGTTATCAAATGCAGTCCAGCAATTATTTCTATGTTTTTATTGTAAGGCTAATATAATTATTTCTAAGTAGGTATGCAAATGTTGTTTTGCATATTCCATGCTAGAAAATACAAGTTATTAATCATGATAAATACACTGTCATAATTAAACCTCTCAGTAGTGATTTTTTTAAAGATGACTTTTTTCAGGTGGTAAATTTTACTGTCTAAGAGCTTTTGCCAAAATGTTATGCTATGAGAAGTGTTAGAATATCTAAATAGTTTCATTGCTCTGCAGGTCTCTGGAACAGACCTACAAAATGCCACTCACGAAGAAGCTGTGGAAGCTATCAAAAATGCAGGCAACCCCATTGTTTTTGTTGTTCAGAGTCTGTCTACCCTTCCAAGGGTGAGTAATCTTTTTTTGCAACTCCCTAATCCAGCTACAAATATAGCTTGCTGTTTATTTGAGAACACAGGATTTAAAAGAAATGCAATTTGTTTCCTGAAAGTGTTGGTTGCTAATGGGGAAAAATGACATGCTGTATTTCACTTAGTCAATTCATGTCTTATCTTGTCTTAGAACCACAGGGATCAAGACAGGTGTCAACATTCAAGAACAAATTCAAGAACTACAATATCAGAATTAAAATTAATTCAGGCCTGTTTACTTCTGACAGTTAAAGAACAACACAAATAAATATGTCTAAATTTGGACAGGATTCAAGGCCAGGAGTAGCAGCCTGGTGCCCTCCAGATGTTTCGGATTAGATCTCACTTCAAGTTCAGCCAGCTTGGCTGGTGATCAGGGGCTCTGGAAGCACTGCAGTTTTACTTAATTATTAACAACAATGCTAAGAATAACTGATATGTAGCCAGCATGACATAGGACGTTATCACACGTGGGCCAGAAAGCGGAAATAAAAGTGGAAATGAGGCATCCCGAAAATAAACGGGAAATAGCCCTTGTTTCTGCATACGTCATTACCTTCATTGCGCATTTACAGTAAGTGTATCGAACGTCCACACACAAGAGAAAAAAAACCGTAAATGTAGCCGAAATGAACCTCCTGCACATGCGCAGAGAGAGGAATGCTCGCCGGAACCATGGCAACAGCGGGGAAATGCGCCACAATACGTATTTGGTTATCAGACCTACGGTAAATGTGAAATGATTCCCATCGCGCAATTGCAATTCCTGAAGAAACCGAAATTCAAAAGATCTCAGATCATTCCGCTTTCTGTTGGGGTTCTGTTGGGGTTCTGTGCGACGTCGTGTGAAAACACGGGCCAATAATACGTATTAGGTCGGGATTTCGTGTGGATTTTGTTTTAATTGGGCTCCGTGTGATAACGTCCATAGTGGTTTGAGTCATGGCTGTGACTCTGGAGACCAGGATTAAATTCTTCTCTCAGCCATGAAACCCACTGAGTCCTTGGGCAAGTCACAGGCTCTCAGCCTCAGGGGAAGGCAATGGCAAATCTTCTCTGAACAAATCTTGCCAAGAAAACCCCATGACAGGTTTGCCTTAGGGTCACCATAAATTGGAAATGACTTGAAGGTACACAATAACAAACCTCAAGGATAATGATGTGGTTCCTGAGCAAGGGCCTTTAGTCAAAGACAAAACTTTTATGATTTTCCTCCAACTGTTGCTCTCTATGGCACCCCCATTATTTTCCTTTCATCCCCCTGTCCCCAGTCTTTCACAATAGAATTCAAATGGAATTTAGAAGTAATCATTATCACTGTCAGTTCCAAGCTATTCATGGGTAGAAAGAGTATGTGGTAGTTTTTCTAAAATAATTGGAAAGGAAAAAAAATGCTACAACTGAATTATAAATCCTCTTTTTATGCTTCTTTTAAAGAAGGGTTCACTTAAAATATGATTAAGTTGGCATCTTGTCATTTGGGAAACTTTCAGCAGTTTGTTGGTTTTTGTACATTTGATATTTTTGTTTATTTGTTTGATTTGTGTGTAGAAAATGTATCTTTTCATTTTGTGTTATGTACTATGTGTGAAATAACAAATAAAAATATTTGGGGGGGAGGGAGTCAATGCCAATACCATCAGTAGCTACTGACCATGAAGACTCGCACAATTTCTACCTAATGAATTCCGTAAAGAGATTTACTTTTTTCATATATTTTTAATCACCTTTGTTGTCTTTTGAGCTTGAAATGTTTACATTTTTCAACAGCATTACAGTAGATCAGGTTCCCTCAAGTGGCACTGTCTGAGTGACAGAAACAAAAATACCTCTCAGTAAAGAGGTCTGAGTCTGCTGCAAGAGAAGGTGCACATCACATGCCACAAGGAAGTTAGAATCAGAACTAAGCTGCATTTTTAAACCAGGTAGATTAGGCCTAGGAATTATTAACAAAACAACAAACTTGTTCTCCAAGTTACAAGGCTTAAGTAATCAAATCTGTGTGATCTAGGCAAAGAGAGGAGTGTCAACAGACTTGCAGGAAAACCAATATTCTGAAAAGTATGGAAACTTCAGAAAGTTGAGAGTAAAGAACCCCAGAAAACTCAATGGGCATGTTCAATAACCATGGAATGCTGATTTACTGAGAAAGATATTGATATTCAGTAATGGAATGGAGTGTACTGAAAGACAATCTGGTTGAGGAACTGGCATTCAGAACAGCATTTTTGCAATATTCTATTTCAGGTTCCACTTGTATATAAGGAATTGTATGTTAGAAACAGTATAAAAATTTAAAATACCTTTGTATTCCACAGATAGTTTCCATAGGAAATCCCAAGAAAAATAAAGATTTCAAAGAACAAGACACATCTGGAGAAGCTAGGAAGGTATTGTAAATGTAATCTCCCAATTTCCAAAATCAGTTTATATAGCATGTATAATGCAAATTTGTCACTTTACAACACAAGAAAAAATCCCTTTTCAAGAGCAGGGATAATATGTGCTGGGCTTTTTAGTAGATTTGCTAGCATTTTGTGGTAAGTCAAATAAAATCCATTTACAGTTTCACTTGATCTTTACTGCTTTTAAGATGCGACAAATATGAAAATGGAATAACAGTAAAAGTGATAACTCAATTGCTGCTTAATTAGAAAAAAAGAAAGAAAAATGGGTTAGTGATCATATGTGAGTGAGCCCCAAATAGCTGTTTTTATTGAGAAAAGATGGGAGATATTAATTAAGCAATTTTTAGCTCAGTCCTATGTGCATTAACTTAAAAGCAAGTCCCATTGAATTCAACAGGGCTTACTTTCATTTAGCTGAATTTCTGAACTAAATACAATGTGCATAAATTGGATTTTAAGCTGCTGGTTAGGTTTTTACTTTTACATGGATATAAATAAGTATGTAGATTTGGCTCTAATTTTTTTTTTTAACTCTGAAAACTTTTGTAGTCAAAATAGATTCATATGTCAGCACTTTGTACAGCAGGACCTCCACATTTGCTGGGGTTAGGGAGACAGGACCCCCATGAAAGCAGAAAAACTGCAAATAAAAAGCCCCCCCCCTTGTTGTTGTTTTTTACCTGAGAGAACACCTCTCTAGGTCCTCCAATGCAACTCTATGGTCAACATCTGACAAAGGTTGACTATAGAATTGTGCTGGAGGACCTACACATGACTAGAGGAGTGTTGTCTCTAGAAATTTCTAAGTCCTCCAGTGAAACCTTTGGCAGAAGATGACCATAGAGTCACACTGCAGGACCTAACAATTTGTAGAGAGGTATATTAATCAAATCCACAAAACTCAAAAGCTGTAAATGTGGAGGGTTGACTGTATATTAAACTACACCAATGTTAGGTATTTTAAATGCAATTTTAGGCTGCATCAGTAGAAGTATAGTGTCTAGATCAAGAGAAGTAATAGTGCCACTATATTCTGCTTTGGTCCGGCCTCACCTGGAATACTGTGTCCAGTTCTGGGCACCACAATTCAAAAAGGATGTGGAGAAACTGGAGCGTGTCCAAAGGAGGGCAACTAAAATGGTGAAGGGTCTGGAAAGCAAGCCCTATGAGGAACGACTTAGGGAGCTGGGGATGTTTAGCCTGGAGAAGAGAAGGCTGAGAGGTGATATGATAGCCGTGTTTAAATATTTGAAGGGATGTCATATTGAGGAGGGAACAAGCTTGTTTTCTGCTGCTCCAGAGACTAGGACCCGAAACAATGGATGCAAGCTGCAAGAAAAGAGATTCCACCTCAACATTAGGAGGAACTTCCTGACAGTAAGGGCGGTTCGACAGTGGAACACACTCCCTCGGAGAGTAGTGGAGTCTCCTTCCTTGGAGGTCTTTAAGCAGAGGCTGGATGGCCATCTGTCGGGGATGCTTTGATTGGGAGTTCCTGCATGGCAGGGGGTTGGACTGGATGGCCCTTGTGGTCTCTTCCAACTCTATGATTCTATGATTCTATGAAATTACAGATTTATAACCTGCCCCTTTTGGCTTGGGAATAGAGAACACAAGGGAGTAGGGGATTAAACTCAGCAAAACAGAATGAAAGCACCTACATTGAAAATAGCTTTGGCTTTCCCAAATCTGCCCACTTGAATGAGCATGTTTGTTTTCAATTTTTATGAAAATGCTGAAATTCTCCAGTGGGAGGGAGTTTAATAATAGTTGCAGGAGTATTAAATAAGGCCTCTCTTTTTCCTGTAGACCTCCAAATGTGAGGCACTGATGGTATCCCTGTGAGAATTCTTAGGATGCATCTTTACTGTAGAAACAATGCAGTTTGACACCACTTAAAGTGCTATAACTCCATCCTGTGGAACCCTGGGATTTGTAGTTTGAGAAGTTCTTTCACTTTCTCAGCCAAAGCATGCTAATGCCTCACAAAACTACAAATTCTAGAGTTCTGCAGGATGGAACCATGGCAGTTAAAATGGTGTCAAAATGCCTGATTTTTACAGTGTAGATGCAGGCTTAGACATCAGAATGAGTCATGTAGAAGGAAGGAGTCTCTATAATATCTGAGGATGAAGTAGTTTATTGTATTCTATAACTGTGGCTGTGTCCAGAATTCCTAAATTTCATTCAGTACACCTAGACCTAAATCCTATTTAAGGCTGATGGAGTAAAAATCTCTAATTAGTGTGTTGTGCTGGATTAGACTTTTGTAAGTAGTTGTGCAAGGGGTTGAAGACTGCAAATGTAAGAGTAACTTTCTTTGGGGAACATTGGGGGTTTTGCTGTGATGAATTACTTTTTTAGAAAATTGCCAAGTGTTGGTCCTTAGTACAAATTTTCCTAAACTCTTAATTTGAAATGTTTCCTTTCTGCATAAATGAAACACTCACCTCTTTGGAGTCTTGTTATCCACAAAGCCTCTTCAATTTTTGCTTTGAGATCTATTCTTAAAGGCTGCCCTTTCAGCTCTGCATTGCCCTAACCTTCCCCCTTCTCCCAGGATTATCCAGCTCTTCAAGATCTTTTGCTGTAATTACAAACACACCTTTAATTTGATTTATCTTCTATTCACCTTCTTTTCTCTGCTTGCTCCCATTTCTAATAATGGTGGGAGCTTATTTCAGACAAGATTTGCTTTAAACTGTGCAATTCCTACTGTTGGAACTTAATTCTCTAGGCCAGGGATAGGCAACCTAAGGCTCGGAGGCCGGATGCGCCCCCCCCCCCGAGGCCTTTGGACCGGCCCCAGGCCCTCCTGCTGCCGCCCGCCATGATGATATTGATTATTGTTGTTATAACTTGTTCTTGGCAAAATCTCCACAGGGGTTTTGCCATGGCTTTTCTGGGGCTGAGAGAGTGTGCATGCATATTTTCTATTTTTTTTTAATTTTAATTTTTATTTATTTTTGGTGCTTCGGCCCCCCAATTGTCTGAGGGACAGCAACCCGGCCCCCAGCTCAAAAAGGTTGCCTATCCCTGCTCTAGGCTATCTCTAATCTAATGCTCTTTCTCCATAGGAATGCCAGTGTGAGGAAACAAAAGCAAGTCACCCTTGTATTTTTAGATCCCAGTAGACCAAGCACTTCATTTTATTTACAGTTATTTTATTTAGGCATTCAGATAGATAGATAGATATGAAATGTTGCCATTCAGAGGAGCTATACCAGATTGAGACTGGTGCGATGAAGAGGAAATGGGAGGTGAAAATAGTAGAGGAACCCTGGAATAATGGGGAAAAACCAGACTAAAAATGGAGAAGTGAAACACAGTGGGCTGAAATAGGACTACCCATGAAATGCTACAAAAGGAGTAAGGTTTAGTGGCACAGAAAAGGTGGTTCAAGGGAGTAGACTGAGATAAGAGATGGTAATGGGCCATTAAGCCAAAGAGTAGGAATGGGAGGAATACAGATTTAGGTAAGGTACTTTATTTTGAAAAGTTTTGTTATTTTTGAGGAGACATTGCTTTTAGGTTGACTCGCTTTTTATCAAGATTGGCCACTGTTTTGTTTTAAAGACCAGATCAGCTGTAAGTCATGCTTATTTCCTTTTGACTTTTGGGAGTGACAATATGAAATCTCAGATGGTGAGTTAGGGAGGGGAGTAGAAGGTTAGTGCAGGGGTAAGGATGACCAGGTAAGCCTCGTCAGTGAGTTTGATTTTTTGTATTTTTCATGGTACTGTGTGCTTAATGAATAAAAATATATACAGATAATAACAATTACCAAAAAAAGAGTTCACTAATCCTACAAGTAGAACTCCTTAATCAAGAAGGAAGATTTAATTTCTATGAAAAGCAAAGTGATGGGTAGAAGATGCCTTCTTGCAGCCTGTATTTCAGGGTTGCTGCATTAGAGAAACAGTGTTTCTGATGGAAATAATGGCCAGATAAAGGCCTTTAATTATGTTTTCCCTTGCTGTGTTTGCTAGAACTTTGCAGGAGCAGAGGTGCTCAGTTATTAATTAGCTCATCTGATTTGCATAATATGACTCAGATTTGGACTGTAAATATAGCAACTCCAATAATGAAGTAGTAGGCTCATTTTTATTCTCTGTATATTATCATTTTTGAGGCATTCACACACAGTATATCACCCTTTTCATCTTCAGGATTCTAGCCCTTTGCATTTTATAGTTCAACAACTGAGCACTTAATCCATATGTAAGATGTGAAGGGTATCTCTTTCATTCTGCTGTAACATCAAAAATAGCTGTGTGTCTTTTCATGTAGGTTGTCAAGACATAAAAGAAAACATAACATTTTAAGACACACCATGCATATATACCAGCTATGGACTTTTCCCCTGAGAGATTTCTAAGCCAGAGCTGTATTAGAAGGCCAGAACCGTGGAGTGCCTACAGGGCATTTGGTTTCAGTCCAGGTTATTACCATTGCTAATTATCCAGTGATTTTTCCCTTTCTCCTATCTCTCTTTCTCTAACTTTGTATTCGGCTACATTTACACTCAGAATTAATACAGTCTGACACCACTTTAACTGCAATGTTATGGAATTCTGGGATTTTTCATTTTGTGACATAGTTTTGTGCCTTCTCTGTCAGAGACTCTCTGTCAGAGGGTCAGAAGGTGGAAATAGATACTTCTTTTTGTCTGTCCAGAGAAGCCTTTTTTTCAAACTTTTTATCCAGGAGGAAATAATTTTCAGGTCTCAGGAAATCCCTGCACATAAAAAAATATTATGGCTATCACCAAAAAAGTGACCCTCCATCATGATCTCTCATGGAACCACTAGCTACATTTTATGGAACTGTACAGTTCCAGGGAACCCTGGTTGAGAAACTCTGGTCCAGAGTCTCACATTATTCAGCTTCATTGCATGATCCTGGGGCTGTTATGTTTGATAAGGCATATGTAAGCAGAAGTGTTTTAGAAGACCTGGTTGGGGCTTTTCAGAGCACCAGAATGTTTTACAAGCATGCATATGGATGCACACACACACACAAGATGCAACATATGTCCAGCTAGGTTGATATTTCCCCTCTCCAATCCAGCCCATCATATAGAGCAGGTGTGGCAAGCATGTAGCCCTTCAGATATTGTTGGAATCTAAGTCCTAGACAGCCTAGTCAATGGTAAGGAATGATGGGAGCTGTAGTTTAACAATATTTGGGAAACCTCATGATTGCTACCTCTGACACTGTGAAAAGTACAAGGGTTTTCATCCAGCTGATGAACCAATCTGACATCTGATGGCTCTGGCCATTCACAGTGGTGTTCAGCCCAACCAAATATGGTTGATATGCATAGCTGAAAATCATATCTTCTGTGCGCAGAAAGAATCCATTAATTTTTCACACAGTTTTGGTCTGCCAGATGAAGAAGTTCCAAATCTGAGATTGACAGTTGATCATAACTTTAATTTGCACATGTTTTTTCAACACCTGGTGGTATCAGTGAGCACTGAATGTACATACGTGATCTGGATTGTGGAGATTTGCCACTGAGACTGAGTGTTTGTAAAAGTTATTTTCTTCCTTGACTACTGAAAAAATTCCACATCATTGATCAGTTCCTGTCTATATCATGGAAGCATCAAATCCATATGTATAAAGTAAGATCCTTACAGCACTGAAGTATTCCCCAGCTTACCATTTAAAAAGCAATTTCATTGTAAAGATACAACTCAAGGAGATTTCTTTTTCCAGAAATAAAATTTAAAATTATACTGCACAAGCCTCCGGGTAGAAGTTGTACTGTTGAATTATGCAGTATTCCTGGCTATATAACATGAGCAAAATGTAGTTCTGCTAATGCTTTCTTTCTTATTAGCAGTAAGCAGTCCTGTTCATCATGTAGGTTACTAATAATACACGTGTATGTAAGAAGTGATCAAAAGCTAATGGAATACATGAGTTCTGGAGCTGGTATATGATTAGAATGCTCACAGACAAAGTCCCAATGTTCCAAAACTGCATTGTAAAACAAAATCAAGAATATAAAATAAAATTCCCAGTACTCTTGCACAGTTCTGAGAAATGTTTAGGTTTTGCTAACACAGCAGAACCCATTTATTTTATATCCTGTCTTTCTGTTGGTATGCTTAAGGCAACTAACAAATTGTCATTTCATAGCTGCATGTTTGAAGAGAAGCTCATTTCTATGTTGCCTAGGAATCTTTTTTTATGGTGTGTGTGTGTGGGGGGGGGGCTTTGTTCACTTTTTAAATCAAGGGTAGGCAACCTTTCCCCTTTAAGGGCTGAGGGACTTCAGCTCCCAGAATCCCAGGAGCTATTGAACAACATGGGACTATTGGCCAACATGGCTGAGGCTTCTGGGAGCTGAAGTCCCTCGGCCCTTAAAGGGGAAAGGTTGCCTACCCCTGTTTTAAATGGATGTTGTCACGTGAGTCCAGGCTGGAACTTCTGCTTAGAAAGGAGAAACTTCAAAAATGTATTGAAAATATACCATCAACAGAGCAGTGAAAACAAAAGCTATTGCCTTGTTATGTTCATGAATAAAAATGTAGCTGGAAGGTAGTGTGGAGGTGCTCATTGGATTTTTGCACAGATCTTTGCAGGGGATCTTTATTTCTTAATTATTGGAATATATACTGATCCACTGAAGACTGACTTTGGCTATACTGTCTTTGTAATTAGTGTATCAGTATTAAAATGCTGCTGAATTGAAGTAGTGGTAAACTCACAGTTTAAAATATGTCATTGAATACATGGAAATAATCATACACTTGTAAGGCAGAACCATACCTGAAGCCATATTATTTTTAAATCACTAGAAACCAAGGCTACCATTTAAAAATTAACTAAGCAAGCTTGTAACTGGTTTATGTCATGAAAACCCATATAAAAAAAATTGCCTGAATCTCCTCAAATGAAACTTCATCTCATCCTAATGTACCCATCACATTAGCTTTCAGGGAAACAGATCCTGCCAATCTAGCAGTTCAGAAGCATGCAAATGCAAGTAGATAGGTAGATACTGCTTCTCAGTGGGAAGGTAACAGCGTTTGGTGCAGTCATGCTGGCCACATGACCACCAGAGCAGTCCTCGGACAATGCTGGGTCTTTGGCTTCAACTAGACATTCATGTCAAGGGACTACCTTTACCTTTAAACAGATCTAAAGGAAAGGGTGCTTAGGACAATTTCTTATACTAAACACATTGATGTCTGAAAAGTTAAGTTTATGGACTAAAGCCCTGTTTGTTGAGACATTCTGTAGGTTTTAATCCAAAAAAGTAAATTATTCCAGGTTCTGATATGAACTCAGGTTATTTGTCTACCTTAGGAGTGGTCATTGTACAGTTTTCCAGATATTGTTGGAAGGCAGCTCCCAGAATTCCTGACCATTGAGTTGCAGTCTAACTAGGCCAGTATTTTCTACTCTGACCACCAGCTGTTCTCCAGATCCTCAGGAAGAGGTATTTCACGTCATCTGCTGCACTGATCTGATCTTTTAACTGGACGTTGACGACTCAACCTGGAACCATTCTTATGGAGGCCATATGCTCTTTCACTGAGCTACAGTCTCAAATGGAAAATGACCCTTTCAGTCAGACTTGAACTGACAGCCTAAGAATACCAATTATTATTATTATTATTATTATACCCCACCCCTCTGAGTGCAATAGGGGCAGCTAACAAATGTTAAAAAATACAGAGTACAATCAAACCCCCATATCCTCCCCCCCTTAAAAAGTATTAAATCAACTAAGAGTTAAAACCATACAAATTAAAACAAGCATTAACAATCGACAAAAAACATCAAATACAAATAAGTCATTAAAGGAAAGACAGTGGTTACATGTTGACGAGGAGGTGGGCTAAGAAGAAGGATCCTGGAGGGCTCCCTTAAGAGAGATTTAAAAACATGTTGCAGTACACATTTCTTCCAGCTGTAGGGCACACTGTCTTTAAGCGAGGGAATAGGCAGGATAATTCATTACAAGCCCGGTCTTAAAACAAGAATAGTTTCATTGCATACATTTATCCCTTCTTCTTCAACCCAAATGGCCTTATAGATCACAATAGAAGAACTGGAGGGCTGGAACGTCTCCTCTTTCTTGCTGCAGCTTTAATCTGCCTTCAAAATTTGTTCCAGAGAGCCAGAAACCCCTCTAGAGCAGGCTTTTGTGGAGAGCACAGGGCTCAGTAAGAGAAAGGAAGACAATCTTGTCACATATATTAGTGCAAGGTTGGATTTAGGCTGTATATTAGCGTACTCAGACTCAGATTCTGTTAGGATACTACAGTAGCATAAAAATTGCGCAACCAATTGAAGTTTCTCAGAAGTTGCAAAAGTGAGGTCCCTTGTTCATAAAAATATATTGACATACAATTATGCTATGCCAGAAGGATATAGGATATTACCATCTGTTTCACCTTCTAAGGTCCAAAATACACTGCAGAAATCATCCAGTTTGAGACTGCTTTAATTGCCAGAATCCATATGCATGGTTCTGTCATGATATGATGATATTAAGGAATGAAGATATGAGGGCATGGTGATGTGGTGAAATAACACAGAGGATATAGGATGTGGGCTATTGAGAAGGGGTTATTAATTATGTTAAATCCAAGCCTGGGAAACAAATGGGAGGGACAGATGGTGGTGGAAAGGAGTTGTAGTTTATGACCTCAACCTTCCTGCCATAGATCGGAGCTGTGAAAAAGGGATATGTAAAGAAAACACAGGAGGGGAAAGAGAGAAACATGAAGGGTCCTTTGATCTGGATCAAAAAAAAGAGGTGGAGGTGGGAAAGGGGGGCTGGAGGATGGGAACGTATTTCTGATGGTCCGAGGGGGACTTTATTTAGTTTTAACACTGAACCTGGGATGGGGAACATTCTGTCTTAATATCCAGAATAAATCTTTAGTTTTCTATTACACTATGGTGTTGTCCTGGTTTTTGGGAACTGGGTCCACTGATCCTGACATTAACTGCCCTGGTTCAGTGCCAGGGAATCCTGGGAATTGTAGTCTATTGTGGTACCAGACCTCTCTGACAGAGAAGGCTAAATGTCTCACAAAACTACAGTTCCCAGAAGCTATGGCACTTAAAGCAGTCACAAACTGGATTATTTCTGCTGTGTGTTTTGGACCTCTGTTTCTCTTCATTACTGTTATGATTACAAGTTCTCATTTAGATAGAATGCTACCTTGGTGTAATGTTTTTGTTAGGAATCATTTTATTCAATAGATACTTCTACTTTGTTTGGATTTTTTTTAAATGCATTTACGCACCCCTGTGAATATCTTAATTCTGGAAAACAGGTTCAGATAAGGTGCTGCTATCTTTTTCCAGACTTCTTCAAACTTTTGCATTTAGCTCCCACTCCACATCACTGATTAAGATAATTTGTATCTAAAATGAATGTAGATTGATCAAATAAGATTCGAACAGCATATATCAAGTTGCTGGTTTTAATATAGGAACCTGTTTCTACATTAAAATATATTTCTAAAAATGGCATGTAGCCCCTGGGTAATATTTCTCTCTTGTATAGAAAGGATTTTCCAGTCATTTGTGTTGATCTCATTTGTTTGCTAAAGTGCATTTTGCTATTAGCACTGTGATTGCATGAAATGAAATTGAGCATAATTTAGTAAAACTGTGCAGCTCACGAATGAGTTCAGTTTTTGGGAACCAGAGAAACAGATGTGTGGATGTTTCTCCTGTGGAACTCCTGAACTGTTTTTCTCTCACCAAAAATGCACCCCTACATATATCATTATCAAAAGTGTCTTTACGTCTGTGTGGTAATGGACATTTATTGAATGTTTTATAATGTATAGTCTATTTTAACCAGAGCTACAATCTAAATAAAATACTATATAATGCCTATTAAGCTTGTATACAGTGAGTGTTATTTTGTAAAGTGAATCAAAAAGATATATTTATTTTTAAAGGCATTACAATCTTGGCAAAATTGTATCTTTCAATATATGTTGTCATGCAAATCCCATGCAACTATTATTGTTTTGACATTTATGTTTACAAATAAGCATTCTTCTCCAGTAAACTAATATGAAATCTATATTCTGTGTATTATGCTCTACTGAACAGGTTCAAAAATGTACTGTGTATTTATATGTTTTAAAGAAACTTTTAAAAATCATTTTAAAACTATACAAAACTTTTGAATGTTTCTTTTTAGAAGAAAAGTGGGGCTCCACCACCTATGAAGTTGCCACCACCTTACAAAGGGCCAATAAAATTAAGTTCTGAGGAAACTGAAGAGGAGGAAGATGGCAGTTACACAGAGGGTGAGTTACATTGTGTATGAAGAGAAACAATTATTATTATTATTATTATTATTATTATTATTATTATCCCACCCTTTGGGAACCCAATCAGGGTGGCTTACAACAGTTAGAAAGATACATAATATCCAAAACAATCCCACCCCCCTTAAGAAAGCCCCAAAGAGAGGGAAAGAATCTTAGAGAGTGGTTGTGAAGGAGTCATCAAAATAGGTCAAAACCAATGTCAGATTGAAATTGAAATTGAAAATGGCAAATTCTGTACCATGGGAATATGAGAAATTGTCAGTGTGTGGATGATGGGTATTGCAGTGATGCTCTTTGGCACCCAGCAGAATCTCCAGGACAAGCTGGCTGCTGTAATCCACAGTCACTTTGTAACTCTTACCATCAACTGGCTCAGCTTCTCTTCTTCAGGATCCTGTCTTCCTCAGTCAAGAAGACACATTATAAAGTCCAAAAGCATAGTTTATTAATGCATATAAAAGAAAAATAAGTTAGCTAAGTAAAATCCATTGTGATGAACTTTTTCAGTTCAGCCATGAAAGATCACATCTTTAACAATACCAAAAGCATAGGATCCCAACTTGTTGTTGTTGAAAGTTAAAAGAAGTTACAGATCCATGTTTCCAGATCTAGGAGTTACATTGTAAAAGCAGTATAAACATATTAGAATCCAACTCCTGACTCCATGGTTAAAAACCACTGTCAGGCACACTCACATCTTGAATTATAAACATTCTTAATTATTATTATTAACAAAGGCTTTTCTAGGCCCTTCCCATACTCCACCTTTTGGGTGTTAACCTTATGTTGATTGGATAATACCTGTATGATGTATATTCACCCAGCCTCTTGCTGTCCATCATCCACCACGTGACTATTTTCCCAAGCCTAACGATGTTTACCTTTTTGATATCTCTTGCTTCCCATAACAAAATCTGTATCTATGAATTGTACCTTTGGGAAAGTACATGTTTATGTCTTCTTGGCCATCTGGTGTTAGATTCACTTTGTTTTTCTAGATCAGGGGTAGGCAACCTTTCCCCTTTAAGGGCCGAAGGACTTCATCTCCCAGAATCCCAGGAGCTATTGGCCAACATGGGACTATTGGCCAACATGGCTGAGGCTTCTGGGAGCTGAAGTCCCTCGGCCCTTAAAGGGGAAAGGTTGCCTACCCCTGTTCTAGATGTTGCTCTCATGAGGAAAATTCCACACACACATCTCTACATTTCACCTTTGACTGTATAACCCATCCATATTCTAACAGAAATTTCACCTCTTGAGAGAGTTGTTATGATTTCTTTATAGACTACCTTTCATTAATGTGCTGACTGTTGTTTTTGTTGTTGTTCTTGTAATGAAGGGCTGGGGAAAGTACAGACTTTGGGCCACATGAGGTTTCCATTAAGCAATGACGACATTGATCCTCAATAGGAATTCTGCTCCTCAAATGAATTCTTTGTTCAGTCCCCAAATTTCAAGCATTGCTAAACTCTTATGCTTGCATTCCCTTTTTAGTTTTGCCTAATCCTTAAATGTGCGACTGAAGTTTTAATGCTAGAAAATTGATTACTGAAGGAAACTTTCATTTAAGGAGACAGAAATCTTATGCAGGGGGTAATGCCCTCACCCCTGAGTGATCAGAACCTTTTTTGCAACCCCGATAGCCTCCCAAGACCTACTCTCAATTTTTTTTAAAAAATAATTTTTTTATCATTATTTACACTTCTAAAAAAAAAGCTTTCACACTAAGCTAAGTACATCTTTTTCTTTTCTATCATCATTATTAAACCTCAGCTCTCTTTCACCAGCTCATTATTTGTATCTTATAATTTCCATATATATTTCCATACATCCTATCTTTTAATCATCTTATCCTTCCTCAATAAGATTCTTTAATATTTCCATTAGTTTACTTGCTCTACTTTGACCATCTTTTCTTACTATATTCTTCCACAGGAGACCATTCTTTATCTACCCTTTCTAGATCAACCTGGTTCAACAGGACAGTTAGTCTATCCATTTCTTTCATTTCAGTCAGCTTCAATAGCCAATCATCCACAATTGGTAACTCTTGTTTTTTCCATTTCTGTGCTATTAACTGTCTTGCAGCTGAGACCATATACCCTACCCTCAAATTTTAAAAATTGATGAATTTACTCCCTTAAATTACCAGAAATGCTCAAAACTATAGCAAAGCACATTGATTTTGCTCGTCTGGGGAAAAGAGCCAAAAAGTGATCAAAAATAAAAACAGAAGGGATATCACATTACTTGGAGTTTGCAGTGGTTTGCCCCAGTTGTGACAGCTTTTTTTTGGGGGGGGGGGAGTGGCAATGGAAAATAGCCCCACCCTCAGTGGAGTTGCTTATTCTATTATTATTATTATTATTATTATTATTATTATTATTATTATTATTTCTTCCCATGGATCTAGGCATGAGGGGACAACAATGAACAGATAAACATCAGTTAAAAGTCATCAGTTAAAATACACATCAATTTAAAATGACAAATAATATATACACATATTTAAAAGATCCACATTTAAAACTCATCATTTAATATTCACAATTTAAAAATCAACTGGATAAGCCTGCCAGAAGAGACTAGTCCTCAATGCTGTTTTAAATTCAGATAGCGTATTCAACTGTCGAATCTCTTCCGGCAGGTCAGTCTATGGGTGGCTGAAGAAAAAGTCCTCTGGCTGACAGTTGCCAACCTAGTCCTGGCTGACTGGAGTAGAATCATAGAATTATAGAGTTGGAAGAGCCCCTAAGAGCCATCCAGTCGAACCCCCTGCCATGCAGGAACTCCCAATCAAAGCATCCCCAATAGATAGCCATCCAGCCTCTGTTTAAAGTCCTCCAAAGAAGAAGACTCCACCACACTCCAAGGGAGTGTGTTCCACTGTCGAACAGCTCTCACTGTCAGGAAGTTCCTCCTAATATTGAGGTGGAATCTCTTTCCCTGCAGCTTGCATCCGGATCCTAGTCTCTGGGGCAGCAGAAAACAAGCTTGTTCCCTCCTCAATATGACATCCCTTCAAGTATTTAAACATGGCTATCATATCACCTCTTAACCTTCTCTTCTCCAGGCTAAACATCCCCAGCTCCTTAAGTCATTCCTCATAGGGCTTGGTTTCCAGACCCTTCACCATTTTAGTGGCCCTCCTTTGGACACGCTCCAGTTTCTCCACATCCTTTTTGAATTGTGGTGCCCAGAACTGGACACAGTATTCCAGGTGAGGCCTGACCAAAGCAGAATAGAGTGGCACTACTACTTCTCTTGATCTAGACACTATACTTCTATTGATGCAGCCTAAAATTGCATTGGCCTTTTTAGCTGCTGCATCACACTGTTGACTTAGTTCAACTTGTGGTCTACCTGGACTCCTAGATCCCTTTCACATGTAGTCTCATTCAGCCAGGTGTCCCCCATCGTATATCTGTGCTTTTTGTTTTTCTGCCCTAAGTGCAGTACCTTACATTTCTCTGTGTTGAATTTCATTTTGTTAGCTTTGGCCCAGCTTTCTAGTCTGTTCAAGTCAATTTGAATTTTGATCCTGTCTTTTGGGGTATTAGCTACTCCTCCTAATTTGGTGTTGTCTGCAAATAACTATGCCCCCAACATTTGATAACTATGCCCCCAATACTGTCATCCAAGTAATTGATAAAGATGTTGAATAGCACTGGGCTCAGGACAGAGCCCTGTGGCACCCCACTGGTCACTTTTTTCCAGGTTGAAAAGGAGCCATTGTTGAGCACCCTTTGGGTTTGGCCAGTCAACCAATTACAAATCTATGTAACAGTTACTTTGTCTAGCCCACATTTTACCAGTTTGTTTGCAAGAATGTCATGGGGAACCTTGTCAAAGGCCTTACTGAAATCAAGATATACTATATCCACAGCATTCCCTTCATCTACCAAGCTGGTAATTTTATCAAAAAAAGAGATCAGATTTGTCTGGCATGACTTGTTTCTCTGAAACTCATGTCGACTTTTTGTGATTATGAAATTACCTTCCAGGTATTCACAGACTCTCTGTTTAATGATCTGCTCCAGAATCTTTCCCGGTATTGATGTCAGACTAACTGGATGATAATTATTGGAACCTCTTTTTTCCCTTTTTGAAGATGGGGACGTTTGCCCTCCTCCAGTCCGCTGGGACTTCTCCTGTTCTCCAGGAGTTCTCAAAGATTATTGCCAATGGTTCTGATATTACATTTGCCAGTTCTTTTAGTACCCTTGGATGTAATTTGTCTGTTCCTGGAGACTTATATTCATTTAGATTAATCAGGTATTCCTGTACTATCTCTTTACTTATTCTGTGCTGAAATTCTCCTATTCTGTCCTCTGCTCCATTATCCTCAGGTTGAGCACCCTTTGCCTTTTCTGAGAAGACTGAAGCAAAGAAGGTGTTGAGTAATTCTGCCTTTTCTCTGTCCCCTGTTAACTTTTTGCCATCTTCCCCACAAAGCAGCCCTACCATTTCCTTCTTCTTCCTTTTGCTGCAGACATACCCCCAAAAAGCCCTTTTTATTGTTCTTAACCTCTCTAGCAAGCCTGCGTTCATTCTGCGCTTTACTTTTTCTGACTTTACCCCTACACGTGCTAGCTATTTGTTTGAATTCCTCTTTGGTGATTTCCCCATTTCCCCATTTCTTATACATGTTCCATTTAAAACTTAGTTCAGTTGCAAGTTCCTTAGTCATCCATCCTGGTTTCTTGAGACACCTCCCATTTTTCCTCCTCGTTGGAACAGTTTGAAATTGTGCTTTCAATATCTCCCTTTTGAGAAACTCCTATCCATCTTGAACTTCCTTCTCTTTTAGTATTCCTGACCATGGGATCACCCCCAGTATTTCTCTAAGTTTAGTAAAATCAGCTTTCCTAAAGTCTAGAATGTGTGTCTGACTATGCCTGGCTTCTCCTTTCCACTGTATAATAAACTCCAGGAGGACATGATCACTCCCGCCTAAGGATCCAACCACTTGCACCCCATTAACTAGGTCTTCCCTGTTAGTTAGGATCAGATCCAAAATAGCTGACTCCCTTGTTGCCTCTTCCACCTTTTGGACAATGAAATTGTCTTCAAGGCAAGTGAGGAATTTGCTAGACCTTGATGGTTTTGCTGAGTTTGAATTCCAGCAAATATCAGGATAGTTGAAGTCACCCATCACTACAACATTTCTCCTTTCTGAGTGTGTGGTCATCTGTTCTAGAAAGGCATCATCCAATTCCTTTGCCTGAGACGGGGGTATGTAGTAGAATCCCACAATAACATCCCTGTTGTTTCCCTCCCCTTTAATTTTTATCCAGATGCTCTCCACCTGGCTTCCAGGATTGATGTCCTGTATTTCTTCACTGGTGTAAATATCCCTGACATATAATGCTATTCCTCCTCCTTTCCTGTTTGGTCTGTTTCTCTTGAAAAGGTTATACCCCTGTATTTCTACATTCCAATCATGAGACTCATCCCACCAGGTTTCAGTGATGCCTATTATATCATATCTGCTTTGTTGTTCTAGGAGTTCTAGCAAATGTAAATGTCTGCCAGAGGATCTGAGCATACGGGGCAGATTAATAACATAATATCACCATGTGCCCATTTTGCCTTGCTGCTGTAACAAATAAAAGTACATGCAGAACAACAACAGTAGTACATCAAACCAAGTAATCTCCATGTGTAGAAGAGGTGAGATAAGCTGATGGCAAATGTGAGGAGTAGTTTGTTAATTTGATTTGATTTGTACCCTGACGTTCTCCTGAAGCTGGGAACCAAAGCAGCTTGCAACAAGATTTTAAAAGGCCGACACAAACAAAAACCTCTAGTGTTAGAATATACAGAGCATAATGAACTTATAGTATAAAAATATTTTATTAACATCAAAACACAGTTAAAAGAAATTTAGAAGCAGATCTATTAAAGCATGTAGCATCCACCCATGAAAAGCCCCTTTGCTAGCAGCCAGTCAGTTGCAAAAAGACCACCTGAATACAAAGGTATCTCCCTACCAGTGAAATGACAACAGTGGAGGGAATCAAACTTGCCTCCCCTGGTGGGGAGTTCCATAGTCTGGGACCAGCCATCAAGAAGGCCTCCTGTCACAGAGAATGTTGCAGCAAAGTGCTGTTGTTGTTCAGATCAGTAAGCAAATCTCTCCCTGATGTTTTTCAATAGTACAGGAAGTACTGTGCTTAAGTTACTGCAGTGCTAGACATTTGAGAAATGAAGCAAATGTTGGTGTTCTGTGTTGTTCAAGCTAGTTTGTCTTCAGCTCTTTACTTTTGTCTGTGATGCCCTAGTTGAATTGCTGTCCCATGTTCTGAACTATGAGCTCAAGGCCTGCCACAGTCATGAAGAGGGGAAGATGAATTCTGGATGTTTTTGCAGCCACTTAGGGTTGCTTAATTAAAAGGCCACCTTAGATATGCCTTGTATTGTAGAAGAAATCTATAATATCATGAAAAAATAAAATTAAAATACGATAATTTTCTTCTAAATGATTTTGACAAATGACCACATATGTTAATGGATAGTTGACTTGAACTGACTACTCTGTGAAGCTATTGGAAAAGTAGATTTCCAAGGATTTTATTTTTTTTTAGCATGAGGTATGGAACAAGGTAGGACACAGAGGGAAGAATAGAATGGTTTTATGTTTAGAAAACAAAATAATATCAGGAACATTTACTGTTCTCTTGAAGTAAAGTCAGAACATTTCCTCTCCAATAGATGTCACTGCAGTCATCAACAAAGGTTCCTGAATCTGTTGTGGGCAAGGCAAATAACTTCAGAAATATCTCTGGAAAGTGAAGGCTTCAAACACATGATTTCTATTGAATGCTGGGCTTTCTTAATGCACTAAATATTGTTTCAGTCCCTACAAGATGACACATAAAAGCAACATTTTAAGTGAAGAGCTTGGCTTTAAATTTTGATGTTGTCATTTATCTTTATTTAATGGGTTTATATGACTATATTCTATTTGGTCTTCTTTCTTTGAATAAGCTTTTTCACCTTATTTTCCCAAAGGACAGGGAAATATGCTAAATCTCTGTTGAACTTCATATGCTTGACCTTTGCATGTCATGTACTGTGTCCCAGGTGTGTATTGTTTCTGTTAATGTATATAAAGTACTTGTGCATAATTCTTTTATAGCTGTTGCTCCCATGTTGGAGTACTGAAAATGCCTGACAAAGCTTATAAAGTTGTATTTAATCAGAATGGATGTAATGATGTTCTGAAGCCACTGATGATATAAACCCAGAGCATCATCCTACCACTGGCTGTAGATACCTGTAGCATATGACTACATTCATTCCTCTTCAAAGTAACTTTCCAAGCTCTGCTGTCCTATGAACTATTTGGGGAGTTGTAACTGCTGACGACACCGGCTGTTTCTCGGTTAATAAACTGAGCAGATGGTAGGTATATAGATATGCACATGCCCATGTATATCCAAAAGGAAAGACAGAGGATGATGCTGTTCAGATGTGTGTGTGTGGGGGGGGGGGGGGAGTCAGCACTTAGACAAATAACAATAGAGAAAAACAAATGTTAATTTCCTGCTACATATAGTGGTGATTTCATTTAATTATTTAATTTGAAATAATACTACATCCCTTCAGTATTATGATATGACTGCATTTTACTGAAAAGGCATTAAGTGAATTAGAATCTGCATATTGAAGATAAAGATTTAGGCTGTCTGAGAGACAGGTTTTTTTTCTGGAATACCACAACAATCCTCTGCTGCATTTCTGATAATGTGCAATCTGGAAGATAATACTTAACCAACTCTGTAAGTCTGACAGGCATTCTCTGATGACTGGAATCAGAAGCATCTATCTATAAATCTATGTAACTGGGTGTTTATGAACCATTTATATGCAGTTAAGAGGGAGCCATTAAGAATCCTATTAGCTGCTGCTAGCTGAGAAGGAAAGGGTACAGTATTGTATTAAACTGAGTTGTGTTTAGGGACAGGGGATGTCATTCAAATATTAGAGAGCTCCTGCAATGCAACAATATCGCAGTAACAGCAGCAGCAGCGGGTCAGATATGAGAAACAGGGAATTGCTTTTCCCTGCATACTTGTGCTGGCAGTTTGGCTGACAGCTGTAACTGTTTGCTTGTGAGCAAAGCTTGAAATTAAGTGTAATTGATCACATCTCATCATAGAAAGAGAGTGGACAGCTTGCCCTTAAAGCAAGGGAAATTTCTCAGTCAGGCCCAAGGTCATTAGAAGAAAGACGAGATCTGAGTCTCTTTCTCTGTGTGTGTGCCTACGAGGTGTGATGAGAACTGAAGCTGCTCACAGCATTTGAATGTTTGTCAGGAATGCAGATACCTTGAAGTGCACACTGATACAGCAATGGTACAAGGGGGTTTCCCAGGTACGTACTGAACTAGTTAAATGTATTGTATTTATTTTCACAGATCAGTTGTAGCATTTAGTAATAACTGTAAATGAAAAGCTAAATGGAAAAGCATTATTATTACTATTTTCCTTTTGGAGTAACAGTATCAGTATGTAGGAAGGGTTGATGCTTAGATGTGTTGTGGTGCTTTTAAAAATGCATCAGCAGACTTTAAGTTTGAAACTACTGATTGTAGTCCATTTGTGAAACTGACATCCTGTACAACATCAGATATCTGTTCTGTCTGCTTAAAATGATCAAACTTAGCTATATATATGTGACTGGGTAGAATCAAAGGGGTGGTTCTTTAATGCTTTGCCTTGAAAGATTCTAGGTAAATGTTTAGAATAGAGTCAAAAGCTTCTGTTGAAATCAGCATTTTCATTGTATATGGGCAACAGAATGTGAGTAATAATAAGCCATTTTCCACAAAGTGAGACTGTAATATTATATAGACAGAATCCAAAGTGTGTGTGTGTGAGAGAGAGAGAGAGAGAGAAAAAATGTGTACACATGTGCATATGCTTACATGTGTGTAACATCTTTCACTGGTTAACCTCCATCCCACAAGTCTCAGGTCATGTCAATAATAGTTTGGTATATTCATCATCATTTTTTTTTTTTTTTACTTCAGCCCTTTGCCAAATTTTGCAAATGTAGAGACTTCATTATTCTGTCCACAAAGAGGTGGCTTATGAGAACTGCAAAGGAGGAATTCTCTTGTGGAAGGAGGCACCTTATTACGGAGGAAGCCTTAGCAGTACTGCAGTGACTTGCAATTAGAGATATGACATAACAGGTTGTGAGAGGGTGTGTGGGCATTTGCCAGAGTGAGCATTCCACTAATGCTAGCCAAAGAATGCTTTTATGCATAAACTCTATACAGTATATATTTCCAAATAGTGTCTTATTGCAGCATTTGTTAAACATAATACTGTGCTACTGCAAAGGGAGTAAGGAATATCAGATCTAGTCAACCAGAACTGTAATATTCTATAAAGCATGTTGCTTACTTGCTTAGTTTGGTATTTCTAAAGCACATCTTCATAATGTACTTGTTTTTTAGGGAGGAAAACTTAACTTCCCTGTCAACACTTAACTCTTCAAAGTGCTCTTATTGATTAAAAAATACAATTCAAAATCACAGAAACTAGTAACTTACCTCTCGTGGTGGTTTATTCAGAAGCATTTTCTTTTAATTTATTTCATATCTTTTTTTCACTAGTAGCACTATTGCATCAACTTCTTAAAAAGCTGTATTATTTTCAATGCTATGATTCCCCAAGCATTAGAGGTGGAATGGAAATTTCTCCTAATTTATATTGAAGAACACAGGATGCCTTTGTAAACTGCACCCAAGTGATCCATAGAGCAATGTCTTTGAAATGTCCTCTTCCTGTTCAGATAGTAGAAATGATTCTGTTTTTGTGTATTGTAATGATGAGGCAGTTGTTTAGTGCAAACTGAAACTATTCTCTCTATACTTTGGGCAGATGACACTGTTCATCATATTGGTATAGATCCAAATATACTTTATTCAGATAGAAAAGCACTTTTGTGTATAGAGGCAGTCCCACTATATTCCTTCAGTCTCCCCATTCCATGCATCTTTCCATGTCTCACCAAATACTTACACCTTTTCAGAGGATATGTTGATCCTAATAACTACCTTTGTGGGTAGGTAGGTACAGGGTTGGATGAGAACCAGCATGGTGTAGTAGCTTGAGTTTGGGACTAGGACCTCAGGAAACGGGTTCAAATCCCTGCTCAGCCATGGAAACCAAGTCTCAGCCTAAGAGGAAAGCAGTACCAACCCTTTCTGAACAAATCCTGCCAAGAAAATCCTACAACAGTCACCATAAGTTGGAGTCCACTTCAAAGCCCTAACAGCAACAGGGTACTATAGGGTGAGAGTTGCTAGGAAAACATTGCTTGCTTTCCTTCCTTCCTTCCTTCCTTCCTTCCTTCCTTCCTTCCTTCCTTTCCTTCTTTTTTGTGTGCCTTCAAGATGTTTCTGAATGGCAACCCTAAGGCAAACCTATCACAAGAGTTTCTGGGGCTGAGAGTGTATCAGCCAAAGTCACTGAGGGGGGGAAGCAGACCAGGGCGTCCGGGACGCACTGGGATGGTGTGCCGCGGGACCACGGCAGCCGCACTGCGACGCACCAGTGGCGTCCCTGAAAGGAGCACTAAATTGGGGCTCCTTTCAGAAGTCAGGGGAAGTGCGCCCTAAACGCGTCGGGCGCACTTTCCCTGGCTTTTCTGCCGCAGCGTGTGAGGACGCTGCGGCGGGAGGTTGCCCCCGGAGCGCCGGCCGTGCGGAGGGCTGGCAGCTCCGAGGGCAACCTCGGGAGGAGGAAGGGGCGCCGCTCGTGCAGCTGCCCCTCCTCTTCCTTGCCTCAGAGACGACTTTATTAGTCGTCTGCCGAGGCCCTGAGTTTCCATGGCTGAGCGGGGAATTGAACCCTAATGCTGCTCTAGAGACTAGGACCCAGAACAATGGATGCAAGCTCCAGGAAAAGAGATTCCACTCAACATTAGGAGGAACTTCCTGACAGTAAGGGCTATTTGACAGTGGAACACACTCCCTCAGAGTGTAGTGGAGTCTACCTCCTTGGAGGTCTTTAAGCAGAGGCTGGATGGCCATCTGTTGGGGATGCTTTAATTGGGAGTTCCTGCATGTCAGGGGGTTGGACTGGATGGCCCTTGTGGTCTCTTCCAACTCTATAATTCTATGATTCTATGATTCTATCTCCATAGTTGTAGTTCAGCATTCAAACTACTACATCAAATTCTTAGGGTTAATGGGAATAGATTAAAACTTCTCCACACTTGTATTCATTCTGAAAGGCAACTTTGTCATGTCCTCATTGTACTTACCCCTCTACAAGTAGTAACTCATTGTAAAGGATGTCCATTTCCAGAGACAGATATATGGAGACAAATAAAAATGTCTAGTTCATCCTCCTTGTGAACAAAGGAAAGGGAGAGGTGATGCCATCAGATCATTCATGCATATTCCTGTATGCATGTCACTTTTCATGTAATAACAAACCATGGCTTATCCATTGTATCTGATTGCTGCCCACAACACATTTTATGTCTCTGAACAATGCTTATAATTCTCACACTATTGCAGTAGGTGAGTACCAAATTTGTGTGACAAATATCTATCTTTCTAGCTGGATTCTGTCACATGCCACAGTGAAACCTCTACAGAAAAGTAAGATCCTCTTTAGTCTCCTGAGTGCTCATAGTAGGTCCAACAGCCATCACCTCTAAATTATGTAACCAACCAGTGTAACTCCTGTAAGCATCAAAACTGGACCTGTGTGAAGGCTGTAAGGATCAGAAGTGTTGCATTTTCTTGAAAGTAAGTCATCCCATAAACATATGAGAAATACAGATGTTTCATAGTTTGATTTTTGATTGCTTTTAGTCTATGGAATTTTTTAAAAGGCAGAGTATGCAGCTGTAGTGGTTGTTTTTTTTTAAAAAAAGAAAGAAACAAGGAAATAATACATTTTAGAGTTACCTTTCAGAAGAACTAATATACTTGAAATAACTGTAGTTATGTCAGTTAAGGTACATATTACATAGGATTTTATAAAAGATAGGTATTAGTTTTTCATGTGGAAATAGTGTGCTTCTAATGATTGTGCATTCTTTAAAAAATTTAGGATAGCCTGAAAGATTTTGTTGAGTTTGATGAATGCCACAATGGCAGGAAGTCATTATATTGTTGCTCTTGTAAAGAACATAGGAATTCTTCAAAACTTCAGGGACACTTAAGTCTGTACCACTGAGGTCGGTGGCTCTGTATATATGCATACAGGAAATCACAAATCAGTGTCCCTTTTAACTGTATTGCATATTGTCTATCCATGTTTACTGTCTGTGTAGAAAATCCATAAACGTAAACTTAATCTCAGGAAAGCATAAAGACATTTGAGAAGGTAGGTGTATAATGATGTCTAACTAAAGAAATCTCTACAGATACTGTAATGGAACAAACATGCAGGGGTCCTAAGAGGACAAATTAGCTGGTGACTTAATAACTCAGTTAAGATATAAAAACAAGAATGTAGATTTGTCACTGCCAAGTAATAACATAGCACTGCCTCAGCCACCCATTTTAGTCAGAATAATTTTACTGTTCTTTCATGTCCTTGGATGTCGATCAGGAAAATATGAGTGATATTAAGAACTTCAGGTGAGTCCTCTCCCAGTTTTACATGAGTAACAAATTAAAGGGTTTACAGAGCAGTTTCGCAATCTGTGATGGCACCACAATTGCAGAAGTCACTCTGAAATATTTTAATTTGAAAGACAGCATAAATGTTTAAAAGAAATCCACTGTATGGTGACTGCTACTGATAAAAGACTATGTGCATTCTTTGGGAAAAGTTGCATAGCTGTGTATCCTTCATGGAAGGTTAACAGATGGTAAATAGTTTTTTGAATTCAGTAGAAAATGTAGCTATTAGGAAGTGTTACAGATAGGCCTTGTTTCTTATTGGATTTCAGTTGTCCCTCCCAATTTGCAGTCTTGCCATCCATGGTCTTGATCCTTCATTGGTGGCAAGCCAGGAGGGACATAATGGTGCATGCATTCAGTGCCACACACAGAAGCACCCCCCATTGTAATCAGTGGGGCTCCAATATTGGTGATTTTCCTGATTCGTGGGGTGGTGGTGGTCCGGAACGGATCCCCCGTGAATTTGAAGGGATGACTGTATTGTTTAACATTTGGAATATCTAGTTCTATATCTATAAAATCGGCATCATTTTTGTATATTCTCATGTCTTTTGGCACCCCAGATTTCCTGTTCATTTAGTTTTTAATTATAGAATCATAGAGTTGGAAGAGACCACAAAGGCCATCCAGTCCAACCCCCTGCTGTGCAGGAACTCAAAATCAAAGCACCCCCCAGAGATGGCCATCCAGCCTCTGTTTAAAGACCTCCATAGAAGAAGACTCCACCACACTCTGAGGGAGTGTGTTCCAGTGTCAAACAACTCTTACTGTCAAGAAGTTCCTCCTGATGTTGAGGTGGAATCTCTTTTCCTGCAGCTTGCATCCATTGTTCTGGGTCCTGTTCTCTGGGGCAGCAGAAAACAAGCTTATTCTATCCTCAATATGACATCCCTTCAAATATGTAAATAAGGCTATCATATCACCTCTTAACCTTCTCTTCTCTAGGCTAAACATACCTGTTTTTTAATTTGATATTTTAAACAATACACCTTCCCATCTTACATTTCATAAAATTAATACAATCAAGCTTCACAGATTTAAACATTAAGATAAATTAAACTAAACAGGTTTACATTAGATACAAACAATACTCATAGGCCTCTTTTCAATTGTGGTCTTGGATATATAAAAGTATGATTCCAAAACTGAACTTGATATGTCATTGGTCCATGTATTGATGTCAAATCCATAATATGGAAGGAAAATCGTAACCAGATCTCTGCTAAGTATCTTCCTTTAGCTCCCGTTTGGCTAGTCAGAAACAGAAAATTATATATTTATTGGACAAAGCAGTGGTCTGAATCCTATCAGACCAAATCTTTAATGAAAGGTCTTGGGGGATTTTTCAAAAAGGTATGGTTTCTTCCCAGGTGGTTCCCAATGACAGGAAGATAAGACTTTATGTAAAACTTTCTTATTGTCAAAGATGGAGTATAGTGATAATATATCAATTGAATGGTTTGATTGAGTATAACACTCAACAACTCTATTATTACTTTCCAAAGGCATTCTCCTTGAGACATCATAAGTACCTATAATCCAGTGAGCCTATATACCAGCATTTCCAGCACAATTTGAAACATCTCTGTTAATTCTATATAATTTAGTTGGGCATGTATGTCATCTATCAGCTATCTTCATTCTTTGGTAGCTGCTGACAAAGGGTGAAGAGAGGAGAGAGACAAATGTTTTTCTGAAATTACTACCTACCTACCTGCTACACTACACTGGCTCTGCCCTACTGAGAATATAACAGTAGGATATGATAAAATCAATGTAAGAAAGTAAATAACAATAACAACAATTTTAAAACACTAAAAATATATTAAATAATTATTTTATATTAGATAATTTCAAACCAGTTAAAACAAATTATAATAATGCATATCATAGCACATGTGCAAATAAGTTAGATTAAATTGTCCTCTAAGGCTTTAATAAAAAGAAATGATTTGATTTAGTGCTGGATTGATACCAGTTGGACATTTAAGAGGAAGATTCTCCATATCTCAGGTAGTGTAACAGAGAAGGCCATCTCTCATGACCTCTCTCATGGCCTCTCACATTGTATTGCCTCTTTCGATGGGACACAAAGGAGAGCTCCTCCAACACACCTCCATTCTCAGGCCTGAATGTATAGGGAGAGTTGCTGTCTCATATATTGAGGTCCCAAGCCATTTAGGGCTTTTAATAATAATAATAATAATAATAATAATAATAATAATAATTCTTACTTGCCTCTTCCCATGGATCAAGGCAGGGAGCAACAACATTTAGAAAACATTATGACATATCTGGCTCTGCTGTGATGTCACTGAAAGCATATTGCCCATACTATAAAGTTGTAGCCAGCTGTAGTCACCAATAAGGTTTCTGGGGCTTATGTTCCAGTGTGCAGGCACCTAGATCTATGTCATGCAGAAGTAACTGAATTGTCTCCCTCTTATGTGTTCCCTCTTAGCTGCCCATGAATACTTATATCTCCTTTTGAATGCTACTCCCAAATTGACAAAAATAGCGGGATGCTCCTTGAAGCATAGGAAAACATCTGACTCTTCTCCCTCAGATCCTTTCAGTTCTCTAATCATTCTTAGTCTGTCCAATTTTATACTTGGGTAATTGTGATTCTCTATTAGGCAAGCCAATAAGTGCTGTGTGGGAAATACAGGTTCTCATCTGCAGTTGAGCTGAACTGGAAGCTTCATTTTTAGGGCTACTTTTGCGTATAATGTAATCTTCTTTATGCTTACTCTGAACTAAACTCACTGATTTCAGTATTTATAGGAATTCAGCCTTATATTGTGTAAGAAAGTGGTAAGTAACAGCAAGAAACTAGAATCCAAAAGACATTGGAATCATAGTGGAATAATTTTCTTTCATTCCAAGAGCAGTTTGCAATTGTTTCTCTTTCTCTGGCATGTCGGTCCTACGGTCAAAACTAACTAGCGGGCCCATTTTATTTGGTATTGGTGACTATTCTTATAGCCTTTATTCCTTTCATGTATTCTTTGATGCTATGTCTTGCTTTACAAGAAGATTTGATGTGTGTACTTCTTGACAAATTTGCTGATCACAACTGAAGTTAAATATCATAGTGTGCCTGGAGCTAAAGTTTCTCCTCCTTAATTAACATATTAATAAAAAAAGACTGTTAGGATATACATACCCCATATGTTGAGAAAAAAATATAACCATTTTCGGGGACGGAACTATTTTTGAGACAAGAAATTTATATTTCCTATTTATCCTGAAGAGGGAAGCTTTGTAAGTGAGCACATCTGACCTATAGTGTTTTCATACTGGGTTGTTTACAAAGCTTTGGGGCTTAGTGTCTTCGAAGACAGATTATATTGCAACTGTTGTAATTTGCAGAGATGATACAAAGAATAAGAAGGGGCAGCTGTGGATGGGGGCTTGTTTTGTATGTCTGCTTTAAGAGGCAGTTCCCAAAACTACTTTAACATTCTGGTTTAAAACAGATTATATTAATTTATGCTAGTTCTTTTTTAGCCCTTCTTTCTAATTCTGGAAGGAAGGTGGATGGAGAGGTTATGCTAGTAATAGTATAAAATATCTTTCACATATGTATTAAAATATCTTTCAACTATGTATAAAAATTTGTTAGTATTTTCTCAATATGTATACCAGAATAGCTGTGCTGTCTTTGAAAAGTCATTTCATTGGATTGCAACTTTCAAAGCTGACAGTGAAGAATTCTAAGAGTTGTAATGCAAAACATCAATTTTTCCAAGAACAAAAGCCATTAAGTCTGGCATCCATTTTTCTCATAACGGGCAACTAGGTTTCTGTAGGAAGCACATAAGGAAGATATTTCAGCAATATCCCTCTATTGCTTCTGTCTCTCAGTGATTCTGATTATCCTGCTCTTAACAGTGAACAGGAATTCAGAAAACCAATGTCAGGGTCCAAGGAAGTCTCTGGTATCAAAACAGTCCAAGGTCAAGAGCTGTAAATCAAAAACAATGTCCTAGGGAGTCAACACACTTTTTATTTATTTTATTTATGGTATATGCTGCCTTTCTCCCAAATTGAACACAAAGAAACCATCAAGAATAGAACTGAAGTTGGTTTTAACAACTTGACTGGGGGAAGTAACCTTCTTGTAAAGGCAGCATGCTCAAACAATGCCCTGATCCCAGGCAGTATTTAGGAGAGCATAGCAATTCCACAGCTATGCTCTTCTTGATGGCTTGTTCGCAGCCTTTTGCTCCATCTGCAGAGCATGGTCTGAGCCAGATGCTGAAGCTTCTGCCTTTCTCATCTCTTCCATCTCTTCTTCCTGCTCTGAAGCCGATCTGACATTTGTCTAACCATGGTTGAAAAGAGGCTGAGTTGGAGGCTATTACCACATCTTGCAAGAATTCCATAGTTTAATGATATACTTAGTGAAGAAGTACTTGCCTTCAGGTGTTGGATGTTGGACTCTGGGTTCTAGTATTAGGATATTTCCTTCCCTCTCTGTTATTTGCCTTAGTTTGACAACTTTCATAGGACTGAAAGTTGTCACTCAACTGGGCAAAAGAAATGGAATGAACAAAAGGTCATGTGGATAAAGAAACTCCTCAGAGCTTTGATCAATTTGGATCAAAGCTTGAGAGGATCCCTTTGCTCAAGAACATATTGTTTTAGCACAAAGGAAGCACAGGGAGTTCTGAATTCTAATATCATTACTCTAATTTCATGAAAACAAGAATTTTTCTTAAGATCTTACAGGATGCGGGGTGAATGTTATAAGATTGGTTCCTGTCTTGGACAAGGGGAGTTGGGTACAGGGCAGAAGACATCTCTCCCAGCCTGTGTTCATTGTTGGGTATTGTATGCTCAGCTGCCCTTAAAAAGGACTAAGGAGCCATTTTTATGTTGGTATGACTGAAATTTGAAATATTTCCACCTTTACTATGGATGACAAACTATGTTTGAGTGGCTTGATTTTTCATATGGTCTTGTTAGGATGATTATTTTTACCGATTAAACAAAACATGGAAAGTCAATGGCTTCCAAAAGAGTAAAATTCTTAACTCAGTTGTTAATGCCAACTAGAGTAGATTAATTGAATAGAAGGGAGCTTTGTATATCAAGACTTACATTATTCTATTAATTCAGTATCTACATTCCAATTGGGGCAAATAACTAGATGAATGTCTACCATAATTCTTTCCTTTGGTTATGCATACAGTCCACCCTCCCTATATGTGGGGGATTCATTCTGGACCCCCTCCCCACGTAAAGCAAAAAATGCAAGACCTTAAGTCCCATTTGTTTGAATGGGTGCATGTGCCTTTGTGCAGCATAGCGCACATACCACAGGCGCACACTCCATTCATTTTATCGGGGCTCGCTGTCCATGTGACCTTAAGTCCATGAATGGTGCACTTGCTGATGGTGCGGGCACAATGTACTTTGTTTTCTTGGGAACACTCTTTCTATTATTATTATTATTATTATTATTATTATTATTATTAATTTATTTTATTTTCTTATTAAAAAGAATCTGAGACCTGAGACCTGCATGCCTAAGAGTAGGGATTTATTGATATTTTAGCTGTTTGGTCAGAAGTATGAATTTTTGTTTTGAGAGAAGCCACATTTAATGGTAAAGCATGACAAGGTAAAGAAGGTTGGTTTCCACCTAGAAATGAGGGCATGTGTTACACTAGGAATTTACACAGAGACTATTAAACTTCTCTTCCAAATCAATTTATTATGGAATTTTGCTGGTGTCTAAACTTAGCCAGTAACAAACTTTTCCATTAAGATCTGAAATTTAGGAGAATTTAAATGTCAAGAACTAGGAAAATGGAGAAATGAACAGCTCTTGCAATGGAAAGGGAGGCATCACAAGGAATAACAACAATACACCCAGTTGGAGGAAAAAAGGCCACAACTTTATTGAATACAGCTGACATGTAGGGTTGGCCCAAAATGTGTGATGTCTGAATCTGGCATCAACCAACCTGTTGATCGATGAACCCAAGTTGCCTGGTCACGGCCAACCTTTGGGATGACAAGAGGGATAACCAGTTGATTGCATGTTCACATCTCAGGTAACAAGTTGATTGCATATTTGCATCTCCACCCCTTGTCACCAGGGACACTGATCTGGAGTTGCCCCTGCAATGGCAACACTGCAACACTCCCAGCACCCCCGTGTCCCCAAGGGACTCCAGATCCAGTGCTCCACAGCACAGGAAACCATGCCCCACCAGAACCAAGACCCATGCTACCATCCCTGAAGTTTGTGACAGCACGTCCTTACCCCTAATTAGAGGGAGGGAGGGTGGAGAGACCCGAGCTGCAATAGTGCCAGTCCATGGCACCACATGGCCTTAAATAGGCCCATCCACCAATGAAATTCAAGGAGCCCTGGAAGTCCCCACCCCTCCCAGCCTCCCAGCCAATCATGCTGCCTCCCTGCCCCAGTGCTGGCCAATGGGGAGACACTTCTGGCTCCTGGTGCATGCTGGGTGCTGTAGTCCCGGCCCCAAGACAGAATCAACCCCCCCCCCATGGCCCAGGCAGCCAATCCTGGCCTTACAAGCCTGCCCCAGTGCCTATCGGGGGAGTGGCCAGGGCCCGAAGGACACAGCGCGGCCTGACGGCTCCCCCCCCCAACAACCAGGCCAGTCTGGTGAGTAGGGCAACATCATTAACCTTCAGCAGTTTAGTCATCCATAATGACCAACAGATTTCTAGATTTCTTGCACCAAGCTTCTTGAGCTTGAAGGTCTATTTAATATGCATTTGGAAGGCAGAATTTTTAGAGTCCAAGATACATACAGCTTGAAGTTGACCACTAAGACAGAGAAAGAGCTTAAATACTGGCAATATGTAATACTATGTTTTTTGGTTTAGCCTGCGTTTTGGAAGACAAATATTGGAATATACTGCCTAGGTTTTATCAGCTGTTCCCTCAGCATTGTTGAGGAAATTGTCTCTCATTTGGTGTTCAAATATTGGCAGGTGTTTGCATGCTGCCCTCAGCAAAAGCCATCAGAATGAAATCCAAAATCCAAAATCCAACACAAGGCATGGCTTACCATTTGAATAGCTTCTGCAGCTCTATTGCACTTAGAGGATGAATTACTTATCATATAGTGGAGCATATTCTGGAGTTTATCTTTTCTCAACACAATCACATGTAGCACTTAGTTGTAACAATTAGTAGCTTAAAGATAATGCAAGTTTTTGAGTTGCATAAAGCCCTTCGTTTTAAACATTAAAATCTTTACATCTCATCTCATGGCTTCTCATTGGGTCTTCAGGATTGTTTAAAACATCCTTTAAAACAAAGTATAATCTCATATTGGATGACCTTTATTCTCTCACTACATAAACTTACATGATAGTGTTCTTTACATGTCATTACCTTATCATGAAAATACTAGTTGGGCCAATAAAATATCTCATTAACTCTGCACTCTTTATGTGCAGAGTTATGATTAACTGGAGCAATCATATGCATGATTTTCCTTCTTTTATTTGGGGCATGTTCGTTTGTTTTGCCTTTGTAGTATTTTTGAACCCTGTTTCAGTCTTGTCTGTGCTATCTCTTGCTGTTGCTCACAGGTCATTTATGCCCTTGGAAGTGCTTTTAATATTAATTCAGGATTTTATCAAGGAAAAAAATGTCTTCATTCTTTGCTTATGTTTAATCAGCTCTGTCAGAATGGTGATCAACAATCAGTCTACTGTTTCCTTCCTAATCTACCCAAAACGTGTATGCCTTATCAGCTCAGCAGCAGCAAGGCACAGCAAAACAGACATACAAGAAACACCTTTCTGGGTTCCCTGTCTTCCTCCAGTCTCTTACAACCTGAGTGCATAGCATGGCTGGCTGGTGAGCACTGCAGAAGTTCTCTCAATTCAGCAGATGATATTCTCTATCGGGTGGGTAACTGCAATGGTCCCAGGAGCCAATTTTCTTCCACTGGGCCACACAGACTGCCATAATACACACGCGCACACACACATACCAAAAGTGACTGGAACTTCCAGTTTTAAAAAATAGGTATTGTTTGAAGCTAAAGTGGATGGAGTTGGTGTGTGTGATGTTGCAACCTTAGAAGGTGAATTGCTGGATGGAGCAATGGATTCTTTAGTAAATGAGGGAGAATCTGGACTATGTATGCTCCCTCAGATCCATGTTTTGCCCACTTCTGCTCTATATAAATAACTGGTTTGTAGCCCCAAATACTCAAAAGAGAGGTTAATGTGCTGTGGCCTGATACTAACCAGCAGTTGGTGCTGCTGAATTAAAAGCCTGATCCAGATGTCACATTAAACCACAGATTAGTTTTGAAAGGATTAGTTGCAGCAAAGCTCAGGCTCAAGCAGTCCTAGCCCTTCACCCCCTTCTTCACCAGGGCTAGGAGTTTGGAAGCTATTACTGCCGTGGTTTGATGTATCGTTCAGTTCCGAAAAATTTCAGACCTGAAAAACTGGTTAATCATAAGCATCTTTAATGGCCTAGCATGGAATAATGAGACCAGGCACATGAAATTAGGTTAAACAAGGGCCACATTAGTGATCTAATTAATCAATAATTAATTACAATCCTGGAAGACCACAAGGGGGGAAGCAAGCTGTTGTGGGCTCAGCTGAGCCCAGGTGTCATCCTTTGACTACCTCCCCAGCCTTTTCTTGGGTTAAACACCTGACCCCGGGGGTGCAGTTCATTGAGCTGGGTTACTCCCTGGCCAGTCGTCAGTTGGAAGGCAAACCAAGGCACTCCTACCCAACCCATATAACTTTACAAGTGAGAGCAAAGCCCCAGGTCTGTCTCAAGGGCAGAGTCCGCCTCCATCCCTAGGCCATTCAACTTTCGCTTCCTTCTTCACCAGGGCCAGGAGTTTGGAAGCTTTTAGTGCCATTTTACATCAACCGTGGATCATTGTATCAATCAGTCCTGAAAAACTGGTTAATCATAACCAGTTTTTAGTAGAAAAAAGTCATTCTCTCTTTCTCTGTACACACACACACACACATATATACAGTATCTTTATCAACCAATCAGTAAAACCATAATACAATCTCTACATATACAACAAACACAGAAAAAACAATACAAATTAAAAACATAGACACACAAACAAAATAACCACAAACCAATACAAATAACTTCCTCTTTCCTCCTCCTTCCTGGTTTAAATTTAAATCTTAAAATTTCTTTCATTTAATCTAGCTTTCTAATTAATTCCCTACTTCTTTCAATTGATTAATTACTTACTGACTATATCTTATCATTAATAGAAAATAATTTTAATATACATACATAATCTCTGTATTTTATATCACTATATTAAACTTCTAAAATATTTATCCATTTAATCTTACTAACCAATAATTCAATAACTGTATTCACATCTTATATACCGTATATTATTCTGAATTTCCTAATCCTCTAAGGATAAGACAGCTGTCGTGCCACATTTATCTTTCCAAAACCATATAATTTCTATCCAATTTTCTTCAAGTCTAGGTATGATACCTTCCTTAATCATTATAGTTAATTTATCTCTTAACATATCATATAGTTTAATCAACCAGTCATCAACTTTTGGAGTGTCATCATTTTTCCAGTTCTGAGCATATATTATCCTTGTGGTAATCACCATATATAAAATAATTTTTGAATACTTCTTCTCTAGCTTGTCATCTAACATATGTTTATTCTTATCAATGTTTGATCTCAGGTATGGAAACTAACTATTTTGATTTTCTAATTATCTAAGTGAACTCATGTAGCTCCTCCATGGTCATTATTTTTGTTTACTTTATGTTCAGTGGTAAGCCTGCCTTTGCACTTTCTTCTTTTACCTTTTTTCGTAATTGTTTCAAGTTTGTGATGTTTTCTACCAGTAGTATGTTATTATCTGCATATCTTAGATTGCTGATGTTCCTTCCTCCTGTCTGCACTCCACCTCCTTCCAAGTCTAACTCTGCTCTTCACATGATACTTTATGCATACAAGTTGAACGGATAGTTCAACAAAGTTGATCCCTTTGCCAATTAGGTACCCCATGTTTTCCAACATTTCACATATGAATATCTAGCAACATCAGTGTGTGGTTAAAATGGCAAGTTATTAATGATGAGGAACACATAAGCTAAGACAAGCTATAGCAGTTTGTTTTTGGCTAAGCCTATTGGGGAGGTCAAAATTCCACACCCTACTTTACTTTCCCCTGCTGAATTAATTGACTGCCAACTATTTTTACACTTGAACTTAGTGTAAGGCAATTGAAGTAACCTGAGGACAAAGAGGGAAAGTAGGAAGAAGACAAATAAACTGGGGCAATTAAAAGCATTTGAAAAGAGGGGATGACAAAGGATTAATTGGGATTGCCCATGCCCATCTGGGAAAATTTGAAGCTCTGGTACTAAATAATATTAGTGAATCTGTCTTTTTGTCCAACCAGCTAAACCCATATTGGCAGTCAAAAAATATGAAGCCCAGATGTGTGTTTTATCATCTGAATTAGAACTAGAACTTTATGTATAGTGATGATTATTTAGAATGTAAAGTTCTATCTGTTTGATGGGAAAATGGGAGCTATCCCCAGCATGCATCCATCCAGGCCACCCTCTGAGCATAACATTCTCAGAGGAAAAATAAGCCTTTTGAAGTACAGAAATGCCACAGTCCCACATAGGTCAAGGCCTCTTTCCAATATATTTTTGAAGTTCTTATAATATAAGCAGTTTGGGGTTTTAAAAGACATTTTCTCTAAAGCTGCTTCAGAGAAGAGACTGAACATTTAAGAATTCCCTTCATGTAGCTAGCAAGTAACTGGATATTCAGAGGAAAGAAAGGATTAATAATTTTCTAATTCAGAATCAAAAACAGAATAATCTAGGAGGCTTAAATACTGAACCCTAATAGAGACCTGAAATTAATATTCAAGTGCACACTCCTAGTTTGTAGCATACATTTGATGGTACTCCCATTTTTGTGTGGAAAATAAGGAGATTTAACACTCAGCACTCTGTGTACCCAATTGACCATTTTTAAAGATGCTGTCCCATAAGATCTTAATATGATCATCTTGACAAATGTGATTAGATGGGACAGTTCTTTGCTAAAGCCTGGAAAAGTTACCATTTTGGCCATTTATCTGAATCCTACAACCAGCATGGCCTCTGGCCAAGCTGTCAGCAACATTCTGGGAGATACAGTCCAACCAAGTGGCAGCCTCCATTTTCTGAGATAACAACCTGACTCTGGAATTCTCTTGTAGCAGAAGAGGACAGAGACAATGCTTCACTTAGATATATAGTTTTATTCATGATAACATCATACATTCTGTGGTAATATATCCACTTGCTTCTGACATAACAGCTATGAGCTGATACATCCGAATAAGAACCTATTGCTAAAATAACAAGATAGAACAAAATTAAGATAGTAACTAATCCTCTGATGGGAAAGAAGTCACCTTGTTTATATATCTTAATATTTGTGAGCCAGCATGGTATAGTGGTTTGTGTTGGATTGTGACTCTGGAGACCAGGGTTCAAATCCCTGCTTGACCATGGAAAACCACTGGCTAGCCTTGGCAAGTTACACTCTCTTAGGAGATTATGACAGGATATAGTCACTTTTTGGATTAATCTCTAATTTTATCACATGTAAATTGTCACCTTCGCTGCTAGGTGACTGCAACTCGGCTGCATCCCGGGTCCCAGCCACACTTAACCGAGCGGTTTTCAAAAACAGGAGCTTGCCAATTTTGAAAACTGGCCAGCTAAGCACAGCTGAGACCTGGGATGCAGCCGGGTTGCAGTCGCCCAGTGGTCAACCGAAGACTATATTTCAGAGGAAGGCAGAGAGAAACCATCTCTGGATATCCCTTGCTTAAGCAAACCCAATGATATTCATGTGCTCCCCAAAAGTCAACAGGCAACTTGAAAGCACACCAGCCAATGTCCATTTTAGTAGTTTGTCTCCAGATGTACTTGTTTGCTGCCAGAAATGAAGTTTTTGGGGAATTGGGCACTGAATAAATTGGCTCAGCATGAGGGCTATGTGCAGTCAACCGGTCCTAGTGCATTCTTTGGTGCAGTGAAGATTCACACTAATACACTCTGGCTTGAGTACCTGTTGGAAATGATAAGAAGATTCAGTTATTCTTCTTAACAGCCACACCACATCCGTCTCATCCTGCTTTTTCTGGTGCATAGGTTCAGGAGATATATGATAAAAACAAGTGCCATGTTGAGAGTGATAGTCCTGAAAACATATAAACATGATGAAAGTGGAAATCAAGCTTTTAACTTCTCTCATAAGGTTTCACAATATTGATATGCTAGACAGGACCATCATAGGGCTTTTTTGGGGGGAAGGGATTGGAATCACTGTATGTCTTAACCTGGAACCAATTGGGAACAAATCAGGAGCATATTCTATAGATGTTAAGTGGTTACATTATACTGTCAGTTTAACTTATAAAATATTCTTTTATGTACTACTCATGAGAGATAAACTCTTTGGCAGAGGGGAGATAAAACCATTATGTTGTCCTTTTTAAAAAATGAAAAAAGAGCACTAGTTGCCAAAAAAGGGTTTTTGAATTCCGTTTCTGTATCACTCTATTAAAAATCATTGGAGCTATTGGGAAAGATTAACAGTATAGTTGTTCATTGTTTCAATGGCAAGAAATTTCTAAACCCCATTCTGTTAAAGTGCAGCTTTTTTACTCTGCTTCATTTAGGGTCTTGTAAGCTATAATCAGTAAATTAGATGCCTTAACTTCACAGCCCTATGATTAGCTTTCAAGGGACTGTGCACATCTTGAAGAAATGAAACGAAGAAAGATATGAATTGTTTGATATGCATGATTGGTGCCCTAATTGTCTATGCAAGCCACACTTTGAAGTGGATAAATATTGAATGATGAGCATGAAATAAGGCTGTATTGGTGCTGCCAGATCAAATGAATTCCTTGCATTTCCCCCACACTGCAATTGAGGACCTAACTCTGTCCACATAGGCTTTGTACAGGGTTTTTTTTCTTGGTTCAAGAACCTTTGCATTTTTCTTAAATAAATGCTAATTAAATGCTAATTATGGTAAACTAAATCAGATTTTAACAAAACAACATGGCGGGGGAGGGGGTCTCATTGAAAATTAGAGCTCTAGGTGGTGCAAGGAAGATATGATGTATGCTTGCTTGGTGCATAATAACAATAAAGAATTCATTCTTCACCATCTGGCATGAACAGAAATATTCTTGATAGTTTGTGACCTTTTGAGAGCCTGGGAAGGTTAAGGAAGCAGTAATACTTGGAGCAGCCTAACCTTTACATACCCTGCAACATTTCACAGATGAAAACTGGGACATGTGTGGCCAAGCAACAACAGAGTGTGGTCAAGAGGGCAAATAATATTATTGAAGAAGGACAGACAAGCTAGAAGATGCTGAAGCGGTTTCCTTTTTCTGAGCCTACAGGGAATGGCATGATTCCACCCCTTCCTCACCTCTCCCTCTCATGCTAAATTAATGGCATGCAAAGCAGTTTTTGCATGTTTAACTCAGTTTGTTGAGGACAGCTGAGAACAAAGGAGAAAGTGGGAAGAGTAGAGAGAAACAGACATTTTTAATGCCTCAGAGTAAGTGGGATGACAGAGAATTTAACTGGAACTGTGATTGCCAAATCAGGTCAGTTGGATGGCAGGAATCCGATTTTTTGGCATTTGCTAGTTTTGGAGGCAAAGCCATTTTGCCAGTGAGAGAGATGAATATATTCCAAAATGAAAATACTGAAAATATGCCAAAATGTGATGCTTTATCTGTAAACTGATGTTTTCCATAAACTATATTAGTAACTAGATATTAAATGGCTCTATTAGCTCAAAGCAAAGCAACATATCAATATCTTTTTTGTAATACAATAACAACAGAATGACTAAAGCATTAGGTAATGAACACAGATAATAGAATTCTTTGTAAAAACAGATGCTAGCTGGCTTCCCATTGCTTAAGAGAACTCTGAAAAATTATACCGGCTGGTGAAGAGAGGGGGAGTGTAGTAAAAATAAGAAGGGTAGAATTGGAAATAGTTCTGATATACATTTGTTTAATAATAATAATAATAATTTATATCCCGCCCCTCTGCAGAGCAGTCGGGGCGGCTTACAACATTAAAAATTACATAACGCTATGTTAATACAATGTAAACAGAAACTAAAAATCCCGAAACCCACCCACCCCTTAAAAGGTAAGGGCTCTTCTTCTTAGTCTAGGCCCGATGGTGCTGGGCCTGTTGTCTCTCCCCCAGTATTAAAGCAGTAAATACTTCTACAAAATGATCATCTGAGATTCATATGAAGATACGAACACACCAAATTATCCAACTGTCATGCAAAATCCGCTTGAAAACTCAGAGGATATTTGTATGTTGATTGCACAACTAACATCATGACAGCAGTGGGATTCATTTACACTCTGATGCTTTCATTTAGAGGACAGACTTGCTTTGCAAAAAATATATAATCTAAGCACTGGTAAGAGGTGAACCCATTGAAGTCAAGCCCTCCCCATTATTCTAAATTAGTGACATTTAGCTCCAGCTAAAATGAACATTAATTGAAAAGAGAATGGGAAGGAATGGAGCAACTCAGCATGTGTACATGTGAATTCCATTTAAATCAGCAGTATGTAATGAATGTGTCTCTTGGCAGCAGGTAATAGCAGAGTTCAGCTCTGAGCCAATCTGTATTGCTTGCTTCTGTTATTTTCTAGTCATCTGGTATTTTACCTCAGTGCTTTGTCAATATATGCAGCTTTCAGGCAATTGCTGGAAACCAAGGCAGATTGACAGAGCACACAGATGTGTGATAGGGTAGGAAAGCCTCTCTCCCTCCTCCCTTTAAATAGGGACTACATAAGGCTCTGCACTGAATATCCACCTCAGAAAATCTGGTTCTGGAGTCTAGTTCTGCCGTATCATCTGGTTTAAAAACAACAGGCTCAGGAAATCTATCAAAAAAATATATGAAATATAATATCCTGAGGCCATCCAAACTTCTGCCATCAGAATCAGGTTAGGTTCAAATAAAATGTCTAAATATGCACCAGGAAATTTTCCAGACCACAATTGTACATACTGACATTTACCTGTAAAATACTGAAAAATATATTGCTTGTTGAAAAAACTCTGTGGTCCTTAAGATGCACTTTGTATCTCAGAAATACAAGGATGTCTAGGGAATTTATAATGGAGATACAATACATTATGGAAATGATGTCTGTTGTGCTATTGACATGTGACTTTACTACATGTGATTACACTCAAATATTAACAGGGATATTATCTTGAGGTGTTATGAGACACCAATCCATTGTCATCCAATCCATTGCCATCTGAATTCAACATGCAACAGAAACAGAAATGCTTTAATGGCTACAGAGAAATAATGATATATGAAGCAGTGTGCATGCCATGTAGTGTGTCTGTCTGTATCTCTTTCTGAGCTTCTTTGATGTTGTAATAAATGTTTTTCTTTGATGTTGCAATAAATGATTCCAGATTTTAGAACACTATCAAGAAATACTAGACTATTTTGACATTTATTGAAGTGACTAACTTTAAAGAAGATAGAAATAAGATACAATCTCTCCCTAAAATACTTGGAGAATATTGAAGGAGATTACTGTGAATTCTGGAGTTCTACAGATAGCATGGACAAATGAATGAGTCTTGAAGCAAATCAAGCTTGAATTCTCACTAGATGTGAAGATGACTAAACTAAGGCTTTCATACTTTGCACATCTCCTGAGACCTGACTCATTGGAAAAGATTATAATGATGACAAAAAGCTAACACCCAGTAGCTTTCTATACAGCTTCAGCCTCAGTCTCTGGAGCTTGGAAAACAGGGGTGTTTTGCAAGGGTGTTTGGCGGGGGAGTTTGAGAGGGCAGCCCAGAGTTCTGTTTCAGTGCCTACTTAAGTCTTCTGAATATGGACTGAGATGCTGCAATCACCTGCAACAGCTATGATATGTTTGTGTCCAGGACACAGTATTCCAGGTAGGGCTTGACCAAAGCAGAATACAGTGGCACTATTACTTCTCTTGATCTAGATCAGGGGTAGGCAACCTTTTTGAGCCGGGGGCCGGGTTGCTGTCCCTCAGACAATTGGGGGGGGGGGGGGGGGGGGGGGCTGAAGAACCAAATTAAAAAAAAAAATTAAAAAAATATGCATGCACACTCTCTGAGCCCCAGAAAAGCCATGGCAAACCCCCTGTGGAGATTTTTCCAAGAACAAGTAACCCCAAGAACAGGTAATAACAACAATAATCAATATCATCATGGCGGGTGGCAGCGGCTGCAGTGGAGGCGGCGGCGGCGGCAGGACCGGCCTGGGGCCGGTCCAAAGGCCTCGGGGGGGGCGCATCCGGCCCCCGGGCCTTAGGTTGCCTACCCCTGATCTAGATACTATACTTCTATTAATGCAGCCTAAAATTGCATTGGCCTTTTTAGCTGCAGCATCACACTGTTGACTCATGTTCAACTTGTGGCCTACTAGGACTCCTAGATCCCTTTCACATGTAGTCTCGTTAAGCCAGGTGTCCCCCATTTTATATCTATGCATTTCATCCCCCCCCCCCCCCAAGTGCAGTACCTCACATTTCTCTGTGTTGAAATTCATTTTGTTAGCTTTGGCCCACCTTTCTAATCTATTAAGGTAATTTTGAATTTTCATCCTGTCTTCTGGGGTATTAGCTATCCTTTCATCTAGCAAGTTGGTAATTTTATTTTAAAAAAGAGAGAGAGAGATCAGATTAGTCTGGCATGACTTGTTTTTGAGAAATCCCTGTTGATTTTTGCTGATTATGGCATTCCCTTCTAAATGTTCACAGACTCTCTGTTTAATGAACTGTTCTAGAATCTTTCCTGGTATTGATGTCAGACTAACTGGACGATAATTGTTGGGATCCTATTTTTTTCCCTTTTTGAAGATGGGGACAACGTTTGCCCTCCTCCAGTCTGCTGGGACTTCTCCTGTTCTCCAGGAGTTTTCAAATATTATTGCCAGTGGTTCTGAGATTACATTTGCCAGTTCTTTTAATATCCTTGGATCCCTGATCCTTTAATTTCCTTGATGCAGTAAGGAAATGCAGCACAAGGGTATTTAAAGAACTGGCAGAAGTAATCTCAGAAGTAATCTCATCTTCTACTTGTCCTCAGCTTATTTCAGTTATTGCAAATTGAGTTCAAAGTACAAAAATACTTTGCCCCTAATTTGGTGATGGTAAAGGAAAGTAGAGGAGGAAATCTTGCCCTTCTCTGTAAGCTCAGATAAAAATAAACTGCTGCAACTTCTCCTAGCTTGTGGTTTCTTCCTCATTAATAACCTTTACCATATTGAACATACTCTGAGGTTGTTCGGCCACATGTGTCCTGATTTTCCTCTATGAAATGTTGGAGGATATGAAATTTACTTGAGTCCTATCCCAGTGCAATAGTCTCACAATGAAGAATTTCTTGGGATTCTACTTGCTTATTCTGTCTTCATTCTCATTTTTGTTACTGCAGATTAGAATGTCAATACCTGCATTCTACAACACTACGTTCTTGTATCATTTTCTAAATAGAAAACTTTATACCTGGACCCTCTCAGACTGTAAAAACGAGATGTCTGAAATGCTGAACAAATTAGCTAATATTTTCTTCTCTGTGCCAAGCATCCAATTCGCATTGGTCTCGACCCATGGTGACCCTATGGATGAGACATCTCCAGGCCCCCATGACCTCTCCTGCCCAGTTCCTGCAAACCCATATTCGTGGTCTCTTTAATAAAGTCCATCCATCTAACGTGACTTTCCTCTCTTTCTACTTCCCTCCACCTTTCCTAATATTATTGTCTTTTCCAATTATTCATGCCTTCTCATGATGTGTCCAAAGTATGACAGTCTAAGTCAGGGGTCGGCAACCTATGGCCCACAGACCACACCCGGCCCGCTGACCCCTGCCAACCGGCCCCCACCGTGCATGCCGCTGCCATTTTGAAAAACAAAATGGCAGCTGTAAGTCGCGGCCGCCATTTTGTTTGCCATTTTGTTTGTTGTGCATGCGCAGGAGTACTGTGCATGTGCAAACGAGTCGTCGGCCACCATTTTGGCAAACAAAATGGCGGCGGCACAGCAGCGGTCGTCGTTGGCAGTCGGCAGGGGGTGTGCATGCGCGGCCCAGCGGAAGACCTGGGGACCAGCGACTGGCCCCAGGTAAAAAAAACCTTGCCGACCCCTGGTCTAAGTCTTCTCATCTTCTAGGGATATCTCTGGCTTGATCTGCTCTAGGACCCATTTGTTTGTCCTTTTGGCTGTCCAGGAATCCTCAACATTCTTCTCCAGCACCACATCTCAAATGCATTGATTTTCCTCCTATCTTCTTTCTTGACTGTCCAGCTCTCACATCCATACATGGTAATAGGGAATACGATTATTCTAATACCCCCTCCCTTTTAATGTCACTGTTAGATTTCACATTAAGCTTCTATTGTCTCATTTTACAAATGACTCTGATCCATCTATACTAGGGTGGACATCTGTATAAGGCTAGGGAGGGCACATTAGTCCTCTAAGAAATCTTAGAGGGGCTCTCCTGCTTCTACGAAAGAAAAAAAGTTTGCCTCCAATTGACTCTAGGGGGTATGGGGGCATTTTCAACATGTTTTGAGTTTCAAAAAAGACTTCTTATGGACCCAAATTGCCCTGGGGGGCACAAGTGTGATAGAAAAGTATATTTTAAAAGAAGTATATTTTTTAAAAGGAAGGGAACTCAAGGGTGTGAGCAAGGACAGCTGTAACAATTGAATGAGACCTGAATGTGCCATGTATCCATTGAATGCCAACTGGACATTTTGAAGCATTTTGGGCCAAAAAAATTTTTTAATTTTATTTATTTATTTATTTACTTTGCAAAAATGAGGCTCACGCATGGTGGAAATGGCCTCCACACCCCCTAGAGTACATTTGGGGGCATTCTGGGAGGATTTTTTTATTCACCGGGGGCCACATGCAGCCCACTGGCCACACTTTGACAAGTTAACTAGTTTATTTTACACTGGCCACTAACAGGATTCTTAATGCTCGTCTTCAATCCATTTCCCCTAGCCCAAGAGAAGAAATGAAATAGAGAGGATAGATTATATGAAGGGAGTAATGCAGTTACATTATCATGCACAATTACTTTATCATTCAACAAAGTACAGCATTTACTAGTATCACAAGTGTGCCATCTGTAATTCAGATGGAAGGGACCTAAGTATCAAATGAGAGCATATCAATATGCCCAGTAGAATCATATACATCATATATGTTTGGATCTTCTACATAAAGGAATATTCTCTAAATCACTTACACAAGCAATTGTAAAAAATGTTAGAATTTGGCCATATAGTAGATCAAAAATCCACCAAACAATGATACCTGTATTGGACCAACCAAAATTACATGTTGCAAGCTTTCAAAGTTCCACTGGCTTCTTCATCAGGCAAGCTGTTAAAAACTATACAGGAGAAAAAATTGAAGATGTTAGTCATAGGCCTGCATTTTATTATTTTTTGTTCTCAGTTTAGACAGTATGGAGAGGTATTACTTGCAAGCTGGCACCACCTCTTTTTGACAATGTGGCTGATGAGAGATTCTCAAAGTCCAGGAAATTTAATATCATTTACAAAAATACAATAATAAAAAGATGCTTCTTTGCAATCCAACATGTCTCCTTTCTTTGTGATGCTAAAGGCCCCTTTTGTTAGAAGGAGGACACTGAATTTATCAAGAAATCTTCATGCTTGCATCAGGAAAACTTTAGTTGGTGGCCAATCCAGTCCCAATTTAAGAAAAAAATGTTTTACCTTTGTTGGAGGTAGAAAACTCAAGTAGTAAGATCCCCATCCACTGGCCTTCTGCTTTAGTATTTCCCTGTCGCAGCTATAATGCAATATCGTGAAATCAAAAAAAAAAAAAAACATCCAGGGGTAGCCATATTGGCCATATAGTAAATCAAAAATCCACCAAACAATGGTACCTTTATCGGTACATGCAATTTTGCAGTCCATTCTCCTTCCCAAAGCTTTGGAAGAAAAGTGGCACAATGGATTATTTGAGAACTTTCAGCAAGCACTCATCAGTATGATTATTTTGTTAAAGAAATCTCAGCAGTTGGAAGTCCCGGGAGTGGTGACATATGGCATTTGTGTGATACAAGGGGTGTTTGTGTGTGTACACACATATATAAAGGGGAACATAAGATGAGGGTTCATGGTATGAATATTACAACAGTTATTTCCTATCAGATTTCTAGAGAAACCTGCCATCTATGTTATCTCCTGCAGAGAACATGAATGCATCTACACACACTGCATTGGCCACACACTCAGAAAGGAGAGATGTAGTAGTGATGGGTGACTTCAACTATCCTGATATTTGCTGGATGTCAAACTCAGCCAATACTTCAAGGTCTAGCAAATTCCTCACTTGCCTCAAAGACAATTTCTTTGTCCAAAAGGTGTTCCTTGATCCATGTTTGGGCACTGTGTTTGGTGGTCCCTATGTAGACTTGTCTACAGCTGCATGGTATGCGGTAAACTCCTAGGGCTGTGAGAGGGTCTCTCCTGTTGTTCGCTGTGCGCAGCATTTGTTGGATTTTCATGATCGATTGGTAAACCATTTGGACGTTGTATTTCCTCACCACTTTCCCTATTCTGTCTGTGACTCCTTTGATGTATGGTAACATGAATCAAGAAACATAAGAGACACTGCAGACTGGGTCAGCCAGAAAAATCAGCAGTAGCAGAACACATTATAAACAATCCTGGGCATAAAATGTTGTTTGAAAACACTGAAATTCTGGATCATGCCAACAACTATCAGGTCAGAATGCACAGGGAAGCCATCGAAATCCACAAACACTTGGATAACTTCAACAGGAAACAAGAAACCCTTAAAGTAAACAAGGTTTGGCTACCAGTCTTGCAAAATAGAAAAATCAGCACTCACCAAATGCAAAGGAGAAACCACCCAGGGTCAAAGGCTTTCCCTGCAGACAATGATCACCAATTAGCAGACACTAATCCTCTTTTGCATATCCTCCCACCCTGAGGCCCTGCCATCAACAACAGAACAATACACAGTTTACATGGGAATTATTCTGCCCTATATATATATATATATATATATATATATATATATATATACACCCACACTCTTCCATTCCAGTATTCTCTGAAGATGCCAGCCACAGATGCTGGTGAAACGTCAGAAAGAAACTCTTATAGAACATGGTCACACAGCCCGAAAAACCCACAAAAAACCATGGATGCCGGCCATGAAAGTCTTCAACTTCACATTGGAAATAACAGTGCTGCTGTATTCTGCCTTGGTCAGGCCCCACCCGGAATACTGTGTCCATTTCTGGGCACCACAATTCAAAAAGGATGTTGAAAAACTGGAGCATGTCCAGAGGAGGGCGACTAAAATGGTGAAGGATCTAGAAACCATGCTCTATGAGGAATGACTTGGGGAACTGGGTAGAATAGACGGTTAAGAAGGGGATATGATAGCCCTCTTTAAATATTTGAAGGGATGTCATACTGAGGAGGGAGCCAGCTTGTTTTCTGCTGCTTCAGAGAACAGGACTTGGAACAATGGATGCAAGCTACAGGAAAAGAGATTCCACCTCAACATTAGGAGGCACTTCCTGACAGTAAGAGCTGTTCAACAGTGGAACACAGGAACACACTCCCTCAGAGTGTGGTGGAGTCTCCTTCTTTTGAGGTCTTTAAAGAAAGGCTGGATGGCCATTTGTCGGGGATGCTTTGATTTTGAGTTCCTGCATGACAGGGGGGTTGGACTGGATGGCCCTTGTGGTGTCTTCCAACTCTATGATCCTATGATTCTATGATTCTATACACTGCAAAGTTACAGCAGTGATACCATTTCAACTGCCATGGCACCATCACCAATAGAATATTGGGATTTGTAATTTGGTGTGGTACATATTCTCTACTATACTTCAAGGGAGTTCAGTAAAGAATTTAAATAGAGAATTCTAAGTACTCACTGAAGTACATACTCCAGGATACTGGTGAATGCAATCCATTACAATTAAAATGGTTTCAAAGTACAATATCTACAGTCAAACCCACTTTCCTTTGCTTCTTTCAGAAGGGCTCATCCCCACTTACATTTAAACTGGTTTGCAAATCGCCCTGACACTGGGTTGTGGGTTCAATTGAGGCCGATGTGTAGTTCCCACTATGGAAGCAAATTTTGCCCTTATTCCATGTACTTCCCACTAGGAAGGGGCTCAGCTGCTGGAAGCCGAGCCTCCAGAGGCAGAGGAGCATGGAGGGTTCAGATCACCAACTGCGGAGGATCCAGGCAGGAGCAGGAAGGTGATGCCTTCCTCCCAGGAGGAGCACTTGTTGAGCAGCCACTGCTGCCTCCACTGCGTGCCTCCAGGCATGTACCCAGAAGGGCTGGACAAACCACACAGCCTGGAGGGGAGTGCTCACCCTGCCCTGAAGAGCATACTCTCTCAGCCTCAGGGGGAACCAAAAGCAAATAGAAACATTGCTAAGAAAACCCTGTGACAATTTTGCCTTCACTGGGGCTCTTCCTCCCCTCCACCACCTGAGGCGAACTCCTTGCCTGCCTCGGGGGTCCAGAGCCCTCCCGGAGAAGCTGGCAAGGAGCTTCCCATCTTCTCCACCACTTTCTCATCTTCTTCCTCCCAGACAGGCTTCCTTTACCGGTGCCTCAAGTCCCACATGAAAAGCAAAATGTAGAATGAGTTCCTCTCCATGCTGGGTTTGCCTCACTGGCCACGGCCAGCACAAGGAATCCAGATGGAGGAGGATGAGGATGGTGGAGAGGCGACTTTCCCAAAGCAACTGAGGCAGACACTGCTGCAGCCGCTTTTGGCCTCTCCTCTGCTGCGGAGGCTCAACTTCACTCCCTGGTTCATGCTGGAGCTGTACAAGACCCTCTTCAAGAGGAGGAGGAAGAAGAAGAGGGAGGAAGAGCCAGAGAGAAGGGGCTCCCCACCATGGTGCAAACCCTCCTCAGCCATGGTCCTGCTTCTTCTCCCAACTTCTTAAGCTCCCAGGACAGCGCCTTCCTCAGCAATGCCAACATAGTCATGAGCTTTGTCAACTTGTGTGTTACTTTGGTGGGATGCGAATCAAATCCATCATTCATGCTTGTTGAGCATGCTTCTGAATCGCTATTTTTCAAAAGAACTGTCAAAAAAATAGTGTGTGAAAAGAGCGATTTTTTTTCATTTGTCTCACTTCCAAGCGAGTCCAAATGATCGCAGTCACATCTGAAACTGTTTTCAATGGGAACAAGGCACATTTAAATCAATCAGCAATTCACTTTAAATCATAGTGGGAATGAGCGCCTAGTTTTAACACAAACTGGCTTCTTGTTATAGACATGTTACCCTACCTTAGGGGGGAAGCAGACGAGGGCGTCCAGGACGCCCTGGGCCGGCGCGCCGCGGGGCCGCAGCCTCCGCACCTCGGCGCACCGGCGGCGTCCCTGGAAGGAGCGCTAAATCAGCACTCCTTCCTCAAGACAGCGAAAGTGCGCACTAAAAGCGGCGGGCGCACTTTCGCTGTCTTTTCCGCCGCGGCGCGTACGGTCGCCGCGGCGTGAGGTCATCCCCGGAGCGCTGGCTGTGCGGAGGGCCGGCGACTCCGAGGGCGACCTCAGGGAGAGGAAGGGGCGCCGCTCGTGCGGCTGCCCCTCCTCTTCCCTGCCTGGAAGACGACTCTATTAGTCGTCTGCCGAGGCCCTTAATTTTCCTCTCCTGTAGTGCACTCCTTCCCCTCTTGGGCCACCCTAGCTCCTCCCACTGATACACATCACTAAAATGTTGTCAGCTGTCACTCACAGTGTGATAAGCTTTAAGGTGTATTGCTTGAAGTAACAGCTGATAGCTCTGAACAAAAGTGATGGCTCTACTTATGAAGAGCTGTACTTACGCAGAGCCACACTGATAGCTCTATTTACAGAAATCTTTGTGTCAGAGATTATGGAACTGGTAGAAATTCTGGATCTCTTTGCAATTAGAGCCATTGGACTACCTGAAAGTTTATTTAGTAGAATCCCAAAGCCATAATGCTATATTGTCTTACTGAAATATGTACAGCAGGGGTCGGCAACCTACGGCCCCCGGGCCGGTTCCGGCCCAGGACACCGGACTTACCGGCCCAGGCGGACCCCTGCCGCCATCGCCGCGGCACCTCCGCCGCCTGTATTTGTCGTGCGCCGCTCCAAAATGGCGGCCACGGCGCGTTTGCGCATGCGCAGGCTGTCACGCGTCGACAAAAGCGGGCACTGGTGGAGGCAGCGGTGCCGCCTCCACCGCCTCCGCTTCCGTCTCTGGCTCCGCCGCCGCCTCCGCCTCCGCCGCTGCACCCGCTTTCGTCAGCGCAGGATGCGGCCTGCATTTTGGTCTCCAAAATGCCAGCCGCGTCCTGCGCTGACGAAAGTGGGCACAGCGGCGGAGCTGGAGGCGGCGGCGGCAGAGGTCCGCCTGGGTCGGTAAGGGGACTTGTGGGGGGGCGCGCGTCAGTGGAGGGTGCGTGCACGCGCATGTAAGCGCGCGCGCACTGCCATTCCCCTCCCCTTTGGCCCAGCCAAGACCTGGGCTAATGGAGACCGGCCCAGGTCTCAAAAAGGTTGCCGGTCCCTGATGTACAGCATGAAATTTAAAAGGATACTAAGCTTTGTAGCTCTCCTGAGCTGCTAAAACATCAGAGCTACATAAAAAGCTGCAAGCCTGAAATTCTCTTTTCAAATCTTGCCTCCTCTGTAAACATACTAGGTGATCACTATCCTACTGGCATAAAGGCTTTTGTTTGCAATAGGAGAATAACAAATACATCTACTACATGCAGTGATTTTTGACACACAAACACTCATTCACTTTTTGTGTTTAAAATAAAAGCATAAGTGCTATAGAAATAGAAATGCTGGCTTCTGAATTGACAAATTCTTGTTTTTGATTTTAAAGGCCATTGTTTTTACTTTATCTAGGTATGAATATATACAGACTAGTAACTTGTGTTAATTTCAGGTTGTAAATGTAGACTTAAGTTTTGGATGTCTAGTCTCCTGTGCTGTAACAGTGTTATTTATTCATCTTTAATTTGATAGTTTCTCCTCTGTAAAGCTGCTCTCCAGTCTACTGTTGCTATAGAAACATTCACTATTCATAGATAACATTATATTGGCAACACAGTTTCTCAGAGGAATAGTAGTTCTAATAGTGATGCTGTACATCCCATTATATATACTAATTTCATTCCTTTGATTGCATTAGTTGCTTTCATCATGTGCTGTTCATGGGTGCTTTTTGGATTGCCTTAAAAATAGATGCGAAAAGAGAACTGAAAAGATGTAGAAAAGCAAAAAAACAATGAGGCAACAAGCTCCACATGCTCTGGGATAGTCAACTACTTATTCAGTGTTTTAAAAGCCTGACACAACCACAATGAGAAAGGCCTTCTTCAGGGCCCTTCAAAAGAACTCAGTGGAGTTGTAAACACTCTCCAAAATACAGGATCATAGAGATTAAAGGGATCTCCTCCTTATTCTGTTTTGGATCCCTTCTCAAAATGTATTTTTCTAAGGCAGTTTTGTACTTTGACAAATGGTTGAGTGCTCCTAAACTTGCAGATATCTTGCTGTTTTTGACTTGAATGGTGCAAATAGGACTACATATGGATTGGCTTTTGGAGAATGAGGGCCTTGGCAGACGGCTTAAAAAGCCGTCCTCGGTGCAGGGAAGGGGAGGGGCAGCCACACGCTCGGTGCCCCTTCCTCCTCCTGAGGTCGTCCTCGGAGCCGCTGGCCCTCTGCATGGCCGGCGCTCCGAAGACAACCTCCCCCCGCTGCGTCCGGACACGCTGCGGTGGAAGGGTCGCCGAAAGTGCGCCGCAAGCTTTTGCGGCACACTTTTGGCGACATATGAAAGAAGCGCTATTTAGCGCTCCTTTCTTGGGGCGCCGGCGGTGCGCCGTGGGATCGAGGCATGAAGATGCCTCGGTCCCGCGGCACACCTTCCCAAGGCGGCCCATGGCCTCCCGTCTGCCGAGGCCCTGAGTTTGCTTTTAATAGACAAGTGCCTACCTAATGGATGGGTATGGCACAATGGGATTAAGTTTAAAAGAATTTTCATAGAATTATGGAGTTGGTAGAGACCATCCAGTCCAACCCACTGTCATGCAGGAATGCACAATCAAAATGTTCATGACAGATGGCCAGGCAGACTCTGTTTAAAAACATCCAGAGAAGAAGACTTCACCACACTTTGAGGCAACATATGCTGCTGTTGAACAGCTCTCACCATCAGGAAATTCTTCCTAATGTTTAGATGGAATCTCTTTTCCTGTGGTTTGAATCCTTTGCTCCATGTCTTAGAGGCTATTCAGATGGGCAAAAAGGGGTCTGAGAGAATGAAAAAAAATTAAAGCAGCCGCTGCCAGCCCATGAGGTTGCTCAGTCTCCCTTTGCAGCATCCTTGGGGCTGGCGATGAGGTTGCTGGGGCTTCAATACAGTCTCAGAAAAGCTGCATTGACTCCCCCCAGTGTGGTTGCTCCGTCCCCATTTAGGGCAACCTCAGGGAAGGCAGTGCGGTTGCTGCAGCTTAGGGAAAAGGCAACTTCAGGTCACCTTTTCCTGCCCGTCTGCATAGCTTCTTGCCTCTGGAGCTTGTCCCATTTTCAGTATGACACTGTTTTAAATATTTAAACATTACTATCATGTCACCTCCAAATGTCTTCTTCTCCAGGCTAAACATACCCAGCTCCCAAAGCTGCCCCTCATAGGGTATGGTTTCCAGACCTTTTACCATTTTGGCCCCCTTCTCTGGACATGTTCTAGCTTGTCAATATTCTTCTTGAATTGTGGTGATCAGAACTGGACACAGTACAATCGGCCCTTGGTATCCCTGAGGGTTACATTCTGGACCCCCCCCCCCATGGATACCAGTATCCGTGGATGCTCAATTCCCATTGTCCTCAATGGTGGTGTGGCTACGCAGCCACACCACCAGTAGGACAATGGGACTGAAGTCCTTCCTTCCTTCCTCCCTCCCTCCCTCCCTCCCTCCCTCCCTCCCTCCCGCTCCAAGGCTTCTGCCCCAAACTTGGCTTTGGAGGTGGAGGATGGAGCCCTGTCAACTGGAGGGAGCCAGAGCCAGCACTGGGTTCTGGTCTCAGAGCCTGGAGGTTCCATCCTGGGTGTTGGATGGGCAGGGGCTCTGAGACCCAAGCCAGCTCCAGATCCCTCCAACCAATGGGACTCCAGCCTCCACCTCTAAAGCCAAGCCTGGGGCAGAAACTTCAGAAGGGGGAGAGATGGAGAGAGAGGAAGGAGGGGGAGGGAAAGAGACTTCAGTCCCATTGTCCCTAACAGTGGTACGGCTGTGTATGTGTGCCACCATTTGGGACAGTGTGGGCTTGCCATCCACGGATGCTCAAATCCTCAGATGGCAAGTCTGCAGATACTGAGGTTCCACTGTATTAAAGGTGAGGTCTGACCAAAGCAGAATATAGTGGCACACAATTACTTCCTTTGATCTAGACATTGCACTCCTATTGATGTAGCCTAGAATTGCATTGGCTTTTTTAGCTGCTGCATTATTCTGATGACTCATGGCCAGTTTGTGGTCTACTAATATTACCAGATCCCTTTCTCATATACTTTTGTCAAGTCAAGTGTCTCCCTGTATATTTCATTGTTTCTGTTTACCTGCAGTACCTTACATTTTTTCCTATCAAAATTCATTTTGTTAAATTTTGCCCAGCTTTTTAATCTGTCAAGATAATTTTCAGTTCTGATCCTGTCCTCTGAGGTATTAGCTACACCTCCTAATTTGGTGTCATTCACATTTGAGAAGCATGCCTTTTATTCCATGATCCAAGCCATTGATAAATATGTTGTATAGCACTGGGCTCAGGACAGAACCCTGTTGCACCCTGCTAGTCACTTCTCTCCAGGATGAAGAAGAGCCATTGTTGAGTACCCTTTCGTTTTTGTCACTCAACCAATTACGAATTCATCTAACACTTGCATTGTCTGCCTCACCATTTGCTAGCTAGTTTGCATAATGTCATGGGGACATTCATGACGACATTCATGGGGACCTCATCAAAGGTCTTGCTGAAATCAAGATATGCTACTTCCACAGTGTTCCTTTCATCTACCATGCTTCTAACTCTGTCAAAAAAGAGATAAAATTAGTCTGGCATGACTTGTTTTTGAGAAACCCATGTTGACTTTAGAGATTGCAATATTTCTTTCTAAGTGCTTACAAAGTGGTTAATGATCTGCTCTAAAAAATTTCCTGGTATTGATGTCAGGGTGCCTGGGGTGTAATTGTTTGGATCCTCTTTTCCCCCCTGTTTTTGAAGATGAGGGACAGCATTTGCCCTCTTCCAATCTGCTGGAATTTCTTCTATTGACCAGGAGTTCCCAAAGATTTTTGCCAGTGGTTCTGAGTACCTCTGTTTGTTCTTTCAATACTTTTGGATATAGTTCATCTGTCCTTGGAGACTTGAAATCATTTAGAATAGCCAGGTATCCATGTACTACTTCTTTATCTATTCTGTGCTGCATTTCCTCTGTTGCATCTTCTGCTCTGTTCCCTGCAGCACTGTTTTCCTTCTGTGAGAAGAATGAGACAAAGAAGGTCTTGAGTAGTTCTGCATTCTCTCTGTCCCCTGTTAGCATTTTGCCAAAAGGATTCCAAAGCACTCCTATCTGACATGAAAATTACATCTTAGCTTATGCCTTTGGCATTCTTCCAAATGTGGCTGTTTGGGTAAAAGACACAGAAGGTTAACATCATTCTTATCCATTCCAAGTATATGAGAATAAAATTTATACATTTTTCCAGTGTAAAAATGTTCCTTGTGAGCCTTTTGAATCTGGTGTTGTGAACTAAGTCAAGGTCATTTGGCCACCCTATAGCCAGGTTGTACCAGGGTAGCAATTAGATATCACTGTTGCAAGATAATTTCCAGAGGATACTTAATGAAAAAAATAATTTGCAAGAATGCACCTCTTTTATGTCTAATCCTTGAAAGTGATGTGACATCAATACAGAAACTACATTCCCCCCCCCCCCTTCTGTTTTATGGTTTACAAGGCAGATTGAGGGCCATTTTTATGTAGATGATGTTGTTTTGGTTACATAATTGCTGAAATGTGGATAATAGGTTTGCCATTAGTATATGTCAGAGAGTGGAGGTTCCACAGCCAGTTTTCAATTCCCAGGATTGGCCATGGGCTACAGCAGTTCCATGATTAGAAGACAATTTGTGTTTTTGTAAAAACAAAAAACTGGGATAAGGAACATGGTATGGGGAAGATATAATAATAATAAATTTAATAATAAATTTTTATTTATATCCCGCCCCTCTGCATAGCAATCAGGTCTCGGAGCCTGGAGGTTCCATCCTGGGTGTTGGGTGGGCAGGGGCTCTGAGACTTTATGACAAATAAACTACTAATCCAGGAACTAAAATGCAACAAACCTGTATGATGCATGAAAAATACTGTCCTATGAATATATGTGTCATATTTCTTTTTTTATTTTTAGAGAAAATCCGACAAAGATATGCTGATCTGCCCGGAGAGTTGCACATTATTGAGCTTGAGAAAGAAAAGAATGGACTGGGACTCAGCCTTGCTGGCAACAAGGATAGGTCTCGCATCAGCATCTTTGTTGTGGGTATCAGTCCAGATGGCCCTGCAGGAAGAGATGGAAGGATGCGCACAGGAGATGAACTTTTAGAGGTACATTTTCTTTTTAAAGAAAGTAAAAGAACTTTAAAAACTTAGTGGGAAGTATAATAGGTACAAGGGATCTCATTGAAACAGTAACACTCTCTGTCTCTTCCTTCCCCTAAGGAAGCAGATTAGATCCCATGACTTATTCTAGGCCATTGTGAAAGTTGTTAAGAGGCAATACAAGATAATGAAGACATTTTTATATTTTTACAAGGGAGGACTAAATCAATACTACCCAAAGTGTGTGTCTATTGGCTGCTGGTCCTGGTGAGTTTCCAGGAAAGAAAGAAACAATTGTAGCCAGTGGACACAAATATGGTACTGGTTCCCTGAGTTTACAAGACCTGGGCAGATCAGATAGATGACCAAGGCTCTTGGAGGTCTGTCATTCATAGGACTAGTCAAAATTAACTTCTTGTCAAACAACAACATTCCTGGCACAATAGGGGAGAAACGGTTGGTACCCAATGTTAAAATCAATTTGTCTGAAAGCACCCACTGTTTCATGAAAAAAAATCTTACTTAAAAATATAGGTTAAAATCCTTTTTGTTATTCCCAAGTAGAGTAGACCCACTGAAGCAATTGTTGAATGGTGAGCCAAAACATAGGGCCTTTACAGACTGCCAGAAATAATGCAGCTTGAGACCACTTTAACTGTCCTGGCTCAATGCTAGGGAATCATGGGAACTGTAGTTTTTCCTGAGACATATGAGGCAGTAGGTAAGAAAAAGTAGGATGGTGATCTTGCTTAGAGATAATAAGCATCTTTTGTTAGGGGTATTTCTTGTATGTACATTTTAACTTCTGGTGGTCTAGTATTTTGAAGGCTTAAACACGTTGAATGAAAATATAGATAGCATTGCAGGTAATTACTCAAGTGCAAGAGATTGTTCAGAGCTTGAAAAAGTTACTTTTTCAACTTCAGCTGGTCAGATTCCCCAGGCCAATATAATGCAAAAAGTAATTTTCCCAAGCTCTGGAATTGTCCCAAGTTTTCTTTTTAATCTGCATGTAGTGTTCAGAAAGAAGGCCATCTGTTATATGTTATATGCTATTCAGATAAAGTTCTGTGTGATAGTGGTGGAATAAATTCCATAAGAACTATTAAAGCATTGATGGATAAGAATATGAGCTTGGAAGTTCATAGCTGGTCATACCAAGTCAGACCTATCTATTTAGCCCAGTCCTTACTAATATGATTGGCAATGATTCTCCAGAATCTCAGACAGAAAGAGCCATATTATGTAGTCACTTTGCAGCTCTGCTGTGTGGTTCTTTTAACTGTAAATGCCAGGGGTTGAATCTGGGACTTTCCTCTCAGCTATGATTCTTCCACCTCAGTTGACAGCCTTACTAGGTGACTTAGGCAAGACACCATTCTCTCAGTCTCCTGCCTGCCACAATACTACCCTGCCACAAAGATCTGTTATAAACATTACCAATATTTTAAAGGCTTGAATATAATACAGAAACAGTAATAGCTGTCATAGTTAGAAAAAGATGTAACTTTTATTTCTTATACGTATTCCCCCACAGGAGAGCATTTCAGAGTAACACTTAGTAATTGCAGAAGTTTATTAATGCAGTATTTTCCACTTGGTAGCTACACAGCTCTGCCAAAAAAAGAAGGCCCGCAGAAATGCTAAATCTATCTATAAATATTTGTCAGTGCCCTGGGATCTTTAATTACAAGTTTCTGACATACAGTCTAGATTTGTTTTGCTGTAAAATAGTGTTCCCTTTTCTCCTCTGCTGGAGTGTTAAAATTATATTAAAAGTGTCTTGCAGTCATAAAAACTGCGAGAGGAAAATCTGGAATCTTTCTGAATTTTTTGTGATGTTTTATATTTCAGCAGGATGAGATTCTCAAATTAATAATTAAACCTCTAAACATAAGGTATTATCATCACTCCTACAACACAAAAGATAACCATGGTTTACATGTACTTTTAAAATTCATTAAAGAGAGTCAGCTCTTAAAATTGTTAATCCCTAAATATCAGTGCTGACCCGGAAAGCGACAAGATCAAACCACTACATGCCAGGTAGAAAAGGTTGTAGAAGCCCAGGATTGGTATATATATATCTCAGATGTTATCACACAGCTTCGTGCCCAGGGATCCCGTACCTGATTGGGACTTCTGTACTGAATTAAAATGCTTAAGTACAGAAGTCCCAATCGGGTATGAGATACCTCCGATCTGGGCACAAAGCTGTGCAATAACATCTGTTTTTACACGGTCTCAGCCTGTGCCCAGAAGTGCGATAATCTCCTTACAGTCCTACTTCACATGGAGAGCTATACATTCCAAGATGTAGGCAATATTTTATGATTCACATGCTATATTGATGATATTTTCTTGATGAAGTGGTACCTGGTGATTGACTTTAGGAACCTAAACCACTTCATCGATGTTGCCTAAGTCTCTTTTTACACAGTAAGCCAGTTGGTAAGGGCAATGCTAAGCGATAACTGCTAGGGAAGAATAGGAATTTACTTGGATATCAGGGTGAATCAGCCCCTTTTTTGTTAATACTTTCCTGGTGCACCCATCTTCACAATTCCTTAGTTGTTATATATGAATTATTATAAGAGATCAAGAACCCTGGTGGATCAGACCATAGTACAACTAACCATGTCAAATATTGGCGAGGATACTCAGCATGGTATGTCAGGAGTTGACAAAGAGTGGCATATGAGTCACATGTGGTTCACAAGCCTGTTTTTGAGGCCCATTCATTAAAAAAATGCCCCATAGGACCCTCTGAATCACTAGGGAGGGCAATGGTGGCCATTTTTGCCTGATTTTCAGTCAGTCCAGGTCTGTTTAAAACTCATCCAACCTTTTTTTCAGAACAGGAAGTGAGCATCCAATCATTTCTGGGGTTTTTAAAGCCCATATAGACTTAAATCAGGAGAGGGGCTGCTGAAAAGGGGGTGGTGTACCTTCTAGAGATGTTGGCCCTCCTACTGGCCATTTTCTTTTTAGGGTTTGTTTGTTTTTTTGTTTTTGTTTTTCTAAAGGAAATCGTTTTGAAAGGACTGCAATCCTTTCTGGATCACAAGAGTATGTCCATCTCTGCTGTAGGTCATGATTTTCATTAGATTTATTTATTTATTTATTAAAAACAATTCTGTCTTGCCCTATATTACAAGATCTTGGGATAGCATACAAGTACAACCATTATAAACAGGTTAAAAATACAAATAATATAAATAGACTCAAAATATATATTAAACACATTAACATGTTAAAACGGTTGAAAAGAACAAAACAGTTTAAAATTATGTGTTTTTTATTTATTTATTAAAACATAAAAAGCAAAAACAAAACTTACATATATACATACGTTCAATCCCTATAAATTCAATCCATACAAACAGACAACAAAAATAAATAATATAAATAATATAAATAATACCCTGTTCTTAAACCTATTCTAACTAATCTTTATTCTGTCATCTAACTTTTAGGGTCTTCTTAACGATTGAATTTTCAATATTTCTGTCTTAGTGATACTCCCAATAGGTGTACTTTCATCATCTCTCTTTATTCTGTTATCTTATTTATTTACTGTCCTTCCACTTTTCCTCTTTACCATCATTTAAGTTAGATTCCATCCTCACATTTCTTCTACTTTTTGAAGACATATCCATTCGTCTTTTATATCTTTGCCTCTTAATTTGGCAGTAAGTATGTCCATGTTAACTGCTTCTCTCAACTTAATCAACCATTCTTCTTCAGTTGGGATCCTATCAGTTTTCCAGAATTGTGCATAGAGTATTTTAGCCATCATAAACATATATAACAGTTTTCTAGAGTGATTTTTTTCGATAGTCTCATCCAATTTGTTCGTCATATTTAACAAGAAGACTTTTGGGTCTAATGCAATTCTTATCATGAGCATTTCATTTATAACATTTACTATCATTGTCCAATAATGCTTTGCTTCCTGACATCGCCACCACATATGTATGAAATCGCCGCCTTGTTTTTGGCATTTCCAGCACTTCGTGTTTCCTGTTTTGTATATTTTGTTCAGTTTCGATGGTATCATGTACCACTGATGTAACATTTTGAAATAGTTTCCTTATAATTCTGACACAAGGTGAACTTATTGGTTATTTTCCAAGATTTCTCCCAGCTTTCTAAATCTATTGGGTTCCCAATGTCTTGGGGCCATTTCACCATCACTTGTTTAATTACTTCATTTTCCAGGTCTCTGTTTTTTAATAACTTATAATATTTAGCAATATGTCTGTCTTGTTCTCCAAACACAATCTTATCAATTTCATTTTTCTCATTGTCAAATCTTGACAATTTAACATCATCACGGAATTGTGTTTTTAACTGGTTATATAAAAACCAGTTTATTTTTATATTTTCTTCTTGCAATATATTGATAGCTTTAAATTGGGGAACCTTTCTGATTTCTGTACTTGGAATATTTTTATATTCTATCCATTTTTCTCCTTTATTTTTGGTTCTGTGATGAAAAGCTTCTTGCGGGGAAACCCACAAGGGTATTTTCTGATAAAACTGTTTTTTAATTTTAATCCAGACTTTTAGGAGGGCTTTCCTAATTACATGATGCTCAAAGTCTTTACTGACTGCTAATTTATTATACCACATATATGTGTGGTATCCATATCGTAAATTACTACCTTCCAATATAAGTAGCTTTTCATGTGTGAGGCATTTTGAAGTAAATCAGTGAGGCCCCAAGGCTTTAATAAACAGCCATGTTTTACTTGGTGCTAAATTAAATCACTTTTGACATCAATCAGGCCTCCAAACTGGGGGTATTCCAAAACTGTTCAGGGCTTTGAGGCCCCATTCACACTACAGAAATAAACCAGTGTTCAACCGGTTTATTTCCATGAAGTTCACACTTGCCCTGACTGCGCTCAGTGCAGTTTGTGGGGTGGGTGGGTGGGGGTGATTGAAAAACCCACTTAAACCAGTACATAGGGCACTTGGACCCCTTAGCAGTTCTTTTTTTTTTTTAAGAGCCACAACGATCTGCATCTTCAGTAGTGTGACCATACTACCAAATCAATTCGGATCACGCAGCATCATTCCTGGAAATGGAGGCACCTCCATTTTAAATCAACACAGTAGCAAATGTGAATGGCAACAGGGTTAAAATGGCATAGAGAGATTCGATTGCAGGCAAAGTAGTGGGAGTGTCAAACTGATTCTGAATTGGTTCTGAATCTGTGCAGAGATGAAAATTTCTTCATTCAAAAAAGTATGTGTGAATGACCCCTAAATGTCATCATAAGCAGCAGCTAAAAAAGACAATGTGATTCTAGGCTGCATCAATAGAAGTACAGAGTCTAGATCAAGAGAAGTAATAGTACCACTCTATATTGCGTCCAATTCTGGGCTCCAGAATTCATAAAGGATGTTGAGAAACTAGAGCATATCCAGAGGAGGGTGACCAAAATGGTGAAGTCTGGAAACCATGCCATATTAGGAGAGACTTACGGAGCTGGGTATGTTTAGCCTGGAGACGAGAATGTTAAGAGGTGATATGATAGCCCCGTTTAAATATTTGAAGTGATGTCATACTGAAGATGTGGTGGCTTAGTGATTAACATGCCAATTCTGAAGATCAAAAGGTTGGCAGTTCGAGGCCCAGGTGTCGCATGATGGGATGAGCTCCCATCACTAATCCTAGGTTCTGCCAAGCTAGCAGTTCGAAAGCATGCAAATGCAAGTAGATATAGGCACTACCTCAGTGGGAAGGTGACAGTGTTCTGTGCAGTCATGCTGGCTACATGACCACAGAGCCGTCTTCGGACAACACTGGCTCTACAACTTAGTAACAGAGATGAGCACCGCCCCCTACAGTCAGTTACGATTAGACATTCAGTCAAGAGGAAACCTTTACCTTTTACATACTGAAGATGGAGCAAGCTTGCTTTCTACTGCTCCAGAGACTAGAATATGGAACAATGGATGCAAACTACAGGAAAAGAGATTCCACCTGAATATTAGGAAGAACTTCCTGACAGTAAGAGCTGTTTGGCAGTGGAACACACTCCCTTAGAGTGTGATGGAGTCTCCTTCTTTGGATGTTTTTAAACAGGTTGGATGGCCATCTGTTGGGGGTGCTTTGATTTGTATTCCTGCATAGCAGAGGGTTGGATTTGATGACCCTTGAGGTATCTTCCAACTCTATGATTCTTTGAAAAGCACCTTGAATTCAAGCCAGAAGCATATTGGCAGCCAGTGTAATTCTGCCAATATGCTTCTGGCTTGTATGATGCCTGTATGATCTACCAGTCCAAAAATTCTGCACAACAGTGTGGCAAGAACCTTTATGTTGCTTCCTGACATTTTCATTTCTCTCCATTTTGAGCATTCTGTTTAGAACAGCTTCTAATCTAACATGTCCTGTGCTGGAAAGAAGCAAGGACAGACTATTCCAGCATATTGGCAAAACATTTCATTTGCATTTATATTTGAACTTAGAATGCTGGAACTACATGGTGGGAGCTCCAAGATGTATAATCTATAAGTTTATCTCACGGCACTTCGAAGAACGGGAATGGAATGGAACGCAAGGGAACAGAAAGGAACAAAATGCATTTTACTGCACAGGAGAACGTCCTTCAAAAATCGGTTGCCAGGAATGGCTAGGGAACAGACTGGGGACTCCCGGCAGCATAGGTGGCATTTTCCCAAGTAGTAAAATGCGTTTTTGCTCTGTTCCGTTCCCTTGCGTTCCGTTCTGTTCCCGTTCCTTAAGTGCCATGTGATAAGCTTACTAGTCTCAGAAGAGAACTTCCCAGACATTTTAGATCATACTGTGCATTTTCATATTAGTCAGATGTTAGCATGTCTGCTATTGCATTCATCATGCTATCTTGAAGCACTAATTTAACATAAACCATTTTGAATATGAGCACTTACATTTTGAGAATATAATGACCATATTCTTTTATAGAAGGAAGGCTACAGAGGATAATCAAAAACTAAGAAAAAGTTATTTTGGTGACTCTGGATTGCTTTTAATCCTATTAATTATGTTGAGCTTATCTGTTGAGCTTCTATAGGCTTCATTTTGGCTGCCGGATGTATTATCTTTGTTAGTTATTTTTCAGGGGAAATTGTAGTTTAATGAAATGTAAACAACTTAAAACATAGTTGTGAGGTATGTTTTTGAATAATAAGGACAAGAGTTAACCCTGAGTGCCTGGCCTAAAGGAAGCATTTTCACAAAAGGAAGGGAAAAACAATTTTCTTCTTCAGATAATTCCCTAGACTAATTATGCTCCACATCATGATACATGGCCACAATTTTCTCTTCCTTAAATTTCACCTATTAGTTTTCATTACCTTACCACATCTGCCTTCTGTGAGATATTTATGATGTCATCATACTCTGAGAGTTTTGCTTACTAAGGCTACCCTTGTGTTAAATCTTGTTTTAATCTTTGATCATAATTTAGCCACTCTATTCCCTAACTGGGAGTTCCATTTATTTCTCTTCTCCCTTGAGCTTTCTTTCCCTTTCATTTCTCTGTGTATTACTCATAATGAGCCCAGGTCAGCAGATTTTAGCATTACAGTAAGCAAGGGTTCTTCCCTCCATGAATCCTGCAAGAAAGTGCAAAGCAAATAAACCTTTTACTAGTTTAGAAAAAGAGATATCAGGACAGGGTCACTGAGGATGCATAAGTGCAGTGTAACACTTGATAGGAATTCAAACAAACACAGCATTCATAACTAAAACAATTAAAAGTAAAAAAACATCTTTATTACATTTTTATCCTGCTTTTTTGCCAAAAGTGTCTCTCAGTGCAGATAATAAAAATAATATTTTTAAAAATGGATAAAAATAAATGGCTACATTTGGTTAAAACCTGGTTAATACCAAGTACCTGTTTTAATAGAAACGTCTTTTCCTGTAGTGGAGGCAGGAATTGATGGGGCCAGACTAATATTCCTCAGCTGGGATTTCCAAAACATCTCAGTGACTGCCATTATAGTCTGCTCTCGCATCCCCACTAACCTTACCTCCAAAGACAATTAAGATCTTTTCTTAAAGGTTTTATAACTCATAACAGACTTACAATGGAGAATACAGTTTTCCAAACTGTATAGTGGGTTAATAGGTCGCAACCAGCATTCTGCAGAATATTTGAGTTTGCATTGTGACGGCATGCATCTGTGTTATCTTTAACTGCCCAATTTGGTACAGCTGTTGGGACTAGCATAGACATATCATTCTTTTTATTTGTTTATTTTTAAAGTTTATTATGTCTATGATTATATACATTTTGTTGAATGCAAATGTATCAACAGCAATGTGGACAAGTGTATAAGAAGAAGAGAGAAATACTACTGGATTGGTTGTAAGCACTGTATTAGAAAAAATAGTTTGTTGTTATATTTATATTCATCAGGTAGATAACTAGAATAGTTAATCATTTCAGACATTACTAGGAGGTACAGGGGTATGATTAATAATATTGTTATTATTGGAATGTGCCATAAAAGATCCCCAAGTTTCATTAAACTAATTGTTTGGAGACTTCTATACTTCGTTTTAACTTCTCTGTAAGTGCTAATTGCCATATCTTACTCTGCCACTCATATAGTGAAAAATACATCATTCCCTTCCATTTTTGGCAGTTAATAGTTTATCTGCAAACCCCCCCCACCCCCCAAAAAAAACCCCTATACTGTCTGAGTTATCATTCTTACATTGTTGTTGCTGATAACTTTAAAATGGGTTAATTCCAAGAAGAAAGGTTTTAACTTAAGTTTGAAAAAGGTGAGCTGTAGTGTACAACTGAGAAAGTCACTCCAGAAAGGTAGATTATTGTCTTTCAAGAAATCCCCTGAATTTAAAGAAGACAAGCTGTTTTTATAATATTGAATTAACAGACAAATGAACTGGTGGAATTAGCAGTGGAAGTTTACATTTCCTGCTCAGTGAAACCAGTTCCTTTAGTTAGAGCTATGTGGTCACTACATTGGCATTTCAGGCACAATGGGGCCATGGTATCCACTGGGATTTGGTTCCATATCCCCCATTATATATTGTGGGGTAGTAAAATGGCGTCCCTTATATAAAATGGCAAAATCAAGGTTTGCTTTTTGGATGGGGTGGATACTTTCAAGCTGTGGATGGTTGAATCCACGGATGCAGAATCTGTAGCTATGGAGGGTTGACTATTTGCTAATCTGAGTGGTACCATAAGGAGTTTAGATTATGAAAATCCATCGTGAATACACTTTATCCACTCTGTTTCCAGAAAACTTGAGGTAAGTTAAATGAGACAAGGTTGCTGAATACCATTTAATGTTTAGCTCTCCCCTCCCCCAACTCATATTTAATTTTTTATTCTTGAATCAGAGTTGCCCACAGGAAAATATATGTAATAAATCCAGACAGCATGTTTAAGTGAAATTTATGGTATTCTGACTACTTGTGTAAATAATTTGTGTTGAAAATTATTGTCAAATAAAATAACTGTCTTTTTTCTTTTATAACCTAATATTTGTTGAACAAATGTGGGTTTCTTTTAGTTCATTTTTACCACTGCTTTGCAATATAAAAAGTAAAGTTTTTGTTGTTAATGGTCCTGTTTTATACACAGGATTTTGCACTTTCCAACCTATAGGCTCAAATTGTATTGATAGTCCCAACAAAAGTACACCCACTGCATCTGTTCTTGAATGTTTGGTCAACATTTACATAAACCCCATTTATTCAATGGGTGTACATTAGTTGGAACTACCAACATTCAGGTCTTACTCTTAATTTCCTGACTTTGCTACCACTGGTAAATAGTATTCTTGGATTCATCATTTTCTGTGTGTTTAACAAAGTGGTCCATGAAAGTTGATGTTACAATGTATTTTGCATCAAATGTGAAAAAAATTGTGGCACCATAATGACTAAGGCTGTAATATGGCTGTAAATCCTGCTAAACAAAAGGAGCCTAAGAGAAGATACACACAGAGTTGTTTTATAGAGCTGCTTTTTCTCTAGAATTTGTAATTACCTATTCCAACTTAAAATAATTATAGAAAATTATGGTTTAAATACCCTAAAGGCACAATGAGACTTGGGCACCCATGGATTTTGTTATCCTTGGGAAGTTCTTGAACCAAATGCCAGCTGATATCAAGGGCCCACTGTACTTGGATGGGAAACAGCCAATGAATACCATGTGCTGCAGGCTATATTTCAGGAGAAGGAACTGGTAAAACTACCTCTGAGTATTCCTTACCTAAAAAAACCCTATGAAATTCATGGGATCACCTTAAATCAAGAGGTAGCTGGAAGGCACGTGCGCGTGCGCACACACACACACACACAGATGGTTTAATTTGCTTGCAGACACAAGGTTTCTTAGCAAAAACACATCAGTGTTCAACTTGCTTCACATGGAGTGCTGCCAGATTGGTACGATTTCTCTGAATGTGCTCTCAAATTGGTTAACATTGAGTATATGTGCTCTTCATACATTTTTGCACACTATCATACTAAAAATTCAGTTATGCTTTAAAAAGATACACTTGTGGAATACTGATCTCTACTTCTGAAAGCAAAAGAGTAATATGAGGAAAACTCTGATATGGTTTGACATTGTAATAGGTTTGCAGGAAATGGGATTTATATCTCCTCCATCCTACAGTGTTTGTAACTTTTATCTCACTCATTCACTCTGTAGTTTGGTTTGAAGTGGAAAATGGCATAAACTGTGTTTATGCAATTTATCTTACTCTCACGATTGTTACCATGCCATAATTATTCCAGATGATAACCAAATGTAAAATCTTGTATTTCGAGGAAGAAATAACAACACTCTCTTTTTATTCTTGCTTATGGCTGAAAATAAGGTTAAAATAAGAGTGTATGTGATGGTGACGTTTCTTGACTTATACAGGAGTATATACAGTAATTCCATAATTAGTGATGATGTAATACAAGGACAAAGCAATACTTGACCCTTTGTTATTATTTAATTTGTAATTGTGTTAAATATTCTTTGTAAAACAGATAAATAACCAGATCTTATATGGAAGAAGTCATCAGAATGCTTCTGCAATAATAAAGACTGCACCATCAAAGGTCAAACTGGTATTTATACGGTAAGCATGGCATAATTATTAACCCTTGGGATCGCCTAGTCCTGCATTACTGGCCTGAACTGGTAAGTGCAAAATAAGGAAAAATTGGTTTTCTTCCCCCCCCCCTTTTTTTAAATTGATTTAAAACACCATAGAAATACATACATAATATTACTACTTACATAACTTACATAACTTACATAACATACATACATGCATAATTATACAACAAACACCTCCACCCCACCAACATACAAATCTCATTCCACATTCTAAAATATGTATCTCTTTTATTTTGTTTTTTGGTGTTATCGATGTATGTTCTTTTCTTTTATGTTCTTTCTTCTTGTTACTTCCTTTCCGTATAATTGCCTTACTTATATTTCCTTAACTTGATCTTTTAATTTGCCCTTCTCATTGTTTATCATTAGTTTGAATCATTGTGTTAAAGATATTGTCCTAAATTAACTTCCATCCTCTTTTCTCACCTATATTCCGGAGGCAAATCCAATTGTCTTCTATTTCTTCCTCTCTTAATATAACCATGAGTTTATCCATAGCTACTGCTTCCTGTAGTTTAAGGAGCCATTCTTCTTCTCCTGGAGTTTTATCCTTTTTCCAGAACTGAGCATACGTCATTCTTGCTAAGGAAAAATTGGTTTTCAAAATAAAATTTCCATTTGAGAAAAGCCATTTAAATATTTTGCTGTGTCTTTCACAGTTAACATTAATTTTATGATATAGCCTCTCCTTCTGATGATGCTGTTGTCATTTGGAGTATAACCTGATTTGGGACCTGAAAACCTACTAGCCTAAGAGGGGGACAGTAGCCTAAGAAAAGATGGGATTCCATTAGACAAATAGGATGAACACATCTTGAGCTCTTTGAGTAGCATAGGACAGCAGTCTAAGGGCCTCTACAGATGGGCCCTTTGGGCCATCATGGAGGCAGGGATGGGTAGGGGCAGCTGCACGCTGGCCACCTCAGCCCCTCTCCAAAGACATCCTGATGCGTCAGGATGTCCTTCCAGCACAGCCTTTTGATGTGCTGCAGCAGAAGGGGCGCCAAAGAGCCACACGGTGGCTCTTAGAGTGGCCTTTTGCAGGCTGGCAAAAGGGAGGATCGAGGCCACGCTGTCCGGCAGCCTCGGCCTCGATCCTCTGCTTCCCAGGGCCGCCCGTCTGCATCCCCCCTAAATAAACCTTACTTCTTTTTATGTTCTTAATTACTGTAACACCAATAAATGTTCCTTATGTAAGAAAGGCCTTGCTTTCCATAATGTTAACCAGTAAATCCAAGGTCCCAGTATAAATTTGTTTGCATGTGTGTTAAGGATAAAAACACTTGAAAAGTACATGTGAGTATGCCAACTCCAGTAAGGAATAGAATGCTGTTGTCTAAACCAACACTGCATCTACCTTAAAATAATATTTGATAGAGTTGATGACATGTGTTATTTATACATGTTACATTTTGGATCACCTATCACTAGCTAACCAACAAAAGCTTCACCTTGCTCCAGCTAGAGGCATTACACATGCAGAGGAAGGCTTCCTTTCACTCTCAGATTCTCAGGTAGATGACAAATCTGTCTGTACAGACAGGCCACCTACTTCTGATTGCCCTTTCACATTTGAATAGAATAGGTTGTGCCTGTGCACTGTTTTCAGAAAGAATAAAATTCCACAAGTCAGCTATCTGGGAAGAAGAACAGAAAATGGTTTCAATTGTTACCTCTTGCTTCTCCACCTACCTTGCCAAGCATACCACTGATGTCATTTTTGTTGGGAAACGTGAGAGATAATGCTAGATATCTCAAGCAGGGTAATCAAATTGGCAAGGCAAAAGCTCAACAATAACCAGTCCCGCACCCACTCACCTATTCACTCTATCTATCTGAGAAACAAGCAAACTCAGGGCCTTTACAGACTGCCAGAAATAATGCAGCTTGAGGCCACTTTAACTGTCCTGGCTCAGTGCTAGGGAATCATAGGAATTTTAATTTTTTCTGGGACATTGAGCCTTTTCTATCAGAGAGCTCTGGTGTCACAATAAACTACAGTTCCCATGATTCCTTAGCACTCAGCCAGGACAGTTAAAGTGGCCTCAAGCTGCATTATTTCTGGCAGTCTGTAAAGACCCTCTGTCTTCTTTGTAAAACATATTAAAGTAGCTTTACCTATTTTTTTCATGGCCAAAGACATGGTCCAGTGGAGGAGAGAGTGGCTGCAAGTTAGAATGATGCAGGAAGAGAATGTGTGTTGAAAAATAAACAAACAGGGATTCTGCAAACATGCAAACTAGCAGTTAGTACGTACAGTCACATAAATGTTGCTAACACAAATCTGAACCTCTTTTGAAAGAGCATCTTAACAGGTAGTGTTGATTGTTCTCATGCCCTTTACATTGGGATTGAGTCTTACTATCCATGCTTTTTGATAGGTGGCTCAGAAGCTGTAAAAGAGCACATTGAAGGTATTGCCAAAAAGAGAATCACATGTGTAGTTTATACACTTTGTTTACATTACAGGGCGTAGAAGGCAGGGCGAGATATAAGAGAAAGCAAGAAGCCAGGTTGAGGAGGAGGATTCCTTCCCTTGTACTCCTTGGTGGCCTGAAGTGTGTATCTGGCAGCTCTTCCTTTTTCCTCTCCATTACTTTATGTATCTTTTCTGTAAAGGAAGGGAGGCAACTTGAGCTGGCAATAAGCATCCCTGACAGTTTTTCTTTGGGAACTGAATTTGACTCACTTGCCAGCACACCATGCATAGGATTTTGTTTGTAGGGCTACAGCAGTTTCACTAACATACATTCATCTTTGGCTTTGACTATTACCATACTAAATTCTGCAGCTGTGGAAAGTGCCATTCATTTTATTGATGGTTTTTAGAGCCTACATTGCTTAGCAGATTTTTTATTGAATAAATATTACTCTCCTATTGGCTTGGATCCAGTGGTTCCCTAGCTTGAGCAGAAGGAGTTTCTGCCTTATGTATGTGCATAGATATGAGCATGAGTTCTGTAGTTTGCTCTGTTCTCCCATCATAACTTCAGCCACCAGTGCTGCATCAGATTGTATTCTGGAGTGATTCCTGGACCTTTCATGAAGACAAAGCAGTGGAACAGGAAAAGTAGACAGGGAAGTTCTTCTGCATGATCAAAACTCCACTTGAGTTCTTAACATCTGAGCCATTGTTACTAAGACCTTGCTGAAGGGTTAATAAAGAATTATTAGTTGATCTTTAGGTTGTATCAATGACAAGAGGGAATCTGTCTGCTTTAAAGCATTACTTTGCTGATAGCAAAATAACTCACATCACATATGGAATGTCATATCTGTGGAATACCAATAGGCCAGCTGTCACTGAGGAAAGGTAGGGAAAGAAACATGAAGATATTGCTTGATAGATATGGAAAAGGTTTCTTGGAGTACAGTTTTGAAATTCTGCTGTCATGATTTCACATCATAGCCATGCTAGCTGGGAACTCATGGAAATTGCACTTCCAAAAAATCAAGAAGGTATTATTGATGCCTTCCAGATTTTTTGAAGTGCAACTGCCATCAGTTTTCAGCTTGCATGGCCAAAATGAGAAGTCATGGCAGCAGAATTTCAAAACCTGGAGAGTACTATAGGGTGAATAAAGATTAAGAATAATTGTGAGGTGTGAATAGGCAAGTTCATGTTCAAACTTTAACTCACGGATGACCACTCAAAGAACCACAGCTACAGGTAAACAACCTGTTTTTCAAAGTTCATCTTAGCCATGATATCAGAGGCTTAGTAATAAAAAAGGGACGTAAATATTGATTCAGTTTACAGGGTTATTGTAAACATTATAGGAATAATTACATGAGCTTCTAAAACACTTTAATACATTCAGCCCTCAACTCTCATAACTGACTGGGTTGCAAAAACCCTGTGAATGTGGAAAAACCACAAATATCTCTAGGCCCCTCAAGCCATATGTGACACACAAAAAGTACCTGTGGCTGGACCTGGCCATTCGCATGTTCCCTCGCTCACTACCCACACATTCAGGTGGGATGGGGAAAAGGGAAGGGATAGGGACAGGAAGAGGGAGAAAGGGGACACTCATCCCATTTCCTTCCTTCTCCCATCCAAATGAGTGAGCAAGGGAATGCATACACCCTCCCTCCTCACAATTCCCTGTCCCATCACCTTCCCACTGCTGTGAGTGAGCGATAGAACACACACACCCTAACTCCTCAAGCTCTCTCATCCCATCCCCTTCTCCCCAGCCCACATGTGAGTGTGTGATGAAATGCACCTTCCCTCCCCAAGTTCCTCCATTCCATCCCTTTCCCCCACTTGTGTAAGTGAGAGAGGGAATGAGGGAGGGAACACACACAGCCTCCCTCCTCATGCTGTTCCATCCCATCCCCTTGCCCCCATTTACCCCTGCAAATAAGCAAGGGATTGTGCATGCCCTCCCTCTTCATGCACTCCCATCCCTTTCCTGCCCCATTTGCCTGCACAGGTGAGTTAGCAAGTGAGAGAGGGAATGTGTGCTCTTTTGAGTCCAGCCACCCCATCAGTTTGGTCTCCTCCCAGAGACATCTGTGTTATCATAGTCAATATTAAAAGTGTCACAGGGCAGCAGTGGAGCAAATACAGTAATCCACAAATAATCAGATCCCCAATGCTTAACACTGTGAAGCCTGTAGACCAAATCAAGTGACTGAAATACTTATGTAAGTGAAAATATATCTCAGAATGGAAACCTGAATTTCATGTAACTAGACCTCATGTGATTGTGGGGAGCAGAGCTAGTGAAATGAAGAATTACTTGATATCCTTGGCAGTACAATGCATCGGGAAGAGATTAATGATCTTGATTCCAGTCTCCTCTTAGTTTTCCCAGCTACTGAAAATGACATGCCATATACAACAGCTCATTCGCCATTACTAAATTACATAGGAAAATAGGTCTGGGGAAAACTATTCTGATTATAACAATAAATATATTAAACAGGTTACAAGAGGGACTGGATGTGGATGCCACTTCTCTAGGCATTTGTTGCACCCACGGAAATTATTAATATTCTGGTTTAGTTAAATAATGGCTATTCCTCCCTCTCCCACAGCCTGTTTAAAATAAATGATTTCATTCCCATCCCCAAGGAAGATGTGATGGATAATCAAGAACTACATCAGTCTGTCTTTAGGCCTGGTTGTGGCACAGAGGTGGCTTTATTCATCTTGTTCATCTTTGATGGGCACTAGTCTTCAGGCTGTGTCCTTGTTGGACCTCTCAGAGGCCTTCTGTAACATCAAATGTGATAGCCTTCTGAGGTACATGGTTTGGACAGGACTTGGAAATCCAGTCGGCCCTCCATATCCATGGATTCTGCATCCATTGATTCAAGCATCCATGGTTTGAAGATATTTTTAAAAATGCTAAATTCCCCAAAGCAAAACTTGATATTTTACTACCCTATTGTATATAATGAGACTTGATCATCCACGGATTTTGGTATCAATGGGGGATGCTGGAACCAAACCCAAGTGCCCACTGTATAGGTGGCCCACGTATTACATGATGGATCCATTCCAGGACCCTTCATGTAATATGATTTTCAATTAAACCCTGGAATGAATGATAAAATGTTCTCTCTAGGTCCTCCAGGGTGACTTCATATGCTCCAGAGCAATTCTGTGGTATGCTTCTGCCAGAATATGACCATACAGTCACACTGGAGGACCTAGAGATTCCCAGAGAGAACACTTTCTAGCCATCTGTAGGTCCTCCAGCACAACACTATGATCAGCTTCCAGCAGAAGCATACCATAGAATCTTATTGGTGGACCTAGAAAATTCCTAGAGAGAACATATTTTTTCCAACACATGAAAGTGAACCTATGTTATACAGACTTGCATAATATGTTGCTGCTATATTGTTTTAAAATTACTCATAAGTTCTTCCTGGAACAGTGAATTCAGACAGTGTTGCTGGGTGGTTCCATGGTTGTTAACCTGTAGGTTTTTAGCAGTTCTTTCTTTCTCTTCATATTAACATGTATGTGACACTTCTAAGAGATGTTGTTGGAGGTTCAGTGCAATGAGTATAATCAAAACCTAGAAAATTGCTTAGAGCTGGGTTGGACATAGGGAATCAATACCTCCTTAGGGAATTTTTCACTCACTCACCTAAGGAGGTCTTTAGTAAAGGAACCAAGTGTAGAGCCTATGTTTTCTGATAATTACTGCTCCACATCTAATTTGCTATTCTTGAGCAAGGTGTCAGAGTGCTATGCTTTCTTAACAATGTTCAATGATGCTAATTATTTAGATCCATCTGGTTTGAGGACAGGGTTATAGGATGGCAAAAGCCCACCTTGTCCTGGTAGATGACTTACACCAAGGAATAAATGGAGGCATTAAAATAGTGTTATTTCTCCCAGATCACTCCATAAATTTAAGTGCCGTTGACCATGGAATACTTGCTATGGAGGATGCTTCTGGTCCTTCCTGGGAAACATATTTCAGATGATGTTTCTAGGAGATTTCTTTTGCACCTGTAGTCATTTGCCCGATAGTGTTCCACAAGGCTCTATGTTCTCTCCTGTGCTGTTCAAATTTCTATATGCCACCACTAGGGGCAATCTTATCAAGATTTGCTCTGAAGTGCCATCAGTTCACAAGTGATAATTAGCTCTGTCTCTCATTTCAAGCAGTTTCTGCCAGGGTTAGAGTTACAGTTATGCTTTTTACACCATGGAGGTTGTAGACCTCTTGAACCATGTCTAAAGCTAGTTTTGGACTGTTGAGGGTGCAGGCTGACATTTATTTCAGACAGGACAGGATGCTGTGGGTGTGGAAATTAACTACTCTCAGTAGAGATATCTAGCAGTGCTTGCGCCTCTTTTTGCCACCCCACAATATGCTGCACAATTGACCTAGTCGTGTCATCTGCACCACAAATAATAGAAATGAGTTTTTTTCTTGTTTTACTTATAGAAGAGAGAAAAGATGCTCTCTTTGAGCTCTGTGCTATAGGAAGATCCTTTGGCACCTTTTTAAACCATGGGGAGCCATGGAAGTTCCCATCAAACTGCAACCACAGATGGAGATTCTGTGGCTGCTGCTGAACCGAGTGAGAGAGGATCGAGATTGAATGCATCTTCATGAGTATGATAAAGCAGTGCTACTCAAAGTGGTGGGTCATGGACTGAAGCCAATCTCTGAGCCATCAGTTGCCAGTCCCTGGTGTGTTTCCATGAAAAAGAAACAGTTAATGCCAACTAAACCTAGCACATGTGACTCCACCTTTTGAGACAGTACTTCTGGAAATGAAAAGACAATGGCAACCAGTTGCATGTGTGCTAAATTTTTATTGTTACCCTCTGTAATTGCAACTGTTCTGGTTAGATGCCCTCATTTGCTTGTGTTATCATCAAAGGACTGCTGTCATTACTCTGGTTAAAAATAGAATGTGTTACAGTTGCTGAGTGGGTAATGCAAAAAGACATATATTGTTTGTGATGCTTTCTCTTTGAAACAACCTCTTTTGAGGAAGCACTAAAGTCATTTGAATATGTACATTCACAGCAGGAGGAGGTTATGTGCTGCAACTTCTTCTTACCTAGTCTTATCCTTTCTTTTTGTTATTTTTATACCATTAAAATTACTATCTCTTTCAAAGGATCAAAGTGAAGATTTAATAACTATGGGAAAAAGCAGATGCCACTAGCGCACTTAACATTGCTCAAAATAATGAAAGTAATTCAAAGAGCACATTAGGATACAATTAGTCATACTTGACACAGGGCACCTGTTGAAAATGGAAACACTGTGTTGTTTTTGTTTAGCATGTTTCAGCTTCACATTGTAATCCTCTCTCTCCATATTACTGACTGGCCTTGCTCCAAATCATTGCCTTCACTGCTGCCTTTTATGACAAGGATGTATCCTGTGAATCATTTGAAAGAGGTGGTAATTTTTAATGACATACATGATATACATGTATACATAGAAGACATGCTTTCTTTACCTCCCTCTATAGCTCTCCATATCGTGTTGAGAAAAGGCTTCTCCCAAATTTCATCTTATATTTGGGAGAGGAAGCCAGTGTATTTCAGGGACAATATCTGGTATGAAGGCATAACTTTCACTACAAAGCCCTTTCATTGTCCAAATAGAAACAGATAACAATTAGTTTAAATTATAGAATGTCTGAAGGTATTATTCTGCTATCAGATCTTCTCATTAGAGGATGCATCAAGAGCTGGGAATATTTTATGCTGATTTCCTGAGTGCTTGTGCTGATTAGATGTTTTATTGGTGTTTTTTTTAAAGCATCAACCAACAACTGGCACAACGTAAATTGGCACCAGACAAAAAGTACTAGAGATTAGCAATAGCAATAGCAGCTTCATTGTGGAGCTTAGATATGCTGATTAAGTTTCATCAGCAAGAGCTATCTCCTAATTAGTTTGTATGCTTGGGGAAACAAAAGAAGCTAGAAAATTATTGTTTAACATGCTGTATGTTTGAGAGGAAGATGCTTGGAAAATCAAGCACAACTGAATATCAAGCACCCTTTGATATTGTACATGTCTTTAGGTACCTGTTGTATACTCCTTTCCATGTGGCTTGATGACCTTGATCATTGCAGTTCAAAGACTGTAATTTCTTTATGCTGGTCTGTAAAACTTTGAAAAGAAGATTTGGCTGAAAGTATAATGAACATTCTAATCAGATACTGTACTATTTCTATGGATCTTCAAAGCAGAAGCATTTGAAGTCCCACCTTTATAATGAACATTCCAATCAGACACTATTTCTGTGGACTATATTTATGCATCAGTAGCATTTGAACAACATACTTTATTGTGCTGAAGGCATGATACAGCAGCCTTGTTGAACCAGAACAGATATAGATCTGTTTATTGCTGTTGATGAATGACTGCCTAGGAATCCTATGTGTGTCTCTGCATCTGGTTCTTATTCTGGATGAGTGACCCAAGTATCAAAGCATCATATCTTAGAATCATAGAGTTGGAAAACACCACAAGGGCCATCTAGTCCAAACCCCTGTGATGCAGAAATACACAATCAAAGCACCCCCACCCTGTACAACATGAAACTCCTTCACCCACACTAGTAAAGAACATGTTCAACTTTCAGAAGTGATTCAGTCTGAACAGGATCTTGGTACCTAAATGGATCCACAGATCTACCATGAGAACCTGCTGCTCCATTCCTCCATCCACTGAAGAACAAACAGGTCTATCTCAAATACCTGCTCAGCTATTGACTTCAAGGCTTCCTGAGAGATGGAGTGGTTGGTGCCCTCAGGATGAGTCTGGAAAATGGGGTCTGGGGCAAAGGCAATAAGAGGCTGTCAGAGGGACTAGGCATGAAGTCATATAGACTGGGGCTTACCACATCCCTCCATTACACTGGAAGGGGAGCTTTTACCATTGCCAGCATGGGCACACACCTCCTGTAAGTAACCTTGTGCTTGATAAGGTGCTTATGCAATGCTTTTTCATGGATCCCTCATGGATGCTGTAATTGTACCACAGCTTCCAGCTTTTCTGGGTCCTGTAACTGGGTAACTACCATCAACCATTTTGTATCTTCTGTAGAGGAATGGGTGGTCATAACATATGAGGGGATATTATAAAGTTTTAATTATCACCTTTAAAAAATTGATAGAAAGTTTGTTTTGATTTGTAGTTGTTAACTTATCTCTATATAGTGACCATCCAGATTTACACATTTTCCCCAGTGTTTCTAGACCCTCCTAATACCATTATTGTAGAAGTCTGCAAATTGTGCCTTCAGCCACTCTTCCACTTCATGAATGGTGTCATCTGTGTTGTCAAATCAGCAACCCTGCAACAGATTTTTCATTTTTGGGAAAAGAAAAAGTCACTTGGTGATGATGACACTGACAATATTTCATCAATATGCCATAATAACTTCTGGGTGATAATTATTACTTTACAATACCCCTTCGTACTTCTCCATTTTATACTTTAGTCACTTCTGGCACAACCTGTAACAAAAATAAAGGACAGAATTTATTTTCTTCGCATCATGCACTTAAGGACCAATGACGACACTGACAAAATTTCATCAATATACCATAATAACTTCTGGGTGATAATTATTACTTTATGATACCCCTCTAATAAATAACTAAAAGTAGTTAGATTAAATTTTAGAAATTCAGTAGATACTTTGCAGTTTGTTTAACATATTAGTTCTCTCTCTTTCTCTCCCTCCCCCCTTTGTTTCTCAGCAATGATGATGCATTTAACCAGATGGCTGTGGCTCCCTTCCCATTACTCTCTAGCTCCCAGTCTTCCATTGAGGTAAGATGCTTTTCAGTATTTTTAAATGAAAGCAATTAATCATAATTAGCAGGTTAATATAAGCCCAGACATTTGTCTGATTAAAGCCTGAATCCTAAAGTGCTGATAAGAAATGCAACCACATATGAATTTCCCCTCATAATAAAATGGTTCAAAGCTGTACATTTCACCTTGCTTCAGGAGAGACAGTTGCTAAATAGGTCAGTCATTTAACAAACATTTGCACGATTCAAATTAGAACTGATAAAACACACAATACAAACTGTGCTAGCAGTCTGGCATGTGGAGAACTTTTTCCTTCCCTAAAAGCACTTTAGTTATTATGGGGTCAGTCATGATGGTTTTCTAGAGTGAGTTACGGGGCAAGTGCTAGCAAATATAATGAGTTGGAGGCTCTGTGAATGCTGCACTTGTATTATTGTTGTAATATTTTAAAATGAGTTTATAGTGTTTTAAAGTATTGGTGTTTTAATATGGCAGTGTATTTAATAATAATAATAATAATAATAATAATAATAATAATAATTTATTTATATATCCCGCCTCTCCCAGCAGATTGAGGCGGGATTTAATTGTGGTTTCTTTTTTTTTACTTTTTCAGTATTAAGTTTTAATTCATGTACCTTGTTTTAATTTATGTTGTGAGCCACCTTGAAAAAAGGCAGATGAAAATGAAATGAAATAAAGTACAAAAAAATTAAACAAATGTTCATGTTCAGGCTGATTGGCTGATGTGCTGTATAGGACCTGACTGTACCAGAAGCTTCTTGTAAGTCACCACATTCTGATTTCTGGATAAGGCAGGAACCAGATGTTTTGGACTACAACTCCCACAGCCCTCTTCTAATTCCTGTACTGAGTGAAGCTGTGTGAGAGTCATAAGGTGAAAGATCTGGCTAGGCAAACATCTCCCTCTCTTGAGGAAGAATATTGCATTACATTGCACACCTCATCATGGCTACCTGCACTCTGGTGAAGGTTGATTGTAGGTTGGTTGCTATAATAGGAGCAATGTTGGCAAAGGTTGAGCCTGCTGTGTTGTTCACAATTTTTTTAGTATTTGCATACCATGTTTCAGTTCAGCCATTCCAAAGGAGGTTCACATAAAGTAAGTGCATCCCCAAGGAAACTCTTGGAAAAAAACCATATTAAACCTCTTAAGGAATTACAAAATTAAAGGCAACAACAGATCAACAAAACTGATGACCTTACATGGGTGCTCCAGTTAGAAATGTTAGAAATTGTGTTTGTTTCCAACACAAACTACAAACCAAAACTAATGGGACTGCTACCCTGTCTCCTGGGAAGAGAAGTCAGTTTCTCCACCATCTCATGTGCGTTAAGCTTCAGTGACTTAACCTTGATCTGTAAACAGAAAACAGATTGTAACTGAGGTTGTAACTATTATAACTGAGGTGCATGAAGATGGGGAATGACCACAACTTTGGAAAAACAGACATATGTGCAAAGTGGATTTTTCTTTGTTGGCTTTCAGAACTAAAAAGGGCAGGTAGCAGTAATTCTTTTCTCATAAGATCTTGAAGACTCCATCATCGCTACACTACAGTTATTGCTAATCAAGTGCTAATCATTGTGATAGGCCTGTAATTTCTGTCCTCTATTTGTTCTTGAGTGTTCTGCACTTCAACCAATCACCTTCAAAAAGGCCCTGGAATTGTATGAGTAAAGTGGTTTTTCTTTATAGTGCATGTGATTTTCAGAAAGATGCTATCTATGTATTAATGGTGACATACAAAATGTATTGTTGTTTGAAGGGTAAGACATTTGATGCACTGAACTAAATATAGGCTAGAAGTTTCCTGCTTTTTTCAAAAAGCAACAGATTTAAAATCTTCAACTGTTGACTTAATGGGGAAATGACTTGAGTGACTGCTCCAGTGTTCTTTTTAGATGTGCACTCTTGCTTTGCCTCATCATACATACAGGTTAATCAGTTTTTCTGTTTAGCAGGAGGCTCTTTCAGCCTGAACATTATTATAGCTGTAAGGCATATGTCCTTGATTCAGTATTACCTTCAAGTATCAGTTGCACCTGTTGGTTTTCTAGCTTCAAATGAGGACATCATCCTCATATTTTGCAATATTTCTGTTACAAATAGAATACTGCTGAATATACAACATCTAGGGTTTTTAAATTTTAGTCAACACAATCTGTCTCTTAAAATAGAAATAGGCAGGATAGTATCAGAGGACACAGCTGGTGATGTATGGAAAACTAAGGTGAGAAGGGATTTTTTTTCTCAATACTCTTGCAATATTTCAGTGCATCAACTCTTAATATAAAACAGCATTTTAACTTCATCTCACCTTTTTATGTTTTTTATTTTATTTTATTTTAAATATAAAATTATATTACATTACAAAACAAAACATTACATATATACAATAATACAATAATACAATGATACAAACAACACTATACATGAGTATATATAAGAAAAAGAAAAAAAGAAAGGAAAGAAAATTACATGTAAATACATCCCAGACCTACATAAACACTTCCTGGTTGCTTCTATGAGGAAATATTTTCTGTATATATTCACTTTTTCAACCATCTATACCATTGTATGTTCACCTTCATATGTTTTTGAGCAATTCAGAAATATTATCAATACTTTTCTTTTGAAGTATCTGTAACTATGTATTTAAATAACAAAAAAGTGTGAGGAACTATGTTATGAAATCTCATATTTTGTCTCAGAAAGAGCTGATACATTTTTAAAATTAAACAAGAAGTATGTGCTTATGTTAAACATGGGGAATGAGGATCAAAAGGCAGGCAGATCACACTGAAGTCCATCCCCTTGAATACTGGAAGTCCTGGGCAGCCTACATTAATGGTATTTCACCAAGCATTTCTAACAAGTTTACCTATTGAATCATAAGACATAGAAACATAAAGGGGATAGGGTTTTTTTTTTAATACAAAAGCTTAGGATACCATACATGGAAGTTTGCATGGGTAAGATATGAATGGAATGCTCATTAACTGTATAATTGTGTCTTTAAATCCTTATTCTGTATACAAGTATACACATGTGAAACTTTGGGTGTAGTATTCCTACACTGGCTGTAACCAATTCAGCTGATAAGTTTGCTATGTTCCCAGAGATCAACTAAATCTTAGTTGTGGGTCTTATTTAGTTTTTCATTAAATGTCCCCCATCTGTACTCTATTCATTCCATTAATTGATAGGCAATCAAATATGCCATATCCTTCACCTCATGTACAGACTTTTAAAATGAACTGATTTAATTATAATACTAGACCAGTACATTAGATATTTTGGAATCAGTATATTTTCTTAAAAATTCATTTCAGTGATGCACTTTATGGTGGAACTTTACAAGCTGGTAATAAAGGGCTAATTTTAACAGATCAACATGCAAATCTGCTAGCCAGAAGCTTGATGTTCCCTGAAAAGAACTTGAGAGTGTTAGTTGGCCTTTAAAAAAACCTCTGTACATTATTGAACTATAATGTTACAGGATAATATGTATTATTTTCTGTAATTTTTCATTTTCCACTGCCTACCCACCTTCTTTGCCTCTCTGTGCTCTTTCTCTTGACATTGTACACTGAGGGCCAATCCAGACTTCAGTGGTGTGAGTTGTAACCACATCTGGTTATTAAATACCTGGTGGACAGTTTACATTGTGACAGTGGTGCTGGGAGGAAGATTTAACTGTTCCCTTTTAAAACACAATCATGTAGAAGAACAGTCCTCCCCCCCCCCCCCCGCAATTCTTTACAGTAGTTAGCACTGGGAGCGGGGCAATGAGGCTAGTTCAAAAAAATAATACAGTCAGACCTTTGTATCCGCATGGAATTCGTTCTGGACCCCACCACTGATACGAAAAAACACAGGACCTCAAGTCCTGTGTCCCTAATGGCAGTGTGGTGTGTGCACAGCCAATAGTGTGGCTGTGTGGGTACACCACCATTTGGGACAATGGGTTTGATGTCCGTGGATGCTCAAATCCACAAATGGCAAGGTCCCACTGTAGTTCTGAAATGCCTTGTTGTTTTGGAAATAGGTAGCTTTGAGGTCCTAGGAATTACCTGCAATGGGTCTTACTCTTTCTTTACCATGTCACATCTGGTGGTCACTTGTAAACTAAAATAGGTGATATTTTACTCTGGCTTATTGTTGGGACGTAAAACATATTGACCTAAATCCAGCTCCTAGTCCCAACTAAAGCAGACCCATTGAGTCAGTGGTAGGTCAGCACTGACTTAGATGGTAAGTCAGCACTTGCAAGTCCCATTGATTCAACGAGACTATTCAGATAGCGAGTAGCAATTGGGTTTAGTCTGCTATGAATCAGTAGTTCTGCTTCCACCTCCTCAGTAATTGGAGAGGAAGCTTCATTAGTTTAGAGCCACCAGATATGGTTTGACTATGACTTTCATTAGCCTTAGCCAGCTTAATCTATAGTGAGTTCAGCTGGGAGTTACATTCCATCAAAATCTAGAGGGCTGCCATTTTGCCCAACCCTTATTTAGATTCCCTTCCAGTTTTGTAACCAATTAAAGCAATCTCTATTACATAACTTTAACTGTAAAGTGTTCAGACTCTGCACTCACCTTTCCCAAAGAATAGTCACACTTTGTTTTAGTATCCGGGTTGAAAAGACAAAGAAATAATCATGGGATGGGAGGTGTGTTACAATCCCACCCTCCCCTGCAAATCACAACATATGGATTTAGTTAACCAATTGTTAGAATTATACATTAATATATTCAAAAACTAAGTTAAATGAAAGCCCTAATGCCTTCTGTTATTTGGACAAATTAAACACATGGAGGCACAGCCATGTCAGTCTGGAGTATCAGTATGCCAGTGGATCTTGTAGCACCTTTGAGACTAAAGATGTAACATACGCTTTCGTAGACTCGGTCTACATCAGGCATCTGAAGAAGTAGACCGTGTCTGCAAAAGTTCTGCTACAACCCATTTCACTCAGTTTGTCTCAAAAGGGCTACAAGATCTCTTTCTCTTTATTATGTTTTACTTATGTTTTAATCCCATTGACATCAACAGGATTTAAGCACATTGTGACTAACTTGCCCCATTGATTTCAATGAAATCAAAGCACAACTAAATGTAATCTGGTTTCAACCTAGTTTTAAACTTTCTAACTGTACTTGATGCTTCACTTAAATAGCTTTAATAGTATACAGTAGTGAAATGCATAAGAATCATGAAGGCTAAATTTCATATTTGATTTGGGGCATTTTTTAATGGGAAAGGAAAAATCAGTTAAACTTCAGCATATTATAATATCATTGCTTAGATCTTTGTACCATATGAAACTGCCTTATTTTTCTATTCCTTTTTGTTAGGATGTCAGTAACAAGCCTGAAAAACAAGTTACAGAGAACCAGCAAATTCTGGCAGGCAAGCCATTAGAAAATGTACGTATTGACTTGAAAACAAATAATAATAATACAAAAATTAAAAATACAGTTTTTATTTCATTTTTAATTGCAACATATTATAGTATTGTAAAGCAGGCATGAATAATAATAACAAAACAATATGGATGTGGGATTTTAAAAGCAATAACTGTGTCAGGATTTTACCATGGCTCCTGCAGTTTATGCTTACCGTAAGTTTAAGCCTAGACCATCTAGCAGAGTGATGTAGCTGCCTCAGGCAACTGGTTTTAAGTATCATGGAAACGTGTCAAATGGAGGCCTACTTAATGTATTAATGTTGTATTCTTTCCTGCTAGGGAGGGGGAGAGGCACTTGTGCTACTTTCTGCCTCAGGTGCTAAAATAATCAACCACTGACTTAGAGATGTCCAATGGTGTGTGGATGTGTTCAATTTGCTGCTCTATCTCAGATAGTAGACTTATTCCTTCTAATTACTGCATATTTTTCACCAAGATTTCTAAAACGTCAGCATCAAAATATGGGGAAATCATTACTTCTAAAGCTAGATTTCTAAAACGTCAGCATCAAAATATGGGGAAATCATTACTTCTAAAGCTGTTAAATGTTTTATTTCACACCTCTCTTCTGATCCATATAAAGATGTGCTTTGGTTTAAGCTGCTTATTTAGGTTTTAAAAGGAAGCTTTAACAGTTCAACTACTTTGGTTTCTCTTTCTTTTTTTCTTTCCTTACAGCTTAGTAACCAAGTAAAGCAATCAAAGCCTTCAACAATAATCCCCATTAGTTTACACGACATATCTTTGGCACCTGCATCATCCTTATCTCCAGAGACAGAATTCACCAACAGAAGTATGAACTTACTATTTTCACCCAAAGAATATCTTGCATTTCATTTCAAAACTTTTTAGAATAACAGAGAAAAGATGGTGTGTGTGTGTGTGTAATGTACAATTATCTTGACAATGTATGTGCATACACGTGTGTGTGTGTGTAGATTATAGCATGCTATATTTTGGTTGTAATTTATTTTTTTAAGTCATTATCGCAAATTATGTCTTTGCTTTGCTGTTATAGAAATGCAAGGTTTAAAATGGTTACTTTTATTTATTTTTCTATTTCATTTGGGACACAGCAGCTCTTATTTTTGTGAATCCATTAAAGTGACACTGTTGTTTTTTTTAAAAAAATCCCACTTGCTATCTTAGATTCTAAGATAAATTAATTTGAAGAATCTAAAGCCATAGTCATGTTAGTCTGGAAAATCAGTATGCATCAGAGGAAGTAGACTCTACAAAAGTCTGCAAAAGGTCAAGTCTAAGAAGTCTGGCAGCTTTTCAAGAACAAGAAAATCCCATTCTAGAAAAGCTGTGGGAGAAGCCCAGATTGGATATGGGCTGCCTGCTGCCTGGGCATGGGGCAGTGTGATAAGATCTATTGGTGATGGTCACAACCCTCCTGTATCCTGGCAGAGATTTTGTGTGCAATAATCTCCATGGTCTTGGTTTTTTCAAAAATACTAATGTAGCAATGTGGCAGCAAACATAATTAAGCCATTAAGCCATTATTCTGGCTCTTTCCATTGACACCCCCCCATCAGCATATCATGCCACTTTACATTCAGTAATGAAGGCCTAAATACCCTAAAGGCACCAGATCACATCAGTGGCGTCCCTAGGGTTCGTGTCACTCAGTGCGGTAGCTCATGGTGTCACACACACCCCCATTGACCTCCTCCCATTTCACACCATAAAGAATCCTTAGTAATGCTTTTTTGCACTAATGTTCCTCATCAACCGTAATTCCCATATACCACTGAATGTCATGCTAATAGTTGTGACATAAACAACTAGAAAAATTAAAATTACATCTTCAAATTGCAATACCATATGCACAACCTAAATGTATTTACATATACATAATGAAAATTTGGTTAAAATGTGATGTTTTTAAAGAAAATGTTAAAAGAATTTTAAAAATTCAAAATTTCAGTTCTTAAAAATATATATATATATTTGTAATTTTAATTTTTAAAAAATTCCGGTGCCTCTCCTTTCTCTTCCCACTGATCTTCTCACCATCTCTTAAAGCATTTTAAACATACAGATGAATGTCACAGCCCCTTTCTGCCAAAAGGTAGATATTTGTGAAGAAGTGATGTCACTCTCCCTTAGGATGTCACCTGATGCAGTCTGCACCCCCTAGTGATGCCACTGGATCACATCTGATAGTGGAATCTAAGCAGCATCTTCCATAATTAGTGCTTAAATGAGAGACCAGCAATGAATACCAGGTGCTGTAGTCCTTATTTCAAAGGAGGAGCTGGCAAAACCACCTGTGAGTTTCCTTGCCTAAGAAAATCCTATGAAAAAATTGATGGGATTACCATAAACTGACAGGTGATTTGAAGACACATGCACACACATACACAATAGATGGCTAGGTAACATAACTAGTCTTACACCACTGCAGGTTTTGATAACTGTTAACTTACTGAAACTGTTTCAGCTTCTTCACTGGCCAATTTCAAGTAATCAATAGGAGTATGAACAGGTTACTGAAAATTAATTGCAGTTCTTTCTTTTAAACCTCATTTAATAATAAAAGTAGTTCATATTATTTTACTAAAGTAGACTGAAAGTGGTTTTTTTATTCAAGGTGAAAAATTTCACAAGAAAATTTTATCAGAATGATTGGTAAGATAGTTAGAAGCTTCTTCTAATTTCCCCAGGCTCTAGTGTCATAGTTTATGTCTGAATGGAATGTAAAACAAATGTTATTAGTTGCTTTGAATCTGTATACTAATGAGGAGATAACATTGTTCAATCCTGCACCCAAACAGTGATTTAGGGGCGAAACAGACAGCCCCTTTGAACGCCAGATTGGGGCCATGGGAACTGCATGCCACAATGCTCCTTTTTGAGCTGGCACCACTGCCACGACTTTTTCCACCACTGCCACGACTTTGCAATGTGAGGTATCTAAATGCTGCACTGCCAGAGCACCACAAAACTGCCCCCCGTGTGGGCGGGCGGGTTTCGTGAAGCCAGCTTCCCAGCAGCTTCATGCGTACGTCATGCCCCCAAGCCACCTAGAAAGCCAGCTTTTTATGCCGGTCTGTTCCGGCTGTTAGTGAATTAGATACTTACCTAATTGAGCTGTGTTATGATACTCTTCTTTGCCTTTCATGCCCTGTTTTCTTCCTGTCCTTCCTACAAGAAGCTTGGGTCTTATAATTCCTGATTTCATAGACCATGTCAAATAGAGAAAAACAAGTCTCTTGTCTCTCACCCCCTCTGCAGACCAGGGCGTCGGGGACGCCCTGGTCCGGAGTGCCGGCGGAGCTCAGCCTCCGCACCGCGCCGCTCCTCCGGCGACTCTAAAAGGAGCACCAAATTGGCGCTCCTTTTAGATGTCAGGGAAAGTGCGCCCTAAAAGCGGCGGGTGCACTTTCCCTGACTCAAACGCCACGGCACGTCTGGTCGCCGTGGCGTGAGGTCATCCCCGGAGCGCCGGCCGTGCGGACGGACGGCGACTCCGAGGGCGACCTCAGGAAGAGGAAGGGGCGCCGCTCGTGCGGCTGCCCCTCCTCTTCCGGGCCCGGAAGACGACTCAATTAGCCGTCTGCCGAGGCCCTCAGTCTCTCATAAGCGCACACTCTATTTTAGAGAAGAGGCTGGGGCTAGGCCAGTAGGCCTAGGCCAGGGGTAGGCAGCCTTTCCCCTTTAAGGGCCGAGGGACTTCAGCTCCCAGAATCCCAGGAGCTATTGGCCAACATGGGACTATTGGCCAACATGGCTGAGGCTTCTGGGAGCTGAAGTCCCTCGGCCCTTAAAGGGGAAAGGTTGCCTACCCCTGGCCTAGACATTCAGAATGATGCTTGAGATTCCACTAAATCTCACAAAATCTGAAGAATAACTACATAGAAGGAAACAAGTCCCTTTATTAATATCTTCTGGGGCCTTGTGATATAATAATGTGTACCCTCCTTCTTATACGCCAATGTCCAGCTTACACAGGCACAGTGCTAGCACTGGATATTGGCCAAAGGTAAAGACTCTAACATATATTGAAATGTTTTACTCCAGGTTATTATTCTTAACCTCAGTGGGTTCATTTTTTTTTTTTGAAAACCAGTGTTTTATAGCATGAATTTCCTCAAAATAAATGTTTATAAATATTCTATAAGCTATGCTTGAGTTACATTCAACAATTAAATGATCATTAAATAAGGGTTGTAAAAATCCATAAAACTATGGCATATGTTTTTTTCATTGTCATATTCTTCAAATTAGTTTTATTTTATAAGAGTCTGGAAATTTTGATGCTCAGGTTTATTTCTGTGCTGCTTCTATATATAGTGCTTGTGACTTCATTGCCTAATCACATTGAATATTGGTTTTACAGACAGCCTTCCACCTCCTTTGGCAGATCCAGCAACATGCCCAATCATTCCTGGGCAAGAAATGGTTATAGAAATATCCAAGGGACGATCAGGACTTGGTCTCAGTATTGTAGGAGGAAAAGACACACCACTTGTAAGTTGTGCTGTTGGTTGTTTTCTATATAATTGAAAACTTTCAGACTCTTTTTGACTTTTGCTGCAATAATGAAAGAAATGCAGAAATGTCAATTAAAGCAAAATAAAAAAAAAGATTGTACACTCGTCCCTCTCCATTTGCATACTTGGAGTCTGTGGTCTTGTTCCTTCACGGATGGCAAGCGGGGAGGGACAAAATGACACATGCATCTGAGGCTCACACAAAGCGCTGCACGCAGGAGCACACACCCATTTTTAACCAATGGGCTTTGGATATTTGCGGTTTTTCTGATTCACAGGGGTGTCCGGAACAGATATCCTGTGAATCGGAAGGGACGACTGTACTTCAGTTCTCCTACAGAGCATAAAATAGAGATATAAACACAACTGCTCTAATTTTTAAAATGTAAATGAGAGAAAAGAGCAGTCAACATACTATTCCCCATTGCACATAGGTCCCCAAGCAAAATATGATGTCCCTTTACCATCTTGCATATACTATTCAGCCTTGATGTGCAATTGCATATTGGATATTTCTCTGATTCTGTTATGAATATTAGGCACATGGCCTTCATCATTCTTAGTAGTATAAAAGTGTGTTTAATGTGTGCTGCTTCAAATATTCTGTTAAAAGCAAAAATAAAATTATAAATATGATAGCTTTTTAAAAAGAAACATAACACCAAACATAGAAAATCATGCTTTTCAAAAGCCACTTTAAAATAGCAGAATTGGACTGGATTGGGACCGCATATATGTGGTTGCTGCAGCGCTGGGATGAGTTGCATCAGGGCGGCTCCAATCTATCCTTTTTGGGTGCTCTGTTTTGCCCCTCAAAACCTGAACCACATTTCTAGCACTCTAAATTTGTTGTTGTTGTTTGGCAACCCTAAGGTTTGTTGTTGTTTCTGACTTACAGCAACCCATCATAGGGTTTTCTTGGCAAGATTTGTTCAGAGGGGTTTGCCATTGCCTTCCTCTGTGGGTTTTAATGGCCAAGCTAGGAATCAAGCCCTGATCTCGAGTCATAGTCCAGCACTCAAACCATTATGCCATGCTGGCTCTCAACACTCTAAATACAATTTTCTAAAAGTTTATGAAACAAATGTTACAGCCAACCCTTAACCAAACAGCTTACTGTTTCTTCCCTCCTCATTGTTGTGTTCTGTGATATGGGGACTGGCTGAGACTGGCTCATTCATCTTGCTTTTTCCCTGCACAAAGAAAAATTTGGCACAGTAAAACTGGATCCCTGGCCAAAACTCTGGGTGGAAACATACTACAGGTGGAGTCTCCCTTATCTGGAATTTCAAAAATGGGAATGCCCTAAAATTGTCCACATGAGTGGCTGAGACAAAGACACATTTGCTTTCTAATGGTTGAGCACTCACAAAATTATTAAAAACTATTATATATAAAATTACCTTGAGGTTATGTGTATAAGGCAGGGGTAGGCAACCTTTTTGAGCCGGGGGCCGATCCCCCTAAGTTGTCCCTTCCGGCGGGCCGGAATGGCGGCGCGCATGCACGCGCACGCAACCCTCCCACGTGCGCTGCTGCCACCACCGCACGCGTTGCCGCAGTCCCCCCGGGCATGTCGCGGCCGCCATTTTGTTTTCGAAAATGGCGGCCACAGCGCATTTGCGCATGCGCAGTACTCCTGCGCATGCGCAACCGCGTAACGGCCGCCATTTTGGAAAACAAATGGCAGTCGTGGTGCGCGTGGCCGCACGGCAACCAAAACATGTGGCGGCGGCTGCAGGGGTCCGCCTGGGCTGGTAAGCGCGGGGTCCTGTGCCGGAACCGGCCCACGGGCCATAGGTTGCAGGCCCCTGGTATAAGGTGTCTACAAAATGAAAATAAATTTTATTTAGATTTGTATCCCCTTCCCAAGATGCCTCATTATGCATATGCAAATATTAAAAAAAAAATCTGAAATCCCAAACACTTCTGGTCCCAAGCATTTTGGATAAGGAAGACTCAACCTGTACATGATGTTTTGCTTGAGGACCTGATGACATCAGGAGCATTGTGATATCCCTCACATCATCTGGCCTGTGGAGGGCTTGGGTTAGAGACATTCACCCTGTATATGCTCACAACCCAGGCTTGCCCAGCAAACCACTCCGTTGCTGGACACTGCACTCTCTACCTCAGCTGTGAGAACTCCTCTCAAGCTCGAGAGGAGCACTCTCACAGCCTATCCAGTTGTCAAGCCTATGTGGGTTTGGAGAGGAAGCTGAGGCAATTATCAGTCAGTTCTAGTCTTGGAAGGGCTGTTTATTCAGAAAGGAAATAAAGACATACATTCACCATTACACCCTCTAGTTCCCAACAAATAAGTACAAAGGCAAAGGAGAGAGAAAACAACACAAGACAAGCACTTAGCAGCACACGCGCACACACGCCTGCGAGGCAAAGAGGCAAGACATACAGCAGCATACTCACACACAGTGTCTCTGCAGCTTACATGCTGGTCTGCAGGGCTCCAATTTTTGGTCAGCTAGCCTCTAATATAGTATAACATTTAGCACTACTTAATACAGATGAGATCATCCCGTGTCTCCTGATCTGCATCAAGAGGAGGGGAAAAGGAGGCATCTCATCCCCTCTCAGCTAATTGTTTAACAACCTGTAGGTGCAAGGCTGGGACCTCCCTATCTTCCTTGACCTTAGAATGTTCCTCCCTCCTCTCTGTATCATCAAGTACACCAGAGAACTTTAATTGATCCATTTTCACAGCTGGACACATGCATTCTAAGAAATTGCAGCCTGAACCAATGTATCATTAGAACTACAAATCCCAAGGCTATACATATCCACCAACCTTTTTCATTTCCCCACTTATGCAGCAGCCAAATAAAACCAAGCCTTTCCTGTTACTGTCAAATTGCTATTCATTATGTCTCCTTTGGGATTTTCTGAATTAAATGCTGCTTCAGGCCCAATAGGACTGGATTAATAGTTTGTATGCATCACAGTGCTTCTTTCTCCTAGTAGCTTTAGCTACTCAGGCAATTTATTCCCTAAAAGATATACAATCATATCTCCCCCATCCTAACCCAAATTTTGCTTTATTTATTTGATCTGTGTCTCACTTTTCTTCTGAATGAGACTCTAGGTTTTATTCCTGCTAGCATGGAAACAATTCTAAACTATCAATATGAATGTTTGAGATTGTCTCCAGCAACAGAGAAACATGAAAATATTTTGGTAATATTAATATTTCCAATGGTGATCACCATAGATAATTATTATTACCTATTATCCATAGGTTGAAATCATTTTCTGGGGCCTTGTATGTTACATTGGTGGGAATGCAGGGCACCACCTTTTCTGTGGTCCTGATCATGAAATTTGCTCTCAGCAATAGTTTTTACAAGATACTTTTATTCCGAGTTGCCATATTCCACTTCCTCAAATCTAGACACTAAATTTGTGTATTGTGCAAATTAGTTTAATTAAGGAAATTACTCTTTTAATTATGCAAATTAGGCACATACATTGTTGCATATTTATCTCCCATTATGTTTCAAATTTTATACCATTTTTTACAGTTACAACATCTCTGAGAAAACCATATAGAGTAATGTTTAAAGCAGTGGACATGGGAGACCTAGGTTCAAATCTCTCCTCAGTCATGGAATTTACTATGTGACTATGGTCTATCACTAACTCTCAGCAAACCACCACATGATTGCTGTGAAGATTAACAGCAAGAGGGTAACCACATAAAATGAACATGTATATTCCTAATGCAGAACAAATAAAAGAACAACAATACTAAAAAATTTCCATGTAGCATCAGATCCCTATTTTCCCCCCATCAGTTTTTCACCATGAAAATACCAAAAGAACTCTAAAAGTGACTACCATCTGATTCACAGGGCAAAATGCAGAGATGCAGAATAAACATTTTATTATAAGTAGGAATCAGTGTACTTTAACTGAATTTAACCTGTTTCAGTTTTAATCAAAATATACATGCTAAGGAGATTATCATACCAGAACATCTGCTCCCACTCAAGTATTGTTTATTAATGCTAGTTAAGGTAATGATGAGTGTTTGTACTTTTTACTTTTACATTTACCTTAATAATGACCTCCCACACACACACAAAAAAAACACATGTATATAAATATCTGCCAAGTGAAACAACTCTCCATGCATCTGATGAAATGGGCTACAGTCCATAAAGCATATACTAAATAACTTGTTAATCTTTAGGGGTAGACACTATTGTTGGGTAGAATGATGGGATCTTAAGAGTTGGAAGAGACAAAAAGAGTCATGTAGTCCAACTCCTCTGCCATGCAGAAATACAAAACTAAAGCACTCTTTAGAAATGCCCATCCAACTTCTGTTTAAAGACCTCCAAAGAACACCTTCTTTGGAGGTCTTTAATCAGAGGTTGGATGGGCATTTCTACCCCCTGAGGCAATCTATTTCACTGTCGAGCTCCTACAGGAAAGCAAAAAGAAAACAATGTTTAGATGGAGTGTGTGTGTGTGATTTAAATCCATTGGTTCATATTCTCATTTCTTTGGAGCAGAAGAAAACAAGCTCGCTGCAACTTCTACATGAAATACCTTCAGACACCTGATTAAAATGCTCCCCATTCCAGTAAATTCCAGTAAAACAGAATGTGATCCAGCCACACACAATTGGCTGAAGTTCAGGCTTTTTGCAGTGGGGAGAGCTCCTTAAACTGAACAGAAAAAAGGCTCCATGCTTTTTATTGGTGTATCTGCAGGAATCCACAGAAATGTGTACCGTTGCACATGTGGCCATCTGTCTGATTTACATGGATTTGGATGATGGCACATTTTTGGCAGGGGGAGGGTGAATAGATGCAATTACAGTCAGCCCTTCATGTTTGTGGGGGTTAGGGGTGCAAGACCTCTGCGATAGTGAAAAAAAACATGAATACAGGGGAGGCAGAGGCAAGGCTCTTTCCCAGGAAGGCTTCTCAGGGTTGTGAAATGGGCAGCTGGGAGGCTCCCTGGAGGAGGAAGAACAAAGAATGTGTGCCTGGTGGCCAGGCTCCATTGCTGCCATCCTTTCCTAAAGCCCAGGGCTAGGGCATGTGGATTAAAAGAGCAGCCCTGCACTTTGAGAGGAAGGGGGGATGAGTGATCCCAACTGTATACACAGCAACTTGCTTTAGGAGGCAGCTGGTGGTAGCCATCCCTAGTGCTCTGCTCTCCCCAAGGCCAACACTGCTGTGTGCATATTCACACAGCTATGTGGGGCTTGGGGCAGAGGGAGCAACAGTGTCAACCACCTCCCAAAACCTATTGCTCTGTGGGCTGTACACACCTGTGCGCCTTTTTCAGCAACTTTGTCTTTTTCACCTTCCTTCTCACCCCAGTGAGGCAGGCTGGCCTTTGCATGTGTGCAGTTGGAGTTGCTGGATTGCTTTTTGAAGACCTGCTTCCACTCTCTCCCTCACCCACCATTGCTCTCAATAGTTTTCTATGGAGCCTGAGCTGCTGGGGGAGCCTGGAAACAGGTCCCCAAAAAAACAATCCAGCAACCTCATCCTGGTTTCAGGCACACAGCTCGCCTCAATGGGGAGAAAAGGATGAAAAAGACAAAACTGCTGAAAAGGGTATAGAGTTTTCTCTGCATGTCTGAAGTCGATTGGAGTTGCTGGATTGCTTTTTGATTATCTCCTTCCATGCTCAGCTCAGGTTCCATGGAAAGTCATTGAGAGTGGTAACCCCTAGTCAAATGGTGGAGAGAGGGATTGCGTAGAAGCAGTTCATCAAAAAGCAATCCAACAACCTTATCATGGCTTCAGGCACACAGAAGCCAGCTTGGGAAAAGAAGGAAAGTGAAAAAGACCAGGCTGCTGAAAAGGGTATACATCCCACAGATTAGCCAGCTTTGGGAGGCAGTAGGTGGCAGCCATGGCAATTGCTGGTGCTTCCCCCTCCAAAGCTGAGGCTGTTGCTTGAAGGTGCACGTTGCTGCCTCACACTTGGCATGGGCAGAGGCTTAGGAGAAGTGGTGGCAAACCCACAAATAATCAAATCCGCAGATAGGGGGATGTCTATAGATACAAATTTGTGCAGGAAAGTGAAGACAACTTTCAATGCAAATGTGCAAAAATCCACAGCAACTCACATAATACACTTACATGTAGACTAGCCCCGAGTCTTCCATTGTCCATGCTAAATGTACCCAACTTCCTCAGCTGTTCTTCATAAGGCTTGGTTTGGTCGTCTTGATCACTCACATTCCAGCTTGTTGATCTGGTTCTTGAATTGTGGTGCCCTCTTTATCCCTGTTGAAATTAATTTTGTTATTTTTGGCCCAGCTGTCTAATCTATTAAGGCCATTTTGGATTCTGTTCCTACCCTGTGGTTATTAGCTACACCCTATGTGTCATTTATGAAATTGGTGTCCCATTTGGTGTCTTCTGGACATTTAATAAGCATGCCTTCTATTCCAACATTTGTGTCATTTATGAAATTGTTAAACAACACTGGGCCCAGGACAGAACCTGAGGAACCCCACACATCACTTTTCTGTAAGATGATGAGTAACCACTGGTGAGCACACTCTGAGTTCAGTCTGTCAACCAATTATATATTCATCTAACTGTAACACTGTCTAGCCCATTGTTCACCAGCTTACTTACAAGAATTTAATGGAGCACTTTGTCAAAAGCCTTATTGAAATCTTGATATACAACATCCACAGCACTCCCCTGATCTATCAAGCTTGTAGCTCTTTTTTAAAAAGGTATACGATTAGTTCAGTGTTTAGTCATGCGGGCCACATAACCACAGAGTCATCTCTGATAATGCTGGCTCCGTTGGCTTAGTAACGGAGATGAGCACTGCCCCTTACAGCTGAACACAGCTAGACAATCATGTCAAAGGGGAAACCTTTACCTTTAATTTTAATGCTCTCATTTAATTTCAGTATTATTTTCTTTCTGGCAACACCATTTGGGAGCCCTTGTTATTCCGGAAAGGTAGTATAGAAATATTTTTATATAAATAGCAGGCCTAGCATTTTCATCGCATACAGGACAGCATACAGTTGTAGCCTGCTTTGTGAAGTTAGTAATTGTACAGATAACCAATGCTAATGAAGACAGAAAGTACCTCTCAAAATCTGTTCCTGTGCAGACAATTCTTATGGCGCTACTGTTAATTTAATCAAATTCTTAATCTGCATAGAAAGTGTTGGCTCTTTTAGGTGGGGTGCAGACCGGCAGCTCTGGGCCGCCCCGGGAAGTGGCGGATTGAAGCTGTGGCTACGCCCTGATCCTCCCTTTTACCGCCCCGAAAAGAGTGGCAAAATGCTGCTCCTTTTAGGGGTGGCAAAAGGCTGCCCTAAGAGCTAGCACGCAGCTCTTCTTTGCCCTTTCTGGTGCAGCGCCTCAGAACGCTGCACTGGGAGGGCGTCCTGACGCCACGTGCTGTGTGTAACAGCGCGCAGCATCAGGACGGTGTCGGCGTGGGGTTGGGCTGGCCAGTGTGTGGCTTCCCCATCCCCATCTCTGCCCCTAGGCCGGCCCCTTGGGCCAGTCTGCAGAGGCCCATATTTATCTATGACTTATATATCTGTAACTCTTTGCAGTCAAACACTGCAAATTTTGTCTGTAATTCTCAGCTGTTGGATTGTGCACTATGTTTTTTCACAGTTTGTAAATAATACCTTGGGAGAGTTCTGTGGTATTCAAAAGTGCTCATAGTCCTTCATCTCCTTTGTTTCAATGAATAAAAGATAAAATTTTAGCTACTGTATATGGTTTTAGTGAGAGCTGCTCCCACTCTGCACCACATGTATCATGAGTAGCTCTTGCCTTTTCCCTCAGTTCCTTTTGTATGCTGTAGTTACAGCAGCACAATTGAACTGTTAGTCAAGAGTTTGATTTTTGAGATCACTGATTCTTTTCTGTATTTTATTCACCTTTCCTATTTTTATCATTTCACCCTTCATTTTCTTTGATTTTGTTTATTCATTGTGAATTTCCATTAATTATCTTCTCTTCTTTATTGGTTTTCAAGCTCATAGCATCAAAGATGTTTGTTAATCATACTATGTTCTTTAAGAAGTATGTTTATCACACAAATAAGATACTCCACCACTGTTATCCAAGAGAGGAATTTGGCTCCTTGATCCAGTGATTTGCGAACAGTGATGGCCAAGGTCTGGCCTGCCAAATGTTGTTGAACTCTAGATTCCATTATACTATTTTGCATTATCAGTGGTGGTGCCAGTTGTTTGAAAATGTCTACATAGTCACAGTCTTATAGAAAGTATGCATTCCCATGGTTCTTATGTTGTTGTTGTTGTTGTTGTTGTTAACTGCCCTCGAGTCAATCCCGATTCATGGCAACCATGTGGATGAGACATCTCCAGCCCCCTCCCCCCCATCCTCCATTGCTCTGCTTAGCTCCTGTAAATTCAGGCCTGTGACCTTCCTGATTGAATCTATCCATCTGGTGTGAAGTTTTCCTTTCTTTCTACTACCCTCTACCTTTCCTAGCATTATTGTCTTTTTTCATGAGTTGTGCCTTCTCATGATGTGGCCAAAGTATGACAGCCTCATTTTAAAGATATAACTTTGGGGCTATGCAAACGGGCAAAAAGGGGTGCTTTGAGGGGGACTTGTACGTGTGGCCTTTAGACAATGCATGCCTAAAAGTCTCCAGGAAAGTGCCCTCTAGCCGTCATATGCCAAGAAAAGCGGCTCCAAAAAGGAACCGCTTTTTTCCGCTCCTTCGGTGAAGATACACGCCTTCACATGTGTGTATGTATGCAGCGACACTGATGCACCAGAAAACGGCCATCTAAGTGCACTGTCACATGTGCTGTGGAAATTGACTCAGTGATCCAGAGCATGCGCCCTGTGATGCAAGTTTTAATTTAAAGAACCCTATGCTTCCAGGTGTGGATGCACTGGCACAGGTGTGTTTGAATATTAGAACCCTAACCCTAATTGTAACCCTAACCCTAACCCTAATTGTAACTCTATGCATGTGCCCTAGCAAATGTCCTCAGTTATGACAATAAATGCATTCTGTTGCATGTCTGCTTGCTGTCAGCATGAACAGCAGTTTGCATGAAAGAGGCTTTTGTGACCTCTTCTGTGAAAGTGTGCATAAGACCTGCACATCACTTCCTGGCATGATGGCGGGGAGGCTCCTGGAGTAATGTTTGTCCATGTGTCCTGTTGACCATGTCCCTTGTGTGACCACCAGCTGCATGTATCAAGTCTGTCACAAAATCTCCCTTGCATGTAATTCTCCCCTCCCCCCTGATTTGTGTGGGACATGTTTTGTAGAGGACGATGGAGTGTCTTTTCAGTTGACAATCCCATTCCTTCACCCCAAGAGTGGCACAATGAGACAGTGGTACCTGTCTACTGCACCCACTCCTTGGGGGGAAACAGAAGTCAGCGAATCCTTGCATGATATGTGGGTGTATGACAGTTCCTGTGCAGGTGCACAGGGATGCTAAACTTTAGTCACCTTTGTACACAGAGAGTGACAGACTGTATACTAGCCTATGACAGATCCTGTGCAGGTGTGCAGGGAGGTTTTCCTGCACAGATGCGTAGTTGTGAAGAGATGCTCCTGCGCATGTGCACATGCATTTGAGAGAGAACAAAAAAAAAAAAAATAAAGCAGCGGCTGCCAGCCCACGCGGTTGCTCTGTCTCCCTTTGTGGCATCCTTGGGGCTGGTGGTGCAGTTGCTGGGGCTTCAATACAGCCTCGGAAAAGCTGCATTGACTCCTCCCAGTGCGGTTACTCCGTCTCCATTTAGGGTAACCTCAGGGCAGGCAGTGCGGTTGCTGCAGCTTAGGGAAAAGGCAACTTCAGGTCACCTTTTCCTGCCCGTCTGCATAGCCCCTTAGTTAGTCTGTAAAATCAACATGTGGAGATCTTGTAGCACTTTTGAGACTAAGGGGCTAAGCAGACGGGCAGCCGTGGGCCGCCCCGGGAACCTGCACATTGGGACCGAGGTATCTGCACACCTCGGCCCCACGGCACAGCGTCCCAGCCCCAAGAAGGAGCGCTAAAATAGCGCTCCTTCCACAAGACGCTGAAGGTGCGCCGCAAAAGGCTGCCGGCGCACCTTCGGCGCCTCTTCCGCCGCAGCATGTGCGGACACTGCGGCAGACAGGCATCCTCGGAGTGCCAGCCGTGCGGATGGTCCAGCGTTCTGACGATGCCTTCAGGAAGGGGGTGGGGCGCCCAGCGTGTGGCTGCCCCTCCCCTTCCTTGTGCTGAAGATGGCGCTTTGCGCCGTCTGCTTCCCCCCTAACTGAAAGAAAGAGGTTGGAAGTATGAGTTTTCTAGACTTAAGTCTACTTCCTTAGATGCATTTTGGAGGAAGTAGACTGAAGTCTACGAAAGTTCATGCCAACTTCTTTGTTTCATTTAGTGTCAAAGGTGCTACAAGATCTCTTTACATACAGGAATACAGCCATCAGGTGTGCAGTTTTCCTCTCTTTCTTCTACCCTCAATCTTTCCCATCATTATTGTTTTTTGTAATGAGTCATGCCTTCTCATGATGTGGCCAGTATGACAACCTCAATTCAGACTTCTTGGTTTCTAGAATTATTTCTGGCTTGATCTGTTCAAGGACCCATTTGTTTGTCGTTTTGGCAATAATAATAATAATAATAATAATAATAATAATAATAATAATAATAATAATAATTTATTTATAGCCTGCCTCTCTGCTCGGCAGTCAGGGTGGGTCAAAGCATATTAAAATATACAAAGTTAAAAACATTCCCTCATCCCACAATCTAACCCTCCCATCCCATTAAAACAAAATTAAACTATCTGGCTGTCCATAGTATCCTCAGCATTCTTCTTCAGCACCACATCTCAAATTAGTTGATTTTCTTCTTATCTGCTTTTTCATTGTCCAGCTTTCACATCTGTACATCGTGATGGGGAATACAATAGCTTGGACTGTTAGTGCTTTAGTGCTCAGTTGTATAACTTTACTAACTCATAAAGTTACAACTCATAAAATCGTATATCTTTATGGTTCTTATGGCTACTTCATTTAATATAAAAATTGGCAAACAGGAACCACACGTGAATTGTGGTCTCTCTCTCTCTCTCTCTCTCTCTCTCTCACACACACACACACAGCTGTCCCACAGGGTGGAGAGACACAAGAGTTATACATTTCTTACTTTAAAAATCTTGGCGACACAGTTCTCACAAAATTCATGGTCCATGAATGCTGCTTTCTTTATTACACAGTCGTGGAAGAAGAGGAAGTGTGACATTCATTCACAATTTCCTTCTGTGCTACTTCTTATTTGAAGTCTGAAGTAGTTCTAAGAGTTTTCATGGAAGCTCAGGATACATTTTTTTGGAATGATAAAACCATTAGTTTTCTTACTGTGAAGTCATCTAATTTTAGAGCAATCGATTTTTACAATTTACTCATCATATGATGAACACTTTTTATTTTTCACACTACTTTTTTCCCCAAAGAAATTTTCCTATCCTGATCAAGGTAGAGTTTGTGCTTTTCTATATAGTTCTGTTTCTATCATTCTTCCTCTCTTTGCTAGTTTTTTAAAACAACTCCACACTACTTGGGGGGCAAATTGCTTTGGAACATACTTGCCAGAAACACAGATTTTTTTCCCCCCTACTTTTATTTTCAAGCCATATATTTCCATACTAAACATTTTATTGCTGTAATTTTATTATTTCAAAGTCGACTGAGAACTTGCAAGAGTTGATGGCTGGGAACTAAAGTAATGCTAATGAATGGCACCATTGAAATTTCAAGTTTGAACTCTTTAGATCTTAAAAGAAAATGACTATAAGCACAAATATTATGGAGGCTGAATAACATTTAAATAAACAAGAACCAGATGTAACTGTGGGGGAACTATAAATATGTAATGCTAATATTACTTGTTTCCTTGAAACAAATTGACATTTTGGTATTTAAAAAATACACAGATGTGGATCAGATTTCTATCAAATGCACAGTGGCAAAGGAATGCCATGTGATACACAATTTGAGTATTCCCTAGTGTTCCTTTTGTCATTTTCAAAGTCATAAAATACATGAATACAATGATATATTTTAATATTACATTGCCTGTTTTATTGCATCAGCACTTGACTATTTATTTAGGATGATGGTTAAAGCTACTTGATTGTTAGTAACTGCTATGTATTTGGGCTATCAGGAACATTATGTCTTTAGCCTCTGAATAAAGCCTACTGTGCTTTCAAGCATAGAAATGCATGCTTCCATTTGCATAAGGGGATTTTCTCAACTAAGAGACTGATCTGTGGGCATAAAATTATGAATGTGTGTATGCTTGAATGTGTGTTTGTGTCTACCTATCTAGAACTGAAGTGAATGAGGTGGTGCAGGAGGAAAATTTGTGTGTATATTAGAACTGCTATGCCTGGCAGTTACTTCTGGAGTGGGATGATTGCAATCCCATAAAGCCAAAAGTCAGATTTCAGCTTGTCTTCATGCAGCATGCTCAGTGATCAAGCAGCAAAATTCTCCTTTGAGCATTCAGTCCTCTGAATTACAAGTGAGAGAAAGATCATTACAAGTAAGAGGGAACTAAATTTACTGTGGCACAGACATTTGTGGAAGGGGTTATCTAATGAATCTCAGGATCACTGTTTATCAAATTGTTTAAAAAATGGATCAGAAACTAGCCCAAGCTCAGAAGGCTGGAGATTAAATATCAGTGTCTACTCATTGCTGCGTTATATACTTTCTACAGCAGCGCATCTACATATCTGCCATTATGCCATGGGACTGGAACTTTTGACCCTGATATAATTTGATGGCATTCTAGAAATCTGGATGCTGTGTTGTAGGAGAGTTTTATCTCCTGCTCAGTGTCTAGTCCAGAAGCCTTCTACAAAAAAGAAAGAAAGAAGCATAATTTAAACTGCCTTTATGTTTCACTAATTGTGTCAAACATTTGATTACACAGATTCCTGTCAACAGATTAGAATGTATCTTTAATTTAGATCTGCAATATTTTATAATATAAATCACTTTATGTACATCAATAGCTGTCTACTACCAAAGTCTGCCTCCACATGCAACACACATACACAAACTAGAGACTTAACATGGAGGGTTGACTTTTGCAATTGCAGGATGATTATAAATGTTCAGAACCTTGGAACAACAAAAGAGGAAGTTTCTCAATGATCTCTTGATCACACAACTTGCTTTAAGGCAATGATCTCTTGATCACACAACTTGCTTTCATGTCTTTCTCATTTCATGTCACCTTGCCCTGGGTGATGTAGTGCTGCTTCATTAAAAATATTTTTTTAAAAACTGAACGTGTTCTATGACCTCCCACTGATTGCTCTTTCCATTATGAATGACTTTATACAGAAAGCAAGTGTTCCAAATGTTAATCTTAACAGACTGAATAAATGAAACCTATTTATTTGCATTAGAATTTGCCACAGAATGTCATTGTATAGCTTTACCTAGATATCTTACTATGGCTGTTACTTAAGTCTTTTTAAAGTTCTTTATCTGTGCTAAGGCTTACCATGTTTAGATTTATAGAGAAAGCCCTGCTTCAGATGGAATATATTTGAAAGGTTAAGCATAACTGCAAGACTGAGTAGTTGTATGTTTTTCTCCATGTTATACTCATAGTTAGGTTAGTGCTATTGTCCTATAGTTGCTACAGTCTTTTGTATCTCCTTTCTTGTGGATTGGTATATATATTGATCGTTTCCAGTCTGTTGGCTACCTCTGTTTTCCATATTTGTTGGCATATTTTAGTTAATACTAGAGTTGCTTCTGTCTGTGTGCATTGTAGCAATTCAATTGGGATATCATTTGTTCCTGGTGATTTATTTTTTCCAGTTTCCCTTATTGCAGATTCTATTTCACTTTTTAGAATTTGGGGCTCACCTTCATATGATTTCTCTTTCCATGTGTAATTCATTTCCTCATCTCTTTTATATAACTCTTCTATGTATTGCTTCCATTTTCTTTTTATTTCTTCTTGTTCCTGAATTATATTCTTTTTCTCTATAGAGTATCTCTGCCTTTGGTTTGAATTTAGCTTTGATTTCCTGGATTTTTTCGTAGAAGTATCTCATTCTTCCCCTTTTGCTGTTGTCTTCTGTATTGGTCATTGTAGTATTTCTCCTTATCTCTGTGCACAATTGCATTCATGCTTCTGGTTGGGTTTTTCCCCCCCATCTCCCTTTGCTTTTGCCTTTCTTCTTTCTTGTACTGCATGAAGTGCTTCATCTGTCATCCATTGTTTCTTCTCTTTCTTTTTGGAAACTGTTAGTGTCTTCTTGCATCCATCCTTAATTATATCCTTGACTTCTGTCCATAGTTCTGTCCATAGCTCTTCAGGTTCCCGGTAGATTGTACTTAATACTGCAAATCTATTTCTTACATTGTCAGTGAATTGTTCTGAGATGTTGTTCAGGTCGTATTTTGGTATAATGATGAGTTTTGCTTTCTTCTTCAATTTAACTCTGATTTTTGTTGTGAGCAGTTCATGGTCTGTGCCCCAATTAGCGCCTGATCTGGTTTTGGCCACGAGAATAGAACTCCTCCATCTTTTGCTTCCAATTATGTAGTCTATCTGGTTTTTGCATTGACCATCTGGTGATTGAATGTGTATAGTCTCATATCTGGTTGTATAAAGCAGTTATTTGCAAATAATAGGTTATTGGTCTCACCAAATTCTATCAGACGGTCTCCTGTTTTATTTCTTGTCCCTGGTCCAAATCTTTGTACTGTTTTTGATTCTTCTTTGCTACTGACTTCAGCTTTCCAGTCGCCAATGATTAGCTTGAAATCCTATGTTAGTGTGTTGTCAATTTCTTCCTGGACTGCATTATAGAATCTCTCAATTTCTTCCTCTTCTGCATCTGTGGTTGGAGCCTGGATTGCAGTGATATTTTTAGGTTTTCCCTGGAGCCTTATTGATATTATACAGTCCTACTTTGTGTTGCATCCTTTGACTGCTCTTGCTATGTGAAATAGTATGTATGAAAGCCACCCCATTAGTATGAGAGCCACCCCATTTCTTCTTGGTTGTTTTATTTCCTGAGTAGATTTCTATGTAGTTGTCTGAATCAAAGTGACCCATTCCTGTCCATTTTAACTCACTCATCCCTAGTATTGCTACGTTCATGCATTCCATTTCTTTCTTTTTTTTACTATGCCTAGTTTCCCTTGGCTCATGCTTCTCAAATTCCATGTTCCAATTCCATGTGTAGTGTTGCTTCTAACTATATTTGTCTGGACATGTCTGCTGTCTAACTTCTCCCTCCTCAGTTTGCTTAGCTGTCTCATCCAAAGGGTTTTCTTGGTGAAATGATCTCGCAAGGAGGGACACCTTTTGCCTCCCTTTGCACAGTGCTATCTGTTCAAAGGGCACCCACCACTACTGCTGCTGCCCAGTAGCTGTTCCTATAGCAGTTATTATGCCTAGTAATCTACCTATTATTCCCCTCTCCCCCACTCAATTCTATCTCTCCCTTCCCCTTTTACTGAGCATAGGCACTCCCAGGTGTCCTTTGCCCCTCCTCCTCTCTGAGATCCTCCTCACCTCCTGCTCGGCCTCCTCTCCCAGTGGTGGCAGGGGCCATATAGTCTTTGTGATGGAGGGGCTTGGCCTGGCCTCTCTAGCCCCCCCCCCTCCCGGGAGCTCCTTCTCACCTTCTGCTCAGTCAGAAATCCCAGGGGTGCATGCAGGATTCAGAAAAGAAGGAGGCACCAAGAACCACATTGCAAACATACAATGGCTAATGGAGCTCACCAAAGAATTCCTAAAAATCATGTGTTTTAGACTATAGCAAAGCATTTGACTGTATAATCATGAAAAACTATGGCATGCACTCAAAGACATGGGAGTGTCACTACATTTGATAGTCCTGAGGAGAAATCTGAACAAGAGGCCACTATCAAAAGAGAATTTGGAAAAACAGTGGTTCCCATAAACAAAAAGGTCAGGCAAGGCTGCATCCTGTCACCCTACTTGTTTAACTTAAACATCATAAGAAAAGCAGAATTAGAACCAGAAGAAGAAGGAGTAAAGATAGGAGGACGAAACATCAACAACCTAAGATATATGGATTACACCATAATATTGGGGGAAAACAGCACAGACTTTGAACAGTTAATAAGGAAGGTTAAAGATGAAAGTGCAAAGGCAGGTGTAATGCTAAACATACAGAAGACAAAAATAATGACCACGGAAGAAATACATAAATTCAATCTAGACAATGACGACATTGAAATAGTTAAAGAATTATTGTACCTAGGATCAAACGTTGACCAGAATGGTGACTACAGTCAAGAAATAAGAAGAAAACTAGGAATGGGAAGGGCAGCTATGAAAGAACTAGAAAAGATTCTGAAGAGCAACTGAGCACTAAAGTCAGAATCGTTCAGGCCATTGTGTTCCCCATTACCATATACAGATGTGAGAGCTGGACAGTGAAGGAAGCAGACAGAAAGAAAATTTCCTTTGAGATGTGGTGCTGGAGAAGAGTACTTAGGATACTGTGGACAGCCAAGAAGACAAACAAATGGGTCCTTGAACAGATCAAGCCAGAGCTCTCTTTGGAAGCTAAGGGCCTCGGCAGACGGCTAATTGAGCCGTCTTCCGGGCCCGGAATCTTCCTCTTCCTGAGGTCGTCCTCGGAGTCGCCAGCCCTCCGCATGGCCGGCGCTCCGGGGATGACCTCACGCCGCGGCGACTGGGCGCGCCACAGCGTTTGAGTCAGGGAAAGTGCGCCTGCCGCTTTTAGGGCGCACTTTCCCTGACATCTAAAAGGAGTGCCAATTTGGAGCTCCGTTTAGAGTCACCGGAGGAGCGGCGCGGTGCGGAGGCTGAGCTCCGCCACCGCTCCGGACCAGGGCGTCCCCGATGCCCTGGTCTGCAGAGGGGGCTTGATGATCAAGTTGAGGCTATCATACTTTGGCCACATAGATCCCTAGAAAAAAAAATAATGCTAGGAAAGGTAGAAGGTAGAGGAAGGAGGGGAAAGCCATAGACCAGAGGGATGGACACAATTGGAGGAGATTTTATGGGCATGAGCAGAGCAGTGGAAGACAGGGATACTTGGAGGTGTCTCATCCATAGGGTCGCCATGTGTCGAAATCAACTCAAGGGCAGCTAACAGTAACAATACTCAGATTCATTTCAGATCTAACAACAAATTATATTGTTTGATGTTTCTTGCCTATCCACATTTGTTCACATGTGGGAGGAGGATTTTTATAGCATCTTTTCATTATTTAGTAGAATCTGTGATTTTTTTTGCATTCAAGTTGGTAAATTTCCAAACCATAGTTGCTCAGCTGAAGTTGCTCGAAGCACAATTTAACAACCTAGAATAGCATAGACCAAATGTAGTTTGGCATGCTAAGAAACTATGTTTTGAAATAACCTCCCATTTACCAGAACAGAACAAATCAATTTATTGAATTAGTTGACCATTTCAAACAATTACAAATGAGAAAACACTGCAATTATAGATACTACAATACAGTTACAATAAAAACATTGCCATGTCACATTATGTTAAGATTACATTGAGCCAAAATTAAAGTATGACATCCAGAAAACTAAACACCTTCCCCTCTTTCCACCTCTTTTTTCCTTATGTTGACAGCCTTGAATGCAAAAAGGTAACCCTCTGGGACACAAAATGGTTAGCACCACTCAAAATGAATGTGATTATTTATTTATTTATTTTGTCACAGACCAATTTCTCATGCAAGTCAAAAGAGGGCTCAGATAATGCTCCCTACAGCTTGAATATAAATGTCACTTGGTAGATAATGTGTGAAGCCCTCTATTACTTGGACACTGCATATATACAGTCAATCTGTGAGTGGAATGCCCTGAAATCTTCCCTGGAGAATTATTGTGTCCATCATCTCAGACTGGAGACAAGTAAAAGCAACATATTGATTCCTTCTCATCTCAAGAAAGAGATTTCTTTCCCTTGAATTGTGACTTGGCTCTAGCTAGCCTTTTTAAAGCCCAAGAGGTGGACAAAGCAGCAGTATCAGATTGGGCTCTGATGACAGTACTTCTTAACATAACTAATTTTTGTTGTACTATTGTTGATCCTCATTAGGACATTCAGGCCAAAGCCATGTTTAGGCAACATCCTTGTAAATTTATATGAGTATAACCAGGATTATTCCTTCTTGTTAACCAACTGTTCTTATAAACATTTTGAAAGCCTATATTCATCAATATAGGCTTTATATAAATATATCAATATATATCTTCTTTCTTAACTGAAATTAGTTTGAGATTGCTATAATTCCAACTTTAGATCTAAGTGCATAGGCCAGATAGGCTGGAAGAACTCCCAAAATACTACGGAAAAAGCAATTTTTGACCCTTTCTAAAAAAATTTAAATAAGGTAAAAAAGACCAAAACTTTGAGCCATACATTAAGACTGGCCACATTTTATATACATTGAATGCTGGTAAAAGAGGTTGTGGGTGACTATAATCCAAAAGATGGTTCAGAGACTGAGGGCAGATTGCTAGAAATAGTGCAAATTGAGTCCACTTTAACTGCCCTGGCTCAGTGCTAGGGAATCATGGGAATTGTATTTTTTACTGAGACAGTGAGACTTCTGTCAGAGAGCTCTGGTGCCATAATAAACTACAGTTCCCATGATTCCCTAGCACTGAGTCAGAGCAGTTAAAGTGGACTCAATTTGCACTATTTCTGGCAGTTTGCAAAGGCCCTGAGAGGTGAAATAGATCACCTCAAAGGAGTGGCTTGCTGCTGCCCCTTTGATCACCAGGTTGGACGCCCCCAACCCAGCTTTTTCCCGGTACAAAAAGAAGCAGCAAAAAGCCGCTCCTTTTTGCACTGGGAAAAAGGTGCCTTTGCCACTGCGGCAGCAGTTTTTCAGGGGTTTGGCAGCATGCGACATGTAAATGCCACAACACCACTGCCGTGTGGTTGCTCAAGGTGGCTTCACAGCATGTTCCCAGCATTTGGGGGCATGCGTAATGCACATGCCATGCCCCCAAGCCACCAGGAAGCCAGGTTTTTTGGGCGGTCTGTACTGGTAATGTTTTTAGGTCATTTTTTTAGATATGCAATGATCAGAAACCTGTAGATGAGGTGGTTAGCAGGATGTGAGGGCCATCTGGCTGCGACATCTGTCACCCCATTGGTCACCAGGGTTGATTCAGCTGATCTGGCTGGCTAGGTGGGTGTCCCCTTCCTCCCTCACCACTCCATGTACATCCCTCCCAAAGCTGCATGCTTGGTGGAAGAGGACGACCATCCCAGATAGAAGGAATGTACCGTTCTTCAGTCAAGGGTATACGATAGCTGTGCTCCCCTGCTAGAACCTCCAAATAAGCTCAAGATGGTTAGACTAAAATACTTAAGAGAATCAAGTTGTTCAATTTCATTACCATCAAGAAAACACCCACAGTGGGAGATTTTCTTTCCAAAAACTGAGACCTTTGATTTCTTATTGTTAATTTCTAAAACATTTTCCTTACAATAAGAGCTAAATTTCCTTAGTAATCTAAGCAAATCAAATTGTGTTGTGGAAAATAATATCATATCATCTGCATTTAAGAGAGTATTCATTGTAGTATCAGATACATTTGGCATCTGAAAATCTTGACCACTAACTATAGAAACCAAATAATTAATATAGTGATTAAAATAAATGGTGCAAGGATACAGCCCTGATGGATCCTTTTACCAATAGGAATTTCATTACTTAAGGCATGAGTCACCCCAGTTCTGACTCTAAATTGAGTGTCTGTATATAATGCCTTTATAAGGAAAAAGAAGCCTTCAGTCAACGTTTGTTTTAGACAATTTTGCCCATTGGAAATTCCTATTTATAAGATCAAATGCAGCACTTAAATCAATGAAGGCAGTAAAGAGCTGGCATTTAATTGTTGAATCTTTTGATACCAAATGGGACAAGATAAAATAGTTATCTATAACTGACTTTCCCTGTCTGAAACCAGATTACTGAAACAAAATTGCATTCTGCCCAATCCTCTAATTTCTGGAGAAACTTAGCATAAAATTTGGCTGAGATGTCAATTAAGGAAAGAGGCCTATAATTTTTTTGGGTCCCTTCTATTTCCTTCTTTAAAGATCAAAATTATTGTCCCAAGTTTCCATCCATTTCATATATAAGTGATATTTATAGGTGTCAACAAACCTGCCAATGTAGCTGCTCACCAGTCATATATATACACACACACACACACACACACACACACTTCTTACCCACTTCTCCCCATGGATCAAGGCGGGGGACAACATGAGTTAAAACACATTGGTTAAAACACACATCAATTTAAAAGGACAAATAAGATGTGCACCCATCAAAGCAATCCACATCCAAAATTCATCATCTAAAATTCATGATTTAAATATTTAAATGATGAATTCTAGATTTTAGATGTGGATTAAGAATTTTCTATTTGTCAGAAGACTTGATGTGATTTCTGAAAGCTTTTTCGCCATATAAGACGCTCCAGCATATAAGACGCACCTAATTTTAAAGGAGGAAAATCTAGGGGAAAAAAATTCTTAACCAAATACAGTGGTACCTCTACTTATGAAATTAATCCGTTCCGCAGGTGGAAGGAGGCTTCCCTTTAGCCGGGTCCTCGGTGCTTCAATGGGCTTCTCCTGGGATCAGAGGATGTCCTCCAACCCCAGGAGGAGCCCATTGAAGCACCCAGGACGTGGGGGCCTCTTTCCACCCCCGTCCTGGGTGGTTCAATGGGCTCCCCCTGGGATGGGAGGACATCCTCCGACCCCAGGAGGAGCCCATTGAAGCACCCAGGACGTGGGGGCCTCTTTCCACCCCCGTCCTGGGTGGTTCAATGGGCTCCTCCTGGGATGGGAGGACGTCCTCCAACCCCAGGAGGAGCCCATTGAAGCACCCAGGACGTGGGGGCCTCTTTCCACCCCTGTCCTGGGTGGTTCAATGGGCTCCTCCTGGGATGGGAGGAGGTCCTCCGACCCCAGGAGGAGCCCATTGAAGCACCCAGGATGCGGGGGCCTCTTTCCACCCCCGTCCTGGGTGGTTCAATGGGCTCCTCCTGGGCTGGGAGGATGTCCTCTGACCCCAGAAGGAGCCCATTGAAGCACCCAGGACATGGGGGCCTCTTTCCACCCCCGTCCTGGGTTGTTCAATGGGCTCTTCCTGGGATGGGAGGACGTCCTCCAACCCCAGGAGGAGCCTACTGAACCACCCAGGAAAAGGGGGCCTCTTTCCACCTCCTTTTCCTGGGTGGTTCAATGGGATCCTCCTGGGATGGGAGGACGTCCTCCCATCCCAGGAGGATCCCATTGAACCACCCAGGGAAAGGGGGCCTCTTTCCACCCCTGTCCTGGGTGGTTCAATGGGATCCTCCTGGGATGGGAGGACATCCTCCAACCTCAGGAGGAGCCCATTGAACCACCCAGGAAAAGGGGGCCTCTTTCCACCCCCTTTTCCTGGGTGGTTCAATGGGATCCTCCTGGGATGGGAGGACGTCCTCCGACCCCAGGAGGATCCCATTGAACCACCCAGGAAAAGGGGGCCTCTTTCCACCCCCTTTTCCTGGGTGGTTCAATGGGATCCTCCTGGGATGGGAGGATGTCCTCCGACCCCAGGAGGATCCCATTGAACCACCCAGGGAAAGGGGGCCTCTTTCCACCCCCTTTTCCTGGGTGGTTCAATGGGATCCTCCTGGGATGGGAGGACATCCTCCGACCCCAGGAGGATCCCATTGAACCACCCAGGATGGGGGGGCCCTCTTTCCACCCCCATCCTGGGTGGTTCAATGGGCTCTTCCTGGGTGGTTCAGTGGGCTCTTCCTGGGATGGGAGGAGCCCATTGAACCACCGAGGCTGCGGCTGAAAGGAGGCCTCCTTTTAGCCTCGGCCTGCATATTCACCTTATAAGGCGCACCAACTTCCCCACCCTCGTTTTGGGGAAGAAAAAGTGCATCTTATATGGCTAAAAATACAGTGTGTGTGTGTGTGTGTGTGTGTGCGCGTGCGTACATATATATATATATATATATATATAGGAACAAGTGGGATGTGCACATGTTGAAGCAGTCTATATTTTCTTTTAAAAGTTCAAGAGGCAGAAAATCCTCTCATAGGGCTTTATTATTATTTAATGATTGAATAAACAGCTTAATTTCCTGGGAAGTGACTGGGGCCCATTTAAGCAGGACATTAATATTACTACATGTATCAACACCATTAACTGTTTATCTGTTTCTATCTTAGCTTTAAATAAATCAGAGTTGGTGAGGGGTGAAACCTTTCCATTTTTTTTTAGCTAGAATTGGAGTCACAGGATGAAATCTAAAAGTTCTAAGTTTAACTGATACTGCCAGAAGACAGAAGGAACTTGGATTTTCCCCCATCCTGTTCTAGATCTATCCAACTTTTTGCAAAATAACAAACTTTCTTTTTAGCAATTAATCTCTTACAATTCTGTCAAGTTTCAACATAGGTTCAAGTGTGCTACTATAACCATTTGCCTGCTCCAACATTTCCTCATTATTCTCCTGTCTGCATCAAACCAAGTTGATTCTATATTCCTAAGGCCACTACAACTGGCTTCAGTTGGTAACCAGGGTTTGATCTCAAGAAATATTGTCTGAAATACAAAGATAACAGAATCAATCATAGCATCTGGATCACAAACCATATCTACTCTTTGTCCCCCTGCTAGACTTGGTCTATTCAACAGACTAAATAGACTTTTGAGGTGAAGCAAGTGCTTTTGGCAACAATTTTTTTTGAGGGGGAGTAAGGATGGGATAAATAAATAAAAATAATTGGCTATTAAATCCAGCCTGTACAGCTTATATAGAAAATATTCCTAACACCTTATTAGAATTAGTGCAGTGCAGCAGTCAAAGATTCTGCGTAAGGAGCAAAGACACTAATGGCTTAGAGAACAAACTACGGGCCTCAGCAGACGACTAATAAAGTCATCTCCAAGGCAAGGAAGAGGAGGGGCAGCCGCACGAGCGGCGCCCCTTCCTCCTCCCAAGGTTGCCCTCGGAGCTGCCGGCCCTCCGCACGGCCAGCGCACCGAGGCCAACCTCCCGCCGCAGCATCCTCACACGCTGCGGCGGAAAAGCCAGGGAAAGTGTGCACGACGCGTTTAGGGCGCATTTTCCCTGACTTCTGAAAGGAGCGCCAATTTAGCGTTCCTTTCAGGGACGCCGTCGGTGCGCCGCGGTGCGGCTGCCATGGTCCTGCGGCACCATCCCAGGGCGTCCTGGATGCCCTGGTCTGCTTCCCCCCTAAAGCCTTTATTATAGGAACTCCATTTGAAGATAGGAAAGTTACTTAGGGAGCTATTCTAATCTAGCTACATCTCTAGGATGGTCTTGGAAGCCCAAAATGCATAGATCAAATAAAGTGGCTTCCAGATGCTTTGATTTTGTGCAGTTAACCTGATCCATGCCCTCAAAGCAGTCAGAAGCTGCTCCGAGGCTGCACTAAACTAGGAAAAGCCAGCCCAAAAAGAAGCAGATTAAATCTGCTGCTGCCAGTGGCTGGCTTGGGACTGCAATGGCAGTGGCCCACTTTGGAAGCAGCCTGTGTGGTTGCTGCAATCCCAGCGTGATCAGAGCCAGAGCAGCCAAAGGCTACTCCTTCCAGACCATGTGCTTCAGCCCAGAGACGAGTAGAGGTGAGAAGAGGAGTGGAAACATCCCTAAGAGTATCAGTGTACATCACAGAGGGTTCAGGATAGGTAGGAAAAGAGGCAGATCACTGCAGGTTACTCAAACTATCGAACCCTATGACTGCCCATTCTGAGACATTAATTCTTTCAATGCGGAGCATTGTTGCACTTCCAATAGACCTGACCTTAGGATGATTCCTGAAAAGCAGGGATAGCATATCCCTCAACTGTCACAATTTGGCTGGGACAGTCCTGATTACTCCTCTGTTGTTCCACTTTTTCAGCTGCTTTTTAAGTGTTCCAATATCTCCCTCCTTCCACTTTCCTCTTTTGTCCTCAGCTTGCTTTAATTGCTGAAAACTGAGTTCAAAATGCAAAAATTATTTGCACTCAATTAACTCAGCAAGTAAGAGAAGAGCAGAAGGGGCAGAATCGTGCCCTTCCCAAACAGCCCAGGCAAAAGCACACTGCAGCAGCCTCTCCTAGCTTATCTTTTCTTCCTTGTTGATAACCTTTGTCATCTTGCTGGTGTTGCTTGGCCACATGTATTCCAATTTTCATCTGTAAAATGTTGGAGGCTGTGGGGTAGACAAATTGCAGCCCTCCAGATGTTGGACTCCAACTCTCAGCATAACAGGGAGCAGTGGCTTTGCTGTTAGTCCTAATGGAAATTATATTTGACAGCATCTAGAGATCCATGCTTTGCCAACTAATGATCTGGAGCAAGAGATTCTAGCCCTTTTCTGTGCAGGTTGTTCCATGGCTATTATAGTTTATGATCTTTGGAATGTGTTCTGTTTTATCCCCATCTTTAATTCACAGCTTGTTGGGAAAAGGAGCGATAATTACAAGCATGAGCTGATATCGAAGAAAGTCTTTAATTCAATCTTGTCTCCTTCTTAACCTCATTGTTTGGCCTTGGGCTTGCCATAGTCCCTAAGCCTCCATCTGTAAAAACACAAGTGTATTTTACAGGATCGTTATGGGGTTTATTGTTGTAATCAATATAATGCATCTTAAGCACTTAGGGGGAAAGAATAATATAAAACAGTCGGTAGTATTGTTAGTAGTGGATTACAGTCACATTGTGGCATGTTTCTCAAAATGGCCCCTTTCCATGGTGAGAAATTTCTATCACAGCCATAAAGTGTAAAAATGTTTACTATGTGTATTTCTCTCAGCCGGCTGTGCATTTTTATACTCATTCTATTCTCCTGATTTTCACCAAAGCCCTCCAACCTGCCATCGTTCTCTTCCCTTGCTCCTTTCAGTGCTGTCACTGCTGGGGACAAGACACAGTATATTGGCTGTAATCTTAAAGGCACTTGAATCCTACTACTTCTCAGTCTTGGATGAAGTGCTCTTGTTGGTGCAAACTAAAATGATGTCGACCTGACTATGCTTGCAGCAACATGTCATTTATTTTTAGTCAGTTATTTATTGTAAACCCTGCATAATTCTCTGAATTACTTCTGTGTAGTCCCTAGTCACATTCCCCTTCTTATTTATGCATTTTTAAATCCCTGTGGGTAACATTTTAGCTTTTTTCTGCTTAATTTCTGTTCCTATTTACATTGTTTCCCAGTCTATGGAGATTATCTTTCTGACTTTGAAAAGCAGCTTGCTGAGCACTCCTGGGACCCGGACTGCAGCTGAGCTGCACTCGGCTGGCGGAATCGGCGAATTGCATGCAATAATTCCTGCCTGTATCCCACCTCCTCGCTGCACCCCATTATGGTGCAGTCGGGTTAAATGTTAGTTCAGTAATCTCCTATTGGTAGCATTTTGAATTTTTAGTCTGCGTCTTCTTCATTTGAACTGGGATTTGAAACATTCCGGTTCTAGTTCCCACTCAGCCATGAAACTCACTGGGTAACCTTAGGCCATTTAGCCTCTCTTAGCCTAATTCACCTCACAGGGTTGTTGTGAGGATAAACAAGGAGTCTTATACTATGGATTTATTGGACTTACTGGAGGAAAGATGAGAAATAAAATATATCCTATTATATAAATGGAGCCAGTATGGTGTAGTCATTTGAGCATTAGACTAAAACTGAAGACCAGGGTTCAAATCCTGGCTCAGCCATGTAAACCCAGTGAGTTACCTTGGGCAAGTCATATTCTCTCAGCCTCAGAGGATGGCAATGGCAAACCCCCTCTGAAGAAACTTGCCAAGAAAATCATATGATGGGTTCACCATAAGTCAGAAAGGCATACTTTCTCAGTCTTAGAGGAATTTTTTCTCTGAGTCAGTCTTCCCAAGAAACCCTTAGAATAGGATCATCAAAAGGCGAAGTTGACTTGAAGGTACATGAAAACAATAACAATAATAAGAATATAAATGATGTTGCTAAAGATAGATAAATTACGTATTATGTAACTAGTGAATGGAATAATTTCATTTATGCACCAAATAAAAAGATGGCTACTTTATTGAAGCCTTCAGGCCTCACTGATTTAATGTGAAATACTAATGCACATAATTTAAAAACTGTTTTAATTTTTAAAATCTGTTTTAACTTGCTAATCATATTGTTTTAACTTGCTAATCATATTTTAATATGTTTTTAGTCTGTTTAGATTATTCTTAGTGTTTTAAATGCTTTTAACCTGTGTTCATTGATTTTACTTGCACACTGCCCTGAGATTTTTTGATGTATGGCTGGGTAGACATATTTTAATAATTGAACAAATAATCATTTATTTTACTGTTTACTTATTTGAGACACTTATTTATCACTTTTCAATCCACCAGGGCCCCAAGGTGATGCACACTTTAAAAATATTAGATAAATAACTAGAAAACAATTAAAATGCTTAATAAAATAATTTAAGGTTTTTGTGTTCCACCTTGTAGGAAAATATTCTCATAGCTGTTCACACAATAAAACAAAATAAAAACAGTAAAATCTCAAGAATTTTACCTAGGAAGCATTCCAGGAAGACACTTGTCATTTTGTTTCAAAACCTTTTCTGAGGATTTTTTTTTTTTTTTTAAGAAAGCCACTTGAAGTATTGTTGCTGTCAAGGATGTCTCACCATAAGAAAGGAATTCTCCCTAGAGCAATAGTCTATATTTTCAAGCCTCAGTAATAAGGCCAGTAAGCCCCGAGTTGCATTTCTTGGCAGAAAGGCAGGATATAAATCAGATAAATAAATAATAAAATAAACTTCTGGATTTCAATTCTTATGTGGATTAGACTTTAGCTACTCAGCATAAGACCTCTAAGGCTGCGAGAGTGTGACTTCCCCAAGATCATCCAGCAGCTGAATGGGGATTTGAACCCTAGTTTCAAGAGCCACAGTAGAAGGCTCAAACCACTAAGCCATGCTGACTACCAATCTTTTAAAAATAGCTGTGAATGTTTAAGTAGTAAACTATCGATTTGTGTGTTTGCTGTTTTCCAGTGAAAATTCCACTGCCATATTTGACTATGTCCAGGCTGATAGTAACAAGAACTAACCTGGTTAGATTTAATCACAGTTAACGTTGGTTTGTTGCAGCTCTTACTATGATTAAAATCAGATCCTTCTGGGACAGCTTGTTCATTTGTGGTGAGACTGGATTGAATGATCCTGCAACCTGCTTAAATTCTGCTCATCATGATTAAAATATTGTTGATGCCAATAGAAGGATTTAGAAGTCATAGTGGACTCCAGGCTTGGAAGTTTATTTTAATTTATAAACATTAATACCTTGCTGATGTGTTCCCATTAGGATGCAATTGTAATTCATGAAGTTTATGAAGAAGGGGCAGCTGCTAGAGATGGTCGACTTTGGGCTGGCGATCAAATTCTTGAGGTAAGGTTCATGTTTAATGCCCTTGGATTTTTCTTTCCTCGAGATAGAACTCGTGCTTTAAGACGGGGAAATGCCTCTTAAGTTGAAGAAAATTGAAGTTAAGATAAAAACAGGGTTGAATTGATTGATTGATTGATTGATTGATTAGAAATTAGACATTTCAAATAGTCTGCTCCAGTTTGCAGTAATCTTGTAGTCTGCTGCATACATCTTATTTAGGCACTGAAATTACAGTGGCTGGATATCTGCTGGGAAATTGCTCTAGGACCTCCCATGGATACCAAAATCTGTGGATGCACAAATCCCATTATATACAATGGGATAGTAAAATGGTGTCCGCTATATAAAATGAATGTTTGCTTTGGGGGGTTTGGGGGGGAGGGGAATATTTTCAAGCCATGGATGGTGAATCTCTGGATGCAGAATCCATGGATATGGAGGGCCAATTGTATTTCCAAACCCTGAAAGTCTAAAACTGGGATTTGTTATCTTTTTTATCTTCAAACTGTCAAGCAGAACCATGCTTGTATAAGCCCCTCAGTGAAGCTTGCTATTTTTCATTATGTCTTATATCAGAATATTAGATAAGAAAGAGTTAAGAAAAGAGTTTGTGTTTGCTTGCAACTTAGAAAAAGGAGTAGAAATCACTGTGGTTGCTGAATGTCTCACTGTCATGTCAACACAAATTCCCAGCACACCTATTATGACTTCCTTGAAAGGAGGTTAGGAAAACATTGAAGACTGCTTGGGAATTTCTCTTAACAGCTCTTTCACAGACTGCTTCTTATTTTAGCTGTCATTTTTGTTCCTTAAAACAACAACTGTATTTCTTACCAGAATGCAATTAAAACATGATTAAAACAGCAACTGATAAATCCTCACAGCACATACAAGGAACATGTTTGCCTTGCTTGGTGCTTATGAACATTAAAAATGACCAGGAAAGAGAGAATGCTACATTCTCTCTCACACACGCACAAAAAAAATTAAAAGGGGGGGAGGAATTATTTACTCTGACTCCAGTATCTTGAGACTGACACTATCTCAGCACCTGCCTATGCCATTTTTACTACCTAAGGCAGAACAGTTATTACTTGTCTCTTCACCAGTAAGGAAACCTGATTCATGGCTTGATAAGTTGTTGTGGCATCTGAAGCAACAAATCCCACAAACTCTTCTCCTCTGTCACAACAAGAACTCAGCCCTGCAGAAAAATTATGAGGCGTTATCACTCTTTGTATGAGTTCCTGTCAGGATCATAGGTCCTGCCATGCTTGCTAGCCATATATTCTGTATATACTTTGTAATGCTGGATGGTGGATTATGCTATACTAGTGGTGATGCTGTGTGGAAAGATTGTTTATCTTTCTTGAAGCTGGCTAATGAGTAGATGTGAGGGGAGGAAAAATGCACTTTAAACTGTCAAGATCAATTTAGTAGGAACACTTTTTACAAAAAGGAAAGGTGAAGTAGTTTTGGGTAAACGGAATGTTTTGATTTGAAGATGAATGGAGGCTGAACATGTGAAAAATGTTTGAATTGCTTTTAATATACTCTGCAACAGATATTGCCTCCATCCTGACAACATTGTTATGCTGTGAACAACTTTATTTTTCTGAATAAAGCTTTCAGAACCTACAGAAGCTTCGGGTTTTTTTGAACTGAGGGTCTAAACAGATGGCCCTGATAGAGCGGTGTCTGGGCACCCCATTCTTGCTGGATTGGGGCCATGGCACCAACATGCTGTGTCCCGATCCTGTACTTTGCTGGCTCTAAAAAGAAGCAGCGAAATGCTGCTCCTTTTTAGAATGGCAAAAAGCCACCCTTGCTGCCACATTGGCTTTTCAACACTTCTTTGGCACAGTGTGTCTAAATGCTGCACTGAAGAAATGCCATTCTGCCGCCCGCCGTCTGGGCAGTTGGGTGGGCATGACACCATCGTTGGGGTGGAGTTGGGGGCCTGAGTTAGGCAGTACATGACAGTTCCTTAAATCTAGCTAACCTTTGCATGGGCAATGTATATGAGAGTAACCAGCCTTCCACAGCCACCAAGATGGTATATTTCAGGAGGGGCTGGACTCAGCATTCATGACAACCCCAAAACAAACAAACCAGAAGAAATATCCACAGAGTTCAACTACACCAATGGAGAGCATGTTCTACCAACACCTAGAAACCAGAGAAATCTGCTAGGACCAGGGCTACTGCTGGCCAATTAGCTATAACAAAAGCCATTTTAAAAAGGTTCAACAGCAAAAGGTTTTGTAACTCTGCTATTTTGGCAGTTTTCTATTCCTCATTGTTTTCTAAGAGGAACTACTGGAATTAATGTGATAAGAGATCTGAAGTAAAACCAAGGGAGCAGAATGCTGCAGAATAACTGGCAGCATTTCAGAATAAAATCCTTTAGCCTATAGTCTTCATCATCAAGTGCAGATATTTCTTGGAAGCTACACATTTTATGGGATCACTAGATCCACGTGCTCGTGTACCCTACAATACACCACTTAAGCAGCAAGAGGACTAGCTACAGTGTGTATCAAGTTCTATAACTATTTGCCATCACCTGTCTCCAGGGAAAATTTCAGCAGATGGCTATATTTGATTTTAAAATGGAAACTTTTAAAAAAACACAGCTGGATATCACCCTGTTTTAACTGGGTGCATCTGAATTGGGAGATTACTATGGATATCAGGCTTGCTTTTGTCAGGAATTCAAGTAAAATATATGCTTCAAGTTTTGTTATGTCAACAAACAGGGTTTTGTTGGGCCATTGACATTATGAGAGCAATGTCTTGGCTCTTTATGAAATTCTACTGTTTTAACTATAATATGAGTTTTAAGAGAAATTTAAAGCTGCTGGAGTGGTCTTGTGTGCCATCTATTGGAATCCAGAAAAAATATTCTTTTGCCATTCAAATTACAGAATTGTCTAAATATCAAAATGCAAAGTCATTTACATGTTGTTGGACTGCAACTTGAAGCATTCTTTGTTATTGTTAACCACTTTTGAGTCACTGTTGAATGAAAGCATTCTTTGCCATTGGCTATGGTCGTTGGGGTTTGCAGTTCAGCTGCATCTGGAGGACCACATGATTCCCACCCTTGCTGTATACATTTATCAAGGAGTGAATCCTTGTGATGGCAATTGGCACTTACATCTGAGTAGACTGCACTCAGGATTGCACCCTCATTCATGCCAATTGTTAATACATTTTGAGCTTACAACTTTAGGGCAGTGATTGGTGAATGCCAGGAAACCTACATTTTCAAGTTAATCATCACAATACTAAAAAAAGATACTATGTGAAGTTATATCCATTCATTAGAAATGTTTCAATTAATACTATATCTGAACCACCTCATATAATGGAAGCTCTGAGCTTCTGCACTGGGGCTCTCACAGTTGGCTAGATAATCTGGGATATGAAATGGTATGAAAATGTTATGTAGTTACTTTATCCAGCTGAAAACTTCTTTCTCTCTCTCAATTCTTAATAATAAACATGTTGATTTATTTTGATTTGTTATTTGACTGGCCTAATTATATTCTAGCAAACAAGCAGAATTGTAGTCATAGTATGCTATTTTATTCCAGGTTAACGGTATAGATTTGAGGAATGCTAGTCATGAAGATGCAATCACAGCCTTGAGACAGACTCCTCAAAAAGTACAACTGGTTGTATATAGAGATGAAGCTCATTATAAAGATGAAGAGAATTTGGAGATTTTCCATGTCGAACTGCAAAGGAAAATGGGCAGAGGCTTGGGGCTCAGCATTGTTGGTAAACGGTGAGGATCACAGTTGGTTATCATTCTGCTAAGATCATTTTCACAATAGAAAACAAGCACAACAGTGTTGTTGCCTTCATTATAAAAATGTTAGCCAAATGGGGCAGATTTGGGGAAAATATTTGCCAATTTGGGGAAGCAGACATCTGCAAATTATTGTGATTCATTGGGAAACTTTGTGATTATCATAATAATTTATGTAAAATGGCAGCAGTTTCCTATTTTGTTCTCCATAGGGAGGGGCTTTCAGTGGCAGTTTTCTTCTGTGGGAGAGCATTAGAATGTGTGCTGGCCAACAGTCAGAATTCCTCCAATTCAGTGTATAAGCATCATGCTTTGGATACCTGGATTGGAAACCATTCTTTCAGCAAACTACTTGCTTTCCCACCATCACCAGTATAAAAGGAAGGGGGGAACCATGACTGTCCCTCATTATACCACATCACTCCTCCCATAATACACATTAAAGACAAACAACATGAAATCACTCCTTACCCAATGAAACATAAAGCACATTCTCTGCGTTCCCTGAATTCTGATGTACCCACACTTTCGCCTTTCAGCCCCAGTCTTCCTATTTTAGCATATTGGGGACAATAGTGAAAAAGTTAGTTCAGTATGGCCTGCAAATAGACCCTCCCAATCATAATATGGGTTTGTCTGCATTGAAGAGAATGACACATACAGTACTACTGAGGGATTAGCCCTATTCAATTGTTATCCTCATTAGTTTAAATGAATGCACAAGGAGGTGGAGCATGCTAGCTCTGAGCCCTTCCATTATCATTTCTGTTGCCCATGTACACATGATGGTATAAATCAGAAGAGAAGAATCTTTCTTGACAGTGGAAGCTCTCTAGGTGACTTGAAATCTGCTTCCCTCTGTGTTTATTCAACCCACGTACACGATACCTAAATATTCAATGTAGTGAAAATAAGATTAACAGAGGGAGAGAAGAAGACAAGGGAGTAGCATTTTTTTCCAGATGGAAAGGGTGGAATTAAATATCATATACCCAAATCTGTTTCCTCTTTCACATTTAGAAGAACAAACTGAGTAGCTGAGAAATGCTGTAGTATAATGTTCTAAATATGTTTTGTGCTCTTTTATTTATTCATTCAAATATTTATGTCCTGCCCTCTATCTAACAATTTCAGGGTTGCATATACTAAAACCAGCTTAATGTAAACAGTATAAAAATAAAATGAATATTAAAGACTAAAATAAAATTTAAAATTTCATAAGTTTAAAATTCGTTGAAAATATAAATTAAAATTTAAAAGTGGTTACAATAGTTTAAAATTATTTAAAAACCATGTACTTGTGAAGGTTTGTATAAAACCTTTAGACTCCAAAGAGTTTTGGGAATAGTCACATTTTCATGTGGTATCAGAATGATAGCAATGTTAACACATTATTTTGCAGATAATGGTGGTGGTAATGATGATGGATAATTTAACTACACAGTAGAAATAAATCAGCATAATAATTTTAAGACCAGGTGTGGCCAGCAGCTGAGTATAGCACCCAATGGCAGTTCCTTAGAACTCAAACCAGGACTGACCTCAGTGGATCTGATTAGTTTCCTTACCTAATGGATGTAGCTATGTTCCACTTTCTGTAACAGTTTATTCCCAATTAAAAATAAGACTAAAATATGAATCTCTAGTGTTGCTAGAAATTAGGTTACATTGGTTAACATGCCTGTATTCCTAGGGTGCATAATTACCTTTTATGTGCAAATTGTTGGTTAGAAAATATATTTGATTGTGCAATAATATGTTTGCATCTTTCTTTATTAGAAATGGAAATGGAGTATTTATTTCTGACATTGTCAAAGGGGGAGCTGCTGACCTTGATGGGCGACTAATTCAAGGGGATCAGATCTTATCTGTTAATGGAGAGAATGTAAGACATGCTTCCCAAGAGATGGTTGCCACCATTCTTAAGGTAAGTACACTTTATATTCTTGAGTACTAACTGGTGTTTGCAAGCAGACTGAAGCAGACTGTACTGCTCTTTACAGAAAGTAAAGTTTATCGTTTTCATCTAGATTTTATCTATATGATATTTCTTGAGTGCCAAGATCCTGTACTGAACAGGGAGTTGGACCTGATGGTCCATGAAGCCACTTCCAACTCTATGATTCTATGATTTTTTTTCAAAGCTCCTACTGTGTGCCTACCTATAAGATGAGTGAGGTTGCTGCACATGAGAAACAGAACCTTTTGTGGTAGTGACCCGACAGTTATGGAGCTCTCCTTATAATTATAAGTATTGCCCCTTTAGAAGTGGGATTTGGAAACTTGTTTCTTCGAAGTTTCCTTAAGAGTTTAAATAACTTGTGTGAATCAAAGAAGCTTGCTTATAATTCTGCACTTCCCTCATATATTCTGAATATATTTTTGTATCATTCTTTTTGCAGTCCTGAAAAGCAATTCAAGTACACTTTGAAATAAAAGACAGAAATAAATATAGAATTAATGAGTGGTTAAGTTAGATTGTTTGTAAATCAATTGCATCAATAAATGTAAAATTTAGGCATTTATTTTAGGTATATATTTATCTGGAAATATTTGATAATGCAAGAAATGATATAGAAGAGTTTGTATATTTCTGCTCTAATAACTATTTCTGCTGTGAAAGCATTCCAGGTATCAAAGAATAAAAGCAGACTTGCTTCAGCTGATAGATTTTTAATATATAGCAGCTTCATTTATATACTGCTTCATACAGGGCTATGCAGTATCTAAGAGGTTTACAACTGTAAGCTCATTGCCCCCAACAAGCTGGGTACTCATTTTAGCAACCTTGGAAGGATGCAAGCCTGAGTTGAGCCTGAGCCCTGGCTGGTATTGAACTCACAGTCTTTGTGGTGTGAGTGGCTGCAGTACAGGCATTTAACCATTGCCCCACCAGGGCTCCGAGACATATTCCATGTCTGCAATATATGTATATGGTGGAGGCAGAGAGATTTGATGTAGCTACAATTTTGAATATTATACTTGCATGGTTTAATTTCAGTGGCATGATGTAAAAATCCTGCTCATAGAAATACAGGCTAGGATTCTTTCTGATGCACAGAAACAGATTTTCATAATGTCCTTGTTCTTCTATAGGTAGGGATTGTTTGAAATAAAGAGAGAATTAAATCATGAACTTTTTCATTTACATTTTGGAATGGTACAGTCCATTGACAGTTGTACCAGGTACTTTTCCTGAAATTGAAAGTGGCTCTTGTTCTTCTGGGAAAGAGTTCTACTTTCTTTCTTTAAGTTCTGTATGTTCATTTAACTGCAGTATTGCTAAAGATCATTTGGTAAAAAAAATCATGAAATAAGTGTGAACTTAATCTTGGCCAAGAGATCACTTTTTCAAATTATCAATACACTATATAATAGTTGTAGTCTATTCAGAATTGTGATTTTTTAAAAAAACAACAAACCACTGCATTTCTGAAAAAATGAAAACTTTCTATTAAGTTGTAAATTCTGTATGCTGTGTATTTTTTTCACATGCTAAGTGTGCTCAAGGGCTTGTACAGCTGGAAATTGGACGCCTGAGAGCTGGATCTTGGCCATCATCACGAAAAACATCCCAAAATAGCCAGGTTAGTGGCAACTGTTAGTGAGTTCAAAAGAAAAGCAAAATCAGTTATAAGAAAAATTGGTTTGTGGTGACTTTGGCTTGTGATTGTAAGCATTGGACTTTAGACTTCAGCTACAGACATGATTCAGACAAGTTCAGATTGATGTGGTTGCAGCCCTGGAGCTTTCCTGAATAGGGGTCTCCTTCATATATGCCAGCTATTCTAGGAGCAGTGTCTTATGGCCTTTGCAGACTGCCAGAAATAGTGCAAATTGAGTCCACTTTAAGAGTTAGGGTTAGTGCTAGGGAATCATGGGAATTGATTTTTTTTTTTTTCTGAGACATTGAGCCTTCTCTGTCAGAGAGCTCTGGTGCCACAATAAAATAGCACTAACCCTAACCCCTAAAGTGGACTCAATTTGCACTATTTCTAGCAGTCTGCAAAGGCCCATATAAATTGAATAGTAGTGTAGACAGCAGTGTAGCCTGATTTCATGCTGTTTATTCAGTCATTCAAGTACCAACATGTTGGTGACAACAGAAACACTGTGAAAATTGCGAAGTGACTGAGGATGAAAAGGAAATAAGCAAGACTTTCTTTCCTCATCAGTGAGAAGCCTGGAGCAATTGTATCAACTGAATCATTGATAATCTGGCCCTAAATATTGATCCAATATTATTGGTGACCAAAAAAGACTCTTGTTGATTGAGTGCTTCCATACTGAGAGATAGAAAATGGCTTGAAATTCTGCTTAGAAATATATAGTTTTAGAATGTATGGTCAATTATTTGTAATAAAGTTCATTATTCACAGTGTGAGAATATATTTCTTTTTGCATTTTCTTGCTTTTTAGCCTTAGAACCCCTATGATGACTGATAATGTACATGAGAAAGAAATGAAAAAAGTCATTGTATTATCCACATTATGCATCACCATACATACAGCAATAATAAGTAAAAGGATTGAATTAGTCTGATAGCAATAGCGATAGCAGCTTCATTTATATACCACTTCATACCACACTGAGCAGTGTCTAAGTGGTTCACAATGTGTAAACGAATTGCCCCCATCAATCTGGGTACTCATTTTAGCAACCTCAGAAGGACGAAAGACTGAGTCGACCCTGTGCTCCTGCCTGGGATTGAACTCACAACCTTGTAGTTTGTGAGTGAGTGGCTGCAGTACAGGCATTTAACCACTGTGCCACCAGGACTCTTAGTCTTAGTGTGAGCTAGAATTTCACAGGAAGTTTATGGGTGTTATCAGATGGAGGGTCTGTCATGCTACCAGTTAGAAGGCACTGCCTGTTCCATCTTTCTCTCCTTATTAGATTTTCCACTATAAAAAAGGAAGAATAATAAAGCAGTGAGAAGATAATCAAGTGTTACAAACACTGCTTGGAGTTGATCTGAACGGATGGGTTAGGGACTACTATTCCAGGATTTCCAAGCCAAGTTGGCCAGGAGATTATGGAAGTAGTAATTAAACATTTTTTTCCTAGCTGTTACATTATCCTATGATGTCCCCATAAAAGTCAGTGGACAAATGACAGCATGATAAAAGTCGGACCTGGATCTGCAACCATTTCTCAACTGTTCTTCCTTCCTTCTGGTGCCCCTGCCCAGTCTCCAAACATGTGTGATATCGTGATTTCCCTGAACTATTGCATTGCTTAGTTGCTTGGTCAACAAATTATTATTTCTTTGCCTTCTTCCCTGCTGGTCTCTTGAGTGTTCTGGGGATCTCAGGGCTACTGCTAATGAATTCCCTGTACACCCTGCAGAGCACTAATCCACATTCTAGCAACATTTCATTGACACTCTGTGGTTTAGAAAATCAATTTTACATAGAGGAGATGGCTATTTTGCTAGACACAACCTTTGAACAACTGAGGCTTGGCAGATGAGACCCAGATATGAAAGAATGAAATGTTTTGTATTGTCTATCACACACATGTCAAAGCCTGTCAAAGCTTTACCTGAGGTTTAGAAGGGGAAGGAGGAAAGGTATTAAATGAACTCCCATTTGCTTGGTTTACTAAGAATTGTGCCTTGTATCCATGCATGTTTTGAATCTCTTTTAAATGCAGATGCAGTATTGGCAATTATCTTGCTTCCTGTTTAATATCTATAGCTATCTGAGAGAGTTCTTAAAAACAAGTTTATAACTGCTTCTAAAAGTATATCTATTGATACATCAAGGAGGTCTTGCAGGCCTTGATTTTGAACTGTTTACAGATACCATAGATGTATAATCTAAAAGAAATTTCCAAAGCATTCCATTTGGATTACTGTAATCCACTGTATATGTGATTGCTTTGGGAAACTTTAGTACAAAATACACGTTGATGGTTTTTCCCTTGAGGCTTACTGGTATTGCTTTCATTTTCAGATAAGCCAACACAGTGTTCATAGTCACTTTCACCCTACATTTGTTCCAGTTATCTCCACTCTGCAGAATTTTGTCAGCACTAAGAAGTCGTCTACTGATTCTTTTCACAAAAGCTCAGGTATGGGACAGAATGTGCAGCCAGCAACCTTCAGAATTATAGTGGAAGTTTGATTCCAATATGTATTGGCACATACCTCTGAAATATGTGGCACATACCTCTCAAATTGACAAAAATATGTGATAATCAGAAGGAAAAAAAACATATTTGCAGTAGACCCACAGAATCAATGGGAATTTGGTAAGCTAGAATTGATATAATTTCTGTTGATTTGATGGATCTACCCTAGTTATGACTAACATTTGGAGAACTATATATTTGTGTTTTTCTTCAGGTCATGTAGCACATCTTTTTCTCCAACCTATAACAAGGAAGGGATACTTAATAATAATAATGAATATATGCGTGAAGGCAGACCCAAAGGAACATTTACTCCAAAGACCCATGCTGTCATAGTCCAATATGCAAAGAGATCTTGTAGCATGTGTTTTTGTACACTTGAGTCTACTCCTTCAATGCTCATGCTACCAACGTCTCTCTTTCAGTTATTATCAAAGGTGCCACAAGATCCCTTTGCATAGTGATCTTCCAGACTAACACAGCTATGTCTTTGAATTCTGCTATCAAAGTCCAAGTCAGAGATTTTGAACTTTGAAGTCACCAGCAGTTTATGGCTTCAGTTAAGGAAGCTGTTACCTGGCAGTAGAATATGGGGTGAATTATTAAGAGATTTGCATATACTGTGTATTAGTATTTTCCCAGCCATTCCTGTTGCCTAAGTATTGGCTCTACTCTATTGGAAGTGGTCCATATCCTTTTTGAAATCCACTTGCCAAAACTGGTTGTTGTTAGGATATGAATGGGATATACAGTCAAAGGTGAAATGTAAAGATGTGTGTGTGTCAGTATTTTTCCACTTGAGAACAGTTTCTGGACAAGGCACAAACAATATTTAGAGAAACAGGGTGAATCAACGCCAGGTGGTAACAGAGACATCAACAATGTACTTTCCCAGTGATAGAACTGATGGAACCAGACTTTGTTATGGTTAACAAGTAATAACAATTATATGTAAACATCGTTAGCTTGGGAAAGTTACTCACGTGGTGGATGATGGACAGCAAGAGGCTGGGTTAGCATACATCATACTGTCATTATCCAATTAACATAAAGTTAACACCTAGAAGGTGGAGTATGGGATGGGCTTAGAAAATCCTTTGTCTAAGAATTGTTTATTGTTCAAGATGTGAGCACGCGTGTGGATGCAGTGGTTTTAACTGCAACAAGTTGGATCCTAATGCTTTTGGGATTGTTAAAGATGTAATCTTGTATGGCTGAACTGGACAAGTTCATCACAATGGATTTTACTTAGTTATCTTATTTTTTACTTTTTATATGCATTAATAAAACTATGCTTTTGGACTTTACAATGTGTCTTCTTGACTGAGGAAGACAGTTTTGCTGAAGAAGAGAAGCTGAGCCAGTTGATGGCAAATCTACACAGTGGCTGTGGATCACAGCAGCCAGCTTGTCCTGCAGACTCTGCTGGGTGCCAAAGGACATACTACAACACTCATCATCCACACACCAACAAGGGTTATGGGGCCCAGTTATGGCTTTTCTGCCAGTTATGGCCTGTTTGCCAGTTTGTGGCTTGTTTTGCCAGTTATGGCTGTTTTGCCAATTTAAGACTGTTTTTGCCAATCTGTGGTTAGTCTGCCAGCTAAGACTGTTTTTGCCAGAAGAGTGGCTTGTCTGCCAGAGGTGGCTGGTCTGCCAGAGGACAAAGAGGCCAAATGTCCAGGAGGACAAAAGCCCAAGAGTCCAGATGACATGTTTACAATGTGGCCAAGAGGCAAGTATTGCCTATCCACGACTTCAGCTATGCCAGGACAAAGGAACCATGCTTCAGCGGTTGCTGGGAAAAACAGAGGTGGCTTCAAATCTCCAGATGTAAGTAAACAGTTAAAGTTACTGCTAAGCTGTTTTGCCGTGGCAGAGTGCAGAACTCTTTAAAGACAGGTTGTCTGAGGACTCCACTCTTTAAACAGTAAGATGCAGAGAAAAAAAAAATCAAAGGCTAGAAATGCTGAGAATACTGCGGGTTCAATGCAGTGAAATTTTTGTTTTTGTTCAAGCTGCAAAAGACTCTGTTAAAGGCCATTTTGTTTGATATGGAAGCAGCTGGGGCTTGAGTCACAGAATACATGTTGCAATGTATGCAGTTTAAAATGCAGCATGATTGCTGGACACAGGCGGTTGCCTAAGCCAAGAGAACTCATTATGTTACCCCTCTCTGAGTTACAGTTAAAAGTTTTGGGAGAGGATGTTTCTTCAGCCAAAGGTTTTGGGAACTGAAGAAAGAATGAATGATTTCTACACAACTTTGTCAGAAATGCTGTGGTCAAAGGACTTTACAGTTCTTAGAGAAAAAAAATACAAAAATCCCTGGTGGGGGTAAAGTTTTACACAGTAGTCCAATGCTGTGTGGAGCTGTAGCAGGTTTGCAAATGCCTGAAGTTCAAAGGCTGCAACGGTGTTGCTGAATGCCAAAAGAAGCAATTTGCTTGAAGAAAGGCCAGAAATATAGGCTTGAGAAAAAGCCTGGGACAACATCTTGAGGTCAAAAAAAAAAAAAATGCGTCCTGAAAAAAAAAGACAGCTGATACACAGAGTGCGAATCGATGCTTTTACTACAACAAAACAAGAGTTTTAAAAATGACAATGCAAGGATGTTTGCTACAATCAACAATCTATCTACAACCCAGAGACATTGGGAGAAACAGAGAAGCTACAAGCTGTTTTACAGAGCTGTGACTGTGACTCAAACAGGTGAAACCTGAGGACAAGAGTCTATATATTCTGGGACATATGTTGCAGTTTTGCTGAAAAATAAAGAGATCCTCCAATCTTAAAGATGTTTATCTAGCTGATGGAGGGGTAAGAGATGTTAAAAAAAAATAAAAAATGTCTACATGCCAAGTTTTAGTAAAAAAAACTTTAAAAATGTTTTATGTATACCTGTTTTACAAAAGGTGTTTAGTTGGTGTGCCACTGAGTTTTGTGGGAGAAAAATTTAAAATCACCCCGGCTGGGGAGGTATGTACAAAAGCTATAAAAAGGAAAAATATGTGTTTTATACAAAGTGAGACAAATGCTAAATGTGCAGGTGTGAAAAATGAATCATTGCATTCTGGTTATGCACATCAATATAAAATTTTAGAGAACATGAGATTTGGTAGCTTGTTAAGCTGGTGAGATATAGATCCTAAAAAAATTTTTTAAATGTTTTATTATACAAATGATTTGGGAGATGTTTGGTTTGCCACAGAGTAAAAAGTCAAGGTTTTTCCTGTGACAAAACCGGAGCAAGTGAATTGCAAAAATAACCTGTTGAGGTTGCTGTTAAACAAAAGGGACAAATGTGTGTTACTGAGTGACAACAATTATTTTCTTAGTGATTATGGATAGATTTTCCAGAGTTTTTTATATGTCAGAGTTTTAAGACAGAGATGTGATACAATTGAAAGTTTTTAACAATGGATAAATGTAAAAAAAAATTGATTACAAAGGGTCTTTGCTCACAGACCGGAGAAAAAGAAAATTCTTGTCTCACAGTTTGAGAAACTGGCTGAGAAAGAAAAAAAAATCTAACATCATTACACATATTATGTGGGGATCCACTAAATTTAAAGATATCTGACAGTTTTTAGATAATATACAAAGATATATGTGCCAACATGTTTTAAAAGAAAAATTAAACCAAAGTGTCAAGATGGTGTTATAAAATATTCAGAAATAACAGTTAGAGATTTCACCTTGATGGTGAAAAAAGTTTTAATGTTTAAAAAATAACAATTGTGAAAAACATTCAAGTTTTGATTGGGAGTTCCTGCATGGCAGAGGGTTAGACTAGATGCCCTTGTGGTTTTTTTTTTCAATTTAATGTTTTTAAGTTTAAAAAAAAAAAGGATATATTCAAACAAGTGATTTTACTGAAAATAAGACAGTTAAAGATCCAAGTGCCAGGAAATGGAGGGGCACAAAACACACAAACACACAAAAGATAGATTTTTTTTTTAAAGTGAGAGAAACACTTTAGATCAGACAATACAGACAAGATCATTAAAAGGTAAAATGACAAAAATCAAAGGACACACAAGTCCAGAAATGATACATGTTATGTCAAAAAAAAAATCATAGAGAGTGAAAACAACACACAAGTTTATTATACAAAGGACAAGAGTTTATACATAAGTGGCTGGTGAGCCGGAGAGTTTCAAGAAGAGTTTTAAAGAGTTTCACACAGTGTCAGAGAGTTTCAAGGAGTTTCAGACAGTGTTAAGGAGTTTCAGGGAGTTTCAGAGGTTTTAAAAGTTTTAAAAGGTTTTTTCCTGTTGAGAGAGAGAGAATGATACACTACAGTGCAACAAGAAGTTTAAGTGTTTAAAATTGACAAAGAGGTGTTTAAAATGTGGTTGATAGACCTAAAAAAAAAAAAAATCACAAGGTGAATGGATATACAAAATAAAAGATGCCTGATGACAAATAAAAATACAAAGCTAGGTTAATAACAAAAAGGATTTGTTCAACAAAGGTTTGAAAACATTGATAAAACAGTCTGAGGCTGAGAGCTTGTGACTAAAATAAGCTTTTAACAGTAAGGAGGGGCTAGTAAGTTTAACATTTTGGTTTTGAGATTGCTTGTTTAAATGCTGATGTGTTAACACAAAGAGATGACAGCTTTGGTTGTTTAGATTCAGGAGATTAAAAAAAAAAAAAGGTTGTCCAGGGAGATTTGTTATTAAAGGTTTTGATTTTTGAGATTTTATTTTTAAAGTTACTAGACTGCTGATAAAATGTGTTTAATGAGTCAACATAAAAAGATTAAGAAAGTGTGATTTGCAAAGTGCAGAGGTGGTGACAAGTTTAAAGTCAATAGGTTTTGTTTAAAATAAAGTTATAAGAGGTTTTAAATATCCAGATACATAAAAAAAAGCTTTGTGAAAGGTTTGATGTTTATAGTTGACAAATAATAGATTATAATTGTGTTGTTATAGGTGTTTTAAGAAAAATTGTTTTGTTTTAAATAATAGATTAGACAACAATAGAACATTTGATAAGTTTTTAAGAGATAGAGGCTTGTGATTTAAAATAACCACATTAAAATAAGAGTGTTTTATAGATAGTTTATTTGCTTTAAAGTTATATGATAGTCAGTTTAAAGATTGTTGTTTAAATATAGACAAGCTTAATAGTTTGATAGATTAAAAATAAAGATATATAGTTATAAGTGTTAATAGAGTTTTAAGTGCTGATAAAACAAAATATATAACATTAAATAAGATAAAATAGATTAAAACAGTTGTTATAAGACTTAAATTGTAAACTGTCAGTTGTGACATATAGAGATTCACAGACATACATTTTTATGACAAAAACAAAGGTGTTAAAAATGTTAAAATATAGGTCAAGATATGTTAGAGTTTTGTAACAAAATGCTAGGGAGAGCTGGTTTAAAATAAAATTGTGTGCCTAGAGTTTAAAGCCAAGACACAACACTATAGATATATTAACAAAGGGTTTTAGAGATAAAACAACATTTAACAATTATTATAACAGGTTGAGATGTCATTTTAAATATATAGAGTCAAACATTGTGCTTAGATGGTTTTAATAACAACAAAATAATTCTCACACAACTATACATTTCAGGAAGGGATTGTTAGGATATGAATGGGATATACAGTCAAAGGTGAAATGTAAAGATGTGTGTGTGTCTGTATTTTTCCACTTGAGAACAGTTTCTGGACAAGGCACAAACAATATTTAGAGAAACAGGGTGAATCAATGCCAGGTGGTAACAGAGACATCAACAATGTACTTTCCCAGTGATAGAACTGATGGAACCAGACTTTGTTATGGTTAACAAGTAATAACAATTATATGTAAACATCGTTAGCTTGGGAAAGTTACTCACGTGGTGGATGATGGACAGCAAGAGGCTGGGTTAGCATACATCATACTGTCATTATCCAATTAACATAAAGTTAACACCTAGAAGGTGGAGTATGGGATGGGCTTAGAAAATCCTTTGTCTAAGAATTGTTTTATTGTTCAAGATGTGAACATGTGTGGATGGATACAGTGGTTTTAACTGCAACAAGTTGGATCCTAATGCTTTTGGGATTGTTAAAGATGTAATCTTGTATGGCTGAACTGGACAAGTTCATCACAATGGATTTTACTTAGTTATCTTATTTTTTACTTTTTCTATGCATTAATAAAGCTATGCTTTTGGACTTTACAATGTGTCTTCTTGACTGAGGAAGACAGGATTGTCTGGAGAAGAGAAGCTGAGCCAGTTGATGGCAAATCTACACAGTGGCTGTGGATCACAGCAGCCAGCTTGTCCTGCAGACTCTGCTGGGTGCCAAAGGACATACTACAACACTCATCATCCACACACCAACAGTTGTTACCCACTAATATTCAAAACACAATAAATTACTTACTAGTGTGTTGATTTATTCCTTTGCACCAGCTGAAAAAATAAGTAATTTAATTTTTAAATATAGTCATCCTTCCAGATTTGCTGACTTCCTGTTCGCAGTCTTGAGTTTCCATGGACTGGAAGCCAAGAGGGACAAAATGGGCATGCACCGCCATTGTATTCAATAGAACTTGAATATTTGCATTTTCCCTAATTCACGGGGGGTGGGGGTAGTCCAGAACGGATCCCCACGAATTGGGAGGGATGACTGTAATAGGGAATTTGTCCATTTATCAGCAGTTGATTCTAACCGCCTTTATTTATAGACATAGTGAAGTAGCAGGGTATTTACCCTAACCATGATTAACCTGATGAAGCAAAAGTGTATCAAATAAAACCAGTATTATATGAGCACCTGTTAACTAAAGTGTACTATAATAATCCTATGTGTTTTATTGATTTGGTAAACTAATCTGAGAAAGCTAGCATGGTGTAGTGTTGAGCATTGGATTATGACTCTGCAGATCAGGGTATGAATCCTCACTTAGCCATGAAAAGCCACTGAGTTACCTTGGGCAAATCATATTCTCTCAGCTTCAGAGGAAGGCAAAGGCAAATCCCCTCTGAACGAATCTTGCCAAGAAAACTCTGTGACTGGTTTGCCTAAGGACAGTGATTTCCAGAGTGGGTGATATACACCCCCGGGGGTGGTAGAAAGATCTAGGGGGGCCAGTGAAGCGGAAAGGTGGCAGCAGGGAGGGCGGTGAGGGGTCTTCAGTTCAAGTATTGGTGGGTAAGAAAGACAAGGGGAACCAGTGGCCTTTAGAACCATGGTGGGGATGAGGGTTGTATGAAACATCTTTTCAGGGTCCCTTAAAACCACCACGAAGCCTCTCTTCATATAGTGGTATCTCCCACTCTTCATCTGCCCATGTCAGCTCACTCTCTTAGCCATATCTTTCACTAGTAGTGGTGGGGAACTGCCACAAGGGTTGGGTAAAAGGCATTATTTCTGTTGCTTGGAGTGGCACCATTTTGGGACAGACTGACTGAATGTAGCAAGCAGTCAGGAAGAAGCAACAGCAAAAAGAAGCTTTCAGATTTGAAACCCTGCTTAAGCTTTATATGCTCCAGCCCGCTCTTGCTTTCTTTTATCAGAGAGGGTGAGAGAAGAGGTCTTCAATCTAGGGCATGTAGTCTCTGTAAACCCACTATACACACACCTGCTGCTCCCCCTCCCCCCCGACGAAGAAGGATTGAGAGTCCTCCCTCACTAGGGAGAAGCTTCTCCCTTTGTACTTAGTCACCTTGGGAGCAGAGATCAAGCACCTGGATGAGCAGTGACCAAGAAGCTTCTTGCTCACACTGGCCTTTGCGACAAAGCCAGAATAAGTGAGAGGCTTCTTTGTCACTGCTCAGCCAGCTGCATGGTTGCTGCTCTGATGGTGACCAGGTGCAAAGGGAGTAGCAACCAAGCAGCCAGTCAAGCCTCTCACTTGCGCCAGCCTTTACTACAAGGCTGGGACAAGCAAGAGGTATGTTGGTCACTACTCAGCCAGCTGCTCAGTTGCTGCTCCCAAGGTGACTTATGTGTGAAGGGAGCAGCGACTAAGATTGGTTGCTTTAAATTTCAGTAGACTAAATATTGGGGAATAGGCATTGGGGGGCACTAGGGTTGTTTCCCAAGAGGAAAGAGGAAAAGGGGTGGTGACACAAAAATATTTGGGGACCACTGCCTTAGGATCATTATAAGTCAGAAATTACTTTAAGGCACATCACCACCACTACCACAACAACAACAACAACCTAATGCAAGTATTAATTTGCACTTTGGCAGCCCATGCCTCAGAGTAAAGTGTGAAGACCACAACAAAGCACTTGGTTTATTGAGATACGATGCCTGAAAGTCATATGTGATCCTTCTATAAAATAATAAAATTAATAATAATAAAATTTATTTATATCCCACCTCTCTGTAAAATACAACTGAAGTGGCTTACAAGATAAAACAAACAATCCCATCCCCAATAGCCCCCCCCATACAATTAAACAGACAAAACATAAAACATACTTAAAAATTACAAATAACAAATAATTTAAAATAGCTGCAGCAGAAATCAGGGACAGGCATAACTATTTTCAGTGGCCAGTTACCTACTCAGGAAAGACCTGCTGGAAGAGATCCATCTTAACAACTTTTTAAAAGCTGTTTAGGGTAGTCAAGTGACGGATCTCATCCGGCAGGCCGTTCCAAAGTCTGGGAGCAATAGCCGAAAAGGTCCTCAGTCTAGACAGTTGCAGATAATCTAGTTTTTATAGGTTGCAATAATTTTTTCCCAGCGGACCTGAGTGTGCGGGGTGGGCAAACAGCAGCACTCTAGATCAGGGGTCCCCAAACTACAGCCCGCGGGCTGAACCTGGCCCATCGAGGCCTTTGAGCCGGCCCGCGGCCGGTCTTGCCACCGCATGATGCGGGGCGCCATTTTGTGTTCCAGGAGCATGCGCATGACTCCAAGTGCCCAAGTAGTGCGCATGCGCCTCTGTCCCCCCGACGATCTGGGGGCCAGCAAACCGGGCCCCGGCTCAAAAAGTGTGGGGACCCCGGGTCTAGATGTTGCCAGACTGCAATTTTCAGCATTCCTTACCATTGGCTGTATTGGCTGGGGCCAATGGGAGATACAGTCCAACAACATAAAGCAATCAACACAAAGAATATAAATTTCATATGATATTATGAGATTGTTATGATTTTCATGTCTATATGTGTAACTAGAAATTGTAGTCTCCTTATGCTATTATATAACAATTATATAAACTAATTGCTTGTTTCTGTATTAGTTGGAGCAGACATGAGCCCAAGGACTGTGGAAATAACAAGGGTCAGTGAGTTCTCTTTCTCATGTTGAAACCATTTTGCCCTGATTACAAGCAAAAAAATGTTACATGTCTTCCAATGTATAAAAGTATATTAACATTTGATGAGTGTTTTTAGTTCACATTTTTCTTTATTGCTGTGTTCTTGTGGCCTTTGCATGTGAGTGACATATTCTTAGGGCAAATATCATCTGTTCCATGCAGTCATGCCATTATTTAACTCAACTTTGCATATGTACTTATGGGGAGTCTCAGGTTCTGTGTCACTCAGAGACCAGTGACCTATTATATGCTTGCTTTCTAATACACTATCTACATATTATCCACACGTATACAAGTATTTTTCCTTGCATATGATTCTTCCTAAAACAATATTTATAGTAGTAGTAAAGGAATGTTTTAATAGATGGAATGCTTTGAATTAAGCTCAAGGAATGAGATTTTACATGATAAGTAGTCAACCTCTGATTGTCTAGGGATACATTTTCAGTGCCCAAGTCCAACCGCAGGCCACACCAACTCCAAAAAGTAAAACCAGAAGTGGCCAGAATTCTATTTCCTTTTGGGAGAGCTGGGAGCAAAACAAGGCACAGGAAAAGCCTACATCTAAATTTTAAGGATAAAGGTTTACCTCAGTTAACAAAGTTGGTGTGTTCCTGGCATAACTTCTTTAACAGAAAGTTTGGTACCAGAGGCAGAAAGAAAATGGAAAGAATAGGGGAAGTTTCTATACCACACACACAAAAAAAAGGAAGGAAGGAAGGAAGAAAAAGAAAAAAAGAGCAGTTCCAAATGTTTCAGCAAACTTTTTATTCAAAACTGAAAAATACATATGTGAAATGAAATAACCAGGCAAGGTAAGCCTTGCATAAGAAAAGAACAACTGTTTGAGTCTTCTAGAGACCACCTGAAGGCTTCATCTATGATGTTTTCTTTCACCAGCATCCACTTTTCTTATGATTTCTTTTTTGGTGGTCAAACACATTTATGCTCCCCTCCCCCTCCCCCATACCACATACTGGAATAGATGGTGAGACTAATCTTCTATCTCTTGCTGTTTATACATGCTCAGTAAGGGATTCTGAAGACAGCTGCTGTTTACTCTGCCTCTTGTAGGCATAAACACACAGCTACAACAGGATTGTCTAGAGAAGAATCCCATTCTTCCCTAGCTCAAGCTTTATCACATTGTTCACTGCAGACAAACTGCTGCACCCTGACACTACAAGTGTATGTTTCTTCAGCCTCCTCCATCAGTCTTCCAGTGTTGCTGCTGCTAAAAATGTTCAGCTAGATAGAAGAAAAGAGGTTGCTGAGTGGGTGTAAAAAGACTGTAAAATGAAGTTTCATTGTCAGAGGCTTTGTTAACATGGAGGCATCTAGGAATGGCATTTCTGATCTTTTGGTCCCAGACAGCACCTAAGAGCTATTATGGTACCAAGAAGGGCCCAAAAAAGACTAAAAAAATGTCTCAGGGGCTGCATGATTCCCATCTCTAGAAGGCCTCTGTTTTTGTCATAATTTTCAAATGATTTATTCAAGGATGAGAAATGTCCTCTCCAGTTATGTCACTTATTTACATCAATGAAAACTGCAGTGGACAACATATTCCACATCCCTGAGTTATTATAATGTCTACTTGTCATACTTGTGTTATATATTTTGAACTGTATCAAAGCAAGTGATTCTGACAATGATGTCTCTGTTAAGGGTCCAAATGATGCTCTTGGTATCAGTATAGCTGGTGGAAAGGGAAGCCCATTGGGAGACATTCCAATCTTCATTGCCATGATTCAAGCCAGTGGAGTAGCAGCACGTACACATAAGCTCAAAGTAAGTGAAAAGAGGAAAGGGGGAATGTTTTCTCTCTACATATATAGCTTTTCTTTTCCTCCTACTGTTTCTGTTCTCCCTGAAGAGAATATTTTTGTTTGAAGGATTATATCATGTTGGTTAGATATTCTGATAGATGTTTTCACATCCATTCTCAGATCTGAAGAGGCTTCTTTTTCAATTCTGATTAACAACAACACCCATGTTCACTTTGTGACTGATGTCATTAACTGCACTCAAGGAAAGTTGTGCTTTAATATACTCTTATGTCTGGACTCAAGGCCATTCACCAAATAATATCTTTTCATCAGCCACTAGCATGAGCTTGGACTTTTGTAGACATTTCCTCTTAAGATAACTTTAGTCTAATTCCTTCCATCCAAACTTTTTTTTAATTTTTATTAAATTTTTAATATAAAATATATACATAAACTATACTAATAGAATACTAACAGTCAAATGACGTATTACTACAATACTAACAATCAAAAGACAGACTGACAGACAAAATATACTAATTCAATACTAACAATCAAATAACAGAGAAAAGGGGGGGAGAAAGAAGGTAAAAAAAAAGGGAAAACAAAGAAATAGGAAATCAAAGTCTAATAAACAAAAAAATAGTAGTACAACAGCGTTTTAGGAGAAAATCTGCAGCAATGTTAAAAATATTAACATTATTAAGTGTTATATATTACTGACAGCTTCAAACTTATTCTATCACTTCCTATTACTCTAACGTTCCATGTATTTCTTCTTTCAAATCTAACAAAATTATCAGTAAAAATTACAATTAATCAAATTTTCTTAAATTTGGTAGTTTCAGTATTCCATGAAATCAATCTGAAAAGAAAAAACCACTCAAATTATTTTTTCTTATTTCTTTTCATAATTGGCATCTTTCTTTAATGTTGCTATTGATATCATTTTTTCAAACGTGTAGCCCAATTACCCCAATTATGTTCTAAAAAGGTAAAGACTTTTTCCCAAACATTGACGAATACATCAGATTTTTCATCTGGTTTCTTGAGGTTTCTTGAGGTCTTACTAAATTAAGAACCTCATAGAGTTTAAACAGCCATTCCTCGATAGTAGGTGCTTTCTTATTTTTCCAACATTTGGCAAACACCATTCTTGCCGATGAAATCATATAAAATAAAACACAACCGTGCTTCTTTTCTAATTGTTTATCTAACATATTTAATAGAAATATTTCCAGTTCGGGCTGTATTTTTATTTATAAGATATTATTAATTGTAAAACAGATGTACTTCCAAAAAATTTTTGCCTCTTTACAACCCCACCAGATATGAAAAAGGGTACCTTTTTTTTTTATAACACTTCCAACATTTGTTACTGGTATTTCCATATATTTTACTGATCTTATAGATACCATCTATAACTAATTTTATAAAAGTTTTCCTTTATATCTTGGCATAATGTATAGTTTAGTCTTTTTGACCATGTTGTTTCCCATTGCTCCAACTCTAGAGGTTTGCCTATATTTTATGCCCAGAGCACCATATTTTCTTTTCTTTCATCCAAACTTTTAAACAACATAGCAGCTCTTTATTGTTTGTTTAGGTTTTTTTTTAATTTACACCAAAATATGTGTCTTGCTTTCCTTCTCCAAATTTGAGCTCACGTACCCATCAGATTGGCTAACATCATAAAACAAGCACACCAAGAATACTAACAAATAAAAAAAAATCATAACAATAATTAAAACAGAATTATTATGATAAAAGAAGTTTTAAAAAGTAAAAAAAAAAAAATCAAAACATGGAAAACAATTAAAAATAGAATTAAACCAAGGTACAGAAGAATTAAAATGGTGCTGAAAAAGAAATGCTTGTACTCACCAAGGGAATATGCAAACCATACCACTCTGGACACAATGAATATTGCCTGCTTTTTGAAGCTAAGCAGTTTGATCTGGTTAGTATGTTGATGGGAGACCATCAGGGACAATCAGGGATCTCCAGGTAGCCTTAGGACAGAATCCTTCCTGAAGCTTAGGATAGCTATTGCTAGTCAGTGTTTAGAACACTGAACCAATGATGTAATTCACTATACGGCAGCTTCCTATGTTCCTGTAGGAATTCTTGTGGCAGGGAGTTCCACATATGAGCCACTGCTACAGCGAAAATTCCTGTCATGTTACCACCAGCTATGCCCTAGTAGACAACAGGACAATAGACGATCATGCCAGCTGGCCTTAAATGGTGGACAGATTCACATGGAAATGGGGCTAGTCTTTCAGATACCTTGTTTCCCAGCTCTTTAGAGCATTCAAGATTTGGAGCTGGCTGCTAACTATAACCAGCACCTTGTGTGGCATTCTAACAGTTACACCCCGTGCAACTGATATAAGAAATAGATCACTTTGCCCATCAATTTTTTTCTGGCAGTATTTCCCACCAGTTGAAGTTTCTCAGTGGTTTTCAAAGGCAGCCCCATGAATAGCATGAAACAAGATGAACTATGAAAATAATGTTGTATGTTATATTTTACTGTTGTTAGCCGCCCCGATTGATCTTAAAGGGGCGGGATATAAATAAAATTTATTATTATTATTATTATTATTATTATTATTATTATTATTATTATTATGCAGGTAGATCTTTATCCTAAACAGTACACTCCCTTTATCCTAAACAGTACACTAGCTGAACCTGGACAAAAGCACTCCTAGTATTTTGTAGTAGGTAGGCTGCTACTTCTAGGGAATGTGTTTTATTTTCAGTATGAAGAGCACTCGTTGATCAGTGGAGGTAAAAATTGACTATCTGAGCAAGGTAGCTAGCAGTAACAAAACTGCAAGAAATGTTGAACACTCTTCCTATTTTCCTTAGTGCTGACAATTTTTCTGTTACAATTGTCCCCCCCCCTTTATTTTTAGGTTGGTGATCGAATTGTCAGTATTAATGGACATCCATTGGATGGGCTATCTCATGCTGATGCAGTTAATCTGTTGAAGAATGCTTTTGGGAGTATTATCCTGCAGGTAGGATGATAAATCTAACATACAGCTGCACAAGGATAGATAAATGGAGTTATTAAGAGAAGATAGAGCATCACTGGCACAAGACATCGCAGCGTGGCAGGGTGCTTGTGGATGTGAATTATGCAAGACGAAAGCAAGAAATTATTTCATTAAAGATGCTTTATTCTTGCCCATACAGGCTATGAGCATGATTGTATAAAATCATAACAAGGAGGAGAAATGACCTTGCTACACATGAAAAATCATTAATGCTTTTGGTTTCTGTCACTTTGGAAGCAAAAACTGTTTTCTTTCTTTTGGTACATAGATTTGGTTGAGCTGTTCATCATATTAACCTTCTTATACTTGAGAGAGAGAGAGAGAATGAGAATGTCATTGCTGTTCCTCTAGAGTTGTAGATGACTGGTTATCAACAAAATTGCAGGGCTTGGATTATGCACTTGATCTATCACCTTAATTTGAAAGGATATAAAGAATGGTGTGTTTCAGAGTAAGACATGTTCCTTTTCTGTTTGTAAACTGGAGGGCACTTATTTTCTTAGATGATTTAGAGAAAGTGCAAATCGGCTTGCTGGAAAAGGACTGATCTTCATAAAGCATAATTTTCACCACAGGGCATCTTTAATTACAGGGGTGTAATGATTCTCTAGAGTGCCCTGAGCTTTTGGCAGGAAAGGCAGGGCAAAAATGAAATAGAAAAAAACAAAATTCAGCACCTTTGTGTCCCATTAATTTGTTAATATCTCTGCAGGACAAAGGCAGATAACATGCTTGCTCACCTCATTCAGAATCAATGGGCTTTCAAAGAATTTAACATACACTATGTGTCATAACTGATATAGGGATTCACTCGAGTTAAAGTCTAATAGAGTTTACTGAAACTGCAGGCTGCAAGTCAGTGAAAAATCAGATCCAAGCCATATACATCCTAATTGGGGCAAACAAGATATTCATTATGTGTATGCAAGTTGACATGATATGTTTTTGTTTGTTTTATTAGTTATGTTTATAACGCACCTTTCCTCCAGTGACCTCAAGATGACATAATAGCTCTCATCTTCCCCACATGTACAACATCTGTGAGTTAGGTCAGCCTGAGATAGTCACAGAACCAAAGCCAGCCAGTGACTGGCATGGCTCAGTAGGGATTCGAACATGCATCTCCCAAGTCCCACTTCAGGTCCCTGACTAATGCACAACAGCACACTGTCTCTTTGGCTTCTTCTCCTTTTTTGCTACATGTTTAGATCCACTTTCTAAGTCTTTGTGGAGGGCTAATGTATTTGCATCTCAGCACTTCTCTGATGGTGTCATGGAATGCATCCAGAATGATGGGTCATTTCCTTATCCTTCCAGTGCCTCCATTGTGCCTTTTACCACTGTTTGGTAGATTTCAGCATCTGACTATGCTGATGCTAGCGGGTGGGAAGGATAGGAATAAACCTAGCATGACCCTAGAATGGCCCTTCATAGTAAGTTCCACTATTCAAATATCACCATGCAACAGAACAGGAAAGCAGGTATTACATTACGTGCTCTCTTCCATTTTTCTGTGGATTAACAGTGCTTTATGTGCTCCATCCATCAACTGGAATATGATGAAAATAAATAAATAATTAAACTATAACATTAAACAATAGCATTAATATTTTAGAAAGTGCATGTGCAGTTTGTTATGTATATTAATACATGTCCTCCCCAGTCATCCCCAATGTACAGGTTACCAAAATGTTATGAATGCAAAATTGTAATACTTTACTACTCTGAATGGAGCCTTGATGCATTCATGGGTTTCCCTTTTTACAAAGTGATTTAATGAACACAGTTTGTGCATGGTGGAAATGTACAAAGTGGAATGGGAAGGAAAATGTGGTGAATGTAAATAGATAAGCTTCTGAAAAAAGTCCAAAAATAACAAACAGAAGATAACCAGTGGACTGGCACTGCTTCAAAAAAAGAATAAACATGGGATTTCACACTTCTAAACTGAAAAAATTTGACCAGAGACAATTTCAGACAGTTCACTGATACCCCAGGTCATCATTTTCCAAACCTGAAATGACCTTGGCATTGTAATTGCCAAATTTAGAATTGTCATTGCAATTGAAATAAATGCAAATCATATATCTAATAGTGTAGTCAAGTATTAGAATTTCTCCTAGTAAATTTGAATCCATGAATATTGTCAGCCTGGTTGGTACCACCATAAAACAAGAGGAAAGGTCTTCAGGAAACATCAAAGTTTGCAGGAATACATGACAATGCCCCCCATGAAATACCAAAGGCACTACAACAAATTCCAAGGGTTCTCACCAGACCTCTTCTTCTCCTCCCCCCCCCCCAACACTACAAACAGCCATAGTGTGTTATGCCTTTATGTTGTTACTCTTTAGCTCCTATAGCTGCTGGCTCATGACCTAAACCTTGCCAGTAGCCATGGAATATAGAACAACATTTGGAGAAGAAAAAGAGAAGAGTGCAACCAGAGCGGGCTCAAGGCAAGGTGTTTCCTGGAGAATGGTGATCCATCAGTGATACCTTTATTGGCCAACCAAAATGCACAGTATACTTGTTGCAAGCTTTCAAAGCTCCATGGGCTTCTTCATCAGGCAAGATGTTACAAATCAAACAGGAGAAAAACAATTGGAGATGTTAGTCAGATGCCTACATGTTGTTTCAATCTTTATTTTAAGATGGTAGTATGGTGGGGAGGATATCTTTTATAGGCAGGCTCCTCCTCCTTCTGGCCCTGTGGATATAGGGAGGTTTGCAAAGTCCAGGAAATTTAAAATCCATTCGCATCTCAACAGGGACCCCTCTTTTGCAATCCAATATGTCTCCATTCCAGTGAGGACACAGGCCTCTGTGGCAGAGAACAATGGATTCTTCAAGAGGTCTCCATGTGTTTGCATCAGGAATATTTTGGAAGATGGTATACCATCTTAACTAAAGACTGAAATAACATGTAGGCATCTGTCTCCTTCCTTGGAGGTCTTTAAGGAGAGGCTGGATGGCCATCTGTCAGAGATGCTTTGATTGGGAGTTCCTGCATGGCAGGGGGGTTGGACTGGATGGCCCTTGTGGTCTCTTCCAACTCTATGATTCTATGACTAACATCTCCAGTTGTTTTTCTCTTGTTTGGTTTGTAGCAGCTTGCCTGATGAAGAAGCCCATGGAGCTTAGAAAGCTTGCAACAAGTATATTGTGCATTTTGGTTGGCCAATAATGGTATCACTGATGGATTTTTGTTTGAATTTGCCAAATGGCCAACACAGCTACCCCTGAATGTTTTTAGTTATGGTGACCTTATCAAAGAGCTTTCTTGGCAAGATTTTTTCAGTGGAGGTTTGCCATTGCCTTCCTCTCAAACTACTACACCACAATGGTTTCAACAAAAATTGACATATGAAAAATAAAATGAAAGGGTTTTTATATTCACACTTTTTAATTACTCATTAGAATTTCCTTAATATACTTTTAAACTTGGTGTTTCATATATTTTTGACTGTCTTTTAAAAATGGTGTGAGGGTCATTTTACAAGATGTTGTATTTACATCTTTATATCATTATCCAAATATATCAGTAGTTGTGGAATGCAATGTGGAAGCAATGGAGAGGAAATAATTATATTTCATTTTAAACAACTGTTCTTTTCATTGGCCTGGTGATGAATTTACGCAATAGAAGTGAACTCATTCTATCAATCTGATAATCATGAGTGACACATCATTAAGTAATTCTATTATCAGTTAAACCACCTCATGATAGCTGGATATGAAAGGTCAGATAATTGTATCCACTCGTGTGGAAAAGCTTATTGTCGATATGTCCTGGGCAGGATGGCAAAGGAGTTTGTTAGTGCTGTTTGTAAATGGGAGATTAGGACCCCAAGGGAACATTTCATCCCTCCTGGCTGTTTGGATGTTGCTGTTTCATTTAATCTGCTGTCTGCAGGTGTAGTAATGAGATAAGGAGAATCTTTTTGCAAGGTTGTTGAACTTTGATGTGTTCTTACTGCCAACTGCAGATTGGTGAATATAGATATGCTTTGGTACTTTTTTGGGGGGGGAGCAGAATTTCAGCAGTTTTGCAGTTCTTCCATCTTACTTACTGGACAACCATGGTATTCTTTGCATTCTGCTATATGAGTAATGACTAATATTAGTGTTGGAACAATCATATCACATATTATCTGACATTTAGTGAAAATTCTGTGATCAGGACTAGAGTATTATTTTAAGGACTGTGTTCTCTATGCCTTATTGAATGTATGATTTTGTAAATGATCATACTGCAGTTAAGGATATCAAAACTGAAAAATAGTATTGGTGTCTCATTTTTTCCAGCCTGAACCAAGTCCTGGAACTGACTCTTCGGCTTGAGGAAATGATATTATTCTTTATTTAATAGCTGACCTGAATGTATTTATTAAGTAATAGTATTGAGTATTGTTTCCATTAGAGACAGAGAGATTTCATGTTGGATCAGCTCAAAGATGAGACAAGCTATTAACCCAGATGAGATAAGGAGAATCTTTTTGCAAGGTTGTTGAACTTTGATTCTTACTGCCAACTGCAGATTGGTACTTTTTTGGGGGGGGATGATTGACAAGCCTATAATCATTTTCCTGGAAGCAGCTTTCCAAAAGAAAAATTAAGAAATTGCTTGAAGGGCTGCCCCCAAGAAAATTTGGACTCAGGGATAAAAGCCTCCTCCCTTTTTTCTCTAATTACTGACTTCTTTGATAGGGAGACAGTTCACAAATGACCAAGCAACATCAGTGTGATCAAGATGACAAAGGTTATTAATGAGAAAGAACAGCATAAGCTAAAAGATGTTGCAGCAGTTTGTTTTTGCCTATGCCTACTGGGAATGGCAAGATTCTGTCCTTGCATTTTCTTTTTCCCCTGTTGAGTTAACTGAATGCAAACTACTTTTGCACTTTGCAATCACTTTGCAGCAACTGAAGTAAATCTCCAGGGGTTCCCCCCCCACACACACACACACCTTTCTCATATTTTCTCCTTGTTCTTTTTTTCTGTAAATGTTCATGTGGAAATGCAAAACAGCTCTTAATGTAGGTCCTAAATTATCTTAAATTTTACAGAAAATATGTTAACTTGGAACAGAATGACTTATGATTCTAATGACCAACTTTGACAGAGAAAACAAACAAGTAATACTAAAGAGTGTTCTGCTTCACATCATGAATGATGAGGTGAAATATAAAAAAAAAAGATTTAGGATGGGAAGGATATTTATAAAGACTATGTCATTGGTAGAATTGTGGAATTTGTGATTCTGAAAGCATTGGGCCGAAGAAAACTGCACAAGAATATAGTTTTAAAATTAAACTATATAATTAGATGTGACCAATTCCAGGTATTGTGGTGTAGTGGTTTGAGCATTGGAGTATGACTCTGGAGACGAGGGTTTGAATCCTGGCTCAGCTATGGCTTAGTCACTGGGTGGCCTTGAGCAAGTCTTTATCAATGATTTGGATGAAGGAATAGGGGGCATGCTTCGCAAATTTGCAGATGACACCAAATTAGGGAAACTTGCCAAAAAATAATAGGGTCACCTTAGGGTCACCACTAGTTGGAAACGACTTGAAAACACAACAACAATGACAACAACAACAATTCCAGCCATTATTACTGAGATTACTGTCTGTTAGCACTAACCAAATGCCTTAAATTTGGCATAGAGGAACTGATTGATGATGGATTAGAGAAGAAATGCATGGAGAAGGTGATGAAATGCTAACAGGGAACAGAGCAAAGGCAGAACTACTCAACAACTTCTTTGTTGTTGCTTCAAGTCGTTTCTAACTTATGGCAACCCTAAGTCATATCATGGGGTTTCTTTGGCAAGTTTCTTCAGAGGGGTTTGCCATTGCCATCCTCTAAGGCTGAGAGAGTGTGGTCACCCAGTGGGTTTTTACACGGCTGAGCCGGGATTCAAACCCTTGTCTCCAGAGTCATATTCCAACACTCAAACCACTACACCATGCTTGCTCTCTCAATATCTTCTTTGCCTCCTCTGAAAAGAACAGCACTCAACCTGGGAAAAATGGAGCAAATGATGCAGTAGGGGAAATGCAGCACAGAATAGGTAAAGAGGTAGTACAGGAATACCTGGCTACTCTAAACAAATTCAAGTCTCCAGGACCAGATGAACTTTATCCAAGAGTATTTAAAAAAACTGGCAGAAGTAATCTCAGAACCATTGTCAATGAGAATTCCTGGAGAACAGGAAAGGTCCCAGCAGCAAGTTCAGTTCCAGCGACAATAGTTAAAACTGAACGTGTCTCCTCAACTCCATACCCACAAAGTTTTACATTCCTATTCACACACAGAAACTGCTATATAGGTCTGTCCCTAGACTTTCCACTTTGCCACATGCATCCGAGGAAGTAGGCTGAAGTCTACATAAGCTCATGCTACCAAGTTCTCTCTTTCAGTTATTCTCAAAGATCCTACAAGAGCCCTTTGTATATAGATATAGGATGGGTGAACCTGGCTTGATGGCAGTACATGCAAAAGGGATCTAGGAGTCTTAGTGGCCCACAGTCTGAATGTGAGCCAGCAATGTAATGTGGCACTAAAAATCCAGTATGTTCCTAGGCTGCATCAGTAGGAGTATAGTGTTTAGATCAAGGGAAATAAGAGAATAGATTCTATTCTGCTTTGGTCAGATCTCATCTGGAACATTGTGCCCAGTTCTGGGCACCACAGTTCAAGAAGGATGTGGACAAGCTGGAGTATGTCCAGAGGAGGTCAACCAAAATGGTGAAAGGTCTTGAAACATGCCCTATGAGGAGTGGTTTAGGCAGCAGGGTATGTTTAGATTGGAGAAGAGAAGGTTAACAGGTGACATGATATCCCTGTTTAAGTATTTGAGGGGATGCCCTATTGAGGATGGAGCAAGCTTGTTTTTTGCTGCTCCATAGACTAGGACATGGAACAGTGGATGCAAGGTATAGGAAAAGAGATTCCACCTCAAAAGTAAAAGGAACTTCCTAACAGTAAGAACTGTTTGACAGTGGAACACGCTCTCTTGGAGAGTAGTGGAGTCTCCTTCTTTGGAGGTCTTTAAACAGAGGCAGGATGGCCATCTGTCAGGGGTGCTTTGAGTGTGTGGTCCTCCATGGCAGAAGGGAATTGGAATGGATGGCCCTTGGGGTCTCATTCAGTTTATGGTTCTATTATTTTAAATAGGGTAGATTGCTTCGCAAGATTGTGTGAAATAATTGATCAGGTTAAACTCATTAATATAATGAATATTAAAATGGAGTTGTACATTTTTAGAAAGTGATCTTGGTGTATTTGTCTCCTCCTGCATAGCTATTAACAGAGACATCTATATTTTCTGCTTGATGGGAAGAATTACAAATGGAAACATTTTGGTTTTGCTTATCTTTATGTCAGACAATGCCATGTACAAAAGCTTAATACTTTCTTGCAGTGATTTCCCAAGAGATATGTAAAGTGAATAATACAGGACTTTCTTATTATTGTCAGTGTCTAGAAGAAAGGTCTAGAAGAATTAGTTTACACATTATAAACTGCTTAGGTGCACTGATAAGCGGTATAAAAATGTACTTGATGTTGCTATTGCTGTTTTATCTTTCCATCCATCCTTTCATCCATTAAAGTTCCCTATTTAATTAGAAAAAACTTTGCTAATAAAACAGAAACATGTTTGCTAATATTGGTGAATCAAAGATATTTGCAAACAAAATTTCTGTATTTTCCTGTAGTACCTAGATAATATGCCTTTTTTTTTCTAATTTGTTTCCTGACTTTTAGGTTGTAGCTGACACCAACATCAGTGCCATAGCCAGCCAGCTAGAGAGCATGACTGCAGGTACGAATTTTAACCCACCTACTGAGCACCATCCTGAAGATCCAGAGTAAGTATCCATGTTCTCTTTTTACTTTGGATAATTTAGAAGAGATGAACTATAGCTCAAAAGCAGTTGAGAATTCAATTGGTCCTTGGATTCGATTTCAATTGTTAGCACAATAACCAAAGTCTAGTTGCCAGAATGGAAATCCAGTTGCATTTTGTTGATTTCATGTACCCAGGTTCAGGGGCATTCCTGGGGGGGTGCGGGGGGTATGGGCCACACTGGGTGACATCCCAGAAGAGGGGGTGACACGCAGTTGCCCTCCCCACCCCCATAGATGCTCATTGGGCCCATGCAGGTGCCACTGCAGGCCTTGGGAGGGTCTCTGGGCCACGGGGGGGGGGGGTCTCCAAGGTGGGTGGCAGGCAGCCATTTCTGCAGTCTGCGCAGTGTTTTCCCCACCTGTGTGGCTGTTTCTCCCACCCGTGCGGGTTTGTTTTCCAACTCGAGTGGTGCTTCCCTAGAACCACACAGATGTTTTGCTGCCTGCATGGCCATTTCCCCAGCCCCGGAAGTCCCACCCAGAAGTCCTGCCCCTCAGTAGTCCCACCCCCTGCACTGGGGGACACCTAGTGGGGGATCCCCACTGCCCAGGTTTACCTGGACTCCCTGTTTGCATCTGAGCTGCGAGGGTGAAGAGAACAGCAGGTCCTGTAATGGTCCTGCGTGGTGGCATCTTCCCAGGAGCCTTTGCATTTTTGCAGGATCTTGAGAATGGCATGAACAGCTGGTCAATCAGGAACAGGATCAGCCTGCTGTCCAAAGGTGAAACTGAGCAGGCTATCTGACTTTTTAAGGTCTCAGTCTGGTCCATCTGCTCAGCATAAACTGTTGTCCCAAGCCTGGCTGCCTCTTTCAACATCAAAGCAGCTTCCCAACCTGCCTACCTCCATGCTGTGATTTGGGTTTAGGTTGGTCTACAGGCAGTGTACTATTGGTATTATTTTGTCACACCTCTGGTGCGTTGGACATGGTGCCAGATAAAATTGAGGAGAATGGGCCTAAACACTCATGGTCCATAGTAAATGGAATCCCCTGAAGGCACCTTGAGGTTGAGGTGTTAGGGGCTGGCCAGCTTTGCAGTGTGGTCTGGCCTATACCCAAGTGATGCGGAACCACACAGTTGCATTCACTCCTGTAGGATTCCGATTCTGTTACTCCTAAGTTCCCTCAAGCAAGTGAATTGGTGGCCCAGGGCCTCTGCAGACAGGCGGCCATTGGTCGCCCAGAGAAGCCGTGGATTGGGGCCAAGGCTGCTGCACTCCTCAGCCCTGATCCACTCTTTTTCCGGCCTTGGGAGGAGCGCTAAAATAGCACTCCTTCCGCAAGGCATGGAAAGGACGCCACAAGAGGCATTGCACGCCTCTTCGGTGTCTCTTCCAGCTCAGCGTGTCTGGACGCTGAGCCGGAAGGACGCAATTGGAGTGCCCATCATGTGCAACAATGGGTGCTCTGATTATGTCCTCAGGAAGGGGTTGGGGCACCCAGTGTGAGGCTGCCCCTCCCCTTCCTTGCCTCCAAGACAGCGCAAAGCACCATCAGAAAAGGGGGCCAGTTGCCCAATCTTAGGCTCCATGCCAAGCCATCCTTTCTGAACTGTAACCAATAAAAGTTGTGGCCTGCTTAATCCAAGTTTGATGTGTTAGTGTCTTCACTCATGCACTTGACTCTCTGTTGCCATTAAGGGTCACCAAAAAGAGAGAGAGAGAGAGACATCTACAGAGTGAAGCTGCTTTGATTTCTTACCATTAACCCACAGGTGTCATTGGAATCCCATAAGCTTTTATCATTATTTGTGTTTACTTGGGCAGCTTGTTTGCTTGTTGGTTGTAAGGAGCACACAATATAATTATTGTGCTAGTGGTAGTGTGGCATGTTGAGATCAGAAAGGTTTTGATGAGGTACTGCCTAAAACTTGCTTCCTCCCTGTCTTCTCTGAAATGATAGAAATGAGAAGAAAGTGAAATCAATCAATGAACTGTATATTTTTTCCACTTCAATGAAAAAACAATTTTATACACATATCTAACAGTAGTGCAGTTGGTTATTTTCTCCCAAGTTAGGTTGGATAAACAAATCTATTCTTGTTTCCTCTGTTATAGTCTCCTAATGTGAAAGTCTTATTTCTTCTTATCCTCACATATGATACTTCTAGTATGGTGCATCTAACTATTACTCTTTACTTGTGGCACACATTCTGTTCTGAATGTTCAAAGATCTTTTTATTTAACATGAACAATGTAGGATCTTATTTTAATGAGATCTCAGTATGAATTTTAAAAAAGTTTTCTAGATATTGTAAATATTTCTGAATGGGGCAAACAGTAAGGAACTGTATCTCCATTGCCCAAAAAAAGGAGAAGAGGAAGAAATCAGTACAACTTCCTGTGTTCCATGGGGTGGACTTAAACCTAGCTGCTTGCTCAGGTCCCTCCCCATGACTAAAAGAATCAGAATAAATTATACAAATAAATAACTGTGTGCTAATTTTGCAACTGTTCTACATGGTGTGATTTACATAATTCTGTTCTTCTTAGTACAGAAGAAAATTTGGCAGGCAGATTTGGGTTTGGTTTCCCTTTTACATCACATGGCTGTAAAACATCCTGCCTGAGTGTGAGAAAATGAGTTAACTGTCCAGAGGCACACCAATTATCAGCCCTCTTTTTCATGAACAGTAGTCAGATATGCTCTTGTTATTCCTGTTTCTATTTCTTCTTCCCTGCCTAGTTTTATGGCACCTGCTGAAAAAATTTACTGTCCTTTCCCCAGGAGATTATGTAAATATTTCTGCTTTCAACTTATAAAGGAGGAAAGAAGGGGGAGGAAAAAATGTGGCAACATCTTTAAGACTAATTGGTTTTTATTTTGGCATGAGCTTTTGTGGATATAAACCCATTTCTTTGGATGTAGTACTGAGTGGTATTCCAACTACTAATTTTGAGTAGAATTGTTCCCATACCAAATATGCAAGTATGAATCTTCCAAGCTACTGGAAGAAATGTTTTTTATTCTTTTGATAGCTTTGTAAGAACTAGCTCTCCTGTGTTTTCCTACTGATGTGTTGTCATGTTGTTATGCTCCCAACTGGCTCTGTTTTTTGCTTGAGACGAGTTATGACAACTTCGGATGATCCACTCTTGGATAAACTGGCTTTCAGCATTCTTCCCAAAAAAGTTTTGGGATGCACTCTCCATAAAGTTCTTCTGCAGTTTTTAAAATTATTTTTGAACTTTTCCTCCTTTTGATTCATGAATGAAATGAATATACAGGACACATAATGTTACAAAACCAATCACAAAAATTCAAATTCAGATTAGTCTCTGCATCTTGTCCTTGAATAATAGTTACATGTTTCTTTATGGTCATGGTCAATTACTCATTGCTTTCCTGTTGTGTTGGGAGTGTTTCTGTCCAGAAATAAATATGTTTAATTTCCTTGAAGAAAAAGGACACTTTTCAGCTGTTGGCTTCCTGCAAATCAAATGCAATCAAACCTTTGAGATCAGCAATCTATTTAGTTCCTGTCCACACTGCTGTTGGGATCAGTCATCCTGGTGAGATGCAGAAAATCCATCAGTATATGCATGATCCTATCTGTTGAAGCTGCCATTGTTTAGTAGTATCATTTCTCGGATAATAAGTGTCATTTAAAAAAAAAAGCCTCCATTAATTGCACACTTACTTTGTCCAAAAGCCATGAAAATCTTATCTTTTTGGCCTGGGTCTTTGAAGTGTGTGACAGGGAACTGGTCCTGCAGATGGACCACAACTATTTCCTGCTGCTAATGGGAACTGGGAGTCAACAAGTATCTATAGGGCCATGGACCATATGTTTTAAGTCACTGGAAGGTGCACTGTGCTGCAGATTCCTACTGGAAATTATTGTTCTTCAAAACAAATGGTTCAACAAAATTAGCTAACATGTGTTGTCCTGATATACCTCGTATAGTATAGCCCAGGGGTAGGCAACCTTTTTGAGCCGGGGGCCGGGTTGCTGTCCCTCAGACAATTGGGGGGCCAAAACACCAAAAATAAATAAATAAATAAATAAAAATAATTTTTTAAAAAATAACAAATTTAAAAAATATGCATGCACACTCTCTCAGCCCCAGAAAAGCCATGGCAAAACCCCTGTGGAGATTTTGCCAAGAAAACCCCAAGAACAAGTAATAACAACAATAATCATCATCATGGCGGGCAATGGCGGCAGTGGGGGGGGCGGGGGGGGGGGCGGCAGGACCGGTCTGGGGCCGGTCCAAAGGCCTCGGGGGGGCGCATCTTGTCCCCGGGCCTTAGGTTGCCTACCCCTGGTATAGCCAAACATTTTGTGAGGGGTTCTTTTCAAGCCAGAGTTCTTGGGCTGTTAACAGCTACAATTCTTATGCAGTAGTTAGACTTCTGATTTGAGAAGGGATGCTGATAAGGAAAGTTCCATTTGCTGATTTCTTCAGTTTAAAAGGACATAGGATTGTATCAGAAAAAAGAACATCTGACAGCTGTGGTGCAGATCCACAGAGCTAATTCATAGTTGGTCCCAGTAGCTCAGTGGTAAAGCATATGCTTTACATTTCAGTACTTGGCAGCTCCATTTAAAAGGATGTCATATGTTAACGCAGGGAAAAACAACTTGGTACTGAATCCATTTGTTAATCCCAACTAGAATAGACCATTAAACCAATGGAATTTATACAAATTTGATTTATCATCCATCCATTTATTCAATGGGCCTGATTTAGTGTATTTGTGTGTGCATGCCTTCAAGTCACCCATCCACATATAGCAATCCAATTAATTCCATAAAGGTTTTCTTAGGCAAGGAATACCAAGAAGTGGTTTTGCCAGTTCCTTTCCCTGAAATACAGTAGATGTACTATATCAGTGGGCTAGGCACCTGTGGATTCCCATGGGTCACCCTGTCCTGTATTAGTGAATGGCAGCACACATGGGTCCATCCTGACATGAGAGTGTGCACATGGCCACATATTAACTAATATAGATTTGAGCAATATTTGCAGGGTGAACAGCAGAACTAAATCCCCATGGATGGGAAGGGCCCATTATATAGCCTATAGCATCTGGTATTCATCGATAGTTTTCCATCCAAGTGGAGACTAGGAATTGGAATTAAGCATTGGTGAACTACTGCTATTCAAGCTAGTCAGAAATGGGCTAGAAGGACAGTTGGTCTGAGGATATGAGGCAGTTTATTTTCCCAGTTATTAAATTAATACTGTTCTAAGTGGCATTCGCTGTTTTTCAGAGCACTTCAACCTAAAGTTATTGTGCTGGAGAAAGGCTCAGATGGATTGGGATTTAGTATTGTAGGAGGCTACGGCAGTCCCCATGGAGACCTCCCTATTTATGTCAAGACCATTTTTGCAAAGGTAATTGACAAATTAAAAGAGTCTAAGCATGTATTGCATTACTACTCCAAAATACATTTTCAATGACTACGTTCATCCTGATCTGTTTAGGCCCACTTATTAGATGCAAAAATGGAATAGAATATGTGTTTGAATATATATGCACACATTCTTAAGAATGCCTGAGGACTGTAATACAGATTTATAACCTCAAGATCACCATCCTTGCCTGACTGTTGAACATGGAAGTCTGAATGGAAGTTCTAGTCTTGCTCAGCTGAACATGTTTAGCTGAATGCGACTGGGGACCCTGCTAATCCTCAATGGAAGAGGAAGAAACAGAAGCATGCCCAGTGTAAAAGCTCTGCACTTTTTGCCATTTGTAGCCCTCACGCATTCTTCTGAATGCCTGAATAGGGTATGAGCATTCATATTTCATTTTTCTAGATGATTTCCCTTGCAGGCATCATTCTTTCTAGGTCAACTGACCTCACCTTCTCATTTTACAAGGAAAACAGAGCTGATGAACTTTGAGACCCTGTGTCTGAAAATCAGACTAGATGTGATGTTCATTGTATTGTTGCAATTAATGCATCTATGTTTTAGATGTTACATAGCAACTGTAGAGAGAGGCCGACTGTAGCCACATAGTTTGGAAGAAGTTAACCCTGCTCCCTACAATATGGTCCTGATTTACCACCACCAACCCTACTGCTGCTAGGAGGACATTATTTCCTCTTCGGCACATTTGTAGTTTTGCTTATCTGCATTCTTTGTTGATTTTGTAAACCATCATTAATTTGTCCATTGATCCTGTTTTCAGTACATGCAGGTTGTTCTTCTCATCTGACCTCTTTTTAGCATTACAGGTCAGGATTATTTTTGTAGTAAATTGCATGGATTCTACATTTCTTATTTTTGTTGGGATACACAGAATCTGAAATGAGAGCCAGGAACATTTCTTGCACAGATGTGTACAGTTAGAAATTATCAATAGACAGGAATGTGCAAAAGTAGGAGACAGGATAATGAGATGTATGAGAGTTTAGTTAATAAGAATAGGTGTTCCCAGGGTTTTAAAAGAGTCTGAATAGAGAGGTGGATAAAGAAAATGGGGCGCTGGCTGTAAATAGATTTACACCTCTTGTGTGAGCTCCCCTTTTTAGCTCTTTAGAAGGTTAGACCAGATGTACAATTGTATACACAACCATCTTGGCTAGTTACTCAACTATGAACTCCACACCAGAAACAAGCTTTCATATGGCTGCTGCTAGGCTCTGAAATTCCCCTCCTAGGGATACTAGCATGGCTCCTTCCTCCCATCATTTCTTACCAAGTAAATACTTCTCTTTTCAACAGGCTTTCAAGAACCGTTTTGTTTTGTTTTAAAAGAAGGGGCTTTTTATAAGGTGCTGCCCTTTTAAAAAACTGTTTTTTATTCTTTATGGGGGTGTCAGTCCTATTTTTAATTCATTTTCCAAATTGTTGTTAAAGATCCAGGAAATCAAAGGAAAATTCAAACTAAGGACAGGGATGCTCTGTGACAATAAAATAACATAAAAGACATTGGATGCAATACACAGAAGAATTATACAAAAGAAATGACAAAATGAAGGACACATGGAATGAAGAGCCATATGAAGATGAACCTCACATTCTAAAAAGCGAGGTGGAAACTGCAATAAGAGAAATAGCAAAATCACCAGGAACATGTGATATTCCAATTGAACTGCTGCAATCCACATTGACAGAGTCAACTCTAGTGCTAACCAACATATGTCAGATAGGGAAAATAAAATGATAGCCAACAGATGGGAAGCGATCAGTATACATCCCCATCCACAAAAAGGGAGACACAAGAGACTGCAGCAACTATAGGACCATAGCACTGATCTCTCATACAAGCAAAATCATGTTCAGAATTCTGCAAGATAGACTCCAACCATACATGGAAAGAGAAATCCCAGAGGTCCAAGCAGGGTTCAGGAAAGGAAGAGGCATGAGGGACCACATTGCAAACATTCAATGGCTAATAGAGAGCACCAGGAATTCCAAAAGAAAATCAGCACATGCTTTATAGACCATAGCAAAGCCTTTGACTGAATAGACCATGAAAGGTTATGGAACGCCCTTAAAGACATGGGAGTGCCAACACATCTAACAGTCCTGATGGGGAATCTGTACTCAGGACAAGAGGCTACTGTTAGAACAGAAAACGGAGAAACAGAATAGTTCCCAATTGGCAAAGGAGTCAGACAAGGCTACAGCCCATCACCCAACTATTCAACTTATATGCAGAACATATTGTAAGGAAAGCAGGCTTGGACATGGAAGAGGGAGGAGTGAAACTAGGAGGAAAAAATATCAACAATCTGAGATATGCTGATGACACCATAATACTAGCAGAAAACCTCACAGACCTAGAACTACTACTAAGGAAGATCAAAGAAGAAAGTGCTAAGGCAGTCTTACTGTTGAACATAACGAAAACAAAAATAATGACCACAGAGAACTTACACATATTCAAACTAGAAAATGAAGATATAGAAATAGTAAAAGAATTCTCATATCTGGAATCAAAATTGATAGAAATTAGGACTGCAGTCAGGAAATCAGAAGAAGATTAAGAATGGGGAGGGTAGCCATGAAAGAACTAGAAAAGATTCTAAAATGCAAAGATATACACCTCAGCACAAAAGTTAGAATACTACAAGCCATCGTATTCCCTATTACCATGTATAGATGTGACAACTGGACAGTTAAGAAAGACGAAAAGGAAGAAAATCAATTCATTTGAGATGTGGTGCTGGAGAAGAGTGCTGAGGACAGCCAAAAGGACAAACAAATGGGTCCTAGAGCAGATGAAACTGGAAAACTCCCTGGAAACCAAGATGACCAAATTGAGGCTGTTGTACTTCAGACATATCATGAGAAGGGAGGATTCATTAGAAAAGACAATAATGCTGGGAAAGTTGGAGGGAAGTAGGAAGAGAGGAAGGCCACATGCCAGATGGATGCACAGTCCTCCCTCTGGTCTCATGCTCTTGGAATACACGTCCCTCGCTTATGCACAAAAGATGAACAGAGGCGGAAACAACGGGGCGTGCTCCTGTCAGCGCACAACTATATTCAAGCCAATGAGGCTTGAATATAAGCAAAATTCCATTTTTGCAGGGGGTTCTGGAATGGATCCCTCATGAGTTGGGAGGGGAACTGTACTCTATTAAGGAGGTCACAGGTATGGGTTTGCAGGAATTAAGCAGAGCAGTGGAGGACAGGGGGTCTTGGAGATGTCTCATCCATAGAGTAACTATGGGTCAAGATCAACTCGAGGATAGTTAACAACAAACAAAAACCTTTATTGTATTTTAATGTTTATAAAGGTATTAGTAGTTTAATTAAATTTTAATGATAAATATATGATTTATTTATTTATATTGTATCTGTTTTATATTACAAATCATGTTGAATCCCAGTTCTGGGGGAATGGTGGAGTTTAAATAAGTGAATGAATGAATGAACTATTGAAGAAATAATTCACACTCACTCACAAAGCTGGAAACATTGGACTGTTGCATTACCATCATTAGTGCTCTTCCCCCCCCAAAAAAAAAATTATTGACTGCCAATTCCCATTTTCTAAGAGGGGTGAAGAGAACAGTTGTGAATATTCCCCAAAAAACAATCAAAAGCAAGTTTCCCAAGTGCTGAGAAATCCTGATGAGAAGAATACTGCAGTGATGTGACTTTTCATAATTCAGAACTTAATCTACACAAAATTTGCACAAGATTGCTTTGTACAGAAAATAGCCATTTTTGTTCATGAAACATCATTCTCTGTGCAGAAAATAGTATTTCTGCACAGAAATATTATTTTATGCACTGAAATGTAGCTTCCTGCACAGGCAGTGCTGTAGTTGAGGATCTCACTCTGCACAAATTTGCACATGGCTGTTATGTACAGAAAACAGCTTCTTGGCATAGGAAACAGCATTTTTTATTATTATTTTATTTTTTATTTTTTGTGCAGAAAATAAAATGTATGTACAGCTATATTATTTTCTGCAAACAATCGCATGCACATTTTGTACAGAACAATCCCAAATTCTCACAGCAGGAAGAAAATTCCTAAAAATACTTGTTACTCAGAGAAGAAAATTAGTGAGAAGTTACATCCCTGTTTTCCACAAACAGTGTACACGTGTGTGCTTATGATCAAACCCATATAACATCTTATATAAGAGGGTCTAATTGGCAAATTGGCAAAATAGGATATGAGAGCAGTTTTAAAAGTTGAACAAATGGTCAAAACACTCTTAATGGGAGGGAATATTTAGCTAGCCCTCTAGAAGGTAAATAGAATAGAATTTCCTTCAATCTTTGGAGCATTAACTGCTATGGATAATCCAGGAGGTAGGAGTAAGACAAGAGTGCCTTATTTGTGTCTATCTCACTGCCTACTCCTTCTTCCCCATAAAATTGCAGGACCTCTAATATGCTTATTCTTCTTGTTTCTTCACCAGGGAGCAGCTGCAGATGATGGAAGACTGAAGCGAGGTGATCAGATTTTAGCAGTTAATGGAGAAACTCTGGAAGGTGTGTCTCATGAGCAAGCTGTAGCTATATTGAAGCGCCAAAAGGGGACTGTAACACTAACAGTGTTGTCATGAGCTTTGCTGCAACTGCAATCTGGGCTGGGTGTAATTATCACTAAGCCTTGCTAGAGCTGCTGTAAATCAGTTTAGAGCATACAGCCCTGTGTGAGATGAAAACCCAACTCTAGCTAACAATAGCACACATTAATCATGTTGCCTCTGTGATTAAAGCCATCGAAAAGGTTTATTTTGATTATTCTAACTCATTGTGAAGCCATTAGCTCCAGCCTTTTCCCCATCCCTCCTTTCCTTGGGTGTGCTTCCTATTTCCTGCTTTTGCCCATCATTAAACATCTATTAGTAGGAAGTATAATCACTAAAACTAAAATTAGCATACACACCAGGAAGAATGTGGCTTATTACTGGATCCCATCTACAGGGGGAAAAAATGCTGAGTGGCTTTTCATCTCATTCATGGTTTGCTTATGTTAATTCTCTTTTTATCTGTGCCAGAAAACATTAAAGCATAATTCAATTACCTCTGTTCCAAATGATGAAATATCAAACCCTCCTATGGGAAATTAATTGTATATGAAGTTCTAATCATGAAATGCCAGCATCCCTGTCTAATCTCTCTGGGTAGATATAAGTAAGTTAGTTGTAATTATGATGAGTCAATTTTCTTCCTCTTCTCAGTTTGTATGTTGGTCCTGTTTGAAGTTATCTAGTTCCTGTGCTAGTCTTCTGTTGGACTGACCAGAATCTTCTCGAAGGTCTGTCTGAAAGGAGGTGGTTAAGCAATAGGAATGGTTTGTACAATATAAACTTAATTCAGTGGAGGCAAAAGAATGCACCTTAATTTGTAATAGGGCTACCCATTATTTATATTGATAATACTGCAATGAAGAGTGAAGGGAATCAGGTGGCTTAAGTATCTCTTTGTCAGTTTTGTGGTACAATGTCTCATCAATAAAGAAAGTGACAAATTTCTGTCTAAACCTCTGAAACTTCTGTATAATGTATGTTTACTGCAATACAAATAGAATGCAATAACATTCATCTTGATTGTGTAGAATAAAGCTTATGTGTAAATTGGTCAAAAGTGAGGAAGAATTAGTCAAAGAAAGTGTGATTTGTCTTGTTAAGAATGACGTCTTTTGTTTTGTGTGCTATGTTTGAATCTAGATAATCACAAAGTGCATTAAGTTATCAGAATGCCTTGTGGGGAATCCATGAATAGTGCCTGAAAACAGCTTTATAAGAATTTTGCAACGGAATTCTCTCCCAGATTTCAATGTGCAGATTAATATTAGTGATATTTACATGAAATGCCAAGAAAATGTCCCATTAAGAAAACTGAAGAACTCTTTTAAGTTCTCCATTTTAAGAATGGAGGCATTCTGTTTCTCAAAATAACCTGAAATTGGACTTCAGTTCCATATTCAACTTGAAGAAGCAGCTTATTTTGAGTTTGATTAAGGATTGTTGGCAAAACATCACAGATATTCTGTTCAGGCTTGACCAAAAAAAATCATCATTTGATTTTTATTTTATTTTATTGGTAACCATTCTTTCAAATAGGAAAGAATCCTCCTCCTCTTATGCATATTTTTCTGATACAATGAATGTAGAACTTTTGTGCTGAGATAGTTTGCACTTCTTGAAGCTCAAATGGGAAGATTACCTGATTGCTGCTTGTAATTTGCACTCTTGTGTCACATATAGTACTGCCAAAAACTGCATTGCAACCTGCGGATAGACTGGTGACTATGTGGGCATGTTGGGGATGAGTGCTATATATCACAGACCAAGGGCACAGCTTGGTGGGACGTATTCTTGAGAGGAATCCAGCTGAAGCAAATAGGAGCTCTATAAAAGTATGGTTGGCCTTCCACAGCAAAATGGTCTACTAGATTGTGCCCTGTTTCTTTAAGTCTGCTTCGTGCTTTTGGGGTGGGTTATGGGCTTCTGGCTTGTTTTAATGCTGCTGATCTCTGTGAAGGGGGAGGGAGGCAGAAAAACATGCTGTATGTTTATGTATATTGGTAAAATAAGATGTTTTATGACTTCCAAAGATTCTAATAAAATTTACTTGCATAAGTATGGTGGTAAATTACAAAAGAGTTAACATTGCTACACGCACCAAAATCTATCACTGAAGGGTTAGAATGTGGGTGGGCAGCTTTTTTTCTGTTAAGGGCCACATTCCCTCCAGGATGTTCTGCTTGTAGGCTGAAAATGAGTAGGTATGAAGCCTTTTGAGGACAAGCCCATGGCCAAAAATGCACAAAACCTTCTCTCATACAGGGAGAGGGCAACAGAGAGTGTGAGAAAGAGATGACCCAAACAGTGTGTGTGTCCCCCTACCGACATCTGTACCATCTCTTTATCAGTCTCTCTATTGCCATCACTTTCTTTCTCTCTTACTGTCTCTCCTCCCTGCCCACCTAATAGGCTGCTGGACAAGAAACATATTGCTCTTACATAGTCCTGAATTTATTCACATGCACAGAGAGAATTAGGTTGAGTGCCTCATGAGTTTTGGGCTCCAAACTGCCTGGCACAGAAAGCTAGGTAAAGATAAAGGTAAAAGTAGTCCCTTGATATGAATGTCTAGTCGTAACTGACTGTAGGGGTGGTGCTCATCTGTTACTAAGCCAAAGAGCCAGCGTTGCCCATAGACTACTCCGGTGGTCGTGTGGCCAGCATGACTGCACTGAACACTGTTACCTTCCCAATGAGAAGTAGTACCTATTTATCTGCTTGCATTTGTATACTTTCGAACTGCTACGTTGGCAGAAGCTGGGACTAGTGAAAGGAGCTCACCCCATCATGCAGCACTTGGGCCTCAAACTGCCAACCTTCTGCTCTTCCAATCATCAGAATTGGTGTCTTAACCACTAAGCTACCATAGAAAGCTAAGCAAGAACTTTTTTGTCTCTTCAAGCAAAAGAAACTCTTGACTACACACAGGTACAAGTCCAGTGCCATCTAGAGACTAAATTTTATATAGCACTTATATCAAGCCCTCCGATACAACTGCATCTGCTCAGACCGACAAGAGAGGGATACCTACACGGAATTACAACAAGCATTCTTCAAACTACAGTACAGTAAGACTCATATTATATACAATCTCCTCCAAGATGAGGATGCCAACCTGGCTTGCTTTACAGAAACCTGGCTGGGAGAGGATAGCGCCATAACTTGGATGCAGGCCCTCCCAGCTGGGTATTCTGTTAGTGAACAAGTAAGGGGAAGTGGGGGGGGTGGAGTGGCCCTGGTTCATAAGAACAATCTAATCTTGACCAGGATACCTGTCTGGAACACGGTCCACTTCGAGTGTATGTACCTGAGCCTGAGGACCAAGGATAGTTTGGGGATTCTGCTAGTATACCGACCACCCCGTTGTCTAGCAGACTCCTTAACCGAGCTGACACAACTGATTTCAGAGTTGCTGCTGGAGTCGCCCAGACTTTTAGTTCTGGGCAACATTCCACTCGAGACCAGCTTATCCAATCTAACAGGTGTGGCTCAGGAGTTCATGGACTCCATGACAAACATGGGCCTATTCTAATTGGTCATCAGGCCCACACATTGTGCGGGTCATACCCTCGATGTGGTCTTTAGTACAGAACAGGAATATCCGTAGGCAGAGGTTATTAAGACCATCGCATTGTCATGGACAGATCATTTCCTGGTCAAGACTGAACTAAGGACCACGGTCTGCCCCACCTGGGGTGGTGGACCCATTAGAATGGTCCACCCTCAAAGGCTAATGGAACCAATAGGATTTCAGAAAGCCTTGGAGGGTTTAATGGTTAGTAATGCTGGTGATTCTGTCGAAGCTTTGGTTAATACCTGGAATACCGATCTCACCAAGGCTATCGACATGATCGCTCCCAAGCGTCCTTTCCAACCTGCTTCAAACTGAAAGCCTTGGTATACAGCTGAACTGAGGAAAATGAAGCAGGTTGGACAATGACTAGAGTGCACCTGGCGAAAACCTCAACTCTTGCCTTACAAGACTCGTCATAGGAACTTTCTTTGGTCCTATCAAGGGGCAATACGTGCAGCGCAGAGATCCTCCTATTCTGCACGTATTGTGTCTGCAGAGTTTCATCTAGCAGAGCTGTTTAGGGTGGTAGGGGAACTGATGCAGGTCTCACCTGCGCAGAACCCGCTACTTAACCCAACAACGGCCTGCTGTGACGCGTTTAACAACTTTTTTGCAAATAAAATCTCTGAGATAAGAGCCGACTTAGACGCCAGTGTTTTGACAGAAACAAATGACAAGGTGTCCTGCGACTCCGTAAATGAAATTATCCTGGATCAGTTTCAATCTGTGAGTACCGATGACGTGGACAAGCTCCTTGGCAGAGTTAGGAAAATGACCTGCTCCCTCGATCCTTGCCCATCTTGGCTGGTCGCCCGGGGGAGGATGCAATGAGGATGTTCCTTACAGAGATTGTCAATGCATCCCTCAGAAAAGGTTATATTCCATCTTGCTTGAAGGAAGCGGCAGTTAGGCCGCTTCTGAAAAAAAAACCTTCCCTGGACACCCTGGATATGAACAATTATAGACCAGTCTCTTTATTACCATTCTTGAGCAAGGTAATTGAGAGGGCGGTTGCTCTTCAACTCCAAGCTGTCTTGGAGGAAACCGATTATCTAGATCCATTTCAAACTGGCTTCAGGATGGGATTTGGAGTGGAGACTGCCATGGTTGCCTTGACCAATGACCTTTGTCTAAGCATCGACAGGGGTAGTGTGACCCTGTTGGTGCTCTTGGGCCTCTCAGCGGCTTTCGATACAATAGATCAGGGGTAGGCAACCTAAGGCCTGGGGGGCCGGATGCAGCCCCCTGAGGCCTTTAGACCGGCCCCAGGCCGGTCCTGCCGCCGCTGCCCGCCATGATATTGATTATTGTTGTTATTACTTGTTCTTGGGGTTTTCTTGGCAAAATCTCCACAGGGGTTTTGCCATGGCTTTTCTGGGGCTGAGAGAGTGTGCATGCATATTTTTTTATTTTTTTAATGTTTTTTTTAAATATTTACTTATTTATTTATTTACTTTTGGTGCTTCGGCCCCTCAATTTTCTGAGGGACAGCAACCCGGCCCCTGGCTCAAAAAGGTTGCCTACCCCTGCAATAGATCATGGCATCCTCTTAGATCGCCTGGGTGGGATAGGAATTGGAGGTACTGCGTTGTAGTAGTTCCATTCCTTCCTCTCAGGCAGATCCCAGAGGGTGTCACTCGGGGACAGTTGTTCTGCAAAGAAAGATATTACTTGCGGCATTCCTCAAGGCGCCATCCTGTCCCCAATGTTATTTAACATCTATATGAAGCCACTGGGAGATATTATTTGGAGACATGGGGCTGGGTGTTATCAGTACGCTGATGACGCCCAGATCTATTTCTCCATGTCCCGATCGTCGACCTCGGCTTCTGGTGGCGTCTCTCTTCTCAATGACTGTTTTAGGGCACTCTACATGGGGCTACCCTTGTGCCTAACTCGGAAACTACAACTGGTTCAGAATATGGCAGCCAGGCTAATTACAGGAACATCACGGAGGGAGCACATAACACCTGTGCTGAAATCCCTCCACTGGCTGCCGATTAGTTTCCGGGCGCAGTACAAGGTGTTGGTTTTGACCTTTAAAGCCCTACATGGCTTGGGTCCATCTTATCTTAGGGACCGCCTCTCCCCATATGATCCCCCCCGCGCCCTGCGGTCCTCTGGGAGGAATCTGTTACAGCCAATAAAAACTAGGCTGTCCCAGACCTCCCAGAGGGCTTTTTCTGCTACTGCTCCCAGACTGTGGAATGGCCTGCCGGACGAGATCCGTCTGATAACCACTCTTGCTGCCTTTAAGAAGGCAGTAAAGACGGATCTCTTCCGGCAGGCCTTCCCAGAATAATATCTGTCCGCTGGGAGGGACAACTTGCTCATTGTCCTACTGACTCCGAATTGTGTTTTAAATTCAACCTTGTGTCATTTTAATATTTTTTGGTTTAATCTTGTTTTAAGGGGTGGGTGGAGGGATCATGCTTGGAGGGAATGCTTTTAACTGTGCTGTTTTAATATGCTGTAACCCGCCCCGATTGCCTAGCAGAGGGGCGGGCTATAAATAAAATTTATTATTATTATTATTATTATTATTATTATTAGGGCAGTAATGGACTGGATTAGGAAAAACAGATTGAGATTGAATCTGGACAAAACGGAGGTGCTCACAGTGGCAGCCCCGAAACCAGGAATTGGGTTGCAACCTACAGTCCTGGACGGGGTCACACTCTTCGTGAAGGACTGTGTTCGCTCCTAGAGCCATCACTTCAGATGACTAGTCAGGTGAATGCGACGGTCAGGAGGGTCTGTTATCAGCTTTGGCTGATATGCCAGCTGCGCCCTTTCCTGGAAGTAAGGGACCTTGAGACAGTGGTGCACATGCTGGTAACCTTACGTCTGGATTTCTGTAATGTGCTCCACATGGGGCTACCCTTGTACTTGGTCCGGAAACTTCAGTTGGTACAGAACATGGCAGCCAGAGTGGTCTTGGGAACATCCAGGACAGACCACATAACACTGGTATTGAAGTTTCTGTCAGGGATGATGGGAGTTGTAGCTCTTCACCTCTGGCTCTAACTCACCACCTTGTTATGCAGCAGAGCTGACCAGCTTTGATCAGTGGTTGATGCTTCTTTTCCAAGCAGCAGAGTTTCAGAGAATAGGCTGAAGACCCTGACAAACTCTCCAAGCCTTCTCTCTCTTCTTCCTGAGATGTCTCCAAACTTCTCCAGGATTCTTCTGGTTCCTCAAGACACCAGACAACTCAGTAGTCTTACATAAAAGATCTATTTTATTCTACTATATATAAATACTATATGCCCTACAAATCACAATCTCTACTCCACCAAAATACTCCACACTACACCACAATATGCATTGGCAAACATTGCACTTATAGCCATTGTTAGTCACCACCCACTAGTCAGTTCCCACCCAGTGGGTGTGTACATTCATTTTGATTGGTTTACATGGATCATCCCATACTTAAGACCAACCCAAGTATTTCATCATTTTACCTTGACTACTTAATGAATCTCAGGTGTTTGCAATCTACAACAGGTGTTTTCAATATACACTCTATAACTTTGTCCTTGTCTCTCAAGGCTTCCAAATTATATTATCCTTTTCACCTGTGTAGCTTCATGATTGCTCCTGCTTAATCACTGTGACTTTCACATACACATTTTATTTCTATTACTGTAAGTCCCATGTTGCATTTTCCTTAACAGTTTCTTCACTGGCTGCCTATCAGTTTCTGGGCCCAGTATAAGGTGTTGGTTATGACCTTTAAAGCCCTAAATGGCTTGGGTCTAACTTATCTTTGGGACCGCCTCCTCCCATATAATCTCCCCTGCACACTCCGATCCTCTGGGAGGAATTTGTTACAGCCGATGAAAACTAGGCTGTCAACAATTTCCCAGAGGGCCTTTTTGGTCACCGCTCCCAAATTATGGAATGGCCTGCTGGATGAGATCAGTCAGTTGACAAGCTTAAGCAGCTTTAAAAAGGCTGTTAAGATGGATCTCTTCTGGCAGGCCTTCCCTGATTAGATTCCCCAGCCTCAGGAGTGCCCTTATCCCTCGTTTATTTCAGCTACAACTACTGCCAGACTACTATTTGTTTGTTTGTCTATGGACTGTTTATTTTAATTGAGTGTTTTAACTATCTTGTTTTAACTCTTAGTTTAATTCTCTTATAAGGGGTGGGAGGGTTGTGGGATTTCAGATTGTATTTTAATATTGTATGAAGTTCTAAACTGCTATGAGCCACCCTGATTGTTTGACAGAGGAGCGGGATATAAATAAAATTATATATATTATTATTATTATTATTATTATTATTATTATCCACCACATTAGGTAAAAAAACAAGGCAAGATGTGTACCCAGGACTGATCTATTACAGAACAAACTGAAGAGGGGAAACAACAGAACCCCACTAGTGGTCACATACAGCTCCCAACTGGGACTACACAGGTGTATCATCAATGAATTACAACCCATTCTGGACAATAATGCCACTCTTTCAAAGGCTCTTGGTAGCAGACCTTTACTCACCTACAGATGGCCTCCAAGCCTCAAACAGGTGCTCAACCACAGGAAGACACATATGGGGACACAGGTATGATGCCAACTCTGCCCGCACATTTATCCAAGAAATGTCATCACAAGACCTAATGGCATCACCCACAATATTAGGGGAATTTCACGTGTTCATCCTCCAATGTGATTTATGCCATACTATGTCATCAATGCCCATCAGCATTCTACATTGGGCAAACAGGCCAGTCCCTGAACCAGAGGATAAATGGACATAAATCAGACATTAGGAATGGAAATACACAAAAATCTGTGGCTGAACATTTCAATCTCCCTGTGCATTCCATCTCAGACCTCAGAACAGTGGTCCTTGAACAAAAGAACTACAAAAGTAGATTGGAAAGAGAAACAGCATAATTGGAATTCATTCATAAACTACAGTCCCTCAGCAATACATTGAAGATATAACCATTAGGTATGGAAATGAGGTGGCAAGACCAGTTTGGCCTTGGAAACTAGCCTGTAGGTGGGGAGAATAGATGAGTGTAGGACACCCTCCTGAGGTTGGGGTCATATCTGTAGACTAGACTGGTCTACAAAAGCTCATGCTGCCAATTTCTTTCTTTCAGTTAGTCTCAAAGGTGCCACAAGATCTCTCTACATACTTTGAACTGTATCAAGACAGTAACTTTATTTTAGAAAGAGACAAATACATCCCACGTAAAAATATATATGTTACATTTGCCCTTAAATGGGTAATAAGCTCCTGGATGAAACTCCTAGAAAGAAGAATCATTTGGGAACTTGGATGCATTGGGTGGTGTTATGATGACTACTAAACTCATTCTGTATTCCTATTGGAAACATTAATGATGAAATTGAAATTACCAATATGATAATATGATGGAAGGGAGCTTGCCATGGAAGACCAGGTGCTATAGGCCACTGCTACCCAATGTAGTGATCCCTCAACTGGCTCCAGTACCTAAGCAATTGGCGGTCATTCTCTGGCAAGTTTCCAAAAGAAATACACAATTGTAGCCAATCGGCGCAAATGTAGTGGTGGTTCCTGGTGCACTGGAACAGAAATAACTGCAAGTGCTGCAAATCAGATATTCTGAGAAGCATGGCTGTAGACTACCTTAAGAGGAAGGCAATGACAAACCACCTTTGAATACTTCTTGCTTAAGAAAACTCTCTGAAGTTCATTGGATTGCCATACCTTCACAGGCAACTTGCAGACATGTTACATGTAATACACTGGGAAGTATGGGCAGTATTTACAAGGATTAGAGAATTTCTGTAAGATGAAACTAGGTAAAAGGTAAAGGTAGTCCCTTGGCATTAATGTCTAGTCATAACTGCCTGTAGGGGGTGGTGCTCATCTCTGTTACCAAGCCAAAGAGCCAGTGTTGTCTGAGGACTACTCCAGTGGTCATGTGGCCAGCATGACTGTACCAAACACTGTTACCTTCCCACTGAAATGGTACCTATTTATCTATCTTCATTTGCATGCTTTTGAACTGCTAGGTTGGCAGAAGCTGGGACTAGTGATAGGAGCTCACCCCATCATGCAGCACTTGGGCCTTGAACTGTCAACCTTCCGATCTTCTAATCGTCAGAATTGGCATCTTAACCACAAAGCCACCGCAGTCAGGCCAATTATCTCTCCATGACCAGATCATCTCTCCATGACCAGATCATCGACTCAGACCTCAGATGGCGTCTCACCTCTTAATGACTGTCTAAGAGCGGTAATGGGTTGGATGAGGAAAAACAAATTGAAGTTAAATCCAGACAAAACGGAGGTACTCACAGTCACAGGCCCGAAACCAGATCTGGGAATACAGTCTCCAGTCCTGGACGGAGTCACACTCTCCTCTAAAGACTGTGTTCACAGTTTGGGGGTGCTCCTAGACTCATCGCTTCACATGACTAGTCAGGTGAATGCGGTGGTCAGGAGTGCTTGTTATCAGCTTCGGCTGATACGCCAACTGCGCCCTTATCTGGATATGAGGGACTTGGAAACTGTGGTGCATGCGCTGGTAACCTCACGTCTGGATTACTGCAACGCGCTCTACATGGGGCTAACCTTGTGCCTAACCCGGAAACTTCAATTAGTACAAAACATGGCAGCCAGATTAATTACTGGGACATCGAGGAGGGAGCACATAACACCAGTGCTTAAATCCCTCCACTGGCTGCCAATTAGTTTCCGGGCGCAGTATAAGGTGTTGGTTTTAACCTTTAAAGCCCTACATGGCTTGGGTCCATCTTATCTTAGGGACCGCCTCTCCCCATATGACCCCCCCCCCCGTGCCCTTCAGTCCTCGGGGAGGAATCTGTTACAGCCAATAAAAACTAGGCTGTCTCAGACCTCCCAGAGGGCCTTTTCCGCAACCGCCCCCAGGCTATGGAATGGCCTGCCGGACGAGATCCGCCTTATTTCTACGCTCACTGCCTTTAAGAAGGCAGTGAAGACGGATCTTTTCCAGCAGGCCTTCCCAGACTAATTATCCCCGGATACATCTGCTCTGGGGAGTCGTTTCTTGTCTGTTATTCTACCGGCCTCCCTGTGATGCTTGGGCAGGTTATTTATTTATTGCTTGTTTATGTAGTAGCTCATTGTTTTAACATTTTCCTGTTTAATACTGTTTTAAGGGGGTGGGAGGAGGGATTAGGGTTGGGATTGTTTTACATTGTTTATTTTAACTTGTGTAACCCGCCTCGATTGCTTGGCAGAGAGGCGGGCTATAAATAAATATTATTATTATTATTATTATTATTATTATTATTAATTGTATAAAAGGGAAAATAAAGTGTGTGTCTTTACATTTCTGTGTCATGATGTAGCATTTGAAAACCACTACTGAAATATGACACTCAATGCATGGAGGTTAAAATCACATAGCTGGTCACTGGATCTTACCTGGGCCATTGAACACACTGCTTGGGTCTTTGCACAATGGATTTGTATGTGTGTAAGGTACATTAGACTGTTACAGCCTGGCATGGAGATGGGGTAAATGCTTCAGGTCTATGGGAGAAAGCAGATGCACTCAGTCCCATCCACATGCAGAGAGAAATCTGAGGGCAAAATTATCATCTAAATCCCTCCTTCTGGAGTGTTAGGAGAAAGAAACACCAGTAGTATTTGGCTATGGGTTAATCAGTACTTTTAATACATACTTGGGAGACACACCTGTTAAATTGTAGAGAAAGAGATCTGACAATCTTGGTTGCTCCCCCAGTACCTATGAGCCAGTCATACAGATACACTTGAAGGGTGATGGGAAAGACAATTCCAAAATATTGTGTCAATGCAGTGACAAGGATGGGTTGCAGTTGAAACAATTATAATGAACATTTCTGTTTAGACAGAACATACCAAAGCCCTGTCAAATGACACTTTTTTAGGGATGAAATCCTAAACTACGGTATTTCAACCCCATGAGAGGGAATAATTATGGTAGTTTTCTCTGCATTGCAGAAGAAAATTAATGTTAACAGTATTCCCTAGTATATGAAGGCTCCCAAGTGTTGTGGAGGAGTTATTCTGTGAAGTAAAGCCCATGGCATTTTTGTCCAAAAAATCTTTTTGTGTATGTGCAGAAAACATGCTTCATGCACAAGAGAGTGTTTTCTGTGTAGGAAACCTATTTTTGTGCAGAAAACATGTTTTACACTCCCCCAATTGAGTTTTTCTGCACAGAATAATGCCTCCAGAACATTCTGGGATGTTTGAGCACCAGAAGAAAATTGTGCAAAATTCTTGCTGTTCTATCAATCTTCTCATCAGGTTTTCTGGACTATCAAGAAATATGTTGTACAACCTGGGAATGAAAAATTATGAATATTATTTCCACCCCCTCTTTACATATATTGAGAGAGGAAGACACAATAAAATGGGAAGAGGGCAGTATTTTCAGAAATGAATTTAAAGAGTGAAGGGCAACAATATTACAGCTGGTGCAGCAGGGAGACTGGAAATCTGCCAGCTTTCCAAGGGAAGCAGGAAAGAATGTGACTTTTTAAAATACCCATGCATATATGAGAAAGAGTTTGATTGTTTGGCCTTTCTGCATTATGGAGGGTATATAGGGTTCACACACACCGGTGCTTAATTCTACTAATGGATGAACTCTACCTCTCCTTTTTTATTTTTAATCAGACTTGGTGAATTAAATTATTTTCCCAAAATGTCCCAAAATTCTGGGAGGTCTATGGTTGATCCAAAATGGATCGGGGAGTGAAAGAATTGCCAAATGGGAAACTGACACCCAAAACTTTATATCATACAAAAATTCAGATCATACAAAAGTTAAAAATATAATTCAACTAACCACAGAATTAAAAGGAGTTGAAAGTCTGGTCATTAAAATGAAAACAAATAAACAGCACAACACATTCTGCAGGGCTCTTTCCGCTATGGCAATCAGCTTTCAAAGGCCTGGCAAAACAAAAAGGATTTTACCTGCCTAGGAAAGGATAGCAAAGAGGGCACCAGTCTAATACCTCTAGGAAGGGATTTACAGAGCCTGGGAGCAGCCAGTGAGAAGGCCCTGTCCTGTGTTTTTACCAGATGTATCTGTGAGGGCATTGGGACTGAGAGAAGGGTTTCCTTGGGTGGTCTCAAAACACAGACAAACTCATATAGGTTCAAACTGTATGCTTTATAGATTTAAAAAAAAAAGCAACAACAACAAACACAAAGCCCTCTCTGTTTATTTTAAAAGTGGATGCTAATTGTGCTTTTCCTAAATTGTGCACAATGTTTAAAATGCATTTACATCATCAGTGTGTGATTCATTTATATAATGCTATCTTTCAGAAATGTAAGTAATGTCAACCAGGCATTAACTAGGAATAAGAAGACCACTATGACAGATTTCATTCCAGTTGAAATGGCCACCAAGTTTCATGCAGTTAATGCTTAAAACCAGGGAAATGTGACCTACAGAGATTACTGAAGTAATAAGATTGTGCAGTTTACTTCTCTCTGTGAGAGAGGACCAAATGAGGGCTTGCTTCCAATATTGTACATATGCGAACATTGAGTTTACATTGGTGCTGTTCACTCATAAGTAATCCTGTTATTCTTCTCCAGCTGTTACATTTTCTTACCAGTATTCATTTCTTGCCATGATCATTATTTCCCTTCTCACCTATTAGGTGGCTTGCTCATATTCCTGGTCATTTCTGTGATATTGGAATCCTTTTATGATGAAGACAGATTTTCAAGTATACTTGAAATTAATGGACATAAAGACAGTAGGAAATGCTCAAGGTCTGCTGTCAGAGATACAGTACTTACTTTGTTGCACTTTTGCTGCCATTGATGTACTCAATAAAAATGAAGTCTTATGTTGTGTGCGGGATTCACATAAGCACAGGGGTTTCACTATACAGAGAAATTGTAAGTATTTTCTAAGCTGCCTGCTGACAGATGGAGACAGGAAGCATGGGAGAGCCAAGAGATTTCAAAAATGTGCCATATGACTCCTTCAAGCAGATTGGGCAAGTGCAACCAGTCAAGGGACCAGTTTTTGATCCCTGGACCCATTTGGGGATGACTGGAATAGCAAAAATGCCCCCCTAAAAACCCCAGAAGTGACTAGAAGTCCAACCATGTTTCTAAATACTGTGGTTCATGATAAATAAAATGTGAGGGGGGCTGAAGCCTATTTAGAAGGTGAATTGCCATTCCTGGAGATTTCTAAGGGCTCTTTCCCCTTTTTATCAGTGTCCAGAAAAATGCCAGCTAAGAGAGTCTGATGGCATCAAGACCCACAAGATCAGATTGAGCGCCACATGTGCCAACCATTATTGTAAAGCTATCTGCCCAGCCTTGTCACTACATCTATAAAATGATTATCAGTTACCTTCTCCAAATTCTGACCAAAGAAATTCACCCATAAGTTACCTTTCTGAACATTAGGATTCATCAGTGGCCATTTTAAAAGTCTGTCTTTGAGCCTTTCCAGACAAGAAACCAATTTTATTTTGGAGGTCTACATGATGTTTTCCACGTCCCAAAGTATTCCCAGGGAACTCCCAGCATTATCAAGGACTTTTTATTCCCATTTCCCAAATAGGTTTAAATTAACCCACTCTTTTCCAAACTGAAACATATCTCTCCATGGCTATTTTGTATTGTACTGGAACTAGATAAGATGCCTGCAACAAGAAACAATGGAGCATAGAGGAATGCTAGCAATAAAAGAAAATGATCCTAATGCTTAACTAGTGTAATATCACTGATGCACTTTAGCACTTTGACTATAGCTCCTGAATAATAATTAGAAAGGGCTCAAGGGAAACTGGCAAAGGTCAATTTCTGTGATGTTGCTTGAGTCTAGATGACCAGTGGGAGTGAGAAAAGGAAGAATGCGGAAGAGGGAGAGGAACAGAAGATTTCAAGAAAGTGCTTGGATGCAAAACTATGAATATGCAAGTTAAATCAAAAATTTTAAAAACTAGGAAGTTCAGGGACTTTTCTCCTTTTTGAATAATCCCATACTGGGGCATTTAAAGGAGCTGGTTTGTTTGTGGGTGAGGCAGATGCATCTCAGTCTGAACCAAGGGCACTTCCATACTATGCAGTTATAGCACTCTGAATCCATTGCCATGGTTATTTCCTGTGGAATCCTGGGATTTGTAGTTTGATGTGGCACAAGAAGTCTTTGGTGAGAATTCTAAATATTCCTCCCTAAACTGGAAATCCCAGGATTCAATAGGATGGAACTATGGCACTTAAGGAAGAATCAGAATGTGGTGCCAAAAGGCCTTAAAACTCATTCTTCCTTTATGCCCATGTTGCCTATGTTCCACCTGTCTCTGCTTATTTGGGTCACTGCTGACATTCTGACATCCATTCCTGGTTTTTACTTTTGGGGGTGCATCTAAAACAGGGGTAGGCAACCTTTCCCCTTTAAGGGCCGAGGGACTTCAGCTCCCAGAATCCCAGGAGCTATTGGCCAACATGGGACTATTGGCCAACATGGCTGAAGCTTCTGGGAGCTGAAGTCCCTCGGCCCTTAAAGGGGAAAGGTTGCCTACCCCTGATCTAAAAACAAAATGACACACTGGTGTGAACTAGAAGCATTGTCGTTGGTCACTCTCCCCCAGATCCCTAGAAGGGGAGGCAGGGTAGATCAGCCTTCACTATGCCGGGGCCCTCCATATAGGATATACTACAACCCATTATGATCCACCAACAGCATAGTCACTAGGCATGGTAGCTGGAGGTGATTGAACTCTAGTCCAAAACATGGAGTGCTAGAGTAGACACAACTTGTCTACATGGGCCTTAACACTGTCACTAAAGCACAGCCTGCTCTGTACTTTGTATGCTGTACTCATGGAGTAGTGGTTTGAGTGGTTTGACTCTGGAGACCAGGGTTTGATTCCCAGCTCAGCCATAAAACCCACTAGGTTGCCTTGGGCAAGTCACATATGCTCAGCCTCAGGGAAAGGCAAGGACAAACCTCCTCTGAACAAATCTTGCCAAGAAAACCCCACCAGAGGTTCATCCTAGAGTCGCCATAAATCAGAAGCAACTTGAAGACACACAACACACACACAACTATTTATTATGATCATTTATTTGTGTAGTGCCATCAATGTACATGGTACATTACAAGTAAAAGAATTACAACAAAAGATAGCCAGTCCTCCCAAGGCGTGCAATCTAAAATGCATAGGCACACATGCATATAGGACAAGGAAGGCATATTACAAATATAAAACTACGCAATACAATTGTAAAACACATTATCCAGAGAGAAATACAAAGATCAATGGGATATAAGACAAAGCAAACTGATAAATACATATAACCAAAATATACAACATTACAAAATGGCTTTGGTTAATTAGTCAAGCATTGTAAATGTAGGCAGAGTAAAGGATAGCAGCACGGATTGCAAGAGCAGCCAGAAAACAATCTATTTGAAAACATATGTAGGGGTTCTTCAGTCTTTCTAGCTCTCTGTTACTATTTTCACTCCTTTGAATACCTTTTATGTAAAGGGTGGTGTGTCCTTGGTATTGTGCAGGAAGGGTGCCTACTGAGAAGGCTTCCTTCCAACTCAGTCACCAGCACTTGGCATCTATGTGTCTCTTGAGGCACCCCAGAATTTCTCCAGGGAGCCCCTAGTTAACTTATGTTGAACTACTGATCTCTTCCATCCTCCACTTGGTGTCCCTTTCTTCTCCCTGGTATCCTTTCTTGCCTGCAGACCCATTTTATTCCTATTAACTCATCCACTGTACTCCACTCACTTATTATTCTTTTTATATTAAGCATTGCCACCTATTCTACAGCAAAGCAAGCCACCTCCTCACTGTTTGGCATAGTTTATAACACATTACACCAAAGCTTGCAAGTTACATGTACTTAAGGTCTTTTGCTGGTAATAACAGTATCACTAAGTTCAACTGAAGCCAAAATACAGTTGGGGGTCTCATAAATGAACTTAACATATGTGGGAATTAGAACTGGCCAATTTCATAATGACTGTATCCAATAGAGGGCTGCTCTTACATTACTATGTAGCAAAGCTGATAATATGTCCAGTGCTGATGCCCTCTGTGTATGGATACATATTATTTATCAATGTGCATTATGTACTAATGCCCATTGGTCCCAGTGCACACCATGAACCAATGTGCATCGCACATTGATGCACATGTTTTATTTATTTTTATTAAAATATTTATATCTCACCCTTTATCCAAAGATCTCAGGGCAGCTTACAATAAACTCAACATAAAAGAATAATTTATTACAAAAGTGTAAAAGATTTAAAATATATTAAATAGTTTTTCAATTTGAAATGCACACCTTGGGTTCCAGGAAAGCTGATTTTATTAAGCTGAGGGAAATACTAGGCAGATCCCATAAATAATAATAATAATAATAATAATAATAATAATAATAATAATATTTATTTATATCCCACCTGTTTGAGGTCAATCAGGGTGGCTAACAACAATAAAACGATACATAAAATGAATAAAATCTAATTCCCATAGCTGAGATGCTAAAGGAAAAAGACACACAGCATGGGTAGGATTTCATGAAAATGGAGTTGCTAAAAGCCCAATTACAAACAATGCCAACCCATGTAAGAAGAAAAATGGGAAACATCTGGAAAGCCAATATGGCTGCACAGTAAACTCAAGGAGGAAGTAAAAAGGAAAAAAAGAACATGTATAGAAGAGAAGGAAGAATAAATCACCAAGGAAGAATGTGTAGGCCAAGCTTGCAGGAGTAGTGTGAGGAAAACCAAAGTGCAAAATGAGCTGAGATTGCTAGGGAAGCAGGAAACAATACGAAGGATTTTTTTCAAATATGTTGGAAGCAAGAGAATGAAGAAGGAAATGGTTGGACCGTTACTCAGAGAGGAAGGTAAAATGCTAACATATCACAACAAAAAGGCAGAACTTTTCAATATCTGTTTTGCTTCAGGTTTTTTTTCCTCCAAAACAGAGGACTTTGTGCTTCCATGCATAAGGAGAAACTTTGGCAAGGAATTTGGATTTCAAATCAAGGTTGATAAGAGTTAGGAATCACCTAGTTAACCTACATGAGCTCAGATCTGCATGGCAGGATGAACTACATCCCAGAATATTGGAGGAACTATTCACATCATTTACATCATTTTTGAGACACCTTGGAGAATGGGTGAGATGCCAGAGGACTAGAAATGAACAAACATTGTCTCTCTCTTAAAAAAAAAAAAAAAGGCAAAAAAATCCAAGAAACTACAAGCCAGTTAAACTGACTTCAATACCAGAAAAATATTAGCTCAAATTATACAGGAGTCTTTTTGCAAGTATCTCATGACAATGCAGTGATTACTAGGAGCCAGCATGAGTCTGTCAAGAACAAATCCTGCCAAATTAACCTTTTATCTTTTTTTGATCAGGTCATTAGTTTAGTAAATGGTAAGAATGCTGTGGATGTCATTTACCTGGATTTCAGCAAAGCATTTGGTAAGGTTCCCCATGATATTTTGATTAGCAAACTAAGTATGGAATAGATGGGAAAACCATCAAATAGATCTACTATGGACTGGAAAACCATGCTGATAGAGTCATCATCAACAACTTTTCTCAAACTGAAAGGAGAGCTAACTTGGATGATGGAGTGGAGGGAATCCTTGTCAAGTTTGCATATGATACAAAAGTGGAGAGCTAGCTAAAACTAAATAAGAGAGAAACAAAATTCAAAAGGAGCTTGATAAACTAGAAAACTGGGCTGAAAATAATAAATTGAAATTCAACAGAGAAAAATATAAAATTCTACATTTAAGCTGCAAAAAACCAAATGTACAGGTATCAGGAATGGGATACACAGTTCAGCAATTCTACATGTGAAAAAAACTTTGGGAGTATTGTCGGTCATAAGCTGAACATAAGCCAGCAGTGTGGTGCAGCAGCAAAGAAGGCAAATGCTATCTTAGCCTGTATTAATAGAAATCCAAGTCGAAGGAAGTAATAGTCCCACTATATCCTGTGCTAGTCAGGCCTCATTTAGAGTACTACATTCAGTTCTAGGTGCCTCATTTTAAGAATATGGACAAGAATATAGCCAAGTGGGTTCACAGAAGGGTGGTAAGAATTATGGAGAAGAAAACAGAGGAAAGGTTGAAGGAGCTGGACACATTCAACTTGGTGAAGAGAAGACTTGGGGTGACATTACTGAACTCTTTTAACGCCTCAAGGGTTGTCACAGAGAGGAGGGTACATGCCTGTTCTCTGCTGCCCCAGAGGGTAGAACCACATCTAATGGTTTTCAGTAACAGGAGGGTAGATTTCGATTGAGCATTACTACAAGGAGCCTCTTGACAGTGGGAGCATTTTGGCAATGGAACCAATTGCCTAACAAGGTAGTAGGGTCTCCTTCTTTGGACACCTTCTAAAAGAGGTTACAATAAGAGTACCGTAAATTGGAAAATAGTTGAGGACAAACTGGAGACTCAGTGGAAGTCAATTGTATATAATGTAAATATATATTGAAAATGATATGAATATTTCATTATGATATGTGTGAAAGAAAAGTATCTTTTAATAAAAAATTAAATTAAAAAAAGAGAGGTTGGACAGCTACCTGCTGGGGATACTTTAGCTGAAAATCCTGCACTCAAAGCCCCTTCCAAATCTATAATTCTATAACGAAGACTGCAGGGTGATAGGTGCAGTCCCACTCATTTCCTGCTGATGGGCTTTCCCATAGGCAACTGGTTGGCCATTGTGTTATCAGAATGTTAATAGGCCTTTCTTCTGATCCTAAGTGTGGCTCTTCTTATGGTGGTAGTGGTGGCTGTGGCTGCTGCTTGCCATAAGGTATGACTTATGATGACCCTATGGATGAGAGACCTCCAAGATTTCCAGTCATCAACTGTCCCACCCAGGTCTTGCAAACTCAGGACCATGGCTTCATTCATTGACTCAATCCAATATGGGCTCTCTGTTTTCCTACCACATTCCACTTTAACAAGCACTATCATCTTTTCTAGTGCATCACATTGTCTCATGATATGTCCAACGTACAACAGCCTCAGTTTAGTCATCTTCACTGCTAGTAAAATGTCAGACTTGATTTCCTCTAAGACCCATTCAGTTGTCTTTATAGCAATCCATAGTATCCACAGAACTCTTCTGCAGCAGCTCATTTGAGATTAGTTGATTTCCTTCCTGTCAGCTTTCTTCTACTGTCCAGCTTCTGTGACCAAACTGGAAATAATATGGCCTGGAAGATTCTTACTTTGGTATTTAATGATACGTCTTTACCTTTGAGGATCTTAGCTAGTTCCTTCATGGCTGCCTGTGGTACATGGCTCCATGTGGTAGTTACTGGGGTTTTTAAACGAAGCTGGAAGAAGTTGCTGGATAAAGCTAAGGTCCTTCAGGACTGGTAACACCTGAACTGGTGTATTGTGAGCATGCTTTTCCTATTTTCTTGTTCCATCCTGGCCCCATGTGTATGGACAATCTGATAGGGAAGGAGGAACTACCAGAATCAAAGAAGAAATTAGAAGGAAGACAAGTACTTGGACAGTAATTATTTCCAGTATGTAGTTTCAGACTCAAAGGTGTGCAAAGGGTAGTCTCTCGTCTTTCAGTTTGATGGGCATTTCAAACTCTCCAGGCTGTGCTCATGTTTTAAGAATATGCCCTTAAATATATTTTTCACACTGACCTCCCTCACCCTAAAACTGCATAGTGGAGCTTCTTCTCTATTATCTCCAGCCTTCTACTGTAAAACAATTTTATTCTATGACATCAAATTGCAAGATCATCCTCAGCTGAGACAATTTTATCTTCTTTACAGCTCTGTGCTTTGGCATTCCTGCCAGATAAGCAGGAAGTCCATCCATAACTCTCCTGTTATGAGCCATTAATGTTCTCTGGGGTCTATCATTTTTGTTCATTTTGGGAAGCAGGTAAAAATTAAATAAATTATTATTGCAGGACAAAATGGACTTTGGAAGATATATTCCTTTATGGGAAAATGGGGGGGGGAAAACCCTCTCTGCTGCCAGGAATCTTGCCAGTGAGCCCTCCACATTATAATTAAACTCTCTTAAGTTTTTAGATTCTGTGTAAGTAGACAAGCTGTTAGATTATTTGACCATATACATTCAAGAGCAGTTCATCTTGCCTGGAGTGACTTTGGACTTTCTTTCTGTAACGAAGGAATGCCTCACAAACTAGAAGGAAAGAAAGATTCATTTTTTTAAAAAGTGCATGTTCTTTGAATTGATGGGGTCTTGTTTGCTTACTGCCCTCTAGTGTCAGATGTCTATTGTAAAAATGACATACTGGATGTATCTCAGAAGGTCTTGTTCAGAGCTTGAAAAGCAGACTGTTACAGGGGCATCACTAGGGGGTATGGGGAGTGAGGATGGCACCGAGTGACCTCTAAGGAGGAGTGACACTACTGGTCCCCAAATATCTCCTTTTTTGGTAGAAACAGGCTGTTGTATTTACCTGTGTATCTTTAAAATGCTGAAGAGATGGTGTGAGTGGGGCAAGGCTCAGTGGGAGGAGAAAGGAGAGGACCCAATTTTTAAAGTTAATTTTAAAATTTAATTTAAAAAATATTATTTTAATTGTTTTATTCTTTTAAAATTTTCTTTTAAAATGTCACATCGTACCAAAAACTATGTGTGCACGCCAGCCGCCCCGACTCTATCCCGATGCCGCCCACCCGACTGCATGCACCCCGTTGGCACAGCATGCACATAGGCTGTGCCAAAGGGGTGCAAAAGAGCTGCCACCATGGCTCTAAGGGCAGGTTTTTGCTGCCCCCAAAAGGAGCAGCATGTGCCTGCTCTTTTGGGAGTGGCAAAAAGTCAGATCAGGGCCACAACGTGTGGTTGCCATGGCCCCAATCCAGCACTCCCAGGGGTGGCACAGAGCCGCCCCTTAGGGTCTGTCTGCATCGACCCTTTGACTACATAAAACTATGTACATGTAAGTACAATTAGGATGTGTGTATGATGTTGTAGTTTAAAGGTATAATGTTAATGTTGCTAATTGTTTATGTCACAACTACAGTCAGCCCTTTCCAACCGCAGGCTTGCCATCCAGGGATTGAAGCATCCACGGGTGTCCCCACCCACCATATTATCCCCAATGGCAGTGAATGCCATTGCATGTGGTGCATTGCCACTAGGAAGAATGTTTGGATACCTTTTTATAAGCTAATTTTTAATTGCAGATGCACAAATGGAAATAATTTCTACAGTTTAAACAGAAATACGCCTTACCTTAGTAGGAAAGATTCTGAACTGCTCTATGTGGTTTCTAAATGCTTTGTATTGGTGGGCAACTTTGATGCTGGGACCTGCAGTCCAACAATATTGGAGGGCCACATTATTCCCTACCCTACCCACCTGGAATGTAGAAATGTCTCTGGGGAAGTGAATGAAAGAACTCATTGGTCAAGCTCTTGTAATGTGCTAGGGGTGTGTAACTGTTTGCTAGTGTGCTTATGGCTTTGGCAAAGGGGGTGGACGCTGCTCCCTTTCACCTGGACCTGTTCATACTACACAGTTATAGCACTGTGATTCTACTTTAACTGTCATGGCAAGATCCTATGGAATACTTGAATTTGCAGTTTGGGGTGAGGTACAGTGGGGCTTTGGTATCCACTGGGGTTTGGTTCCTGGACTCCTTGTGGATACCAGAATCCATGGATGCTTGAGTCCCAATAAATATAATGGCACAGTAAAATGGTGTCCCTTATATAAAATGGTAAAATCAAGGTTTGCTTTTTGGGATGTATATATTTTTAAAAATATTTTCAAGCCGTAGATGGTTGAATCCATGGATACAGAATCTGTGGCTATGGAGGGATGACTGTATTTAGAATTATCAGCCACAGAACTCCTCTAGTGCCTACAAGCCCCAGTGTTCCACAAACTGTTGCCATGGCAGTTAAAATGGAATCATAGCACAATCACTGTGCAGTGTGCTTACCTGCATGTGAAACAGCGGCTTCATCTCTCTGGTGGCTGATCAGGGAAAGGATGTCCCCACACATGTTCCAGATGCTCTTAAGCACTCAGCAAAGGAAGAAGAGCCTCCAGTCCCCACCCAATAAGGCTGCTTTTTTGTCTCAGGTTGCTCAAGAGCAAATGGAGCATGTGCCGGTACATCCACAGCAGGAATGTTGCAAAACAAGGTACACAACACTTCTTTTGCAATATTCAAAAAAGCCCATATGCTGGTGTAACTGCAGATTACACCAACGTATGCCAGCAACAGGAATCTATATAAAAAGTTTAATAGCTGTCAAGGATGCACTGTAAAACATAGAATGTCTCAGATTATGAGGACATTTGGTGGCAACACTTTTCTGCCAGCAAGAAAGGACTACCTGAGCAATGGTTTTCTGTCTTTTAAGAAATTGGTCTTGACCTTTGGAACAGAGTTGTTTTCACTGTGAGTCAGCTGGAGTTGATAGGGTTGAAATTATGGGTAGAAAGTATGACATTTTCTTTTTCTGTGGAAGGTATTTTTTACCATTTATTTTATGTTGAACTTATTGATGTTTTTTTAATGTCTTTCTACGGTGCTGGAAGAATAAGGATGCATCTGCACTGTGGAAATAATGCAGTCTGACACCACTTTAACTGCCATATCTCCAACCTACAAAATCCTGGGATGTGTGGTTTGGTGAGGCACCAGCACTCTTTGGTAGAGAAGATGAAAGACCTTGTAAAACTACATTTAAAGTGGAATCAAACTCCATTATTTCTGTAGTGTAGATGCACCCTAAGATAGCTGGTAGGATATTAAAACTTTCTAAAAGCCCCTTTTAAGGCACAATTTTTTTATTATTATTTTTAAAAATTAAAACTCAGAAATAAATAAAGTAAAATAGCTGGGTTGAGACCTGTTGAAGAAGCTTTAAGTAATTCATACATAAAATGACTAGTGTCCGACAAAGTCAAAGATACTTTTTAGGATATGTAAAATGTTTGCATAAGGTGACAATAACTGGCAGGGGGACAAGTTTTTCTGACTGAAAAGTAAGAATATGTTCCTCCATAGCATTCATTCAAATCTGTGAAGTGAAAAGAGCTCTGTTGAAATCAGCAGCATGCTAGCTAAAAGTCAATATGAACACCCTTTTATATTGAAAGCAGCCATTAGAAAAAGACAATCCTTCAGAGTGCTCCCTTGACAAATGGTGTTTGCTCTTTTCTTCTGTTATTTCTTCATTGGATTTCTCACATAGAAAATTTTTGATCAAACTGAAAACAATTGCCAATATGTATAGCAATGAACAGAAAGTGAATATATATGTACTTCCTTTAAAAAAATTTAAGTCCTCTGCCTAGTTCTACCAAAATTTCAGTAGGTGGAGCAGTTGGCAACATTTTACAACTGCAATCATGATTTAGAATATACAATAAATTTTACATTTTAAAAATCCTCTACTCAGAAAATTAGCACAAAAAAAATAGAAAAAACTGAAGGGGCAGATGTTTTTCTAGACTAATGGATGCTGGTAAATTATACAAAGAGTTTGCATACCAAAGTGAATGAAATATCCCATATATGGAAACTTGCGGCCTTTCCAATGTTGCTGGAATCTAACTTTGGTCAGCCCTACCCAGGATAGCCAATAATCAGGGATGATGGGAAGTATGGCCCAACAACATCTGAAGGGTAACAGAGTCCTTGCCTGTGCAATAATGCACTTTATCTTTTGTAATTAATAACATTGTGGCAACAGCCAACAATTTCCTATCTCCCAATGCTATTGATATTTCTCATTTACAGTATTTTCTGTGTTTTTCTCCATCAGTTAAATTTTCTTTTTCCTTATTTCAACATATATTATTCTGTCACATTCTACTATACTAACAGTATTATTCATCAAAATGCAAGATCTTGATTGCCACTGTAGAGTATATCAGACATAAGTGGTGATGCATATTATCTGATATATGTAGACTTAATTCCATATCCTCCAACTGTCCTGATTTGGCAAGGACAGTCCCAAGTGATTCTCTGTCATCCTACTTTTTTCAGCTGCTTTTTAAATGTTTCAGCTTCTCTCTCTCTTCCTCTCACATCCCTCCTTTGTTTTCAGCTTGTAAAATGACTTCAAAATACAAGAGCAGTTTCCACTCATTTAACTCTGAGGGAATGAAAGAGGAAGAGGGGGATTCTTTCACTTCCCTGTAGACTCTGGCAAAAGCAAACTGCTGCAATCTCTCCTCATTTGTATGTTTTTATTAATAACTTGTGCCTTCTTGACCATACTCTGATGTTGTTTGGGTACATGTGTTCCAGTTTCCATTTGTGATATGTTAGAAGGCATATAATTCTGGGAGACAGCAAGAAACTCATCACTATACGATCCAGCTACCTCTCTAATAACTATTGTTATGCTCTGAATCAAGTTTCTAAATCAAATGGACATCCTTCTGGGATGTGGTTTAGCTGTACGGCATAGTATCAATGTGCAAGCTCAATTTCAGGATTCTCATTTTCTCCTTCCCACTAAACCATTAATTTCTTCTTTTATCAATTTAGATGACGTTGTCAGCAACAGCATGGGAGATATTTTTTTTTTAAAAAAAAATCCTGCTGACTTAATGCATTTCGGCACTGTAAGCCAATAAGCATTGATTTCTGCAGATGGGGGAAGCCAAGAGAAATTAACTGATCACATTTTGTTCATGGTTCTGTGATAGGCCCTGGAGAGATTTATAATAATTACTTCTCCACTGTGCCTTTATCTTATTTAAGACTCCAGAATAGCGTGCTGTTGCCAGGCAGTATTCAACATGCAGAATGACCAGAATATGTGCCCTATACATTCAAACACTGATTACTTATAGGCACTGTACTTGTTGTTTTTTACTTATAAGATGGAGCTGATTTTGACATATATGAGGCATGTACAGTTGGCCCTCTGCATTTGTGGCTTTGACCTTTGTGGATTTGATTATTCACAGATTTGATCAATATATTCTCTCTAAGAATCTCTAGGTGCTTCAAAGCAACCCTTCTGGACATTGACCATAGAGTCACACTGAAGGAGATAGAGATTCCTAAAGAAAACACTTCTCTAGGCATTTGTAGGTCCTCTGGCAAACGTCAGCCATACAGTTGCAGCAGAAGACCTAGAGACTACTAGAGAAGTGTTGTCTCAGGTTTAAACAAAAGTGGGTTTTTATTTGTGGCAACTGTGGAGGGCCCATTGTAAATTACTTGGCATGTAAATGTATCATACAAGTTCACTCCTTGGCACCAAGTTAGTGGAATTCAAGTAGCAGGAATGAGAAAGATTGGAAACCTCAGAGAACTGCCTCAAATAAGTATAGGCCATTCTGTGCTGGAAGAAGCACTGGTCTGACTCAGTATGATCAAGCTTCATATGCACTTACTTTCAACCAGGCCTTTGCAGACTGCCAGAAATAGTGCACATTAAATTGAGGCACTGCCCTGGCTCAGTGCTAAGGAATCATGGGAACTGTAATTTATTGTGGCACCAGAGCTCTCTGATAGAGAAGGCTCAATGACCCAGAAAAAAATACAATTCCCATGATTCCCTAGCACTGAGCCAGAGCAGTGCCTCAATTTAACGTGCACTATTTCTGGCAGTCTGCAAAGGCCTCACAATGAAAACTGGAACAAATGTGGCCAAGCAACATCAGAGTGTGGGCGAGATGGCAAAAGTTATCAGTGGGGAACAACACACAAGCTAAGAGAGGCTGCAACAGTTTGCTTGTGCCTGAGCCTATTGGGAATTGTAGGTTTCCATTTACTCCTCTCCTCTCCCTCCAGTGAGTTGATTGAGTACAGACTAGTTTTGCACATTGAACTTGGTTTACAGCAATTGAATTAATAGCAATAGCAGCTTCATTTATATACCGCTTCATACTGCACTAAGCAGTCTCTAAGCAGTTTACAACTGTAAGCTAATTGCCCCCAACAAGCTGAGTACTCATTTTAGTGACCTCAGAAGAATGCCAGGCTGAGTTGACCCTGAGCCCCTGGCTGGGATTGAACTCACAACCTTGCGGTTTTTGAGTGAGTTGCTTCAGTTCCAGCATTTAGCCACTGTGCCACCAGGGCTCTTAAACTGATTAAGCTGATAACAATGAGGGAAAGTGTGTGTAAGAGAAAGAAGCTGGAGTATTTTAAGAGCATCAGCAGAAGTGGGACAACAGAATATTAATGGAGACTATCCAAGCCAAACTGGGAGAGCAGGAGGGAATGCATGGAGTTTGCAATCATGCTATTATTTCCATATATATGAGCAAATTAATTCCAGTGATTACATGACAGACAGCAAAAAATCTTGAACTAGTTCTGTTGAGTTGACATGAAATGATATGAAAGTTCTCTCTGTGTGCTGGTCTACCTCTTGACAGCTTTGTCACAGTTGCAGTTTACCACTTGATCACCACAATCACCAAATGGTGGTAAATACAACAAAATCCAAAATCCACAAAGCAGCTATACCTTTATTGGGCCAACTCCAAAGGAGAAAATGCATCATGCATGCATTTTGAAGATTCAGGGCCTTTGCAGACTGCCAGAAATAGTGCACATTAAATTGAGGCACTGCCCTGGCTCAGTGCTAGGGAATCATGGGAACTGTAATTTATTGTGGCATCGGAGCTCTCTGACAGAGAAGGCTCAATGTCCCAGAAAAAAATACAATTTCCATGATTCCCTAGCACTGAGCCAGGGCAGTGCCTCAATTTAATGTGCACTATTTCTGGCAGTCTGCTTAGGCCTTCAGTGGCTTTTTCATTGGGCAAAGATGTTAAAAATTATACAGGAGAAGAAAAATGATATCCATTAAGACAATTTTGTGGGTTCTCTGTACAGGCAGAAGCCACTTACCTTCTTGCCCTGTGAGGACTGAGGACAAAGGGCAGTAAAAGACAAGTAACCAGATGTTGTTTCCTCTCCGTCATCAGTCCCTGTGCTTTCTAGCACCAAGGCTCTCATTTATAAAACACAGCCCTACAAAGTGGTTAGTTAAATTGTGGACAACACCAAATTAGTTCCTATAACACCCAGGAGATTTTGCAGCCTGGTCAGCTTTTGCTGTTGCTTATGCACCCCGTTATAAAGTTGTTTCTTTTCCCCTGTCAGTTTGCTGTTCTTTCCTGAGAGGAAAGAATGTTGTTTTATAGTTTAAAATACACTGGGAAGAGTGAGACCAGTTTCTGTTGTTTATTTTTAAGTCAGAGGCCCCACCATCCTTGCCTTTTCCTTGACTCAGGGAGACCGCACATTAAGCCACGGATTGGACTTTTGCATTCTTCACATATCTTTGAGCTTATATCATGACAGCTTACTGGAGGAGAGTTCTTCCATTTCAGTCTGCCCCCAACTCTCTTGTCTGCATTTAAGAAAGGTTGTCTGGTGTTTTCAGGTATATTAACAAGTGAAATAGCCAGATATAAGGCTGAAGCTTGTTCTGTAAATTGCAGGAGTGCTTTTCAGAAGACATTAGGATCCAAGTACCGGTATCCCCATCCAAAAATATGCACATACTGTGTCAGGTTTGGCGTTCCCAGATCTGGTCTGATTTTTAGAGCCCAGACCCTCTCTTCTGGTACTCAGAGAAAGAGGGATGAATTTCAGAGCAAGAGATTGAAAAATGAGTGCCTTGCAATTTTGAATATGTCTGTATAGTTTGAGTTTGCTGGATCTGATGTGTTTTGTTTGAATGACATACTTATGCAAGCTTAATATAGCATGATTAAGGGTATCACCAGGGGCTGTCCCTTATGACTTCACCCTTATAACATCAACATGGCCCACCTCTTGTGATGTTGGAAGAGGTTTCAGGTTTTGATGCTGAAATCTGGACCTGGCAACCATAGTAAATCAGAGTGGTGAGGTACTTTTCCGGAACAGCGTGAGATGTGATGAAGGCTGGTAGAAATTGCCTCCTTCTCTCCAACTTTTCTCAGCATGATTCTCTGATGAATCTTGGTTCCTTTCATTCACAGATGAAGCCCCTCCATTTTCAGAATGGCAAGTGACTGCAACACACTACAAGTATATACTGTTCAGTTTCAAAGACCAAGAAGCTCTCATAACCACTTTAACTAATACAAGCTGATGATGAGAGACACTGTATGGAGGTATTTCATGACTGGTGTCCAAAACCATCTGTGCACCTTATATGTGCATTTTGCTTGGTGGAATGCACTTGTGAGCATCTACTGTCCTAAGGATGTAATATATTGTCGCTGCATTGCTTTCATTAGAATAACTTTCTTATGTACATTCAAATGTGCATATCCAGCTACTGGTGAAGGCTGCAAGTGGAACCCTTCTGTCTCCTGCAAGGAACAGACACCTGGATTTGATCTGCATGTTAATTGACATGCCCAGTTCCAAGATGTTTTTGTTATCAATAACAGTTTCGCAAATGGCCACTGTTAATAATATAATTATCACTGTCCATGCTTAGTGGCCTAAACCAATTTTTTTGGTCCCAGGGCTTATTCACATTGTACTTAGTGTTATAATTCCATTTGAACTTCCATGGTTCCATTCTATGGAATCCTGGGTTTGTAATTTGGCGAGGCAGTTGAATACCCTGGCTGGGCATTCTAAACCGCAAATCCCAGGACTCCATAGGGCAGAACGATTGCAGTTAAAGTGGAATAATAGCACTAGAATTCTGTAGTGCAAATGGGCCCCCAGTTAAATTAGACCCAGTGAATCAATGGGTCATACATAAGCATTGCCTTACCAAGTTGCCATTGATGCAGTGACTCTACTGGAATTGGAACTAATAATTGGATGTAGGCCCCTGCATTTAATTTCCCTCTGATTTACAGTCCCACCATTAGGGACTGGCTTACAAATGGGACTGACTTACAGCCCCATTTGTAGAAAACTACAAATCCCAGGTTTCTGTACAATGGCACCATGGCAGTTAAAGTGGTGTCAAACTGCATTATTTCCACAGTGTAGATGCACCCTAAAAGGATAACATTCCCAGTTTTTAAAAAATCACATAGATTTTTCAGCCCAATATCAGCACTGATATTGATTTGAAACTTATAGCACTGGAACCAGTTATAGCATACAGGAGAATAGTTTAGTGCCTTTGAGCCCAGGAGCAAAATGTACAAATAGGCCCTTTGAGCTGTATCTAGACTGTTAAAAGAGTAAAATATCTTGAGAAAGTAAGTATTGCATGCATTTCAATTTTTCTCAAAAATTCTGTTTTCCCACAGGGGAAACACACTTCAAATGGAGGGGAACCATTTCCCTTCATGATTTCAACATTTCAAGAAATTTTCCACTGCTGGGTAGGGCTCTGGAAGATGCTTCTTTGAAACCTTAGAGAACTGCTACCTAGATATACTCATGGGCTGGCTTGGCATAAGTTTTCCTATGAAAACTTGCATTGGCCAGGTTTACTTTCTAGCTCTTGACTAGCAAAACAGTCATTTCTTTTACAGATTCACAAGAAGCTGAAGCATCCATACTGCTTCACTAGAAGAATGCAAAAATCCACCGTTATGGGGAGAACCTTCAATACAGCCAGAGAAGATGCCACAAAACAGAGAAGCTGTGTTTGAGTTCTCCAGAACATCAGACCAGATGTTAAGAAAACTGGTGGCGGCAAGGAGGCTGTTTTCTGGATAACAGAAAAGCTGCCATTTTTCTCTGTACTGTCTCTGCAGCCTCAATGGAACCTGTTAGTTTTGTGCTGGACTCCTATCCCCATCTTAAAACTGTAACTGAATGTAGGCATTGGGGCTTCGCCAACAAGATGGACTTCTCCCCTTTGCTGTTGTTGTTGTTATTGTTGTTGTGTGCCTTCAAGTCATTTCTGATTCATGACAACCCTAAGGTGGACCTATTACCGTGTTTTCTTGGCAAGATTTGTTTGGAGAGGAGGGTTTCTTTGCCTTCCTTTGAGATTGAAAGAGTGTGCCTTGCACAAGGTGGGTTTCCATGGCTGAGCAGCAATTGGACCCTGGTCTCCAGAGTTCTGGTCCAACACTCAAACCACTACACCATGCTGGCTCTTTTTTCCCCTTCTCCCTTCCTTTTCTGCTTAACATGCAATCTGATTGTAGTGGAAATGCCAAGGTTTTGTTTTGTTTTTTTTTAAATCAGATTAAACCATTTACTTCTTCCCCGCCATCCCACCTCATCTCTTCTCTTCCACTTCAGAAACATTGCATCAGGAATTTGCTATTTGATAATTTTGATGATCCAATGTGGACATTATTTGTTTGTTTGTTTGTTTGTTTGAAAAAACAGTTCATTAATTTAAATAAAGAAGATTGACCATATTTTCTTGAGACAAAAACGAGACATTGGGATGGCAAAAACAGGATGGACTTATGTAATATTTCGTATTCATGAAAAAGTAAGATGATAACGCAAGTTTTATTGCATGAACATATTGGCCTAACAATTATTCTTTAGTGACAGAACTCATACAAATATTTAGGTAGACGTAGAGGGGGCTGTATTTCACCACGATGATACCATGAATATTTTTCTGATGAAGTAATCTTACTCAGTAAATTTAGGTCTTTCAACATCTTATCATAAAACCTCTCAGCTCCATGACACAATTTTGTGGGGGTTTTGTTTTTGTTTTTGTTTTTGTTTGACAACCACAGTTTCAAACAGGGATCTTCAAACCATTTTCATACCGTAACAGCATTTTTCTTGAAAAGGGGACAAAACTGACATTTGTATTAAAAAGACGGGGCAGTCTGGAAATATGGCGAAAAATGATAGTGTCCCATTTAAAACGGTACGTATGGTCAACCTAAATTAAAGGAAAGGAAAGCATGTTTTGAATTGGGAGACATTTTTAGTCACAGAGAATTTGCCTCTGCTGTTTGTGATTCCACTGTATATGGAAGATATTGCATGCCTCCTGAACAGAGCAAGGCTTTCCTGCCTCATCTGCAATGGCCTGGACCTCCTGACCACCCAGAACAAAATGACATGTGGCATGGATTCATGGAGAAGGGGAAGCTGCAAATCAAACAAACAAACAAAATCAGAGAGCTGCCCTTGTATGAGCTGGCATATTGTTTGCTCACTCAGCTATTCCTTTCAGTTGAAACCATTGTCTCTCTTCATTCACCATAAATGGAATGAAGTCTGTTTTTCCATTTTGTTTCCTAAACAGACCACTCACCTGGCTTTCTTTCTGGGTTTAATTATGACAGTGGGGGAAACTGGCGCTTACATATCCTAGTGCAATATTGTCTCTGTGGTTTACTTTTCATAAGTTTGATATTAAAGTTTCTACCCAATAGAATTTGGAAATAGGTTGTCAGAGGTCTTTGTAGGCATTGTTCATTTATTGCCCTTGAAGAAGGTCATGAAATTATTATTTTATCTACACACATTGGATCTTTTCCACAAATAGCCCCATACACATCTTCAGACTTTGGCTGCATCTGCTTCTGCAGTGCAGAAATAATGCAGTTTCACACCACTTTAACTGCCATGGCTCAGTGCTATGGGATTCATAGTTTTGTGAGATATTTAGCCTTCTCAGTGGGCTCTGCTGCCACAACAAACTAAAAATCCCAGAATTCCATAGCATCGAGCCATGGCAGTTAAAATGTGGTCAAATTGCATAATTTCTGCAGTGTAGATGCAGATGCAGCCTCAATCACTCTTTTTCATTCGATTTCATTGGATGTTTCCAATTTATATTCTTTTGAGTTTTAATTGTGACAGAGGGAGAAACTGGCTCTTAATTAACACAATATTAATTCCAGTTTTATTTCTTTTGAAAATTTGGATGTTCATGATAATTTTGTTTTATGTTGTAATTTTTTGCTCATCAATTTATATTTAGTAAGGATTAGTTCATCTTGTTACTCATATTACCACCTTAGGGGGGGTTGCAGACTGCCAGAAATAGTGCAAATTGAGTCCACTTTTAGGGTTAGGGTTAATGCTAGGGAATCATGGGAACTGGGGTTTTTTCTGAGACATTGAGCCTTCTCTGTCAGAGAGCTCTGGTGCCACAATAAAATACAGTTCCCATGATTCCCTAACCCTAACCCTTACCCTAAAAGTGGACTCAATTTGCACTATTTCTGGCAGTCTGCAACCCCCCTTAGACAGCTTTAAAAAGGCTGTTAAGACAGATCTCTTCCGGCAGGCCTTTTCTGAATAGATATCCCAGCCATCAAAAGACAGCCCAATTTGCTCCCCAGATTCTGCTGCAGTTTATTTGTTTATTTGTATTAGCATTTTAAGTGTGTTTTAAATTATCATTGTTCAATAGCATTTTAAGGGGGATGGGATTGTGGGATACGAAATGTATATTTTAATGTTGTAAACTGCCCCAGTTGTGTTACGCAGAGGGGTGGGATAAAAAATTATTATTATTATTATTATTATTATTATTATTATTATTATTACATCTGTGTGTGTGTGTGTGGTGTCTGGAGTTTAGAGGAGGTTTGCCATTGTCTTTCCCTGAGGCAGAGAGTGTGTGACTTCCCCAAGGTCACCCAGCGGGTTTCATGGCCAAGCTGGGAATCTAACCCTGGTCCCCAGAGCCGTAGTCCAATACTCAAACTACTACGCCATGCTGGCTCCCTGAGGACTGTTGTGTAACTGATGGTGCACAAAATCTCCATAACTCTGCAGCATTTTTCCACAGTCACTGCAGAAACAAGTGTAGTGCATGAGATCAATTTTAACACTGAAAAAGTGGAAGAAATTAGAGGTGTGTAGGGAGTGATAGAATAGTGGGAAGACAAAAGACGAAAAAGGCCATTCAGATGTCAGGAATAGTTTAATTTTGTTACTACTGCACAACTGCCAATGTTTTATTTTTAACAAGGGCAGCCCAATAAAAAGCCTTACATTTTTAAAGCACCCCGTCACTCTCATTTCATCACTATTATTTAATCCTAATGTGCATAACATATACCCTTATTTTGATAACTCAGCTAGTTTCTCAAATTTATTTTTAGTTTTCTTGAGCTCTACAAAGCTGGACTATTCACTGATTACCTTTCAAAGCCTGTAACTACTTTTATCAATCCTGACATTGTTCAAACATGCTATAAAGCTCCCCTGACAGTACAGTTAGGGCAGACTTATAAAGATTTAAATAGAGGCTCCATCAACTTGTTTAAATCACTAATTTTAATAACAATGTGCAACATAAGGTCGCACAAGGCTCATTCTATTCTTCTTCCTTGAAGGCTACTATTAATTACAATGTCAGTTGATTATACCATAGATATCCAGAAAGAATGCCCTTTTTATATTTCAAAAGGCTTGAAATGTTTGCTGTTTAGGATGGAGGCGTCTACTGTGATTAAACCACTGCCTTTTTCCTGGCAGAAACTCTCTGCTTTTAACAGATGCAGGCATACAGAGCAAATGTAGCTGTCCAGACAATATAAAAGCTTGTGTCATGATGGGAGGCGGGGAGGTGTGGAAATTCCACCTTAGGAGATGTATTTGAAACATTTAGATACACAGCAGAACCTAACGGAAGTAATATAGTACTGGCTAGGTTCCCATGTAACACAAGACGATGGCCAAGATCATGATCATAACTATGTGTGCAGTGTAATGGTTTGAGCATTGGACTACAACTCTAGAGGCCAGGGTTCGAATCCCAGCTCAGCCATGAAACCCACTGGGTGACCTTGGGCAAGTCACATGCACTCAGTTTCAGGGGAAAGCAATGGCAAACCTCCTCTGAAGGAACTTGCCAAGAAAAACCTGTAGGTCGCCATTAGTCGGAAATGATTTGAAGGCACATAACAACAACAACTCCCCCAAACCTGCCTTCACTGCTTTGCAGTGCCAAAACTGAAATGTTTTTGTGATCTTCTGGAGATCAGAACACTGGGAAATGGCATCCTCGGTGTGCTCATGTGCACAGGGTGCCTTGAGCAAAGGCAGCTGAAGAAACACATCAGGGTCTTGCCACAACTACTTGCTTCAAGGCAGGCTGTGACTGGGGTCATACTATGGACATCATTTCACAGTGCTCCAATCTCCCGTGCTCTCAGTACTAGCAAGGCTGCAAAGATAGGTGTTTTTTGGGGAGAGTTACATTCTATCATTCATCCCTGCAATTAGGATGCTTATGATATCATAACTGTCAAATAGGATGCTAGTCCAAGTTTCCTGCTATTTGAATGAGCCATGGTGAGTCCCACAGTCATATTTCTCCACCTTCTCTTCCGCTTTTGCATTCCAGGGCAGGAGTCACTTCTGACTCTATGGTTCCATAGGGTTTCCAGATTCAGGAACATATGGCTTCTTTAAATTATAGCTTGATTTTATACCAGAAATTATGGTTTGAATTGACTTGTTCTAACTAATCATCAAGCTCTTTAGAAGAGTCCAATAGCCATATAAGACACATGCAATTATGTACAAATCTTGAGTTTATGTAGTTCTTTTTATGCTTATCATTATTATTATTGGATGTGAATTCTGTGTTCACTGTATTTTATGTCACTTTATATTTTCTGTTACTTTGTCAGATTTTACCTCATAGTAAAAGTTGTCTTCTTTCCTTTTGTGCTGGTCTATGAGTTTAATAAATGATTGATTGATTGATTGATTGAAGTGATTATGGTTTTAAGCTAAAAACAAACAAACCCCGATACAGTTCTCTAAGCCTGAATGTCCCAGGAAGCCATGATTAGCTTGAAATCAGAGGTGACTCCTTTCCTACCATGTGAATAAGGAGGATAGGTAAGAGAGGTACACACAAGCCTGGGATTTGCTGCAGCTTGCCACAATTCATGCATAAAACAGGAGAAGTGTTGGTTCCTGTCATATTTCAACTCATGATCCTGAGGCCAAAATAATCATGATGCAGGATCATGGTATAAGGACTTGCTTGAGGTTGCCAATACGACAAGAGAAGCAGTGGCAAAGAAAGTATTATCCTCATCTGAAGGATTTGGAAACTTCTTGTGCTTCCTACAGTCAGAGTCATGAAGTGTACACCTTATAGATGTGTAGCTAAAGAAACCTATGCATTCCAAGGGGGTGGATGACTTCTTTCTATGGCTCAGGATGGGCAAATGTGAAAGGCTAGTGGGTGGCATTAGCCGCCTAAGAACCTTGGGAGGGATGTGCCTGCTCCTGCAAAAAAATAAGAATTCAAAAATGATTTTGCTCCCAAATGCCTCCAGGGGGTATGGGGACATTTTGGGTTTTGAAAGAGGCATCTCCTAGGACTAAATTGGTTGGGGAAGGAGGCTACAAAATGTAGTGTAAATGCACCTCATGCTAGCTAGTGGACATTTTAGAGCATTTCCAGGCCAAAAAAAAAAATGTTTTAAAAATATAGCGAAAATTGTTCTTGACTCCTTGGTGGCTGGAGGGGGAACAAAGGGGAAATGCCCTCCTCACTCCCTAGAGTGCATTTGGGGCATTGGGGTGGGGTGGGGAGATGAACTTTTGTAGATAAAAACAAAATTTGATCCCTGGGAATGCCAGTGGGGGCCCAGAAATGGCCCCGAGGGCCTCATGTGGCTCATGAGCCCCATTTTGCCCCCACCACTTCTTTAAACAGTAGCACTCCTGCTTAACAAAGACACTTGGTTTCCAAAAGTTGTTTTCATGCAGCACATGTAGCTATTTTTTCCATTTAATTTATTTACATAAAACAATAGATGCTTGTGAAACAATGCTTGCAGCAAACATATTCAAAATGTTAAGCATGAATGGTCCGACATGCACCCCTCCCACCAAATTACCTGGCTTCAAGCATGCCATTTACAAACCAAATATCATTATCAAGAACTTTAAATTAACTGATCAATTTTTTAAAGCTGCTGTTAAAAAAGAAAGAAAAAGGAGACACCCCAGGGAACAGTTGTGCAATTCCTGGACTACAGAATGTATGTTTGCCATTCACTGTGCCTGAACAATGGAAATTCAAGAAAGGTCTCTTTTCTGTGTGCATTGCGAGTGAGTTCTGGAAAGCTGCCAGAGCCTGTGGAAGAACTTTTGTTGCACTGTGGTTGGAAGGTTACCCAGTAAATAGAACAATATGGCAGCCCAATTACTATGACAGATTTCAATCTACCAAGTTCAGGATTTCCAGGGGTTTAGCCTGATGAAACCAGGGAACAGATGTTTGCCCAAAAAGCACCGACCATATGAAGCCATAATCAGAAATAGCTCAACAGAACCTAATTATGAAAATATCTCAAACAATGACAATTCTTACAACAAATTTTATGATCATGTCATTTTGTTCTTTGTGCTTAGCTCAGTTTAAAACAGCAAACAAAAAGATAGGACACCATATCACAATGGTTTCACTGAGAATAATCTTTCAGTGAGAGCAATCTTCCACTGGAAGATTCACTTTAAACATTTCAGCTTGGCTGGTTAATTCATACTGAGTTTGGAAACATAAGACAGCAATGTATATGGTAATCCCAAAGGGCCAGAAAACAATATCTTTGAGTGTTATGATGATACAGGTAGCTGTGTATGTGTGTTTGTGTACACATGCATATGTGTCTTTGGGCCTGAAAAGTCAACTGTTTTCCTAAACCAAGGGTGAACAGATTTTAGGTTAATTTTGATTTTTACAGGAATACCAAGACTACCAATCTTGAGGGAGCCAGATAGAAACTAATGACTCTAGAAGGTGAACACAGAATTACAGAACAAGTTGAAAATGATATTCAGGACAGAACTAAAGCTTGAGTGTATATGTTGCACACTAATCTACGCCTTGTTTTCCTTGAGCTTAAAAACAAAAACAAACAGCAACCTAATTTAGGAGGAAAAACTGGCTTGTTGTTATTGTCACTGGTATTAAATCCCATGTTGATCTTCTAAAAATCACTTGGGATTCTTTCACACTATTAAAGTGCTATATTCCACTTTAAATGCTATGGCTGAATCCTATGGAATTCTGGGATTTGTAGTTTGCTGTGGAGCTAGAGGAGCTTTCTGGCTGACAATGCTGAATGCCCTCCTTAAAATGCAAACCCTAGCATTCCATAGGATGTTGGCATGGCAGTTAAAGTGGACTCATTGCACTATAGTGGTGTAGCACAAAATAGCCCTGTGGTGACATACCAGTTGATCCCAGTTTACTCTTGCCCATCTTGATCTATTAGCTTTCAGTTGATATGCCAGGGATATGTAAACCAAACTCAACTGTGAAATATTTCAACATAATCTATCCAATCTATATTTGTTGTTCTATGCTGAATAATTGCTGGTTTACAGAAATCAATAAATAGCACAATACAATTTACAATTTAATTGAGACATGCTTTGCAACAGCTGATTACAAACAACAATTATTTAAAGTTTTAAAAAACATGTTTAAATATATTGCTTTACTACTGTGCTTGTAGCCAAACTGGAAAAATCATATGCTGTGACAGATATATGCTGATCTTTCAGTTTATAAGCAAGATCACTTTTCACATGCTGGGCCAATAAGATGACGTACCAGTGCCAGCATCTGTATTGCAAGGGCATCACTAGGGGCGTGCAGAGGTACAGGCAGTATGAAGTGGCACCCTAAGAAGGGGTTTACACAACTGCTCCCCAAATATCTGCCTTTTGGCAGAAATGGGATTGCATTCACTTGCATCCCTTTAAAATGCTGAAGAGATGGTATGAGTGGGCCAAGGCTCAGTGGGAAGAGAAAGGAAAGGTCCCAGGTTTTTTTATTTAAAAAAATAAAATTTCTTTAAAACCATCAAATCTTACTAAATGTTCACTTTAACCACATGAAACAATGTACTTGTAAATATATTTAGGGTTTGTGTATGACAGGCCTGCACAACATACGGCCCAAGGGTAACATGCGGCCCACCAAAGGGTTTCAGGAGGCCTCTAGATGTGAAATGATTTCACCACCCAGTTTTCTTCTAGGAAAGAACCAGCAGGGCAGCTAAACACTCACCCCTCAAGGCTCCTCTGAGAGTCAGCCTTCTCCTGAGGATAGGACCAGGCAGAGGATGAGGGCAGAATTAATATTAATAAAATTAATTGCTATTAATTAATAATTAATAAAAAGTAATTAATATTTAATGATTAAAATAGTTTAATCATTAATTATACCTCTACATGGAAACTGAGCTTCTAATAACCTATCTAGAGCCCAAAGAAGTTTAGCCTATTTTAATTTTGGCCCCTACCTACTACCAAGTTGTGCAGGTCTGATGTATGACATTGTAATTTATAATCTAATTATAACTTTAAAATTTTTGCTAGTTGTTTATGTCACAACTATTGCCATTACATTCAGTGATATACAAGAATTACAATTTAGGAGTATCAGTACAAAAAGCATTACTAAGGATTCTGTATGGTGTTGTATGGGAGGAGTTCAATAAGAAGGTGACACCATGAGTTACCGCACCAGGTGAAACCAATCCTAGTGACACCGCTGCTGTATTGTAATGCTCTGTTTCATTCCCTTCTTGGACAACATGTGTTGTGCTGTCATTAAACTGTGCATTTTACAACCCTTCCCATAGATCATTGGCTGTTAGCAAGGGCAAGTAAACATACACAGTAATGAAATGAATGGTACATTTCATAGAAATAGATGAAATGGAGACCAGAGAAGACCAGTGCTTGCTAATAACATGGTACATATATGGACATTATATATAACATGTTACTTTTGGAGAGAGTGAGAGGGAACAACAATGTTATTTGTGCAAAAGTACACAAGGACTTGTGCTGTTACTTTCTAAACATCAGTATAATGAGTAACAATTACTTGTCACTTCTAGTAAATAAGGGATTGTGGAGGAAGAGGTTTTGGCCATTTCAGTCCATTTTTAAAGTATATTTTTAAAAGAAATGAAATGAGGGGGAAAACACGTTAGTAATGCATTACTAAAGAACTACTTTTAAAGTAACAAACACTATAATAATTGGCTAGCATCCTATTGGTGACATATCCTAGTGTAAATCCGACTTATGCCTATATATTTTTTTTTTATGGTTCTTGTGGAGGGAGGTATTCACTGCCTCTTTGAACAATGCATGACAACAGTATCATTTTGTAGGATCTCTTGGATTCCTCTGGAAGTCCTGGAGAATAATGTCATGTATCCAGCTACAAGAATATAGCAAGATGCTGTGTATCTGCCCTCCAACATTTCCCAGCCACTAAATGGCCAAGAAGGTGAGCAGCAGGACACAGGTGGGTTTTCCTTGCAAGGAGAAGGGACAGGCAGAATGTGATGATGCAGAATCTCAGCCAATTATTTTTTAAAAACCTAATTTTATTATAATTTTTTGTTCTTTGTTTTTCAAAAAACTATTTCACTCTCTGGCATGGACTGGCAGCATCTCTATGGAACAAAATTCAGCTTGCTGAATAGAAACTTTTACATCTCCACTGTCACAGATACACTACTGTACTCTGTTCCAAAAAAGTGGGAGAACATCTGGAACAGTAAGGTGGTGCTAAAGGCTGTAGGATACACCTTTATTGGATCCAAAACCTCTTCTATGATCCAGTCCAGTCTCTAATCATGTCTGGTTGAGCTCCTAGATATGAGTCTCAGTGCAACTGGTACCATGTAAGATCCTTAAACAATACTGGGATCATGCTCTAATATTTTCATCTGGCAGCACCCAACTGGTGCCACTGTACTAGTGGTCTTCTCTTGTCTCCGATGTGATCTTCTGCCCTTGTGTGGTGGGAAGAAGGATGGGTACTTTCTGGATTCCCTTTCATATTTTAAAAAAAAACAACTGTGGGTATTCAGGACTGTTCAAAATTGTACAGTACCAGAGTCAGTAAGAAATAAGTGAATTAAAAGAGAGTTTACCCATCAGAAAGGCATCTGTAGTTCTATCTTGGCATCAGGTAACCTTATACTTTATGTATCTCAAAATCACCCCATGTTACCTATAACGTCACTGAACTTGGCACTGCTTGGTTGTTTTACCATCATGTTTGAAAGCACTTCACCCTTATACAGCTGTTGGGTGACTGAAAAACAACTTTGCTCAGGACCTAGTAAGTAGCTTCTCTGTGCTTATCCAAGAGTTGAGCTTTGAGAAATCAAAAATAAGCTCAAAGCCGCTATAGCTTAAGGAAACAACTTCTGAAAGTACAATGAATATTAGTAAAGACAATGCAGTAATCTAAGCATCATTTGTGTTAATAAGTATAGATTACGACCATAAAAGCAGACCTAAGGGAGTTACTCATCTATTTGGAATGTATTCAAATAGCTGACATGATTCCTCCTTTTCCTAAGTAGATACGTCAGCAGTTATCAGCTATAATCATTGGCATACAAAGTGGTTATAGAGTTGGCTGAAAGAATGAGTCTTTTGATATCAATTTCTCATTACTGCAGATATGTTTTCCCATTTCTTTTTTTGTATTCAGAGGTCAACTGTGCTGTTTGTGGGCCTGGAGGATCTCTGCAATTTCCACGTGGGCAGATTTCAAAGCCATGGACAAAGCAGAATTTCCAGCCTACAAAGGGGAAACAAACGGAGACTATTATTATGATGATGCCAGTAATCTTGGTCCTTCTACATTCTCTAGAGAGCAAACTCGCATCTAAAGCTTTACATGCTGCTAAAGAAGAAGGGATTCTGACAAGAACAACAATAAAAGACCTGGTATGAAGAAGTAAAGGATCAGTCTATTTGTTGAAACTTGGTAGCAATTATAAATCAGCAACTTTCAAGGGCAGCATTATAGATTACATATCTCTGAAGTAGTGCAGAATAATATATTTATTATTTTATTGACCCTGTTTTTTGCAGACCACAGATCATCAAAGTAACTACATTTTGCAAAAAACAGAGTCTTAGGAGATTATCATATGGGGCGGGGGGAAATGGGAGTAAAAGGCATATTCCCAGCAAAGTACCAAATCGTTATCAAGATTTTCAGACACATCACTTCCCCATGAATGGTTTGTTGCTGGAGCATTGCTGGTTCTAAATGGTCCTGGGTAAGTGCAACGTTGTCTGAAAATCTTCAGTGTAATCGCACTACTTTGACGAGAAATTTGAAGAGAAATTGAACAACAGGAATTGTGGCTGCAAAAAGGGGTGTCTGAAGTTTCCTGGCTTACATTTAAAAGCCATGGGAACGACCCATGAAAAGTGGGGACAATCTTCAGAGAATTGGCCAAATGAAGCCAAAATGAGAAAAGGGGTGGGGATAACTTCTTGGAGGAGGTCCTGGGTGGGCAAACCCAAATCCTATGTGTGATAAGGTTTTAGTGCAAATGATAGTTGCAATCCTGGAAAGGTTCCCAAAAGAAAAAAGAAAAGACAGGAATCCCAATTGTATAGCATTTTCAGAAACAATGCTTTTTTTTAGTGGGAGAAGAGCCTGGAGTGATTAACTCTTAAGAAGGGCAGAACAGATTCCTCATTCACAGAGCAGGCCTTCCATTTCATGTAGAATAAACACAAAACCTTTCTTGAGGGAGATATTGATGGTTCCCAGCTGCAACAGTGTGCATGCAGTTAAAGGAACTTCATAAGTCATAGCCTTTGCTCAGAGTTGTTTGGCTTGAAAAGTCTGCTTAAAAAAAACCAGACAGTTTCATTATGAAACAAAGTATGATAAGACTCATCTGGAGCTCATTAATTATAGCATTTTCTCTAGCTTTGACTGGCACAAGTAAACCTACCTTTCTGTGATGTAAACCAAATTGCAAAAGGAGATGTATATTTAGTCTACCTGTGGTACTTGTCTGAAAACTAAATTTTTACCCAGAGTTGGTTGGTGGCTCTCAAGACAAATGAGCAGAAAATGCACCCCAGGTTTTACTCTGAACTTTTTTATTTTATTTTATTTTATTTTTATCCCACCTTTCGCCCAAAAAGGGACCCAAGGCGGCTCACAATATAAAACACATTAAAACAACATTTTAAAAAAACAATTAAAATAGCCTAATTAAAACAGTAAAAATTAAAATTTTAAACACACAATTTAAAACATACAAAGGTTAAAAAATAATAATCTAAACTACCCCCCCCCCCCATAAAACCAGGCCTGCATGATTTTTAAAAAATTGCTGGAATAAAAATGTTTTTGCTTGCCAGTGAAGGGCTAGCAGGGAGGCTGGGCTAGCCTCCCATGGAAGGGAGTTCCACAGGGTGGGAGCTTCCACTGAGAAGGCTCTCTCTCGTGTCCTCACCAAATGAAGCTGTGATGGTTGTGGGACTGAGAGAAAACCTTCTCCTGAGGATCTTAAGGCTCCAGTTGGTTCGTAAAGGAGTCATTTAAGCTGTTGATCAGCTTGATCAGTATTCAAAATGAATTGGACAGGACATGATCAGAATGTGAAATGACTTTAGCAGATTAGAGAACTGGACCAGAACTAACAAAATTAATATCAACAGGGGGAAAAGCAGCTTAAAAAGCCAATATGATTCTAGGCTGCATCAACAGGAGTGTAGTGTTTAGACTGAGGAAAGTAATAGTTTCAGTATATTTTGCTTTGGTCGGACCTCACCTGGACTACTGTGTTTAGTTGTGGACACCACAATTCAAGAGGGATATTGACAAGCTGGAGAGTGTCCAGAGGAGGGCAACCAAAATGGTGAAATTTCTGGAAGCCATGCTGTATGAGGAGTGGCTTAGGGAGCTGGGTACGTTTAGCCCCAGTAAAGAGAAGATTAAGAGGTAACACAATAGCCATGTTTAAATATTTGAAAGAATGTCATATTGAGGATGGAGCAAGCTTGTTTTTTGCTACTCTAAAGACTAGGGGGGGTTGCAGACTGCCAGAAATAGTGTGAATTCAGTCCACTTTTAGGGTTAGGGTTAGAGTTAGGGAACCATGGGAACTGTATTTTATTGTGGCATCAGAGTTGTCTGACAGAGAAGGCTCAATGTCTCAGAAAAATAACAGTTCCCATGACTCCCTAGCACTAACCCTAACCCTAAAAGTGGACTGAATTCACACTATTTCTGGCAGTCTGCAACCCCCCTAGGTCATAAAGCAATGGATTCAAACTACAGGAAAAGAGAGTCTACCTCAAGATTAGGAAGAATATCCTGACAGCAATAGCTATTTGATACTGGATCATGCTGCCTCATAGTGTAGTGGACCCTCCTTTTTATTTTTTTGGAGGTTTTCAAACAGAGGCTGGATGTCCATCTGTCTAGAGTGTTTTAATTGTGTGTTCCTGCATGGCAGGGGGTGAGACTGGATGTCTCTTCCAATTCTATGATTCTGTGATCCTATTTAGGAAATAGGCTCATTATCTTGGAAAAAAGAGAGCCAGAATGGCTGAGTGGATTATAAAAATTCATAGAATTTCAGAAATAAGGCTCCACAATTAAAAACTGGGAATCGGGCCCCATTTCACAGAATACTAGTGGGCATCCTCACCGTGTCAGTTAATGTAGTATCACAGGCTGGATGATCCAAGAGAAGCTTCACTATCTCCATGTTGCCATACTGAGAAGCAACCATCAGAGGTGACAAACCAGCATCATCCTGGAGGTTTATATCAGCACCACACGACAGCAAGGCTTTCACCATATCTTCTCTATCATGACTCACTCCCAGAATTAAGGCAGTCTGTCCTCCCTAGATAGTTCCAGTGAAAAGAGTTATCATCAGTTTTTGTGTGCTGTTCTTTATACTTTCTGTATATCCCAGAATAGCACCACTACCCAGCAACAGCCCTTGAAAGACAAAGATGCTATCAAATAGTGCAAAAATGCAAAATTTGTGACATTTGGTTCCTTAATGAATATATATATTCCCACCTCATTGTCTGAACAAAATCAACTCACAAAAGTGAAATAAGGACCTGAAGGGGACTGATGGAAGACATTTTGTTCAATGACAGGAAAGGAATACTTTTGCTTTTCTGTAGGAAAATCACATATAGCTTCCTTGAGATGGAAAAATAAATTAAGCTGAAAGGATTTAGCAGCATTTTAGAAAGAGTGAAATCTTTTAGCTTAATCCCATACAAGACACCTTGGTTACAGCACAATTAGATTTTAAACTATTAGCTGATTTGGAATAAAGCTCAAAGGCATCGATGTGCTGGTCTGCTTCAATATGGAAAAGGAACTTGTAGCACCTTTGAGACTGAGGCCCGAAACAGATAGGCCAAATGATGTATTTTCCCACTGCGTTTAGTGTGGAGCGTTTAGATGACACACCCTGAATGCATTGGGAAACCGTGCCAATCTTCACAAAAGAACCAGGCCAAAAAGGAGTGGTAAAATACTGCCCCTTTTGCTGGCCTGGTTAAAATCCTGGTGGTGGCCCAGATTGGGGCTGGACATGCGGTTGTAGCAGCCCCAGCGCAAAATGTGCTGGAGTGGCCACAGCCCGCTTTATGAGGCCCATCTGTTTCCGGCCTAACTGAAAGAAACAGGTTGGTAGTATAAGCTTTCATAGAATTAAGTTTGCTTCATCAAATGGAGTGAAGGGCCTAGGAACAGATCTTCATAGCTACGAATGTGCTGACTGCATGTGTGACTAGAAATAGAAATGCAAATCTTCGGAGTATGGTAATATGCTGACAAGCTCAATGTTAAAGATGGTTCTTGGGGAACAAAGGCAGAAGGGAAGATGTTGCCTAAAACCAAGATCAGTAGATAACCATATGAATGGTGGAGGAAGGCACTGGAATATAGTGTCTGGAAGAGCCCTGGTGGTGCAGTGGTTAAATGCCTGTACTACAGCCACTCACTCATAAGCCACAAGGTTGTGAGTTCAATACCAGCCAGGGCTCAGGCTTGACTCAGGCCTGCATCCTTCCGAGGTCGCTAAAATGAGTACCCAACTGTTGGGGGGCAATGAGCTTACAGTTGTAAACCACTTAGACATCCCATAGCGTGATATGAAGTGATATATAAATGAAGCTGCTTTGCTTTAGTGTGATTGTGGCTGGGAACCAGAAAGGAGATGTAACAAACTGCCAACCCTCATGAGACGGGGTGGGGGCAGTTAGTGTTATAATGCAGTGTGCCAGGACCTCACTGTCTCTGTTCAACCCACTGTCAAAGGACTGGACTTTGTGCATATATTTCAATTCTTTTGTTTTTCTTTGTTCCTGCAAAGGAAGATTGGGAAAAGGAACAGTAGAATTGGAATATATGCACAGCAGGTGGGTTGAATGGCAAGGTGATGCGTTTTATGTCATGGCTGCAGACTTTGCTGGTTTGAAAACTGCACAACCTAAATACTATGCAGCAGGAAAAGAAACTTGGGCCTACTGAAGCTGCAGCCACACATGGTTTTATCCACATAAAAGACAGCAATGTTGCACAACATTTTTGTTGTGAAAAATCAGCCCTGCTGCACAAAAAATAGCCATGTGGTTTAGTTGTGCAACATTGCTGATTTTATGCAGCATTTTTGCTGTGTAGGGTTTTTTTCACACAGAAAACAATGTTGCACAGCAAAACCATATGTGACAGTGGGTTGAACAGTGACAATGGTTTACTGGCACATTACACATATTATAGCACTAACATCTCATCCTCAATTTTTACCATAAAAAACAGCAATGCTGTCAAATAAATAGATACATGTTTTTGTTTTTGTTATGTAACACTGCTGACTTTTGTTGTGCAACATTGCTATTTAATATGTTTTTTAAAAAGTCTTCAACATCATCTTGCCTGAAAGCAATATTTTCTTAGTCAAAAGCTGCATAATTGTCATGGAAAAGCTGCACAATTTCTCATTGGGGTGGGGGAGTGAGGATGGTCTTGAGTATCTCAAAGTTACAGGACAGAAAACTGCTTCATTGTTCTTGATATGTCTGGTCTTGGAGAAATCGAGATTAGCCATCCCTTTTGCATTGACCTAACTTATTAATAGCAAGGCTGGTGGAGTTTGCCATTTATTACCATCAAAATGGGATCAGTTGAGCTCCTATTCTCAATATGAGAATAGAAGTTAAAACCCTGGGTTTTCTTATTTTATGATAAGCAAAGTTCAATCTTTCAAGGAAATAATATTGCAATTATCAACTTATGGTGCCCATACATGAAAAACAAAATGTGATGATAGACTCTAACATACCTGACTTGCCCTTATGTTAACATTGCCTTCTCTCAACAGCTTTGTTACCACTTCCATTTCTTCATCAGTCTCTGCTGATGCTAGAGGTGTGATCATTACTGCCGTATAGCCAGCTTTATTCTGATGGTCCACATCACAGACACCTAAAGAAGAATCACAGAATTATAGCATTGGAAGAGAAGCAAGACTGTTCCTATATGTCTAACAAGAATTACAGAATTACTAAATAAGTTAGAAAATATTTTTATTTATTTATTTGTGCCTCTAACAGAGCCATCCTAAACCCTTGCTTAAGTTGCTGGACATGGTTAGGATTAGGTGGTAGAACCATTCAGAGTGACCTTGGGAAGACCCTTCTATTATGGAGGCCCTACCATAACTTCATGAGATACTTCTGGAAGTTCAAATAGCTATGACAACTGTTTCTTTAGTTTATAGTCTGTAAGATGCCTAGAGTACCAATACTGACGGGAAAGGCAGGATATAAATGAATTAATAATAATAATAATAATAATAATAATAACAACAATAATATCCAGAATTCTAATGTGCTACTTAGTTATATAACGTCTTTAGTTACATAAGTAAGTAGCATCTCTTGACCCAATGCCTCCATCCTGAATGCACGTGATGAGGGTCTACTTGGTACACAGCAGACTGACAATTGACCCCCACCCTATGAGCAATCTCTGGTGCAAGGAGGAATTTCAACAGGGACCTGCTTCTGACTGTTGCACCAGAGATTGCTCATGGGAGGTAGGTGGAAACATCAGTCTGATGCATTCTGATCAACCAGAGAACAGATCGCCATCACTTGCCATGGCTACTGTCCAGCAGGTCAGGACTGGGGGACTTTTACAATTCTTATGTATTCCCAATCCCTACACTATTGAATAGATAGGAATAGGAATCAGCTATAAATGTGTAACTCATTCATAACTACAATAATGAATTCCAGCCATCAGTACTTCTGGAGTCCTGTTAGTGCCTTACACATTAACACTGGCCAATGAAGTAATCTATGCTTTTTAGGATTCAACATGACAATTTTTAATTTGTAGGGATTTATTTTACAGAGGTTATCCAAGTTTTCTTTTGAGACAAGACCTCTGGAGACAAGACATGGGCATATCAAAATGACAGATGTTAACACACACCTTGTATTCCCGGAGCCTTTCAAAATATTGTCAAGACTGTGAATGTCTTACGAAAATACTACGCCTTGTTCTCACTATCTATTATTCTGGACAAATATTCAAGTAATTTCAGTTTTTGATTCATTTAGATAATTAATTGGAGAAAGCTCAGAAGCTCAGAAAGGATAAATGACAGAAGTTTCTGATTCACCTTACTTTCATCCCCAAACAAGGGCCAATCCACATTTACTGGCTACACTATTCATGGGAGAAGACTGTGACCATTTACGAAGCTCTTCTTTATAGCATAGGGAGAACCCCCTGCATCATATTTCTGTCATGTGTGAATTAGCCTTAAGGGCTGTACAAGTGGTAACATTTTCATCTTGTATTAGCAGAAGTCAGTAGAATGCAAAAGTACCTAGAGAAATATAATGACCCATGGAAGACCTAAGATGGTTTACAGGGTGTGTTTAATATACTTTACATATACAGGTATAACTTGCTTTAAGGCACTTTGCCTTAGAATGCTTCACTAATATGGCACTTTTCAATGATATAGTACAGCATCATTTTGTTACCCATGCTCAAATCTGTTTGCAGACTTTGTGTCTCAGTGCTGTAGTCTGGCAATTTTTAAATTTATTTTGCTATTTTTTTTTTGTCCTCATTAGGCTTATCATTATTGCCTACTTAATGATAGTGTGAATATGTTTTTAGACTTTTATATGCACTGTCATGTGCTGTGTGTGTTGGGGGGGGGAAGGCTGTGGTTTGCTTTAAGGCAATACAGTTGGCACTTGGTATCTGGATGGATTTGGTTCCACGACTACCCATGGATACCAAAATCCGTGGATGTTCAAATCCCATTAAATATAGTGACAAAGGAAAATGGTGTCGGTTATATAAAATGCCCAAATTGAGATTTACTTTTTGGAATTTATATTTTTTAAAAATATTTTCAAGCTGTGGATGGTTGAATCCCTGGATAAAAAAAATCTGTGGATATGGAAGGCTGACTGTATTTGTTTTATAGCAGTGGCCTGGAACTCACCATGTTAGCAAGGTATACCTGTAAGGAAGTGAGGTTTAATTCAATGCCTGTTGTAATACATCTATATTTTACAGATACAATATAGGAAGTGGTACAGTTGAACAATGAAACCTTACTGGGGAGAAAGTAGAGGAGTGCATATTGTGTGCGATCTTGAGTTACTTATATTTGAGTAGACCCACTGAAATATTTGAGGTAGCCCACTCAAAATATGGCTAAATCTGATGTGCGGGAAGGTTCATTGTACTCCTTTGTTGTTATACTCTAGCTGCCATACTAGTAAAGAAAATTATACGCATACAAATGTTGGAATGTCGAAGGAAATGAAGTTAAGTGGCAGAGCACTTACTTTGCATGCATAAATTCTCTGGGTCAACCTCAGACCTCTCCAAATAAAAAAAATCTCAAAAAACAGGGGTTAAGCATGGCTTCTGCTTGGAGAACTGCAGCCAACCAGAGTCAAGCATCATTGCTAGCACTCCAGAGCATGCTACTGTTTTCCATCTTCCATCTAAACTTGAAATGAATTAGCATTTAAATTCAGTGTGTAGCTTTGAATATAATTGCCTGGGGCATCTATCAAGAGAACAAAACACCCTTGTTTCAGTCTTCTGGATTAGCATGGAAGTCTTAATGTAACAATTGATTTATAGACATATATGATAATATGCCATTTTCCTAACATTTTATAGGTTGGCGTGCGCCAACCAGGAAATCAAAGAACTTCTTTGTTCTTGCTAGAAAATACATGCACGTTTACTGGCTAAATGTTTCACAGGACATTTTATTCTTTCACATCTGGCCTAACAGGTCATTTAGAAAGCAGTTCTTATTATTCTCATAAAAGCTTGAAAGTCAGTCCTTGATTATAAAGGACAGTCATGCCTTGTGAGAATGTTAACACATTTACAATCAGCCAGATGTGTATTTGATAGTATGCTTGCTGCATTTTTAAGTATGCTTGCTGCATGGACATGGATATATATACTAAACACATACACTGTGAAATAAGAATGTACCAGAGATCTATTTGATGCTTGTAGTATGAATCAGGGCTGTGAAAAAGCTTCAGCTGGAGCCCAAATAATGAAACAAATCGAGCTGATCCACATTTATTTGTATCAGTGCCAGAGTGACCAATGCTCTTCCAATTCTGCTCCCCTCCTTTTTTGTCCGTCCCCCCCCCCCCATAGAAATTGTCTCACTAAACTCTTGGTGACAAGAAACCACTTTGCATCATAAACAGCATAACTGTATGCATAGCTACTTGGAAGTTTTAATAACTCCTGTGTATAGTAGGAGCTGACTTGCATGCAAGTTTACATGGGTGGAGAATCTTTAAAGATCATATAAGTCAAAATAGCAGCCCAGAATCAGGGATTGAGAAGCAGCAATGACAAATGAAATCAGAATTCCATAATATTCAAGAGGGCTCTTTCAAAAGTGTGTGATGAGAAGAGATATTAATTTCAAGCAATGTTTAGTCATCTCATCTTCCTTTTGTAGATACTTAAAACAGGGCTTCCATCCCTTTTCTGACAAGGATGGATTTTTTAAATTTATTTTTAATTGTTTCTTCATAACTCTTCAACATTATTTTACAATAACTGTTATAGTTAGTAATATAACAAATTATATTCAGTCTTTTATATGTCTTTTCTTCTTATTTATTTTTGAAGGTCTTGTAGTTCTTCTGCTTGATTCCTTGTCAACTTCCATTCTTCTGTCTTCCGAAAACAGTCTCATTGTACCTGGCTTTCCTTTACTCCCTACTACTGAGTCTCATTTTTCAAATAATAATTCATAGAATCATAGAATCATAGAGTTGGAAGAGACCACAAGGGCCATCCAGTCCAACCCCCTGCCATGCAGGAACTCCCAATCAAAGCATCCCCGACAGATGGCCATCCAGCCTCTGCTTAAAGACCTCCAAAGAAGGAGACTCCACTACACTCTGAGGGAGTGTGTTCCACTGTCAAACAGCCCTTACTGTCAGGAAGTTCCTCTTAATGTTGAGGTGGAATCTCTTTTCCTGGAGCTTGCACCCAATTCATTTTATAATAACACCTTTTCATTATAACTGCACACATTTCCATACATTTCCTACACTAATACCATGAAAACAACACTCTAATATCACCCCTGGGACTCCTACTCTAAATACTCATTTATTTAAACTTTTACAATTCATTTTTTCCTTTAATTCATTTTATTTTGCTAACTCTTAAAGTTAACTAATTTTTCTCCAGTTTTTTTTCTAGTATATCTGTCACTGGTTTCCATTCTCTTTCCCATTTAACCATATCTTTTTTGTTTATTAACGCTGTTAGCCTATCCATTTCTTTCATGTCATAAATTTTTATTTTCCATTCCTCTGTCTGTGGTGTGTATTCTTTCTTCCTGTTTTTTGCTATTATAATTCTAGTAGCCATAATTAAATATAATGCAATTCTCCAGTTATTACTTTCTCCCTCTTTCTCTAATATGGATATCATATTCAGCAAATACAATTCTGGGTCTAAATCATACTCTATTTTCAACATCTTCTTGATCATTATATGTATTCTTACCCAAAATTTCTTTATTCTTGGGCAATGCCACCACATATGTATCAACAATCCTATTTCCTGCTGACACCTCCAGCACTTACTATTATTTAATCCATATATCATGTCCAAAAAAGGAGTGTAGTGCCATCAATTCGTTATTTTTAGATAATTTTCCTTCAAATCCTGTGAAGCTGTGAATTTATTTGTTTTTCTTCTTGCTGTCTCCCATTTTTCTAATCCGATATTGTGGCCCAGTTTTTGGGCCCATTTTCTCACATATTATTTAATTTCTTCTGTCTCTAAATCTCTTTTTAATAGTACCTTATATATTTTAATATTTTCTTTTTCCTGGAGCCCATATTTTGTCAATTTCATTTTCTCCTTCTTCAAATCCTGTTGTTTTAAGATCTTCTTTAAATTTTTCATTAATTTGCCAATAGCTCATCCATTGTAGTTTCATGTTTTCCCCAAGTTCCTTTCTTGTTCTAATGTTTATTTTACCTTCTTCATTTTTGCATAATGTTTCCTTATATGTTATCCAATTTTGATTTTTCTCCCATCACCCAAAAAGCACTTCTTGTGAAGAAAGCCACAAGGGGATTTTTGTGTAATATTTTTTTTAACTGTAGCCAATTTTTTAACAATGTCTTTCTTATTATGTGGTTATTAAAGTCTTTATGTTAGATTTTCTGTACCAAACGTATGCATGCCAGCTGTATCTTAAATCATGTTTTTCTAGCATTAATGTTTTTGAATTATTTAGTTTTATCCAGTCCTGTAACCACAGAAAACATGCCGCCATGTTATATAACTGTAAGTCTGGAAGTGCCATTCCTCCTCTCTTTCATGTCCCTCAAAATGTTCTATTTTACAAGGATTGATTTTTAAGTTGAGACTTAGGGCCTTTGCAGACTGCCAGAAATAGTGCACATTAAATTGAGGCACTGCCCTGGCTCAGTGCTAGGGAATCATGGGAATTGTGTTTTTTTCTGGGACATTGAGCCTTCTCTGTCAGAGAGCTCTGGTGCCACAATAAATTACAATTCCCATGATTCCCTAGCACTGAGCCAGGGCAGTGCCTCAATTTAATGTGCACTATTTCTGGCAGTCTGCAAAGGCCCTTAGGCATGTTTCTTCATAAGAATGGGAACTGGCTACTTTTCCTTTGTGTGTGTGTGTGTGTGTGTGTCTTCAACTTATCTGTGTATCAAGTTCACTGTAGTTGTAGGGCTCTAGAGGAACTTGTGTAAAATCAAGTATTCTTGGCAAAGGTCTTGTTGCATGTTCCACCACACTACAAGTGTAGTTTGATGGATAGGCATTAACAGGGCTTTCTCTGTAGCATCACTCCAACTGTGTAAGTTCCTCCCAAGGGAAGTCAGGCTGACTCCATCCTTTCTGTGTTTCTGGTGGGTAGTCAACAATGTGTTGATTCATTTGGCTTTCCATCTTTAAAGGTGGAGTGGCTGCTGTGGCTGTTTCACCCATCTTCAGCTTTTAAACTATTTTAAGGAGTTGTTTTTGGCTGTTGCCATACTGCAGAATTAATGCAACTTGATACCACTTTAACTGTCATGGCTCCATTCTATGGAATTTTGGGATTTGTGGTTTGTTGCAGCACAGGAGCTCTCTGACAGAGAAGGCCAAATAGCTCACAAAACTACAAATCTTAGAATTTCATAGCACTGAGCCATGGCAGTTAAAGTGGTATCAAACTGGATTAATTCTGCAGTGTAGATGCAGCCTCTAAAAATATTTATGTGTGTATTTAACCTTCTAAATGTTTTTTCTGTTGCACATCATCTTGGGCCCCTAGAAGGATGACAAATAAATGCTCTCTCTCTCTCTCTCTCTCTCTCTCTCTCTCTATATATATATATATATATATATACACACATTCCTATGTAAATATTCTTTATGGCATCCACAACAAGCTGGCCACCACTGGTCATTATTATCACTATTATCATACATCTTTGTTACATTTTAATAGACATAGCTGATTCATGCTCTATGGCAGTGTATTAAACCTTTACTTTTCCAGCTTCTTTGGTCTTCAGTTCCCAGAAATACTAGCATAGCCTGTGGTGACAGAGTTGAAGTCCAAAAATCTGGAGAACCGAAAACAGGGAAAACTTACTCTCAGGAGACTGTGCCAGGGTAAAACCACTGTGAAATGAATTGCCAATGCTGAGAAGTAAACAACAGCTTTTAAAAGGGAATGTTGCTTTTTGAAAAAGGTTACAAGTACCTAGCACAGATAGTGCTGGAGTTACCTGAGTTTATCCCCTCTTAGGGTCTACCTTGTCTCCAAATTTCATATGGATGTCTGAAATATATAAAACTTACCACCATTTTTGGTTTCTTAATGCAAGCCAGATCCAGATTCCTTAATATCATTTCAGATTTAGTATCTGGAACATGACAGATTCTGTACAGATTGACCTGGTCCAAACTGGACTAGGATCCAAATAACATAATCTGGCTCTGAATCAAATCACGGGGCCTGTTTACAGCCACAGTGTGAATCAAACCTTCAGATGGCTGGATTTAAAGATGCTACAACTGCTTTGTGATATGAAGCATTGCTTATATAAAGTTTCAAAAATTATTCGAAACAACTAATTAGCTGCCGTTATAGGACTGAACTTCCCCACAGGCAGTCAGATATTGTTATACTTATATTTTAAAAAATATTTATTTACCATTTAGATTTCTTAAAACATAAACCCGCTTTGAATATAGCAGCATGAGCCAGCATAGGAACCATATGATATTCCTTCTTCACTATTTAGTGAAGCCACACCCCAGTACTATAGAAATACCTTGAAGTCCCAGTTGCATTGCATGAAGACTGAAGTTAACTCTGATAGAAATATAATTTAACATCTTTTTATTGAGGAAAGGACATTAATTACAAGCAATTTAGTATTTGTGACAAATTACTTCCAGACTCTGTTGTTAGGCAGAGATTAATTACAGGAAGGCCCAAATTAGGGATAGGACAGGTTAACAGAAAGCCCAAAAGGAAAGATATAATGTTTGTAATGAATGAGAAGTTAAGTGGTAAATAATAGAAAGATGTGAAAGCAGTCCTTGATGTGGTCTTTATATAGCAGGCAAGACAGTAAATTTTGGTAGAGTGTTGCATAGTGTGGAAAAGAAAAAAGGCACAATGCAAGAAGGCCAGACAGATGACAAGAATAAGTGAGACTGAAGAAAATTAATGCCAAATTTGGCTGCAAGGAAAGGAATGAAAAGGTAATTTCAGAAGCACAATAAATGGAAATATATTCCAGCTCCCTCAGAAGCAATTATGGGATTCTTACCTGTCTCTAAAAGAAGCTTCACAATCTGAAAGTTGGAATGAGACACACTGTAGTGAAGTGCTGTATTGCCATTCCCATCTGCTAAATTTACAATTATATTCTGTAACTGGGGGTGAATTGCCTCAACATCTTGGAGGTAAGCTGCAACTATTTCAGGGCTGGATGATTTCCTGCTTGAGATGCGGAACCACTCCTGGCAAATGGTACTTAAAACATGCCTCTGAGAAAACAAACAATCAAACAATGAGGTTCTTCCAAACTGGTCAGTAATGTGTTTATCGTTTGGATTCCTACCCCAATCCCCTACTATCTCCAAACAACATCTCAAGGATCAAGTAAACAACAAGTATTAATACTGAAAGCCCTTCCTTCCTTCCTTCCTTCCTTCCTTCCTTCCTTCTTTATTCGTTTATTTAATTTTTATCACATTTTTCTCCTAGTATGGGACTCAAGTAGGCATATGGTATTAAAACAAGCCTACTTTACAAGCCAGGCAGTAACTCATCCAAAGGGTTTCTGAGGCATGGTAGATCAATACACAGAGTAAGATGATTGCAGTGTTCTCCTGGTCACTGAGAGAAACAGTTGCAGTGGTCTCTCCAGCTGCCAAGTCTGAATGCACCACACAACCAGGACAGTGCTGCAGTTGTCATTCCCTAGCTCCCTATTCTGAAGCCTCTCTGAAGCTGTACATTTAGGGTGTTATCTGGCTTAAGATATAGTTTTGGCAGGAACATTAACAGAAGAAGCTGGGATGACAGAGCTTTGTCATTGTAGCTGTCTGCTGATGCAGTACCTCAGTCTTTATTATCTGCAGACTTACCAGTCAACAGTAAGCAGAAGCCATGAATCAATCCATCTGTTTCTCATTACACCCTCAATAACCTTGAAGTAGACAACTTGTGCCCTTCCTAACAGTGCTGGCATGCAGCTCCCATCAGCAAAAAACAGCATAGTCAGCAGTGGGTGATGATGGGACCTGTATTCTACCAACCACTGGAAGACCACAAGTTGTCTGCTCCTGGTGTACATAAAACCATTAAAATTATTTACCCTCCTAATGTATTCCTGTTGTTTTGGTTGTTCCTCTGTATGTCGTACCCTGAAATTTGGTCTATGAAGAAATATATTTTTTAAAAAAAAATAAAAGAGTTTTTTAAAAATATTCTTGCTGATTTCCCACAAATTTATAAAATAAATATGTAAAACTATGTATCTAGGTCAGAATTAAATTAATTTTGACTTTGCAAAGAGGGACTGCCTGTAACCCATAAGAGCTATTTCACAAATAATACTAGTATCCAATGACACAGTTGTGTTAGTCTTTTTCAGCATATAAAAATGTAAATGAATTGTGGCACCTTTGAACTGAAAAAAGGAATGTTCAAGCATACAATTTACATCTCTTGCATGAAGTGAACTGAAGTCCACAAAAGCTTATGCTAGAAAATTATTTTTCTCAGTCTCATAGGTGCAACAGGATTTCTTTATTTCACAAATAATCATTTTATAGGTTTTGTTTTTTTTTACATGAAGCTCAAAGAGAGAAATGGTTAAAATGCAATCTGAAAAATACCCATACCAGTAATTTGTCCTTTGTGTTTCTTATTTCTGGCAGGTGTTTGCTTAAGATCTGGCAACCTTTCAGAAAATCTGCAGAGGGTTTATATCTGAAAATGGAAAAAGATCTCTGTCAAATTACTGTAAGAAATATGAAACTGGGGCTGGTGATTGTGGAGAATAAAGTTATTTTCCACTACTAGTGAGGAACCATTCTTCAGAAAGGTAAGCTACCAACCAGGCCATACGGAAAGATTCAATGAAGAGAGCAAAGCATAGGCAATACAGTTTGTATGTAGAGGCCAACGTGTCCAAGGATCCATTGTGAGCTACATTTTCTTCTAAAATATGTGGGTTTGTTGCAACTTTTTCCAGAATCAGAACTTACTAGAAGTTGATTTCTGGATCTATAGAAACACCAGAAAAGCCCTCCAGCATACCTGCACATTAAAACAATACCCTTGCTTTAAGGAAAAATCACTTTTCCTGAAGGCATCCAGGAGCAGCATTTCTCCTTTTGATAAAAATCATTTTTTTCTCCCACTGGGAGATATCTGGGAGCTGCTAAAATGGGCTGGGAGGGCTGTATTGCCCACCCCATTACAAAGAACACATTATAAAGGTATTGGTCACAGCACAACACCAGAGTTAAGTCCATTTTTGCTAGCCTTAAGACTGCTTCGTGTTCTATTGTGGCCATGGTTTCTGGTACACATTGTGGCCAAATTGGTTTATTAATGTACTATACATTTTTGTCCAATATATTTTGTCAAATAATCATGCAACATACTATTCCAAAAACCAATCAAATTCTATAAATAGTGGTATGCAAGAATGTATCATTTGCTTTAAGTATCAGGAAATCCAAGGAGTTAAATTTGTTCCTGCATGAAATGCACAAATCAGCATAGAAAACTACGGTAAATAGAGTGGCTAATAATAATCTTAACTGTTCCAACATTTACATGCAGATGTAATTCATATCTCATATTATACTTCATATACATTCTAATTCAGCATTTTCATTATATTTATAGTCCACCTATTTCCAGCCTAGAACTCAAGGCAGTTTACAGAGGTTTAAAAAGATACAGCTGTAAAATTCATATTGTATTGATATTATTTTTAAAATAATTTTATTAACATTTTATTTTTTATTTTAAAAAATATAAAGTAACAATAGAATTGAGAGCAGCTAAGAGGAAGCAATGTTAAGAGAACACAGACAGTATATTCTGGAAGGCCTTTCCCCCTGAGCAATCAGCCATCATAGGCCTGCCGAAACAAACACTACATTATATTATTATTTCTCTCAACATAGATTACTCAACCTGAAGGCAAGACAGATAAAAATCCTTTTCTGTATGAATTGTACATGTTCGTTCAGAGCCTTAGTTAGTTACCTTTCTGCCTTGTGTGGCTGCATGCTTCCTCTGGGGGTTCCCCCCAGGTCTTCTGTATCAGTATCTTCTTGCCTTGCACACTGAGAAGTTCCAGGTACTCTTTCATCATCTTCATTGCCATCATCCCCCCATCTATGCTCTTCATTGCCATACTTTATGTCTGTTTCACTATCTGAATTCCCTTCAGAGGAGGTCTCTTCACAACTTGAATCTTCACTGGATGTTGTTTCATAACTGAGTGAGGACACCAGGCATTATTAAGTGTTCCTTTTGTCCAGCCATTACAGAGTTAGAAGCAAAACTAGTGGGCTTAACACATAGCTCACTTTTAAATTCAAGGCATACAGAAACCACATGTGATTCATTTCTTAATTCCATAGAATGCAAGGAAAGACACTGAAAACTTATAAGAGTGATAACCTCTTGATAACCTTTTTTATGTACACAATGTTTCAGAGAGCAATTGGTGCACCATTACTTTGATATAGTAAATCTTATGAGAGCTGTCAAAAATGCTGAACCTATTTTTGGGAATAGTTTTCAGCACTTTGGATAGCTCTTATGTAATTCAGGGTGGTTCACATAAAATCCAGTGGATTCATTACCCTGAAAGAACAGAGCCATTGGCTACTTCTGGTTTCTTCACTAACTGGCTGTCAAAGATCTGCTGGAACTCATTCAGAATAGTTTCCAATAGTTTCCTGCGGTCCTCTGGGAGGAATCTGTTACAGCCAATAAAAACTAGGCTGCCCCAGACCTCCCAGAGGGCCTTCTCCGCAACCGCTCCCAGACTTTGGAATGGCCTGCCGGATGAGATCCGTCTTATTTCTACTCTTGCTGCTTTCAAGAAAGCAGTAAAGATGGATCTCTTTCGGCAGGCCTTCCCGGAATAACTGTCAGCCCATAGACAAGTCCCATTAGTCTGATTCCTATGTTAGTTTGATTTTAATTTATTTAATATTGTATTTTAATTAGTTTATTGTTTAATCTGGTTTTAAGGGGACAGGAGGGGGGAGGACAGGATTGTGGGATGAGGAAATGTTTTTAACTTTGTTCTGTTTTAAATATTGCTGTTCCCTGCCCCGTTTGCCATGCAGAGGGGCGGGCTATAAATAAAAATGTATTATTATTATTATTATTATTATTATTATTATTCCTCATAGCAATTATTCCAGGGAAGAAATATAGCACACTGGCAGACCATATAGTTTATATTCAGAAGCTCCCACATTCAAGCCCTATCATCTCCAATAGTGCTAGAAAAGATGTCTACCCTAGAAAGCTGCTGCCAAGAAGTGTGAACAATACTGAGCTAGATGGACCACTGATGTGATTCTTTGTATGACAGCTTTCTGTGTTCCTACTGATGGCATATAGTAGTTTCTAAAAAGGGGAACACAAGTCTTCAGTGACTGGAAGAGAAGATGCTTACATACAATTCTAGATGGATACCAATGCCCAGGTCACTGACATCTGTCTTGCTGCAAAGTCATCAATACCAAAGCATCAATATTGCTAGATGCCGGTACAAATTCTATTATTTGTACCTGACACACCTTTTAGTGCCTCCATTTCAATCAGAGGCCAATTAAGCAGCTTATATTTGAATGCAACCTTTTTTACTTTGGAAAATTTGATCAGGGATCAATCCATTAACTTGCTGTACTCATGCCTCTCCAGCTCCTTTGGCCCCTGTTAATCTCTGGCATTTTTGAAATCCAGACTCTACATGGCCCAGTGGCCATGCTACAATACCCAGCAATGTTATAGCAATCAGTCAGTGCAATCATATAGCTGCTCTCAAAAATCTTCAACCAGAACCATCTTAACCTCTTAATGTCAGAGATGATTGCATGGCTATTGTAACCAGGAGTGTTTGGACTCCAAGCTATTCTGCTAGTCAAGTAGACTGGGGTGGAGCGGGGCTGCGGGCTTAATAAATAATACCAGCAACCATGTTGTTTTCTTATTTTAGTCAAATGTAACCTCCTGAATTTTCCACTATTTGGAACTGAAATCTGTCTAGGAATATTGATGCAATGTATTAAAAGCAAAATGACAGATTAACCAATCAGTTATCAAAGCACTATGCAAGATCAATCACTTTTCAAGATTATCCTCTGAAATCTCTTATTTGAATTATGCTGTACATTTTTGGGTAGTTTGGGTAGTGCAAAATTGTTTTGCACATAAAACAAAAGCTGCATAGGTTAATAGATCAGTAATTCTAATTTTTCAAATTAACTTTGTAAAAGAACAGGATGGTTGTGCAAATGTACTTTGTCATTTACATTAGCTGGTTTTGAATTGACCTGAACAAGGGTCCTAGAGCAATCAGTGTACATATATTGTTTTATGCAGACATAAATGTTGACTTATGCTCTCCCACCGCTTCTCTTTTTCTTAATATTACTCTAAGGAATCAAACTACTGAAACTTAAAAAATGAGAGAGTGGTACATTCAGATGCAAGGTTAATGAAAAACATTGCCTCCCAGTACTCAACCCAGTTTGTTTTGGACAAGACATAAAAAGACCAAACCTTATGGACAGAAGCAGTCATGGTATTAATAAAATAAGTGAGTTTAGTGCAGGTTATTGTACATTTTAAACAATACTCAACTACTTTCACCAATTAAAATCTAACTTCTGGACAAATCTGGATTAGGTATCTAATTTATCTGAATTTGAACCCAGGCAATAATTCAACAGTTGACAGAGATACTTATTTGTGTTTCCACTGGGTACGGACCTAATTCACCAGAAGTAATTTGAACTATTTCCACGAACTCAGGATGTTATTCTTGTGATAATGGGAGAGTTCAGATACAAGGCTGAACAGAAGTTTCCACATCTCACTGAGACCCAATTAATAGTGATAAAAATCTTACAAATCATTTGGTTAGATAGTAGGTAGGACCAGACTGACGCTGTTTGATGAGGATGCTGTGATCCCAAGTCCTTTACTCGTATACTGCACTCATTCCCAACAATGGCTTACCCAGCATTCTACAGATATTAGCCTTCTCAACTCTCCTAATGCTTTCCAACTCTCCAGCTCACAAGTAACACTAAACTATGGTTAAAACTAGTAATAGCAAGTACATTTCTATACTGCTTAGCAGTGTACTTAAGCACTCCCTAAGCAGTTTACAATCTGTAAGCTAATTGCCCTCAACAAGCTGGGTACTCATTTTAGCAACTTCAGAAGGATGCAAGCTTGAGTCGAGCCTGAGCCCCCTGGCTGGTACTGAACCCATAACCTTGTGGTTTGTGAGTGAGCAGTTGCAGTACAGGCATTTAACTACTGCACCACCAGGGCTCTTGTTTAGTGTTACATACATTAGCCTTAGGCTCATACACTCACTCTCTCCTTTTCTCTGGCACAACTATAAGAAGACTGTAGTTTTTCTTCCATTTTCAATGCATCACAAATTTGTCATAATATTTAAACCTGCATTTTGTGTTAACTATGGTTTACTGATATAAGCCAAGATTATAGTGTGAAGTTTGAGTCTTTGATGATATTATAGTTAATGCCAACTAAAATTTGCTTGGGTTTGTGCATAATGGCACACTGATTAGCTGAAAATGGGAGCAAATGCTTCCAGTTTCTTTCTAGGCATCATACATAGACTGAACTTTTCAAGGGGGAAATACCCCCAAAATATTGTATTGTTGAAAAGTCTTGAGCCTATCTGCAGAGAATCAGATTATCATTTGTCTCCTGGTAGCCAGACACAAATTCACAAGGTGACTGCAACCAGTAGCCTCTGGTACTACTATTTCATTTTTGAATTAGCTGCAAGGGTCACTAAGATTATCCAATGTGTGTTAAAGTTACAGTGATCTCTGTCCCTTCTCTGTGAGTTTACCAGCAACCACATAAGGCAAGTAATGTCTATTTGAATTTGGAAATGGAAGGGTAAGGAGACCTTCTGGTATTTCTAGATGTACTGGCAAAAAGTCCATCAGCCACCACCACCACCACCCCAGCATCACCAATGACAAGAGATTGTGGGAAATGTAATCCAAAACCAATGTAGGGACATAGTGCCCCTTAGCGTACTTGGGTTATGGAGAAATGAACCATACAAATAATGACAAAATAGATGAACTTGAGAAGTCCAACAACTTATTTTCTGCCCTAGATTCTAAGACTGCCCGAGAAATTAGAGTGAATAAACCTAAGGAGTACAGTACACCTCACTTAACAAAGCTGATGTGTTCCTGGCTATTACTTCTTTAATGGAAAGTTTGGTACCAGAGGTCAGGGGGGTCACTAAGGGGTGTGCAGGGTGCTGGACGCATCAGGTGACACACTAAGGGATGTGACATCACTGCTCCCCACATATCTGCCTTTTGGAAGAAATGGGATGTGGCATTTGCCTAAAGGTAAAAGTAAAGGTATTCCCCATTGACAAGGTTGTCAAGTCATGTCTGACTGTAGGGGATGGTGCTCATCTCCGTTACTAAGCCGAAGAGCCAGTGTTGTTAGAGACTACTCTGTGATCATGTGGCCAGCATCATTGCACAGAACGTTGTTTATCTTCCCACCAAAGTGGTACCCATTTATCTATTTGCATTTGCATGCTTTCAAACTGCTAGGTTGGCAGAAGCTGGGACTAGTGATGGGAGCCCACCCCGTCACATGGCATCTGGGCCTCAAACTGCCAACCTGCCAATTTTGCAATCAACAGAGTCAGCATCTTAACCACTTGAGCCACTGCACCCTTTACAATGCTGGAGCTCAGTGGAAGAAACGCTGTGAGTGGGACAAGGTTCAGTGGGAGGTGAAAGGAGAGGCCCCAGGTTTTAAATTTTTTTTAAAAAAATTAATTTTATATTATATTATATGAAACTATGTACATGTAAATACATTTGGGCTGTGTATATAGTATTACAATTTAAAGGTACAATTTTAATGTTGCTAGTTGTTTATATTACAACTATTATTCAGTGATATACAGGATTGACAATTTATGTGTAACATTAGTACAACAAACGTTACTAAGGATTCTATATGATTTAGTATGAGAGGAGGTCAATTGAGGGGGTGACACCTTGAGTTACTGGACCAGGTGACACCATCCCTAGTGGCGCCACTGCCAGAATATGAAAAGAATAGGGATAGGTACCTATACCACATAAAAGACACATTTCACAAACATTTTATCCAAAGCTAATGACATGAACATGTGAAATGAAAGACATCATTTTAGGCAAGCCTTACAAAAATAAACAGAAACATTTTGAACCTTCTAGAGACCATATGACTGCTTCTTCAAAAAGGCGTCTTTCCTCAGCCTCCACTTTTCATGTGATTTTCAGTGGCCAGACCTACAAAGCTATTTATTTAACATGTTTGTCTGACTTTTCTCTCTCTTTTTCTTTTCACATACTCAGTAAGGGATTCTGGAGACAGCTGCTGTTTGCCTTGCCTGTTGTAAATAAAAGCCCACCCTTTCCCAACTCAAGTTTTGTTTACTGTCTTGTTTGCTGCAGACATACTGCTGTAACCTGACACTGGGAACTTGTATTTCTCCAGCCCTCCATCACTATTTTCCCAATACTGATGCTGCTGAAAACCTTTCAGCTACACAGAGGATGAAGAAGAAAGGGGGGTCCAGCAGGCAGAAAAAAACTTAGGGCCTAAGCAGACTGCCAGAAATAGTGCACATTAAATTGAGGCACTGCCCTGGCTCAGTGCTAGGGAATCATGGGAACTGTAATTTATTGTGGCACCAGAGCTCTCTGACAGTGAAGGCTCAATGTCCCAGAAAAAAATACAGTTCCCATGATTCCCTAGCACTGAGCCAGGGCAGTGCCTCAATTTAATGTGCACTATTTCTGGCAGTCTGCTTAGGCCTTTAGTAAAAAAAGAGAACTTCTTTATCAGAGGCCTTGTTAATCAAGGTATGCCTGTATAAACATTCCCTGCATGATAAAACCAACTATGATAGTTGTTGTTCAAGTCTGTTTACTACACAAAATTTCACAAAAAAATGTGGTCCTGTAAGTAAAGGGTTTATGGGAGTCAGCATGACGTCATGCTGTGAGGACTCGACTATGACTCTGGAGATCAGGGTTTAATTCCCAGCTTGGCCATGAAACCCACTGGGTGACCTTGGGGATGTCACACACTCTCAGCCTCAGGGGAAGGCAATGGCAAGCCCCCTCTTAACAAATCTTGCCAGGAAAACCCCATGATAGGGTCGCCATAAGTCAGAAATGACTTGGAGGCACAAAACACAAACACAAGTAAAGGTAGTAGGAACTAATATCTTTGTAAAAGAAAGTAAGAAAATATAAATCTTCTAAGTATTTGGCTCCCATGATAGAAATACATAGGAAAAAAATGTCAAATTTCAGCTCAGATATAATGATTGCATGGTATGTGTGTGTATGTGTGTAGCTGCCCATGCTCATTCCAGAAACTATTATTCATCCAGTGGAAGGATGACTAGTTCCTTTGTGAAGTTTGTATGGGTTTTGAGGTCTACAGACCAAGCATCAAGTCCATTGATAATTGTCTAGTATTCTTCAATATTTCTATTAATTACGTGTATTCTATTGCTCCCTAACACGCTTTTATAGCAGTTCCCCAATATTAGAATGCATAGGAATAAATGAGGCTATGTTTAACATGGCAGTGTTTTCTTATCCTTTTGACTTCAATATAATGGTAGCTTTATAAATGAAAAGCAGTTTTGTCTCTTTAATTGATGCTTACCCACCATTTACCCCAACAAACTGAAGGTTCTTTTTGGTGCCGTTACCTCCCGCATGGTAACCAGTGTCTTTCTTTTTCATAATAGATTTAAGACTTGTGCTTGGAGAGATTTCTAATAGAAATATTAGAAACAAAGAATCAGAATATTACCATAGTTTGTCCTACTGCAGTGATATCATATACTCTTTAAAAGCTGCAAATCATAAGCACTGTACTGCTCTAGCATTTAAAGTGTGATTGCAATTCAGTGAAATCCTTTCCCATACTTGCAAGATTATCATGCGAAAATGGTGATATAGGTTGAGCCTCCCTTATCTGGAATTCGAAAATCCAAAATATTCACAAAACCAAAACTTTTTTCATGGATGGCTGAGATAGTGATACCTTTGCTTTTTGATGGTTCAGTGTACACAGATTTTGTTTCATGCTTAACATTATTAAAAATATTATATAAAATTGCCTTCAGGCGATATTATAAGGGATATATGAAACATAAATCAATTTTGTGTTTAGACTTGGGTCGCACCTCCTGGCAAATACAGGTATTCCAAAAGAAAAAAGAAAATCTGAAATACAGAACACCTCTGGTCCCAAGCATTACAGATAAGGGATACACAACCTGTACTGCTTTGTCTTGCTGGCCCATATAATGGCAGGTATGTTTTGCTCTTGATGTATTTAATATTTTTTTTCTTCAGCAACTACACTGTTGCAATAACTTATGAACAGAACCTAAGATTCCTTGGATAGTGAATGTTGGAAGGGTTGCAATAGTTTTCCCTTGACCATTCTTATCTTCTTGAACTAACAATAGCAATGTTCGTGGGCCTGTATTGCCTGACTTATCACCTAGGCCCCTTTCATACTACACAGTTATAGCACTATGATTCCACTTTAACTGCTATGGCTACATCCTACAGTACCCTGGGATTTGTAGTTTGGTAAAGCAGGATAGCTCTCTGGCTGAGAATTCTGAATGCCACTTTCTCAATTGCAAATCCCAAGATTTCATATAGGATCATGGCAGATAAAATAGAATACAGCAGACCCTTGGTATCCACTGGGGTTTGGTTCCATAACCCAGCATGGATACCAAAATTTGTGGATTCTTAAGTCCTATTAAATACAGTGGCATAGTGAAATTGTGTCCCTAATATGAAATAGCAAAATCAAGCTTTGCTTTTGGAATTTATATTATTTTTGAATATTTTCAGGCTGTGGATGGTTGAATCCGTGGATGAAAAAAATCCGTGGATACAGACAGATGACTGTATAGTGCTATAATTGTGTGATATGGGCAGGTCCCTAAATAGCTTTTCCTAGAGAACTGAGAAAGTTCCCAAGTAAGTAAGCCAAGAGAAGCCATAAACTCCAGTTAGAACCTGCAGTCTCATATGACATGCTCTGGAACTGCCACTGTATTGCAGAATTTCATGGAGAGAACAATGAGCAGGCACTGGGCAGAGTAGTGAGTAGACAGCTGTGAAGGACAGGTGTAGTGAAAGAAGTAGTCCTTTGGTAAATGTTGAAGAAAGATTGAACTGCCAATCTGATCAGATTCTGTATGTGGAATGGAGGGATGAAACTAGTGGTTTCTTTCATCACTAGTGGCAAAATTTCTTAGGTTGGCCTTCATTCAACAGGAGAATAACACCAGTGTGAAATCTAACTCAAACCATGGCAAAGTCCACCAGAGCTTATGTCTACTAGCAAGATGCAAGTCATTTGCTACAGTACACATGTGCCAGGAAGACCTCTTATTTGACCTTGACTATGATTACAATACTCTTTTTCTATTGACTCTTTGCACATATATAATTAGTGAAAGCATACACAGACACTAAGCAAATTCAGCTAAATAATTAGCATCATAATTTCTTTACTATAGTCTCAGTTCTTGGTCCTGTTGTCCAAAGAGTACTGGATCTGATTTTAAAATGATTAACTAAAAATTAGCCTGTCTTGAGATCTGTCACTCAAACTTGAAATTTGATTCAAATTCCAAAATATCAATCTAATGTTTGTGAACCATTTTGTTGTAATATTACAAATCTAACATTATTATAGCCTTTCAATGCCACTTACAACCATCATGACTCCATTGTAACAGATAGCTGGCATTTGTAGTTTAGTGAGGTACTTCATTTTTTCTGCTAGAGAGTTCCCTGAAGACCACCACTAGAGCTCTCTGGAAGAGAAAACTAACTACATCAACAAACCATAAATTCCTTTGGATGAAACCATGACAGTTAAAGTGGTATTACATTGCTGTAACTATATAATGTAGATATATTCTATGGTGGCATTTTCTCCCGTTTCTCCCTTTTTTTCATTTCCTCTAGCCTTGGTGAACACTTGTTCTTCTCTTGGATTGTTTTGGCAACTCCCTCTCCTCCTCTCCTACAAATAGGGTTTTCCTCCCCAAGTATTCTTTGGACTCCTGTGAAACTTGGGGTTGCTCCCTGTCTGCCAATACCTCACTCTTGTAAATGATGCTATTTTAATTCCATAACTCACAACCTGAACAACAGGAAGAAAACCGGATTAAACCACATGCCCACTGGCCATGCTAATCCAAGAGTTGTCATTCTACAAAAAAATGTCATTTTGGATGTGAAGGATGGAATGGAAGAGTATGGTGTAGATTGGTAACTATAGGGCCTCTAGTGGGCGAAAAATGTGGGGTGAACTTATCCATTATTGTGCAGATGATGGAGCAGGAGTTGGCAGGAATGGCTAAGAGTTTTATACAGTTATTTTTGGCTCTTCCACATTGCTCCCTGAGGTATTAGGCTGGGAACTACCCTACAGTAAAGGTTTCTGACACTACCTGCATCTACGCTTTGTTGTTGTTGTGTGCCTTCAAGTCATTTCCAATCCTAAATCAAATTTATCATGGGGTTTTCTTTATTCATCAGTAATTAGGATTCAGAGACATAGCTGTGTTAGTCTGGAATATCAGTATGCAAAGAGATCTTGTAGCACCTTTGCGATTGAGTGAAAGATGTTGTAGCATAAGCTACAAGATCCAGCTGCAAGAAGTAGTAGACCAAGACTACAAAAGCTTGTGCTACAACTTATTTCATGCAGTCTCAAAGGTGCTACAAGATCCCACTTATCAGTACTGTTCAACTCAGAAGGATAGGTAGACTTCATTATGAACTATTACAGAGTGTTGGGAAACCTTCAAATGCAGAGAAAAACAAAGAAAGGGGGAAATAAATGAACAACTTAGACCCAGGTAGTGTCAGAAACCTTGACTTTAGGATATTTCTCAGCCTAAAGAAGAAGGAAACAGGCACTAACTATTCTGTTATCTCAACAGTGTGGAGGCTAATGGGGGCATAATCAGTCACATCCCTAAATATAGGAGTTGCAGTGCAGAAAAATATTAACTGACCCTGACATAACACAAGATGTGGTATCAGTGTCAATATTTTGCTTAGTCAGGTACTTTTTCCCCTAACTTTGTTGGAGTGGCAGCACTAAGACACTTATCATAACTAACCAGTACCTGTTTTGGTCAGAGCTTGTTGAGGGAGAAATTATTACAACTTCCAAATTAAGGAGTTTTGGTTGATATAGTCCAAAAATTAACTTTTCCAAGCACTTATTTTGTGCAATATGGAGTGTGTGTTCCTGATGTTAGAGGACTGGGGAAAAAGAACATCTGAGTGGCATAACACCCAAATTTAAAACTGAAATACAGTCTTAGTTAAACTGGGACTTCATGACCATAGTGACAAGTATTTCAATGATTACTCTTATGATGGCTGGTTGAACTGTGAAATGGCCAGTTGGCCTCTGGCATTCATGATGTTATCACAGGGGCTGAACAGACAGCCCCTAAGGGATGGCATCACGCCTCCCCTTTCCTTTCCGGATAGGGGCCATGGCAACCACACACCACAGCCCTGATCCGGTGCTTTGCCACCCTAAAAAGAGCTGCAAATGCTGCTCCCTTTTAGAGGCATTTCAGCACTCCTTTGGTGCAGCGTGTGTGAATGCTGTGCCAAGGGAGTGCCCTGACGCCACCTACCATCTGGTTGGGTGGGCAGCGTGATGGCAGATCGGGTGGAGTTGGGGTGGCCAGTGTGTGGTAACCACACCACCACTCCACACCTAGACTGGCCCTTTTGGCCAGTCTATACATCCCCTAAGACTATTGCGGAGGAGAGACGTCACTCTTCTATGAAGAGGAACTGATGGTTGAAATAAATAATGAGGGATTGAAGCTGGAAATAGGCAATGTGAGTGGCACTTGTGAAGGGCCAGCTCAAAATATTTTGCTTTCTGAGGCAAAGGATAAGGTGATATCTCCCTCCATTCCATGTACAGAAGCCAAGGGGAATCAAAGTTAAATTATTAGCTCTAGGAATGGGATACAGATCTCCACCACTTCAAAGCAAAGCAATCTAGAGGCCCTGGGTGCTTCCACATTGCAGAAATAGAGCAGTTTGACACCACTTTAATTTCCATGGCTCAATGTGATAGAATTATGGGATTTGTAGTTTTGTGAGATATTAAGCCTTCTCTGGTGCCCACCAAACTACAAATCCCAGAATTCCATAGCATTTGAGGCCTGAAAGTTAAAATGGTGTCAAACTGCTTTATTTCTGCAGTGTGGCAGTAACCCTTTCACACTAGACAATTACAACACTATGATTCCATTTTAAATGCTGTGGCTCAATCCTATGGTGTCTGAGGGACTGTAGCTTGGTGGGGCACTTAGAATTCTAAATTCCCCTCCATAAACTACAAATTCCAGGATTCCACAGAATGTTGCCATGGCGGTTATAGTGGAACATATCACTATATATGTGAAAGCTTAGGGGGCACAAGGTAGGCCACATGGCACAGTTAGCTCTGTCCTCCAAGAGAGGGGCTTAGGAGAAACAATTGATGTCATTAGTATCGGCCACCTTTTATTCCATTGTTGCTATAGAGCAAAGTGAATGGAATAACACAGTGGGCTCTTGTTATCCTTTGGGGTTTGGTTCCAGGATCCCCTGTGAATACCAAAATCTGTGGATTGGCATAGTAAAATGGTATCCCTTATATAAATAGCAAAATCAAGGTTTGCTTTTTGGAATTTATATGTTTTTTTTAATATTCTCAAGCCATGAATAATTGAATCTGTGGATAAAGAATCTGTGGATATGGAGGGCTGACTGTATTAATGCCATCTCAGACATTTAAGTGTTATTTGATGCAGGGTCATTACATGGCATAACAAAGCATTTCACTGTGCAAATGTTCGTGTTTACTGAAGTATTAAACTTGGTATCACTTTTTCAATAGCATGGAAATCTCACAAGAATATTTGTTTCCCTTTAAAACAACATTTTTATTTTGAAGCGGCAAACATGTTTACTTCATTCAAAAAAATTTCAAGTGGTGTTACTCCAGAACAACATCAGAGTATAAGGGAAAGGAAGCTGGCTTTGCCAATACTATTTACCCAACTGTTGATACTGCGTGTTGGAATTCTTGTTATCTCTTGGTGTTGGTGTTGAGTAGGCCGAAAGCAGTAAATTCAAAGAATTCACAAGTTGATTCTGGATGGAACTGAGCTTCGAGGCAGGTTGTTTAATTGCACTGGCTAGTTCTGGATACCCATTCTCTAGACACATCCACTGCTCTTGCAAAAGGTCCTGGATTTTTTTTACATATTGGCCCACAGAGGGGTCTGCAGGAGAATCCTTTGGTTCTCGGTGGCTTTCTTCTTGCTTAAAATCTCCTTGAAAAAGGCATTGATTTCTTTCTGCCTTCGAGTCAGTGGTCCCAATAGTTGAGGAGCTTTCTTTACTACTGGCATCAATGTATGTTTCCTTCTGACTGTTATCATTATCAATGTGTTCATCAATCTTCAGCTTCCTGTAGCTTAGTTCGAGAGTGGAGTAATCATTACCCTGGTCCATTTCTATCTGTCTCTGAAAAGATGGACTGTCTTTCTCCTGAACACACACAGGAATGCTTGGCATTTTATGGGATACATGGAACATCTTTCTATCTATTTCCTTGACTTCCAAATTCTTATTGTCAACTTCATAGACATCACACCCTGAAGATTCTATAGGCACAGTGATGCTCACATTGATCCCTTTGTCATAAGCTTCCTTAGCTATCTTTTCATGTATAAGCTCAGTATTGACAGCAGCATCATGGTACTGAAGGATATTCCTGGCCTGGGTAGATGATCGTATTTCTTGGGTACTCTCCCAACAGAGCTTCTCTTCCAACTGAGCTTTGGAACTTGCCAGCATTTCAATGCTCTTCTCTTTTGCTTTGATCTCCTTATCTTGCTGCTTCAAAACTACTCGGATCTGCTCAAGTTCTTCTGTTTTGTTATTCAACTGTTCCTCCAGAATGGCAATATGCTGCTTTAAGGCTACTATCTTGCTAGGTTCTTCAGAAGGGAAAGGTTCAAGATATACAGTTTCTTCTATTTGTGTTGTGCCAGCACTGCTAACTTCATGGTCCTCTAGTACTTCTGGAACAGTTTCACATATGTTGAGTTCTATTTCTTCATGGATCTGGTTTTCAAGGCTATATGCTAAGGCTATGGAAGAGGTTGATCCACTCTGAACTGGTGGTAGACAGGTATTCATCTCTGCTGCATCACATTCCTCTTCTCCACTTTCAGCAACCACAAGTAATTCTTGAGATACAAATAATTGACCTTCCCATGAAGCACTAGGTTGCATTCTCTCCTTCGCTGCTTGTTTCTGATCTAGCACAAGATCTTTCTCTCTTTCATTACCCAGGACCATTTTACTAATTTTCTGTTTCACAGGCCATGGTCCTTCAGAAGCTGTTAATGAAGTTTCTTTGAAACTCTCAAATTCCAGTGATTCCTGTGCAGGACTACAATTGATTTCTGATCCTTTTGCATCAGAAGATGGAAGAAATGTTAATAGGGTTTCTTCTTCTGAATTTTGACTGAGTGGAAGTGTGGCAGGCATACTGGATGCCCTCAAAAGCTGAGGCCGCCCTCTACAGTTGCCAGTCTCCTCTTCAAGCTTCACAGGGTCTTGTCTGATAGCCTCTATTAAGAGGGCCTTTCTTCTGTAGCTTGGCTCATTTGGGATGCCTGAATAAGGTGATGGGTCAGTGGGTGTGACTGGGAGGGTGCTTTCATCCACACCCAAAGAAGCTTTTCTCTGTTTGAGGAAGCTCTTATTTTGGGATGATGAGTAGGCCCTGGATCCATTTTCTGGAAGGCTGAAGTTCCGAGGCAGTGTGCTAAATTTTGGGTACTTTGTCTTCCTGTGAATTGGAATCTTCTTGATGGTATTTCCTTTTTCAATGTCATCGACATATTTGAGAAAGTCAAGATCTAAATGGAAGCCATAAGGTGTTTCAACAGAGTAAGGGCTAGGGGGTGGATCTTTATCCTCAGTCTTTGATGTCCAGTCATCCCCTGAAAGGAAAAAAATGGGGGAAGGGGAGAAATACAGACAGAATTACAATCTAAAAACAGCTACAATTTTAAAAATTCTTTTAAAATCTTCTGTCATCCATGTCTAGACTTCTCAGATGTCTCTGAGCAATCTTTGGCCACTAGATTCTTAGGTAGAAAAAAGCAACACACATGCAATTCTTCAGGCCCAAGCTAAATTTACAGATCCAATTCTTCATTTCAATAGGTGAAGCACTTAGGGAACTATATGTTCCTAGAATAAGACAGCCATTGGAATGGATTAATTGAGTCTCAATAGAACACTCCTTCTTTCTTCTTCCATATGTGGCTGGCCTTCTGTAAAGAATGACCCAGGGTAAACCCAAGACATTTTTCTCCTTGAAGCAAAAGACAAGACAGCCCACCTCCCAAATCCCATATATCAAAGCTGACCAGATTTCTGCTTAAATACTGGCAATAGGGCAGCATCCCCTACCATATCTGAAGAGAGCAGGCCATTTGGCACATATAGCTCTGTCCTCGAAGAGAAGGGAATGGCCAGGAAACTCAGAAGGACCAGTCAACCTATCCTTGCTGTTGTCCTCCCACATTTTCTACCCAAGGTGCTTGCTTCATTCTGCCTAGTAGTTGGTCCAGCTTTGTGCCGACATTGCCCAGCCTGAATGGAAGGCCAGTACCTTCCAATTATTTGTTCACCCATCACTCTCCTTCTTGGAGGTCCAATGGTCAAGTTACTTGAGCAGTCCCAAGTCTTTAGTTTATGCACGTGCCCATAGGCACATACTAAGGGCAAGCTGGGAAGGAGGGACAGAGTGTTCTCATAGCCGTTTGCACATTTCTTGCTGCATGCTTCTTTCTGGGAATGGACTATGCACAGCATTACTGTATGTTGTCACATCGATATGTCATTTTGGATCTCTTCTCAGTGGAAAGGGAGAATATAAAAGAAATAGCTAGGAGGGTCGAATACACTGCACTGAGGTGATGCTACCGGCTTGTCTTACCTGCCCACCTGAAGCTGCAATAACAGAGAGCTGCTGCTGAAAAGTCAGCCTACTTCTGTGTGCATAATTTTTTACTGAAATGCTGGCTGAAGCTCCAGGAACATCTGCAAGGCAGTTTCAGTAAATCACTGTTCAGTTAGCCTCCATGCACAAGGCAGAAAGGAGGGGGAAAAGCATGGTTGGCAATTTGTCTCCTGAGACATCTCTGTAGAGTCAGCTTGGAGAGAAATTAATCCCGCAGAGGCATATGAAAATGTATAATCTGGTTTTCTGGGCCTGAATCCTATCATTGTACCACTGTGAGTTGTGAAGAATCTGCTAAATCATCATTCTAATTGATAATTATGTAAATGACAGGGTTTTTTTTCTGGCAGGTTGCACCAGAAATTTGCTTTAAAAGCTGTAAGGTTTGCATACATACTAATTTTTTATAATGATGCTCAGTGTTCCTAATATATTCTTCAGCATTGGCTTTCTAACATACAGAAAAATTCATGCAGGAAAAATAAAGTCTAACAAATTGCTTTCATTGGATCTCTTTCTTTCACACACACACAGAGAGAGAGAGAGAGAGAGAGAGAGAGAGAGTTGTTCTTTTTAAAAACTATATACAGTAAAAGCACTGGTGGACATATGAGAAGGGGCATTCCTGTCAGGTTTTGTACAAAACCACTAAACTATAAGCCAGGGAGGATTATCAGGACATTATGGGTGCCCTGTGGAAAAAAGAAGAAAGTAGCTGTATTGACCGTTAAACAAAACCAAAAGCCAAAATATTAATAGGTGATACCTTTATTAGGTCAACCAGAAAGTGCAAAAGACATTACAAGCCCTAATGTGCAATTCTTGGTAAACAGGTACATCATTTAGGGTGCATCTACATGGTCCACTTTATTTTTTGGATTTGAATATGTGTATCCAAACTCTAAGCTTAAAAAGTAAAAAATTGATCCCAAACATATAAACCAGCTATCTAATATGTTAAGGGACAACCAACATGGCATAGTGGTTTGAGTGTTGGACTGCAACTCTGGAGACCAGGGTTTGGTTCCTGGCTTGGCTATGAAACCCACTTGGTGACCTTAGGCAAGTCATATGCTCTCAGTCTCAAGCGAAGGCAATTGTAAGTCTCCTCTGAACAAATCTTGCCAAGAAAACCCCACAATAGGGTTGCCTTAGGGTTGCCATAAGTCAGTGGTGTCTTGAAGGCACAAAACAACAACAAACTATGTCAAGACCAAACTAGATGCAATGGCATTCATGACATTTGGCCTTAAGTGGGTGCTTTTAAACAAAACCAGGCACCCAATATGGAGAAGGGGCATGAGCAAGATCAGGACCATGGAAATGTTGAGGGGATTTTGACCCGCTGACCCTACCATTCTACAAATAGAGACATCCTTTCTTGCAACTATTCATAATGGGACAAAAGCCCTCTTGGGCACTCAATGTGAACATCATCATTTCTAGTGCGGAGCTGGCACTACAATCCATAGCAGCAAGTTCTGCCTGCTGTGACTGGCATCTGCTTTCTTCAGTAGAAGGATTTCCCAGCCCTATTATCTGTACCCCTCTCAAAGAGAAATGCCTGCAAGCATATATTCTATCATTGAAATATGTCTGGTCTCCCAGGACCAGTGGCAGAGGCTGAATACTGCTAAAGGTTCTCCCCTAAACCATGGATACACTAAACTTGAAATTTGGGTTTAAAGGAAATTAGCTAGATTATGATTCCACACACCCCACCCATTTAGGGTTCATCTACATTGTAGAAATAATGCAGTTTGACACAACTGCCATGGCTCCATGCCATGCCATGGACTCCACAGCATGGAGCTAAAACACTTAAAGTGGTGTCAAAGTGGATTATTTATACAATCCAGATGCACCCTTAGTTAGTTAGAATTACATCTACATTTTAAATAAGTGATTCTTTGCTTTCCCATTTCTTGGACATACTTTTTTTTTAAAAAATCTGCATACTACAACATGCTAACTTGTGGTAGAAAGCACACTTTGCTTTTCCATTTCCCACTTTGGGTACACTGTAGAAATTATGCAGTCTGACATCAGTTTAATTGCTGTAGCTCTATCCTATAGTTTTGCAGTTTTACAAGGTCTTCAGCCTTCTCTGCCAAAGAGTGCTGGTACCTCACAAAACTACAAATCCTAAGGTTCTGTAGGATGGAGTCATGGCAGTTAAAGTGGTGTCAAACTGCATTATTTCTACAGTGTAGATGCACCCATCATTGTGGTCTCAATATCCACAACACAAATGAGGTGGTAGGACAAAGCATAGCACAAGCCAGTACTTGAAACATACAATAGTCCTCCACCATTTAGTGAGGACATCCCATCTAAGTAGAAATGTAGCTTAAATATAAATATTACAAAAGAAATCCTGCTTAACATTGAAAAATGTCTCTTGATCATACCATTTGTAGTCTCCATCCTATAGAATTGTTTCCAGTCCACAGATATCAAGCCATCAGTGAAACATCACCTAAAGAAACGTAGTCCACCTTTTAAAAAAATTAAGCAAAAAAGTTAAACAATACAAAATTGTGGGTATTTCAAAACCTTAGTGTAATGCTTCTCTCTTTTCTCTTTTCTGTACAAGTTACACACTTCACCAGAAATATCTGTTTTAACACCACAGCTATTAAGAGAATTTCTCTCTGCATGGAATTAAATTCTTCTTCTTCTAACCCTTATCCAGTAAGCACTTCTTGGCAAGTTTTAAATTAATGTTTTCACTTCTAACTGTAACAGTTCCAGCTCTGAGGATATATATCTCTGTAAGCTCATTTTTCATGGCTAAGGGAAAATGTGCAGTACTGCAAGAAATTCATGCCACAATCCTCTTGCTAATTTATGTTAGCATAAATATGGATTATACTAAGTAATTCTTGTTGTTGCTATTGTGCAATGAGTATCTTCAGCATCTTCTTTGGAAAGCTTTTTTCCTAGCTGTACAGTGACAACCATAGAGAGTTTGAGCACCAAACCCACTAACTTCAACCCAAGCAGTTGCTGGTTGGGTCTGAATGACTTCCAGTTGCTGTGTGGTCAGAGGAAAGGGAGCAACTTTCACCCTTCCAGATTTGCAGTGGCGACATGGTGGTAGACCTTTATGCTCCACTAGCATCCAGCAGGATCTTGGCCTCAGAATGAAATATTATGGAGCTAAAGAAGGAAGGAAGGAAGGAAGGAAGGAAGGAAGGAAGGCAGGCAGGCTCAGGAGATGTGTGTTGAACAGGAGCTGATTCTATGCATCACAAACAATGTCTCTGAAATTCTCTGTTGCTTGCATTGTGTACATATAGGAGGAATTATGGACAAAACAGCTCATTAGGATCCTCTCGGTAACAGTAATGTTTTAGACCAGTGCTCATTCCTGAGCTACTGGCTGCTGGACCCTGGTGAGATTCCAGGAAGAAAAGAAACAGTAGCCAGTGGGCACAAATATAGTATTTGTTTCTGGCATGTTGGGAAAAAATAATTACTGGTTTCCTGCATCATATGGTTTGAGAAGGCCTGTTTTAAAAAACAGATTCAAAACAAAAAGTAATTAATTACAGTTATTGTTCTGGGACACTGCACTCCTGCAAATTAGATGTCATTACAGACTCACTTTTATAAGAAATAACTCTCATTCCTCCAAAGGAACTACAGCAGTTACCTTTCAACTACCTAAAACACACCTAGATGCTATAAACTGCTGGTGTGTGGCTCAAAATGTACTCTCTTCTCACCCACTTTGTTGTCACCTAAATGCAATGGAGAAGAAAACACAGCACAAGCCAGCACATAAACTATTAAATATTCTTCCTGCATTATAAGTGTAGATACTCCTGCCATCATAACTATGAAAGCAGCATAGGGTACCATTATATTACAAAATGGTTTGAAGTTATCCTTTGCAAAGTTACAGTCTTAAACAACCACAGTACAATGACCAGCAAATGCGCCACAACAAAAAGATTTGTTAAAACAAGCCTAAGCATGAAATGTTTAGCAATAGATACTGGCTTCAGTCACAAGTGGAATGAATCACCAAGTTTAAAATAGGAGCCAACTTAAACAGTATGCAACAGTATTCGACTTCACAATATGCAAGTGTTTAAATGATTACATATACTCAAAATTTTGGTTGCAACTGATGGTTTCCCTGTTAGTAAGCCAACTGATCAGGTCCATGGTTTAGTCTGAACTTTAAAAGAACTAACCAAGGTGATGGACTTACTTTGAGAATGGGTTTCAGCACCTTGGACATCTCTTTTCAAGATTAGACAATAGCAACAGAACATACATCACAAATACTCAAAATAAATAAATAAATCTCCACGTAAAAGGGTAGAATGTTGGATGAAGGCCAAGTTCATGTTTCCATGTTCAACAAGATAGTTTTTTTAAATTGTGAAGCAACATTTTTCAAAAAGTCTAAAATGGAAGAATATGGAGTTATACGAGTATCTGCCCATAAGCAACAAATAATTTTAATAGAGAAAACTGTGAAATTGCTAGTTGCCACCTCCTAAAATTACCCCTGCTATATATACTAATTGTGTGCTAATCTGATCCAGGCCTCAAGAGATCTTAATCTTGGAGTTTGTGAATTCAGCCCTGGAATCATTTTACAGGTTATAACCCAATCCTGGAATGTACAGTCAGCCCTCCATATCCATGGATTTTTTTAACCACGGATTCAAGCATCCACGTCTTGAAAATACTTTTTAAAAAAATAAATTCCAAAAAGAAAATGGGAGAATTCTAATATATTGTTTTTTGAGAGATTCAAAGTCATGCCAATCAACAGATTGATGTGTAGCTTCATGTTCACTGAACAATGATCTATTGGACAAGATACGTGTTTTATCAGAGTCATCAAATGCAAAAGTGTGTTTCCATTCAGCCATGTTCACCCTACAAAACCCTGGAAACCAAACACAACAGGAGGCTTATAACAAAGACTGATATAATGGGAGAAAATAAAAAGTAAAAAAATGAATGTTGGAGAATACTATAAATCCCCAAGTACCACAAAATACCCAAAGTTTAACATATTTTACTACATGTATATGTATTTGCAAGGACTGAATATAACTAGTCAGTGAAACAATGATAGAACAGTCACAACAATAAACATGTACAATAAACAACTGTGGGGGATTGTTTCTCTGTGAAGTCCAAATGGAAATTACTGACCACAATATCCCAGAACACCTGACCTTGAAGTTGGCCAAAACTGACTTGAAACTGGCCTCTGGGAGCAGTTGTATAGAGCTATCTGCCCAGCCCACCCCCTATTGACTCGCAAATGCGACTCAACAAAGCCCTACCCACTGAATAACAGTCACACTCTCCCCAAGTATTTTTAATAAGAATTTAAAAACTCACCCACTCAAAACGGCTGACTGGAAACTGCTTTCTTCCTCTTTCCTAGCAAGAACTGGCCTGGAAAGCCTCCTTCTCTTTCTCCTTTCCTGGCAGAAACTGCCTGGAAAGCCTCCTTCTCTTTCTCCTTTCTTTCAGAAACTGGCCTGGAGAGCCTCCTCCTCCTTCCCCTATCCTGGCCGAAATGTCCCTAAGTTTTACCTCAACATACCTGCAGGTCATATCAAAATCCACAATTCTGGCCCCCAAACATATTTTCAGCTTATACATGAGATCGACTTATAGTCGGGTATATACATTATATTTTCCTTTGCACAATTCTCTGCCATAAGTCTAGCCCTAAGCAAATCTTGCAGCTACTCCACAAAGGAAACATACTGTGCTGAATAGTACAATATTTTATGGACTGGATCCAGGACCTGCTTTGTATAGGTGGAAGGGCTCTGCTCATGGAAGGAACAGAATGGCAACAAGAATAAAATGGGGCTGACTTCTGCTGCCTGTAGTTAAACAAATTTACTGTTGGGGGATGTGTGAGATACTAGTGTATCTCACAAGCAAAGTAATTAGTATATACAAGCAGAAGGTGAGCAGCAACCAGTGCCACTCCACTACTCCTCACACAGGTCTACTGGAGGAATAAAGCAGGCTTTGGGTACATCTGTACTGTAGAAATAATGCAGTTTGACATCACTTTAAGCGTCTTAGCTCCATCCTATGAAATTGTGGGATTTTTAGTTTTACAGGGTCTTTAGCCTTTCCTACCAATGAGTGCTGGTGACTCACCAAACTACAAATCCCAGGATTCTGTAGGATGGAGCCATGGCAGTTAAAGTAGTGTCAAACTGCATTATTTCTACATTGTAACACACTCTTCGTCTTCTTTAGCAAAACTAGTGAAGCAAGTTGGTTTACAAATAATAAAGATTTCATAAAAATTCAAAGTGACAAGTTCTGTAACATGTGCTTTTCAAAGAAAGAGAAAGGGAGAACAGAAACTACAAAATGGGGGATGAATTAACTCAAACTAACTGCAGACTGACCAATGCAGAAAGAGATAGTGTGCAGTTAAGACCAACAAACAGGAAATGGCATGCATACGTGCTTTGCCTAAACTTGTATAGAAACACACAAACTAGTTACTATTGCATAGTGTACAGACTTGCTGAAGCTGCTATGTTTACTGGAAATAAACACTCATTTTTCGTAGAAACGAACAAGTTTTTAAAAGTAAAATTACTAAAATGAGTATCTGTAAACAGAGAATGCATATCTTATTGATTCCTGACCATAAAATATATTTCAAAATAAGAAAGGATACTAGAACAATCAAGATCAGAACCAGTGCGAAGAAGATGCGAAGAAGATAAAGCCAGGATTGTTGCTGTTGCTCTGTGAGTGATCATTTGGTAGCCCTCTGGCCTGTAGGGCCCAGGGGTTCGGCCCCATGATCCAGATGAAATGTAACACTGGATTCCCATTCCAGAGGAGAAGTCAGTGGATCCTTTCCCATGGGGGCAGCTCTCCCAGTATTGAACCATGCAATGAAGACCAGCATGGTAATGGGTCCACAGGCTGCCCTTGCCCTCTTCCTGCCCTCAAGGAACAAAGAAAGCTTGGAAGAGTTACTCTTTTGAACTCCAGTTCCCAGAATCCTCCAGTCAGCATGGGCTCTAGGAGCTATAGTCCAAAAGAGTGTTTTTCCAAGTTCATCCCCCCAAACCACAGCACACCTAAGGATCACACAAAAGTGAATAGCATTTTTGGGAAGCTGGGAGGGCTGACATGGCAAACAGCACAATTGCAAACTGGATCCAGCCTTATATTTGCTTTGCCTTTTCCAGAACATTTGAATAAACCTGTATCATAGTCAATGATTACTCAGAAGATTTACCAAAGCTTCTCTCTCTTGCATAGCAGCCATCTTTTCAACAGGGCTATTAGACTCCATAAATATCCAAGAGCAGAAAGAACCTTGCGTGCACAGTTGCCAAATAGTAAGTATACCAGTGGAAGAATACCATGAAAGCTGTAGTGTAATCTCTGGATAAACATCACCTGAGCACAAAGAACATCTTTGCTTTTAAAGGATAAAAGTTTTCAATAAAATAAGAACATTCACAGAAATGAATACTGTTCAGTAATAAAAGTATTGTACAATAATAAAAGTACAACAACAAATGTATTTCCATTAGATGGGGACTTAGCCAAACATATTTTATTTCTCTTCATTCCTTGCTTGCAATGACATTGCAATGGCAGTATTTAAAACAAAACTCTATATAGTATAATCTTTATGAACAAATGTAGCTTTGTATTTGTATTGACTATAATACTATTAGGCTGTATCAAGATCATTAATTTTAAGACCATGCTAACCTACAGAACGTTCCTGTGTACATTTATGTAGAATTAAGACTGGCACTTATTTTCAAGTAAACTCACTTCAATGACATAAGGGTGCAATCCTATGCCCATTTACTTGGGAGTAAGACCCATTAAACGAAATAGAATTTACTTCTGAGTCCCCAATCATAAGATTGCATTGTTACTTCTGAGTAGCCTCACATAGGATCACTAAGATCAATGCCTGCAGAGAATTGTAAGGAATGAGCTTTGGATTAGAAGCATTTAAAAAAGATAACTTCTCTCCAGATGGATGACATGTTAATGCAATCTCATTAAGGGCGATCGCAACGGCTTTCTGCTACTCCCTATTGCCTCCAACTGCACTGCAGTAATGTAATTTAGCATTTCATTACTGGAGTGAAAACCTACAACTAAGAGACACCTTTTACCAGGTTACCTTCAGATCCTGGCTGTATCCAAAGCAAAAGGAAGGAAAAAAACCAAGACAAGGCTTTTCTTTCTGGGAAGCTCCAAGAACACTCCTGAAAAGACAAGAGTTATACCAGCAGCAAAGGCTGGATTTTCCAAGTGCTAAAGGCTTGGTCAGCTGACTAGTGACCTTGCTTAAAAAGCAAACATAATAGATAGCACAGAGGATGCAAGTACAGTTCATGTTCAGACATGCTAAAAACATAACATTTCTAAGGATACTTGTAGGGAAAGGAGGTTAATTACTCTCTCTACACATTCTATATGTTACTTCTGAACTCCTAGTGGAAAGAATTAAAACTCCAGATAAACTGCCATAAGGAAATGTCTTAACCTTGTATGTTCACATGGGTCTTATCAAAAACAGGATTATTTAAAATACTGTCAATAATTAACTATACAGCAGTGTCAGCTCCGTCAAAATGAATCGGGGGAAACACGGTGATTCTAAACTTAAGTCCTCACATTTATGTTACATTGGTTCCAATAAGATTTATATCCCCAAAAGCATGCTAATAAGGATTGTAGCCTAAATGAACATTTAGATTTAAGATAGCATTTAGCCGATTTAGCTGTCTGATAAATTATTTTTTTCTTTTTTACTGGTAGAAATGGAACGATAATAGGATGCTTCCTGATCTGTTTGTAGAACAAAGACTGGAAACTTATGGCCCTCCAGATGTTGCAAATTCTGTAGCCCCTGGCCATTGACCACTCTAGCTTTGAATAACCTAAATTAATAATAATAATATAATAATTTTTATTTAATACCCCGCCCCTCTGAGCTCAATCGGGGCGGCTTACATCATAAAAATCAGCAGTAGTTAAGAATAGTTACCTCCCCCTCCCCCCCTTAAAAATTTATTAAACTCAGTACAATTTAAAAAGAAGAAACACAATATAAGGAGGTAGAATTCCTCCATTAAAAACAATAAGCTTAAAAACAACAAAGGTGCCGGCGGATGTCAAATGCTGGCTCGGTGCAATCACAATTCCTGAAGAGGGGAGCATCTCGGGGGGGAAGAGGATCCCGGAACCAACTAAAAAAATTAATCGAGGAAGGCCTGCCGGAAGAGATCCATCTTGACAGCTTTCTTGAAGCTGTCAAGTGATGACAGTTGACGGATCTCCTCCGGCAGGCCGTTCCACAGTTTGGGGGCAACTACAGAAAATGTCCTCTGGGAGGTTGTCACCAGCCTCGTTCTTTGAGGCTGTAACAGATTCCTCCCAGAGGACCGGAGGGCGCGGGGAGGATTATACGGGAGGAGGCGGTCCTTAAGATAGTCTGGACCCAAGCCATTTAGGGCTTTACCCCAGAAAGCTTGCAACTCTCACACATGCCCATTTAGAAAGCCTGTTACTAGGATACTAAGCCAAAACATGTTCCAAGTAATTTGAACAAATCAGAGAAGCAAGCTCCCAGCATCTCTCTTTGGATAATATCTTGGCAGCAAGTGGGGCTTTCCCTTCCACTTGTTCCCTGTTGTCTGACAGTAGTTCCAGAAAAAGGTTTTATCACATCACCACTCTGCTTCATTCACCTAATTTCACAAGATCTAAGAACGTAAGAAGAGCCATGTTGGATTTGACCAAAATGGCCAATCAGTTGCACAGAGGCATCATGAAATGAGGACATTTTTCTCAACAAAGAATCTTCCAGCCAGCATTCCTATTGATTATGCCAGCTGGGGCATTCTGGGAGTTGTAGTGACAAAAAGGAATCTTTTTCCCAAGGTCAACCATACCTTCCAATTTGGCAGGGAGCATCCTGATTAATCTTCTATCACCCCACTTCTTCAGGTGCTTTTCAAATGTCTCAGCTTCAATCCTCTTCCCACTTTCTTCCTTTGTCCGCAACATACCTCACTTGCTGCAAACAGAGTTCAAAGTGCAACAGTAGTTTGAATGGAGTTGACTCTGCAAGGGGGAGAGTAGAGGAAAGAACCGATCTTGCCTCAGGCAAAAGCAAACTGCTGCAGTCTTTTCTAGCTTGTGTGCTCTTCCTCATTAACAGCTTTGGCCATCTTTACCACACTCTGAGTGGTGGCAAGAAGAAAGGAGTGTTATGCTACTGCTCTCTTTGTGTTAAATACTAAAGCAGACTAGATCAACAATGGGAAGAAAATCGTACATGTGCCTGAGCTGAGACACAAGTAGAACAAAAGGCTTTAATACTGGCAGTGGGCTTTCGTGTGAAGAAGCTGAATAAACAAGTATAGCTGAAGCTTAACTATTGTTCTCAAGTTGAAAAAGACACTCAAGTCAACTGCCAGTTTTGAGGTTTTCTGTTGGCAGAGAAATCTCATTAAAAGGAAATGTTTTTTAAAAATTATTATTAGCTAATATAACTGCCCATGGTATAGATAAGGCTGGAATTGTGAAACTGACAGAATATGTTAGATGTTCCAGGTTTCTTTCAAGGGGCATTTGAGGTGAAATGGCAGTCACAAAGCCAGCATTTAGACATCTATTCATATATGAGGGTCTCTTCAGTTCACTCTTTATTTATCAAAAATTTGGATCAGAAAAATGGCAGTGGGGAAAGATTAATACCCCCTTTCTTAGTGTGGATGCTCATCAATTCAAATCTGAAATCCTTGTGGTCACTCTATACCATACTGTACTATACTACCTGTAGTATAAACAAAAATGAAGAGATCTGCTACAGTGTCCAGTGCCACAAGGTTTTCGACTGTTTCTAAACTAGATAAAAAGATTTAAGGAGACATGTATAAAAAAATGGAAGAAGGGGGAAACTACCAAGGAGGAGTACAGATGAATAGCCAATATTGGTAAGAGGAAAGTCAGAAAAGCTAAAGTTCAAAATGACCTCAGGCTCTGTGAGATTAAAAATAATAAAAAGGTTTTTTGGCTATGTTTGAAGTAAGAGGAAGAATGAGAAAATGATAGGACCACTGCGTAGACAAAATGGTGAAATGGGACAAACAGAAGGCTAAACTATTTAATATCTTTTTCATCCAAAAAGAAGCCAGTGCTTTAACTGGTTAAAAGTTAATAAATCATGCAGTAAAAGCACTAGATCATGTCTGATCTTGGAAGCTAAGCAGGGTCAGTCCTGGTTAGTACTTGCATGGGAGATGGCCAACAAATATTAGGAGTTTATAGGCTTTATTTCAGAGAAACGAACAAGCAAAACCACTTCTGAGTATTCCTTGCCTAAGAAACCCTATGAAATTGGTGCTGATAAAAGGTTCCTAATACCCCAGAGAACAGGATCAGAATTCAAAATGACATTTACAGATTGGAGAACTGGGCTAAAACTAAAAAAAAAAAAAATCAACAGGGATAAATGTAAGGTACTATATCTAGGCAGGAAAAATGAAATACCCAAATATAGGATGGGTGACACCTGGCTTGGAAGTAATACATATGAAAATGACCTAGCGGTCTTAGTAGACCACAAATTAAACATGAGTCAACAGTGCAATGCAGCAACCAAAAAAGCCAATGCAGATCTAGGCAACAGCAATAGGAGTATATCAATCAAGGGAACTATAAATGCCACTCTGTTCTGCTTTGCCCAGACCTCACCTGAAATAATGTGTCCAGTTCAAGCATATCAACAAGCTAGAACGTGCAGAAAAGGGCACCAAAGATGATCAACGTTCTGGAAACTAAACTTAAGAGGACCATCTTAGAGAACTGGGTATGTTTAGCTTGGCGAATGGAAGACTGAGAGGTGACATGATAAATATTTTTAAATATCTGAAGGATGCCATGTATGGAGCCAGCTTGTTTTCTGCTGCTTCAAAGACTAGAAACAATGGAATCAAATTACAAGCATTTCCACCTAAACATTAGGAGGAACTTTTTTTACTGCAAGAGTTTTTTAACAGTGGAATAGACTGCCTCAGAGGATGATGGCCTCTCCATCTTCAGAGGTCTTTAAACAGAGGTTGGATAGGCACTTTAGTTGTTTATTTCTGCACAGCAGGTGGTCGGATGAGATGTCCCTTGTTATCCCTTTAAATTCTAAAATTCAATGATTCTATGAAAAAACAATAATTAACATTCCAATCCCATAGGGCTGCTTGGAAATAAGTTAAAACTGAATTCAGTGAAGCTTATTCCCAGGTGACTTTCTTTAAAGTTTCCAGCCCATTGAGAAGCATGAGTCACTGAGCTGCAGACTTTTTACAAGAGACAAAAGAATTGGGGGGGGGGGGAGGGATTTGCTACAGATTATCAGACCTGTATAACCACCTGATTCATGTATACTAGTTTTTGATATAATTGTTTAATGATAATAATAATAATAATAATAATAATAATAAAATTTATTTATACCCCACCCCTTTGAGGTCAATCGGGGCGGCTTACAGCGTTAAAAACCAATACATCAACTGCCCACATCCCTCCCCCCCCCCTTAAAAAGTTATTATTATATCTTAATCTTCTTCCCTATTGAGCACTCCATGGAAGACAGAAATGTGCCTTAAATAGACTAAGACTAAAACAACATTTAAAGTGGCTCAACAGTATATGTTGTTGTTTTTAAAAAGGAGAAGGAGGAAAATCAAAGAAACCAGAAGGAGGAAAATCAAAGAAAATCAAAGTAACCCTATTCTAACCAAAAGTCAGATCAAGCTTTAGGATGGGCTCAGCACACCTATCTCAAGTAGGATTCAGATGCTGATCCAACGAATTCCCTTCAAGAGCAGGATTGAGAAAGAGCTGTCCACATGAACCAATTAAGAAATCCTTCTCCTGTGCACATCAACTGGCAAGGTGGCCATAGATGGACCCCTTCTCTATGTGGCTAACCCAGCCCTCTCTATTAAGATAGCATTTATTCCATTCTCCTTCTGTGTGTGATCTACAATTTCCTATTTAAAAAGTCTCCAAGGATATATCAATTCCTTGATATAATGATTTCTTAACCTTCTTCCCCATTGAGCACTCCATGGAAGAGAGAAAGATGCCTATCATTTGGTCAAGTTCCAGGTTGGTGGTCCAAATGATCACAGAGCACCAAAGCAGATTTGTCAGTAAAAGCAATGCATCAGATATAAATTTGCACTCTTGGGGGATGTTTGTGGGACATACTTTTATATATCCAGAAACAGAGCTTTCAATCTGTCAGGTGAAGTACAAGGTGGAGAATTAGTGATGCAGGAGAGAGGACTCAAATGATACAAGACAGAAATTATGCACTGGACAAGCTTTCATCTCAGAAGAAGCAAAGTCCTTGGAATTTGATTCGATGTTACAGAAAACAGCCTGATGAGAATTTTAAAATGCTGGCCAAAGCTACATACATTGGTTTCAGTGATTATATTTAAAATGTAGAGCCTTACATTCTGTAATATTTTGCAATTTTTGGTTGCACAGAAAAAATAATCTATGAACTTCATTTATGATGCCACATTTTGCAGACTTAATTAGAACCATTATTGTAGAACAATCAGATGAGCAGAGAGAATATGGTCAACACATAATCAATACTGATGGTATGGCTAGTGGGATCTTTTGATTCTCCCAACATAAAGAATACAGCTCAACTGACTGTTTAGTTAAACAATAATTTATCTGAGAAACATCTATAAGGTGTGGCTTATCTGGTTCACTGATCTAGAGAAACCCACAGAATCAGATCACTCACTATAATGAAGAGTAATGAAATTGGCTGAGATGTGACATCAGGGCTGGTTAATGGTTAGTGTAAATCTCCACATGCAGTATTAGGATTGACTAGCATACATGAATCTTAACTCTCCATATCTGGAGTCATGTGTTAATTCTGCTATGCAACCCTTATGTTCAATGGCAACATTGTACAACTGAACCAAGATATCAAATATGCAATCAAATATACAACGAAATGTGCAACCAAAGGTAACTGTAAATGTGAATCCATGCACATGAAATGCATGTCTTCCAACAGCCTTCATACACAAGACACATCTGCATGTACAATAATACTGCATGAACAACTCTGCTTCCACAACCCAGAAATAGAAGCAAACATTCTGCCTTGGACAAAAATGTCCCCCTTCTGTATGCAGACTTACACATGCATGAGGCACCAACAGGATTCCAGCCATTATCTTCAGAATTTGTTTTTTTCTTGTTTCCGCAGGCTGATATTATTGCCACTGATATTTCAAAGAGATTTGCCTCTGTCTGGTTTTGGGTACTGTGTGTTTCCCCCAACATTATCATGTTTCATGTTGAAGATATGAAGCTGTGGCCATCAATGATCACCAGTCAGACTTAACGACTTCAGCCAAAGGTTTGCCAAAAGAAACATAATTATTATTGTATCCAAAGCTAAATGCATATCAGCTTAATTTCAAAGAAAGAACTGTGATGAAGTCCTAAGCAAGTGAGACAGACCTATAAAGCTCTCCATTTTAAACCCCATATTTCATTTTCCACCTCTATGCAACAGTGCTTGCATAGAGCATAGAACATTTACTGGTGATGGGAATAGGAAATGAGAGGCTTCTAGTAACCCTTAGGATAGCCTTCAGCTTCCTCTCTTCCCTACGCAGCTCCTTGCCTGTCAGCTGCAACAACCCAGCACAAAGGGCAAAGCCAATGATCATCACTGGAACAGGAGGAAGATAGGTCCTTGTACTAGAAGACTTCTACTATGGTTGCCAAGGTAGACTGTAGATAGAAGCTCCAGCTCCAGTCATGACTAGCTTGTACTGTTTTAATGAGCAGTGCATATAACTACAGGGAGAATGTATATCCTATTCTTGAAATCATATTGGCTCTGCTTCAGCACCATGGCAATTATTATTATTATTATTATTATTATTATTATTATTATTATGGTTGGTGCTTTATCATCATGAATTATTATGACTCAAACTGAGCAGCAGAAACTGGAGGAATAAAAAATTAAGTATGTTTACACTTGGAAAAGTTACTTTTTGGACATCAACACCCAGGGTCCTCCATCCAGTGTGGGGATTCTGGGAGTGGTAATCCAAAGTCTTGTCTAAGCTTAGAGTATGCTCATTATTCATATCTGTACTTCAGGGCTAGTTAATACACAGGGACAGCACACCCCATCAGCCTCTGTCAGCATAGTCAATTGTGAGAACTGATGGGAGCAGTAGATTATCAACATCTGGAATGCCAAAATGAGAGGTAGATTAAAACAACAACAACAATGCCTAAATAATAATTATAAGTTGCATTCCTACTTAACAGGAACATAACTAGTTACCACTGGACACCATGAGACTTACTTTGAAGAAAATGCATAGAATTGTGCTGTCACAGAACAACTCTATGCATATCTATTACCTGGAAGTTGTACTGAGTTCAATGAAACTTTCTCCTTTTATTTAGAAGTAAGCCCTACATGGATTCACTCTCTTCTAAGAGCATTTAAGAATGCAGTACTTGTTCCAGAGGTTCATAGGCAGGTCAAAATGGAATGTCTTAATGTTCTCACTGCCCCCATTTCCTCTTCTGATTTAGTTTCTTATACCATTCCATAGATTCTGTCAGCTGTAAAAAAAATTTTTTTTTCATTTGTTCTCCTTCTTTAACCGTTCTTTCTTCTTAAACCATTCCCTTTTGCTTATCTTCCCTTTCCGGCATTGTGACTGATGTTCAAAGTTGTGCAATCATTGCAAAGCACATTTTAAACCTACTGGCAGAGCCAAAATGCTGTTACACTTAAATAATAAATAAATAAATAAATAAATAAATAAATGTGGAGCACTGTGTGTGCCATTATTGCTTACTTCCGCCATATAAGGTTAAACACACCACTTCTACTTTCTCAGCTAAACCCTATGCTTTTAATGAAACTCTTTGCATTGTAGGAGGGTTCCTAAATTAAAGAATGCCCCAACACACATGAACTCCATACTCTGCCAAGCACAGTATGAAATCTTGTTAGAAAGCAATTGAAGAGATAAAACGAGGCAAAAGAAAATTCAGACAGAATTTAAAAACGAAGGCTTTGCGCTCTGTTAATGCATGAAGCAGTCCTCCTTTGCCAAAGATGCCTTTGTATTTGTATAATTTTAAAAAGGCACCAGACAAAAACACCAGTGAATCTGTGCGTAATTATCCAAATGGAATTTTGGGTACTTTTGTCTTGGGTTGTTTGATGTTCCTTTGACTTATGTCTTGGGTTGTTTGATGTTCCTTTGACTTATACCTACAGCTAAGCTTGATTGCAGAATAAAGGTTTTTTTTTATTCTAAGGTCGAACAAAATAAAATTAAGAATATTAAAGCAGTGAAATTTTAGAAAGAAATCTTCGTATAACTAATAGGCAATTCATTTAAGATAGTTGCACATCTTTGTGAAAAAATAATTTTGAGTGCTAGCCTTTTTGCAAACATGGAAGAACTCTAGATTCACAGCTACTTGCAAAAGATGACAAGAAAGACAAGGAAATGGTTGGCCTGGTCTATTCATGACAGAGTAGCCAGATGTCCTATTTTACAGAAGATAGTCCTCTATTTGAAACCATCCTCTGTTTTCAGGGATGTCCAGTCAATCCATTCCTTTATTTATATCCTGCCTTCTTCTAAAAGTGGGACTCAAGGTGGTTTGCAGAATAAGGAAAGATACAAGTAAAACCGCATATATGTAAAAATGTACAAAACTTTAAGACTAAAAGAAATTTAAACCGTCTATAGAATTAAAACCATACAAAATATCAATTTAAAAGCATAGATTAAAATGATACAGCACTATAACAGAAAAACCATTATATAAAACAATCAGTTTTCAGATGCTTGCTGGAAAAGAACATTTCTTCAGTTGGTGGTCAGGGAGCCAGCTTAGTCTCCCTATGGAAAAAAAAAAAGTTCCAGCATAGAAGCAACTATAGAGAAGGCCCTCTCCTGGGTTCCCACCAAAAAAAACCCTGTAAAGCTAGTGGAGCTGAGAGAAGAGCCTTCCCGAAGGATCTTGGAGTTTGGGCAGACTCATACAGAAAGACACAGTCCAGGGGTAGGCAGCCTAAGGCCCGGGGGCCGGATGCGGCCCCCCGAGGCTTTTCTTGGGGTTTTTTTTTTGGCAAAATCTCCACACGGGTTTTGCCATGGCTTTTCTGGGGCTGAGAGAGTGTACATGCATATTTTTTAATTTTTTTAATTTTTAATTTTAATTTTAATTTATTTGTGTATTTATTTATTTATTTATGGTGCTTCCCCCCCCCCCCCCATTATCTGAGGGACAGCAACCCGGCCCTCAGCTCAAAAAGGTTGTCTACCCCTGACATAGTCCTTCAGATAGCCTCAACCTGAGTGGAAGCCTAATTGTAGATGAAGAACCCTATGACATGAAATCTGGGACCTGGAGATAGCCCATCAACCATGTGGACAATAAAATGAGAAGTAGGCACATAGGTCCCAACATTTACAACAACAGATAGTTTAGATTTAGTTTTTCTGGCTATGCCAGATAGCATTGATAGGAACTGCAGTCCAACAATATCTAGAGAGTCACAAATTACCCATCCTTGATTCAATCTGTGTATTTTTCTCTGTATATGTGCCATAGGAGCTATTTTTGTCCTCCCCTGGACCTGCTGCAGGACACACCCTTAGTATTCCCAGATCCCAGGATCTGTGATCAGTGCTTGGTTCTCAGGGGGAGGAATCTCAGAATGAGAGTGCTGCCTGGAAAAGTGTGTGTTTTTTGTGTCCATCATTTGTTAGATTTGCTAGACTACTTGTTTTTGATTTGAATAGTACAGTGAGTTACAGGGTTGCAGTCTGACACGGCTTTAAATGCCATGGCCCAATACTATGGAATGGTGGGATTTGTAGTTTTGTGAGAGAGTTAGCTTTCTGTCAGAGAACTCTGGTGCCGCAACAAACTACAAACTCCAGGATTCCATAGGATGGAGCCATGGCAGTCAAAGCTATGTCAAACTGCATTAATTCTTCAGTGTAGCAGCAGCTCTAGTCACCCAAGCCAAAAAAAATGAGAAGTGAAATAAACCTTTAGTTGTCAGAAATTCACTACGACTTTAAAAAAGCAACTCACAACTGCTTATGTCAGCCAACCAAGACCATACTTTGCCTTAAAGAAGATCCTCCCAGACAGTTGCAGGAGCATAATTCTCCTTATTTTGCATCTCTAAAAATAAAATATAAAAATATTCTGGCAGCAGCTGGGAGCAATGTATAGGAGATCTGGGGTCTACAAAAACAAGTGATAGGAATATACCCACCCCTCAAGGGTATAGCTGTGGGGCGGAGGGACAAAATGTGCACATTCCTCTTGAAATGAGAATTCCTCCCCCCAATGAAATTTCCCTTCAGTCTCCAAATTTCTAGTATTGCAGTAACTTCAGACTTCAGTCAAACATTTAGAAATAGGAAAGGGGCAAAGGAGCCAAGGGAATGTGAACACAGCAACCGTACGAATTCCAGGTGTGAACATTTTTCAATATCACACTCTCTACAATTACAAAAATTTGGTAGAAAATTTCATGGTGGACAGAATTCTAATTTTGGGAAGCAATGTTTTCCCCAAATGTTTTGCCCCCTTCTAGCTATACCCTTGCCCCCTGCCCTGCTTGCATACATTTTGTGCCAATCTGTGTCTCTTTTTATCCTTTGTGAGCACCTTAAATCAGGGTGGGAATCATGGGACCATCCAGAGATTGTAAGTATTTGAATACTACCAGCCTTAGCCAGCACATTCAATGATGAGGAATGATGGGAATTGCAGTCCAACAATACATGGCCACTGCTACCCTAGACCATAAGAAGCTCTGAAAAAGGGACAGCAAGTGATTTGGAAGAAATGAAACTGGTTGCAGTGGTCTCCTATGGCCTGTACTTCTTCTGTACCCTCTTCATCCTGTGCAATTGTAACACAGAAAGGATCGTATGCCTTGGATTAGTCAGTTATATTTAAACACAGGGGAATTCTTAAACCTTGGTTATTATGGCTTTAGTTGTTCTTTGATTTTGGTTTGGCTTGGCTTGGCTTGGTTTGGTTTGCTTAGAGACCTTACCAGATCTGGATATGTGTAAACTAATTCTTGCAAACAAATCTGGCTGTTGTGTAATTAATAATTAATGAACACACACTCAATTACTTTCAAGATTATTGGCAAGCCTTCCAAAGAGTTTGACTCCCTAAGCAGTTAAATAGCCATTCAACAAGATGGCAAAAATGGATATATGTGGCTATCCATTGAGCCTAAAAATGCTAATTTGTTTTTAATACAGTAGGTAATGCTTCATCAGAAATTCTTCTGAGCCGATTAGTTCCCAGGCATATATGTCCCTTCTTAGATTTTTAGAGGGGAATGCTTCATGAAAGCTTTGCTTATTTTTGTTTGTTTGCTTTTAAAGAAGACCTTCTCCCCAAATATACCTCCCATTATCATATGGTTTGAATGATAATTTCTTCCTTCCATTTCACTGCATCTTTTAAAACATATCCCAGCAATCTAATGGCAAAAGAAAGGCATTTTCAAAGGAGTAAATCATTAACTCACTGAAATCAGTGACAAAGGCCCCATTGACTTCTCTGGAATAAGAATTTGGACATAAGTCAAAAGGGAAGCCTGCCTTCCCCCAAATGGGCTAGCAGTTTCAGTAATATGTACCCTAGAATGAAGGTCAAGATCTCCCATGGAATGTCCACATGCCAAATACTTGGAGAATTGTGTTTTTGCAAAATTAGACAATGTGCTATTTTGTTCATATTAAACTGATGGTGCAGGAGAACCTCTGCATTATAGACAGAGGAGAAATGGTAGCTGTAATAAATATAAAACTCCTTGAGATGTTGCTGCACTCATCCTTGCACCTGCATGCTTGGGTGGTGGCTACAGACAGTTCTTTTCTCCTGTTTATGCTCCTGAGGCTATTCCTGGTGAGCTCAGTCATGTCTTAGACACATCTAGATTAGATTACTACAACATGCCTTCTTAGTAAGGTTTCACAAGCTGCACTTGGTCCAGAATACAGCACTGAGAATACTGGTGGATACTTGCTTACAAGCAGTGGCAAATAACAGTTTCCAGTCAGTGGGACAGTTAAGCCACTCTGAGTTTTAGAGTACATCTACACTGTATAAATAATGATGTTTGACGCCACTTTAAATTTCCATGTCTCTATCCTACAGAATCCTAGAATCTGTAGTTTGGTGAGACACCAGGACACTTTGGAAGAGAAGACTAAAGATCTTGTAAATTACAAATCCCAGGACTTGTACAGCACTTAAAGTGGTGTCAAACTTCATTATTTCTTCAGTGTTAATGCACCCATAATCTGAGCTTTAAAAGAGCTGTCCAAAGTTCTGATTCCTATGCAGCAAATAACATTAACACATTGGACAACCTCTTTGAAGTTTAGACTAAATCCCAGCAGCACATCTACTGCTTTGTTGACATCAGAGCCCCCATCCACCACTCTTCACAGGATTCAGTTGCACATGTCCTGCAAAATCTGCACTGGTTATCAGCTTGTTTCCTCGCAATGACTTTTAAAGCCTTAAATGATTTAGATCTAAGACACCAGCCTGCCCACACTAAGATCTGACAGAGAGGCTCTTCTCTGTGTTGTAGTTATGATGCAGACACAGGTCTTGGAAGCAAGAGAAAGGACACAACTTTCTTGGTGGACACAACTAAACTCTGGAAATCCTTTCCCCAATAAGATAAGCCAATAATCCAATCACCTCTTTGGGTGCATCTACACTGTAGAAATAATGCAGTTTGACACTACTTTAAGAGCTGTAGCTCCATCCTATTGAATCCTGGGATTTGTAGTTTAACATGATCTTTAGCCTTTTCTGACAAAGAGTGCTGGTGCCTTAGAAACCTACAAATCCAAGGATTCTGTAGAATGGAGCCATGGCAATTAAAGATGTGTCAAACTGCATTATTACTACAGTGTAGATGCACCCTTTGACTGCCCTTCATTGTCTGGCCAAGATGTTCAAGCTCAAGAGGGCATCTGCTTATAAATGTTATCAATAATTCCATTTGCATTATCAACCTATTCTAAATTTTATATTTTATTACATTTCCTTGTGTTTATTTTCAGTGTTAACTGCTGTAAGCTGTCCTAAGTGGTGTCTAAGTACTAGAATAGTAGAATATAAGGTTTTGAATGGTGATTTCCAATAAACAAGTTCTGGGTAACCAATTTCAAGATAACAATAACATATTAACAATGGCAAAAGAAAGTATTCCCCTTGGCTCCCCATCAGTAAACTGCCTTATGTTTCTATCATATATACAAAAGTTATTCTAAGAAATACCCCCAGTGCCTTCAAGGTTTTGACAGATTAATTTCTGTAAAAAAACAACACATAGGCATAACAGGTAAAACACACAGAAAGCACTCTGCCAAATGCCAACTGTGAAACTGGGATTCTGTTTAATTCTTGCTTTTCATTAATAAATTGAATAAAACAGTCATGTATCCTCTTGTCCAGTTTCTGGTCCTTCTCTTTTAATGTAGGTCAACTTCTCTATCAAAGCATCCTACCGTACACTGTTCCATCATTAATCAATATTCAGACCTTTTAGGTCCTTCTGCTTCCTAGCAACGTCCATATCCATTGCTTTTAGAAGAGCTGATATAAGTGTTTGAGACTATAAGCTCTTATTTACATCTGTACAATTAAACAATATTTTTTCCAATAGAACATAGTACAATGGTAAATCACTCAACCAATAATATCTAATACCTTTCTCCAATATTTTGCCACAATGGGTTACATGCTAACAATAAATGTAAAAAATGTTACTATATTCCTATATCTTCTGAAGCAAAGAGAGGTATATGTAGTGGCTATCCAGAAGAAATATGCTTGATGGATAGCAGATCATGAATTGTCTTCAAGCACACAATGATGAAGCTCAGCTACAGATAATCCTACAATTATCTTGTAATCCAGTATGCAAAGGGATTTTGTAGTACCTTTGGGACTGAGAGAAAGAGGTTTGTAGCATAAGCTTTCCTAGACAGGGTGCATCTACACTATAGAAACAATGCAATTTGACACTACTTTAAGTGCTGTAACGCTATCCTATCAAATCTTAGAGTTCACAGTTTTACAAGGTCTTTAGCCTTCTCTATCAAAGAGTAATGCTTCACAAAACTCCAAATCCCAGGAGTCTGTAGGATGGAGCCATGGCAGTTAAAGTGGTGTTAAACTGTGTTATTTCTAAAGTGTGGATGCACCCTGCATCTACTTCATCAGATGAAATCTTATGCAATAAACTTTTTTCTCTTGGTCTCCAATATGCTACAAAATCCTTTTGGATAGTAAACCAGACTAACATGGCTATGCCTTTAAATATTACTACCTCAGTAATCTAGGGAAATTAGGGGATAGTAAGAACTTCCTGACAGTAAAAGCTGTTCGATAGTGGAACACACTCTCTCAGAGTATGGTAGATTTTCTTTTGGAGGTTTTTAGACAGAGGCTAGATAGTGATCTGTTGGGAGTGCTTTGACTGTGTCTTCCTATGTGGACTGGATGGCCCTTATGATCTTTTCCAACTCTAGGACTCTCTTATTCTAATGGTCAATGTGCACTGACCATATGATAGATCTGTAAGAGATGGGTTTCTATCCTCGTCCATTTCAAGTTTCAGAATTTCTTAAAATTGGGCTCTGGCTTAGGACGGTATCATTCCTCTTCTAACTGCCCCTATTGGTATTGTGCATGTTGGGAGTAATACAGTTTAAGACAGAAAGGAAAGAAATTCACATTATGAAAATAATCCGAGTTGAATCCTTGTTCACACATGTCCTGAATGCACTCGATGCACTGGGGGGAGGGGGGCTAGCAAAAACAACAACACTTAACCTGGGATATTCAATACCGTTCCCCCTCCAAGTTTTCCTGAAAGATCCACATCAATCCGCATATTCAGCAGTGTGAATAATCTGAATCAATTCAGATCGCTCTGTATCATTCAAGGGAATAGAGGCAGCTCCATTTTATCCCGAAACAATGGCATGTGTGAATAACAAAGGGGTTCAATGACTAGAAGAGATTTGCAAACCCAAAACAAAATGGGAACAACAAACCCAATATGCATCAGCACAGCGATCCACATCTCAGGACAAAACAAATGAGTGTGAATGCCCCCTTAGTCATCTATAATATGGCAGAATCATTTGTGCTGTGATGGAAAAGGTGAGCCTGTCTCCTTCCTCCTGTCTCAATGTTTCAAGTCAATCAACTTGGTCTTGCCTGAAAATGTCTCTCTCCACAGACAATGCCTAAACCTGTAAACTTCTTGAAATAAGAGATGGGTTTTGTGCTTCATTTAATGTAGGCATAATTTATTATGTTTTTGAGAAACCAGGCACTTTTCAACTATCAGCATTTTAACACCAGCATTGCTCCATTTAAGCCACTTAACCCAGCAGCATTACACTGATTTTAGAGTAACTTGTGATCAGAATTAAGTACCTGGTCTTTAGCTTGTCCTACATATTTCATGATGATTAATAGCCTAGTTGGTTTGGGATGGAAATTTTATAAGCAACTCTGCAAAGTGCAGATTTCCATTTAAGAAGAACGTGCTTTGCTTATTCTCTACCTGTGTTGAGATCACCAGTAGAGATTTTCCTGCCCTGTGACCAAAATGCTGATGAACAAATATCAGCAAGAGAAGGAGCTTTAAAAAAAAACCCTAAATATAACAAAAATAACATTGATTGTTTGGGATATTATTTTGCTTTTGAAGAAAAATCAAACATCAAAGCAAGTGTGGTATCATGCCTTAATTGGAAAGGAACTTAGTAGCTGACAAGGAAGAGTGTCGTTGCTTTAGAGAATTAAGTGGATGCAAAAGTGCACTTTTGGTTTAATGGATCTCATTACTGACACTTTTAGAAGGTGAGTGAAGAATTAATGGATGAATATATGAATGAATAAAACGAGAGAGAAAATGCCAGAGAAATTGATTATAAACTCTCCCAACTGTATTAACAATGTAAAAAGTTTAGCAATGGTGTGAACAAATAACAGAAAAATATTTAAGCATAAGAGGAACTATAGAGAGAGCCAGTGTGAAGTAGTGGTTTGAGTGTTGAACTACAGCTCTGGAGGCCAGGGTTTAATTCCCAGTTTGGCCATGAAACCCAATGGGTGACCTTGGGCAAGTCATATGATCTCAGCCTCAGGGCAAGGTAGTGGCAAACCTCCCATGAAATCTTGCTGAGAAAACCCTGTGTTAGGGTCGCCATAAGTCGGAGATGACTTGAAGGCACATAACAACAACAGCAACAACAACCACAAAAGGAACTGTGCATATAACTAGATATATATTGGCTACATTAAAAAACAATGATCAAGAAATAGGACTAAGAAAAAACATCATTTGCCAGAGCTTGAAAACTATCTTTTAACAATAAATGCTTGTTGCCATGAATTGATGAAAGTAATGAATGTGCTCAATTTAATATAATCCAGTTTTCAAACAGAAGATTTTAAACAGAGCCTTGGTGCATCATCACATCCACAGAAATAATTGAGTTCCAGACAATCGTTTCCTCCCAGAAAAACAAGAGAGTTTAATAGTCATTTTATCCAAGAAAACTCTTAATGAGTAGATTTAAAACATGGATTCTGAATAAGGGCTGAGTGTACATTACTACACAGAGACATGACACCTTACAAATACAAATAGATTTACTTTGGTTTATTAGAAAATATTTCTCTAAAAATTCAGACAGGATTGTTGCAGTTCTCTTTTTTTCCATGTCAATCTTAATTTAGATTACCTGAGCTTACACATTATTTTGGGAGAAAATTACTGAGGTTTTGGAAACACACAAACACACACACACATCTCTCAGTCTTGACTTGATTTAACGGGGCAAGGTATTTTTGTACTTCATGGTTTGGCATCAAGTCCAAAAGAAAAAAAGGATGTCAATATGGGTGGGACAAATTGTTTTGAACAGAACACACTATGAAAAACAGGTTATTCTACAATTGACTGATTTATGTGGTAGAATATACTCCTTAACACTGACAAACCAGTCTGGCACATTAAATCCAGTATCAGAGCAATCCTAGAAAAGGTTGTGATGGATCCCCTATCCAGGTGAGCCCTGCAATTCCAAACCTTGGGCTCCTATCATTCACCTTGCCTTTTTTAACCCCCTAAGATGCTACTCTGAATCTCATACTCGGTCCTCAAGATGAACACTATTTTGGACAAGTGGCTATGTTGGTCAGTGTTCAATGTGTTAAAATGTGACCAGTTCTCCTAAATAGTTATTAAAACAGAACATCCAGACAAGAGAAGTACACAATACTGACAGAAACAGATTTGCTATATAACAAATAAGCATTTGGCCTTTTTCTTCAGTTCGACACACACAGTTCACAGTAGCCCTTCTGTTCCAAACCAAGTAACACTTCTCACTGAACTCTCTCCATGTTCTCAGCTCCCCAAAAAACCCAGTTCAGATCATTCTCATTCCCTTACTGCTAACTAGCCCTCACACTCTTTCTGACTCATCTAAACTTTAACAGACATCTCTTTGGTTTATATCCTTTCCCTCCATAGCCCCCTCTTCACAGTATTCCGTGAGGCAAATTGGTTGGTTCTATTCAGGCTTGCCCAGCTTCTCACTTCACAAAGGTTTTGTTTTAGAAAATATTGTCTCAAAAGTTTAAAGCTTTTTTAAATATAGTAATCAAAACTAAGGTCACTCATCCATGATATCCCTAAGGCTGATTTTCCACCTAATCAATTTGTTGTTGTGGTTTGTGATGGTGGTGTCCCCTTAAGTCATTTCTGACTTAAGGTGACTCTAAGTCTAAGGCGACCCTATCATAGGATGTTCTGGGGCTGAGAGTATGTGACTTGCCCAATGTCACTCTGTGTGTTTCCATGGCAGAACAGGGAATTAAATCTTGGTGTTCAGGCTTGTAGTCCAACACTCAAACCACTACACCATGCTGGCTCTCACCTGATCAATACAAAATCAATACAATCAGCCAATTAACAATATGATGATGATGATGATGATGATGATGATGATGATGATGATGATGATGATGTCTGGCATCTTGTTAGTGAGTAATGATGGTGTAAATTGGATTTAATGCCATGATAACTCACTCTTGTTATGGAGAATTCTATACCAAACATACAACAAGCAACCCTTTCTCCACCTTTTCTCAACTTCAATTCCCCCCCAACACAGGTGTTTCATGGATGGTGATGAATAGAAGGAAAGAAGACAAGTGTCCAGCTATAGGGAGACAGCTGGACACTTGTCTTCTTTTCCCCCATTCATCACCATCCATGAAACACCTGGGTGGGGTACAGTTGAGAAGAAGTGGGGAGAGTGTTGGCTCTTGCATGGTTGGTATAGACACACAGCAATCTCATCATCTGGAGCATACTGTCTTGAAGAGGGCAATCAAGATGTTAAAAAAATATCCAGAAACCAAACTATCTGAGAAGCAGTTGAATGATATTGGTAATTTTAGCCTGGAAAATAGACAACTGAGAGACCCACAATATGAAAGCTATCTTCAAATATCTGAGGGGTGGTCATGGTGACCATGGCTTAGTCAATCTCAACAACAGGGCTGTTGTGCACATAATGTGGTGGGAAAGAAAGCCACATACACTGCCTTGGACTCGCTAGAGGAAACTTTGGATATAAACATACCTGATAAATAATTATTTGGCATCTTAAATCTCCAGTATTCTCTCCTTCCAATGGAAACTAGAGCTAGAAAAGTGCTGCCTCTGCAGCTGCTCACCTCTGAGAGAAATAAAGGAGTTTTTAATGTAAAATATTAAATTTTTAAAACTTATTATAGTTATGTATAAGTTATCTTTTCTAAATTACTTCTAGCTACCCCTAATTAAAACTATGTTATACTGTACTAACAATATAACTATCCAGTAAAGTAAAGTATGTCTTCAAGTTGTGTGTCAACTTATAGCAACCCAATGAACTTCATAGGTTTGGGTTTTTTAGGCAAGGAATACTCACAGGTGGTTTGCCATAGCCTTCCTATGAATATAGTCTATGGCACTTGGTATTTTCTGGCTGTCTCCCTTCCAAGTACAAACCAGCCCTGACTCTGCTTAACTTCTGAGGTCAACCAGGATTTGGTATCTTTAGAGTATGTTGGCATAAATACATGTTGTTGTTGTTGTTGTTGTTGTTGTTGTTGTTGTTTGTCTTCAAGTTGACTCCAAATTTTGGCAATGACCCTACCCTAGGGTATTCTTGGCAAGATTTCTTCAGAGGAGGTTTTCTTTTAGGCCGACAGAGTATAACTTGGCCTAAGATCTCCTAGTAGTTTCCACAGGTGAACAGAAATTTGAACACTTGTCTCTCAAGGCTGCATCTGCACTGCAGAAATAATCTAGTCTGACACCACTTTAACTGCCATTCTAGGACTTGTAGCTTTGTGAGACATATATCCTTCTTTGTTAGAGAGCTCTGGTGCCACAACAACCTACAATTACCAGAACTGTACATCACACTGGCTCTATAAATATATGTAGCTTAGGTGTATATTAATAAATTACTGTAGGAGCATTTTTGCAAAACAAACAAACAATTTTCTTCACTGCCTTTTCAGGTTTGTCTTGTTTCAAAGGAGATTAGTGCACAGCTTAAAAAAGCTGAATTCAATCCTAATTCGGGCTGCATTCAGGTATCATCAGGCATATTTTGCCGCCAACGCCACCAGGTGGATGCCACCTAGGTAACTTCCGGGTAGAATCTGAGCTCAGCTGACCTCTTTTCAAAACCAGAAAGTTCCCGGCTTTGCAAATCAGCCAGCTGAGCTTGGATTCTACCCAGAAGTAACCCGGGCTGCACCTGGCCAGCGGTGTCAGCAGCAAAATATGTCTGATAATTCCTGGATGCAGCCCGAATTAGGGGTGAATTTGGCAGCAGAAAAATGCTTTTTTTTAGCTGTGCACTAATCTTCTAGGTGTTGATATCATGGGGGTTTTGAAGCGTTCCACCTTAGTACAGTTCTAAGGAACCCACCACCACCATCTTATATTGAACATAATGTTTTCAAGTAAGTTCCTTCTCATTCAGCAGATAACCACACCTAAATATTTTGGCCAAACTGGCTCTCAAAGACCTGAGAGTGTGGGAGGTAAAAAAAAAAAAAGAGCATTCACCAGTAGGAACTCTTCAGATGGTAGTGACCCAATTCATACTCCCTGTGCTGAACTCCCCTCAGTTTGCTCACACCCCCACATTCACTTGTACAAACAGGCCTCTCTGTAAAGCTGAACAAAATACTTCTCCCACAAGCAAGGAAGGGAAAGCAGAAATATATAATACAGCTATTCTGCATTCTGAATGCTCCAATAATATAGCAACAGTGAACAGTTAAAAGAGTACTGTTTATTCATTCATAAGTAAGCTAAAAATAATATCCCACTAATTGGTTGGATCCAAGCATAGTCATGCTTAGAGTATGAGTAAATGAAGTCCCATTGATTTTAACAAATGTTATGCTAAGGAAGGCTTAAGTCTGGAACCACCTGCATATTAGTGCATGCAGCTGAACATCTCTGCTTACAGTTTCTCCTACCATACCTTCACAATACATGAAAAATTGGAATTGGAATTTATTGTACTGAAACAAACTAAGCTCATAAAATCAGAGTGTTCTGCTGGTTTATGAAACCTGGCTTATCTTGTTGCAATAAGCTAGAATCTTAGGTTTGGACCAAATGCTCAGCTTTTACTCTTTCATGTATGAGGAGCAAAGAGGAAGCAAGAGGTCTGCATATACACCCATTGTGGTCTAATAAATCAAGTAAAAGGTAAACATAGTCAATGACTAATTCCAGTCTTTATATCTAGCCAAGATGCTACACCACTTTTGTGTAACATAACAAGACAAGATCCTAAAGAGTAAAGATATACAACTGAGGACTAAGGGTAGAATCATACAAACCATTGTATTATCTATCACCATGTACAGATGTGAGAGCTAGACAGTGAAAAAAGTGGATAAGAAAAAAAATCAATTCATTTGAGATATGGTACTAGAAAAGAGTGCTGAAGATACCAGATACTATGGACAAGCCAAAAAGGCAAACAAATGGGTCCTTGAACAGCTCAAGTCTGAAATCTCCCTGGAAGCCAAGATGACTAATCTGAGGCTGTCGTACTTTGGCCACATCATGAGAAAGCACAACTCCTTAACCTTCACAGACTCTGTGTGATTGCACTACATACATTATTTCAGGTGTTTTCTCCAGATCCATGGTAAGTACACCACTGTTGTAAGCATTTTGTTGTTGTTAACTGCCCTCGAATCTGTCCAGCCCTCACATCCATACATGATAATAGGGAATACAATGGCTTGTATGATTCTAACTTTTGAGCTGAGTTGTATATCTTTGCATTTTAGAATCTTTTCTGGTTCTTTCATAGCCACCCTCCCCATTCTTAGTCTTCTGATTTCCTGACTGCAGTCCCCATTTCTATCAATGTTTGATCCCAGGTATGGGAATTCTTCACTATTTCTATTTCTTCATCGTCTAGGTTGAACCTGTGAAGGTCCTTGGTGGTCATTATTTTTGTTTTCTTTATGTTCAACATTAAGCCTGCCTTTGCACTTTCTTCTTTGATCTTCCTTAGTAGGTGTTCCAGGTCTGTGAAGTTTTCTGCTAATATTATGGTGTCATCAGCATATCTTAGATTGTTGATATTCCTTCCTCCTATTTTCACTCCTCCTTCTTCTGTGTCCAACCCTGCTTTTCTAATATGTTCGGCATACAAGTTGAACAGACAGGGTGAAAGGATACAGCATTGTCTGAGCCCTTTGCCAACTGGGAACCATTCTGTTTCTCTGTGTTCTGTTCTGACATTAGCCTCTTGTCCTGAGTACAGATTCCTCACCAGGACTATCACACATGTTGGCACTCACATGTCTTTAAGGGCATTCCATGGCCTTTCATGATCTATGCAGCCAAAGGCTTTGCTATAATCTATAAAGCACATGCTGATTTTCTTTTGGAATTCCCTGTTGCGCTCCATTAGCCATCGTATGCTTGCAATGTGGTCCATTGTGCCTCTTCCTTTCTTGAACCCCGCTTGGACCTCTGGGATTTCTGTCTCCATATATGGTTGGAGTATATGCTGCAGAATTTTGAGCATGATTTTGCTTGCGTGGGAGATCAATGCTATGGTTCTATAGTTGCTGCTGTCTCTTGTTTCTCCCTTTTCGTGGATGGGGATGTATATTGATCACTTCCAGTCTGTTGGCCATCATTTTGTTTTTCATATCTGTTGACATATTTGGTTAGCACTAGTATTGACTTTGTCAGTGTGGATTGCAGCAGTTCAATTGGAATATCATCTGTTCCTGGTGATTTGTTTTTTGCTATTTCTCTTATTGCAGTTTGTTCCTATCTCCCTTTTGTTTTTCTTCTCTTCTTTTCTTTATTGCTTGTAGTGTTTTCTCTGTCATCCATGTTTTTTCTGTCTGCAGTCTTCTTTTATTATGTCCCTGGCTTCAGACCATAGTTCCTCTGGTTCTCAGTCTATTATGCTTAGTAATGCAAATCTGTTTCTTATGTTGTCAGTAAATTCTGTTGAGATATTATTTAGATCATATTTTGATATAACCACTGGTTTTCTTCTTGAGTCTTACTCTTATATTTGATAAGAGTAGTTCGTGATCTGTGCCTGGTCTAGTCTTGGCAATCAGTATAAAGTTTTGCCTTCTTTTGCTTCCAGTTATATAGTCTGTTTGATTTTTGTGTTGACCATCTGGTCATGTCCATATGTATAGCCTTCTTTCTGGTTGTATGAAGAATGTGTTTGCAATAAATAGGTTACTGGCTTCACAAAAATCTATCAGTTCCTCACCTGCTTCATTTCTTTTGCCTGATCCAAATCTGCCTATTGTTTTTTATTCTTCTTTGCTTCCAGTTTTTGCATTCCAATCTCCAATGATCAGCTTGACATCCTGTATTGGTGTGTTGTCAATTTCTTCCTGTTCTGCCTCTGGCTGGTGCATATACTTGAATTCATAGAATCATAGAATCATAAAGTTGGAAGAGACCACAAGGTCCATTCAGTCCAACTCCTTGCCATGCAGGAACTCAAAATCAAAGCATCCCCAACAGATGGCCATCCAGCCTCTGTTTAAAGACCTCCAAAGAAGGAGACTCCACCACAATCCAAGGGAGTGTGTTCCACTGTCGAACAGCTCTAAAGGTCAGGAGGTTCCTCGTAATATTGAGGTGGAATCTCTTTTCCTGCAGCTTGCATCCATTGTTCCGGGTCCTGTTCTCTGGGGCAGCAGAAAACAAGCTAGCACCCTCCTCAATACGACATCCCTTCAAATATTTAAACAGGGCTATCATATCCCCTCTTAACCGTCTCTTCTCTAGGCTAAACATACCCAGTTCCCTAAGTCGTTCCTCATAGAGCATGGTTTCCAGACCCTTCACCATTTTAGTCGCCCTCCTCTGGACACGCTCCAGTTTTTCAACATCCTTTTTGAACTGTGGTGCCCAGAACTGGACACAGTATTCCAGGTGAGGCCTGACCAAAGCAGAATAGAGTGGCACTATTACTTCCCTTGATCTAGATACTATACTTCTGTTAATGCAGCCTAAAATTGCATTGGCCTTTTTATCTGCGGCATCACAGTTGATTCATGTTCAACTTGTGGTCCACTAGGACTCCTAGATCCCTTTCACATGTATCTCATTAAGCCAGGTATCCCCCATCTTATATCTATGCATTTCATTTTTTTTTCCCTAAGTGCAGTACGTTACATTTCTCTGTGTTGAAATTCATTTTGTTAGCTTTGGCCCAGCTTACTAATCTATTTGAATTTTCATCCTGTCTTCTGGGGTATTAGCTATTCCTCCTAATTTGGAGTCATCTGCAAATTTGATAAGCATGCCCCCTATTCCTTCATCCAAATCGTTGATAAAGATGTTGAAGAGCACTGGGCCCAGGACAGAACCCTGTTGCATCCCACTGGTCACTTCTCTCTAGGATGAAGAGGAGCCATTGCTGAGCACCCTTTGGGTTCGGTCAGTCAACCAGTTACTAATCCACCTAACATTTGTATTGTCTAGCCCACATTTTACTATCTTGTTTGCAAGAATATCGTGGGGGACCTTGTCAAAAGCCTTACTGAAATCAAGATATGCGATGTCTACTGCATTCCCTTCATCTAGCAAGCTGATAATTTTATCAAAAAAAAATAGATCAGATTAGTCTGGCATGACTTGTTTTTGAGAAACCCATGTTGACTTTTAGTGATTATGGCATTCCCTTCTCAATGTTCACAGACTCTCTGTTTAATGAGCTGTTCTAAAATCTTTCCTGGTATTGATGTAAGACTAACTGGGTGATAGTTGTTGGAATCCTCTTTTTTCCCCTTTTTGAAGATGGGGACAATGTTTGCCCTCCTCCAGTCTGCTGGGACTTCTCCTGTTATCCAGGAGTTCTCAAAAATTATTGCCAGTGGCTCTGAGATTACATTTGCCAGTTCTTTTAATATCCTTGGATGTAGTTCATCTGGTCCTGGAGACTTAAATTCATTTAGGTTAACCATCTATTCCTGTACTTCCCCTTTACTCATTTTGTGCTGCATTTCCCCTATTGTGTCTTCTGCTCCATTTTCCTCAGGTTGAACACCCTTTTCCTTTTGTGAGAAGACTGAGGCAAAGAAGGGGTTAAGTAGTTCTGCCTTTTTCTCTGTCCCCTGTTAGAATTTCTCCATCTTCTCTGTGCAGTGGCCCTACCATTTCCTTCTTATTTCTCTTGCTACAGACATACCCAAAGAAGCCCTTTTTATTGTTCTTAACTGCTCTAGCAAGCCTGAACTGATTCTGTGCTTTGGCTTTCCTGACTTTACCCCTACATGTGCTAGCTATTTGTTTGAATTCCTCTTTAGTGATTTCACCCCTTTTTCATTTCTTATACATCTCCCGTTTAAAACTTAGTTCAGTTGAAAGTTCTTTTGTCACCCAGCCCGGTTTCTTGAGACATCTCCCGTTTTTCCTTCTCATTGCAACAGTTTGAGATTGTGCCTTCAGTATCTCCCTTTTGAGAAACTCCCATCCATCCTGAACTCCCTTCTCCTTTAGTATTCCTGATCATGTGATCACTCGCAGTGTTTCCCTAAGTTTGTTGAAATCAGCTCTCCTAAAGTCTAGAATGAGTGTTTGACTATGCCTAGCTTCTCCTTTCCACTGTATAAGAAACTCCAGAAGAACATGATCACTCCCACCTAAGGTTCCCAACACTTGGACTCCATTGACCAGGTCATCCCTGTTGGTTAGGATCAGATCTAAAATAGCTGATCCCTGTTGGTTAGGATCAGATCTGAAATAGTTGATCTAAAATAGCTGATTGCCGAGCAGAGGGGCGGGCTATAAATAAAAAGTTGTTATTATTATTATTATTATTATTATTATTATTATTATATTATTGCCTCTTCCACCTTTTGGACAAAGAAATTGTCTTCGAGGCAAGTGAGGAATTTTCTAGACCTTGGAGTATTGGCTGAGTTTGACTTCCAGCAAATATCAGGATAGTTGAAGTCATCCATCACTACTACATCTCTCTTTCCTGAGTGTGTGGTCATCTGTTCTAGAAAGGCATCATCCAATTCCTCAGTCTGACTTTGGGGTCTGTAGTAGACTCCTACTATAACATCCCTGTCGTTTCCTTTCCCTTTAATTTTTATCCAGATGCTCACCACCTGATTTCCAGGATTTAAGTCATGGATCTCTTCACATGTGTAAACATCCCTGACATATAATGCTATTCCTCCTCCTTTCCCATTTGGCCTATTTTTCTTAAAAAGGTTATACCCTCTATTCCTACATTCCAATCGTGAGACTCATCCCACCAGGTTTCAATGATGTCTATTATATCATATTTACTTTGTTCTGCTAGGAGTTCAAGTTCATCTTGTTTATTTCCCATGCTCTGTGCATTAGTGTAGAGACATCTAAGAGCACTTGTCCTTCCCACTTGCTGCCTGTGTGAGGTTTTTTTTCCCTTCCATTGTTGTGTCCTTGCATCATTTGCCTTGTTCCCTCTATAAGACTTTGACGATTATTTCCAGCCCATGATGTACTCCTGCCTTCCAAGATACCTTCCAAGATACTGTCACCCTCCCCAACATGACTCAGTTTAAAGCCCTCCTGATCAAATGTTTGAGACTATTGGCAAAAACACTTCTGCCAACTGGTGTGAGATGCAGCCCATCTCTTACTAGAAGTCCACCCTCATGGAACCGCAGCCCATGATCCAAGAATCCAAATCATTCTTGGCGGCACCATCTACAGAGCCAGTTATTCACATCTGCTATCTTCCTCTCCCTTCCTGGACCATGCCCTTCAACTGGGAGAAGAGATGAGATAACAATCTGTGCATCCAGCTCTTTCAGCTTCCTGCCCAAAGCCTCATAATCCCTTCTGATATTCTGAAGACTATGCCTTGCAGTATCATTGGTTCCCACGTGGATCAAGAGGAAGGGGTAATGGTCAGTAGGCTTGACAAGTCTTGTTAGTCTCGCTGTCACATCATGCATTTTTGCCCCAGGAAGACAACACACCTCCCGAGACATCTTGTAAGGCCCACAAATCACTGCTTCTGTCCCCCTCAGCAAGGAGTCCCCCACCATGACCACACGCCTCCTCCGAGGCTTAGCAGTGATTGTTCCCTGCGGTGGAACTCCCAGGGTCCCCTGCTCTGTCCCTGAAGTCTGTCCATGCTGCTCTTCCTCTTCATCCTTGATAAGGGAGAGAGCTTCAAATCGATTCTGTAGCTGCAAGCTCCCAAAACGATCCCTGGTTTCCCTACTTCTATGTGTGACGTTCCTCCAGGTGTCCACCTCTTGTGTGCATGAAATGACCTCCTCCTCAACAACTTCCTCTGTGTGGTCCCCGTCCAAGACCGTTCCTTCCGCTCTGTCCAGAAAAACCTCTTGCTCCTAATATGCTGAAGTGTAGCTACCTGGGCCTCCAGCTGCTTGACTTTCTCTTCCAGGAGGGCTAAAACTTGCACTTGGTACAGGTGAAGTTCCCCACATCTCTTGGCAAGAAGACAAGCATCCCACAAGTGTTTCAGGTGACTGCAGCAACTCCCTCAGTGTCAATATTGAGAAATATGAAGTAAGCACTGGAAAAGGACTGTGGCCTTCTCCCTCAAAAAGTCCCCTGGTAAAGACCCACGTAAAGAGTCCCTGTGCTCTTGGTCTTTTCACCAGGCTCTGTCAGCGAGCTCAATCAACTGGGTTTCTAACTCTACAGAGAGCTCCTGGATGCTACCTTATTCTGGAGGCAAGTCCCAGTTGAAGGGCATGGTATAGGAAGGGAGAGGAAGATAGCAGATGTGAATAACTGAATTATGGTGATATTCATAGGTTTACCATGGAGCCTTACTGAAATGATTCGGTCTGATTTTGCATTGTATCCTCTGATTGCTTTTGCCACATCTTTTCTTAGTATGAAAGTCACCCCATTTCTTCTTGTCATTTCATTGCCTGAGTAGAGCTCTGTGTGGTTGTCTGATTCAAAGTGGCCCATTCCTGTCCATTTTAACTCACCCACCCCCAGTACTGCTATGTTCATGTGTTCCATTTCCATTTTTACTACGTCTAGCTTCCTTTGGCTCATGCTCCTCACATTCCACATCCCTTTCTTATGTGTAATGCTGCTTTGGATGCTATTTGCCTTTCTAAGGGTGTCTGCTATTTGTCTTGTCATCTTTCTTATGCCCTTGGCTAATCTTGCAAATGTGATATCCCTTTATTTCCCCCTCCTTCTCTTTCTGTTAATGCTCTGTTCCTGCCTGTATCTCACTTGGGGTGTCTCATCATAGGATTTACTAGGTGATGGGGTTACACAAGGAGGGCCACCTACACCTCCCTATGTGCAGTGCCAACCAATGTTAGCTATGGTGTCACTATAATTCACTCCTGTCAGTGACACCCACCACTACTGCTGCTGCCCAGTAGCTGTTTGTCTCCCTATATTATTCCTCCTGTCAATGTTCGCTTTTGTTTGTTTGTTTGTTTTGTTTTGTTACAAGCATACCATCTTTGTTTCTCCACCCACCTTATAGCATTACTACTCAGGTGCCCTTCTTACAGAACCCTTGTAACACTAACCTCTGCAGGGGATAAAGAAAGTATCTCCCCCATGAGACAACAGGGTGACTACAGGAGGAGATCCTTCTCAATAGTGACATCCCGTGTGTAGAACGTACCTAAAGATGTACATCTAGTTGTTGTTGCTGGGTGCCTTCAACCCAATCCCAATTTATGGTGAACCTGTCACCCAGGCGTCCAAAACAAACTGCAGAAATAATCCAGTTTGAGACTGTTTTAACTGCCGTGGCTCAATGCTAAGGAATTCTGAGGACTGTAGTTTTGTGAGACATTTAGTCTTCTCTGTCAGAGAACTCTGGTGCCACAAAAAACTGCAATTCCCAGAATTCCCTAGCACTGAGCCAAGGCAGTTGAAGCAGTCTCAAACTGGATTATTTCTGCAGTGTGTTTGGGACCAGGGTTTTCTGGGACTGAGAGTGTGCGACTCACCCAAGATCATCCAGCAGATTTCCATGGTTAAGTGTGGAAGTGAACCCAGATTGCCAGAGTCCTAGATCTATACACAAACCACTACACCAGGCTGGCTCTCGTACATCTGGTACTCATATGTTATTGCTTATTGCTGCCAGATGTTTGTTGTTTTTTTAAATCTCCCAGGCATTTTCGGAACCCTTTTCAATACTTTTAGATCAGATAATGGAATCATGTTGCCCACAAGTCACATGTGGTCCCTCCAGCTATGTCTGGGGCCTCCGGGGCCCCTGGAATTGACCTCACCCTGAAGAATGGGAGCTCCTGGGCTGATTCTCCTCTAGATCAAGCTGTGCCTCTCCCACCTCATTCCATCTAGAAGAAAATCCCCTTTTCTCAAAACTGAGGTGTTTTTCTCCCCCTCAAATGGAAAGTGACCTTCCAGTCCAGCAATGCAGTTCTATCCATGTTTACTCAGACATTAACCCCACACTGACTACAAAAGGCTTTACTATCAAATAAGTATAGACCGCATTGCAATCAATATCCCATGGCTTGCAGACCCTTTTGATGAGCCTTTGTAGAGTGTGTAGATGTCACCCCTTCCCTGTTTTACCACTGGATCTTGTGAAAAATGACCCTCTCCTCCTGTTAGCACAACCTATTGGACAGTTCCCCTAACATATCATGCTCACAGATGATGCATTTTTGTTTTTAAAAAAGCATATCATGTTCACAGGTGACACATCAATCAACATTTCATAATTCCTGGGATAAGCACTGTACTTCCATGTCATTTTTCTGCAAGTCCTTGAAAAAATAAAGCTAGGAAATTCAAACAAGAGAGGTGAACACTTCCCACTTCCTTCTGCAGTCATGGCTAGGTGTTTCAGAATAACTTTTTCCTTGTTATATGTTAACAACAACAAAAATGTTCTTTAAAAGGATGCTCTCATTTCCATTATTCCCCCCCCCCCCTTGAGCTGAGCCAAAATTTCTCAAAAAGACTTTTTGTTTTGCAGAGAAAGTTTTCCTCCCCTCCTGCTAATTTTGCAGCGGTATCTCCAAATAAGAGAGAGGGAAAGAGAGAGATGAGAGCAGAAAAAGAGCTCTGGTGCCACACCAAACTACAGTTCCCAGAATTCCATACCCTGGAGCCATGGCAGTTAAAGTGGTGTCAAACCAGATTATTTCTGCAGTGTGGATGCAGTCATCATTTGCAGCCAGCTGTATGACCCATCACTCCAGCCAAGGAGTACATCGCTCTTGATTAAACAAACAAACAAACAAACAAAGCCCAAATGTCTAAGTCCCCCTGCACAGCAGGACTAGGCAAAAACTTGCCACTATTACTCCTAGTAATAAACATTTGTATGGTGCCTTGGTGTGTGCCTTCAAGTCATTTCCAACAGACCATGACCCAAAGCTGCTGAGCCATGAAAGCTACTGGGTGGCCTTGGGTAAGTCACACTCTCTCAGCCTCAAAGGATGGCCATAGCAAACCCCCTTTGAACAAATTTTGCCAAGAAGCCACTGTGACAGCTTCGCCTTAGGGTCGCCATAAGTCAGAAACAACTTGAAAGTGCACAACAACAACCAAGGTGAACAAAAATATAAAGAGAGTCCCTGCAGAGATCAGTGTTGCAGAGGCATCCCTAAACATCTGTCTAATCTTTCTTTTAAAATAAAAGGTATGTAACTCGCCCTAGAATGGGCAAACTATAAATGAAAATAAACAAATGCCAGCAAACCATAAACTGGATTGAAGCAAAGGCCGCCAGGGAAGCCTGAACCAAAACAGAAGGGCTTTATAGGGGTTCACTGTTGTTCCTTAAAAGGGATTTCTCATAGGGGAAACAAACAAAGATTTCAATCTGGCAACTCCTTCCACAATGGTAACATTGCTTCTCAGGCAGGGTGACCAGACATGGCCTCCTTTTCCAGGACTTGTCCTCCATTTCCACCTCCTGTCCAGGAAGGATTCTAAAATGTCCTCCATTTTGAGCATCACTAAGAAGCATGGCTTTATCTTTCTAGGAGTGTTTTGGGCTTTGATTCTGGAGTGTCCTCCATTTTTCTTGAAGGCCCTCTATTTTGCCTTGTCCTCCTTTCTGTTGAGGCCATCTGGTCACCCTGTTCTCAGGGGTCGAAGTCAGCCTGTCAATGCTGGGAAGTTTCTTTTTGCCTTTCTTGAAGACACACAACCCAACCGGCCAATCTCCTCTGCCTCCCTGAAGGCCAAGCGCTCTGCATATGTCCTGGGTCACTCTCGACTCGGGCATCCTGTCCCCTGTGTCTGAGATTGCATCCTCACTGAAGAAACAATCCAGTTTGACACCACTTTAACTGCCAGGGCTCCATGCTATGGAAATCTGAGATTTTGGAGTTTGCTGCAGCACCAGAGAGGAGCCGTGGCAGTCAAACTGGATTATTTCTACAGTTGTGGAGGGATGTACTAAAACAAATGACAGTACTTGCCCATAGGGAAGCCATACTTGCCCATAGGGAATCATAGGGGAATACTAGTATTTCCCTACATAGAGAGATCTTATAGCACCTTTGAGACTAACTGTTAGTCTCAGAGGTGCTACAACAGGGGTAGGCAACCTAAGGCCCGGGGGCCGGATGCGGCCCCTCGAGGCCTTTGGACCGGCCCCAGGTCGGTCCTGCTGCCACCACCGCCGCCCCCCATGATGATATTGATTATTGTTGTTATTACTTGTTCTTGGGGTTTTCTTGGCAAAATCTCCACAGGGGTTTTGCCATGGCTTTTCTGGGGCTGAGAGTGTACATGCATATATTTTTAATTTTTTTAAAAATATTTTTATTTATTTATTTATTTGTTTGTTTTAGGTGCTTCGGCCCCCAATTGTCTGAGGGACAGCAACCTGGCCCCCGGCTCAAAAAGGTTGCCTACCCCTGTGCTACAAGGTCTCTCTGTGTATTGAATCTACAGACTAGCACGGCTATATCTTGGTATTTCCCTGTACTTCTCTTTGGCCAAGCATTCCCTAATGATTCCCTATGGGCAAGTACTGTCATTTGTGTAGGACATTCCCAGTGTGGATGCATCCATCCCTTCAGGGCCCTATAGAGTAGACAGAGAGCCTCCGCTGTAGACACACAAGGAAACCCGCGAGGCAGAGGCTCCAGCCACGAGGGACAGATACCACCCTCCTCCTCCTCCTCCTCCTCCTCAAAGGGACTGGCACCCCCATCATCCTCAGAGCTGTCTCCCCCCTTCCCCTCCGTCCCTTGTCCCAGGTTCAAGTCCCGCCACCGCCCAGAGATCCCTGGCGATCGAGGCGATGCGAGGCAGGGTGCCCCGCCGGCGTCCTCGCCGCCAAATGGAGGACCTCCCGGACAAAACGGAGGACAGGGCCAAAGAAAGACTCAAGACAAACGCCTCCCGAGGGAAAGGTCCACGCGTGCTTCTGAGCCTTCCTCCCAAGGGAGGAGGAGGAGGAGGAGGAGGAGGAGGAGGCTGTGGCGTTCCTCCTGGACCGAAGGGCCTGACCTGGAGGGCCTGTCCGGGAAAAGGAGGACGCGCCTGGTCAGCCTCTCTCCGAGATGCCCAGCAGAAAGAGAGAGAAAGAAAGAAAGAAAGAAAGAAAGAAAGAAAGAAAGAAAAGAGGGAGGAAGGTCTCTTCCAGGAGGGCTTTGCGGCAGAAGACCCAACGTCCCCGGGAAGGAAGGCCAACAAACAGTCCTTGGGCCGGGAAAGGACGCCGAGGAAGAGGAAGAAAAGGAGAAAGAGAAGGAAAAAGAAGAGGAGGAGAAGGAGAGAAGAGAGGAGAGGAGAGGAGAAATAAGAGGAGGAGGAGGAAGAAGAGGAGGAGGAAGAGAAGGGGGAAAAGGGGGAGGGAGAGGAGAAGAAGGAGAAGGAGAAGGAAAAAGAAGAGGAGGAGGAAGGGGAAGAAGGAGGAAGAGGAAGAGGAGAAGAAGGAGAAGGAGAGAAGAGAAAGGAGGAGGAGGAGGAGGAGGAGGAGGAAGAGGAAGAAGAGAAGGAAGAGAGGGAAAAAGAAGAGGAGGAGGAAGAAGAGAAAGAGGAGGAGGAGGAGGAGGAGGAGGGCGGGTGCGGTACCTGTTCCGCGCGGTCTCTCTCTCTCTCTCTCTCTCTCTCTCTCTCTCTCTCTCTGCCTCTAGAGGTCCCTGGGGCCGCCCCCTGCTCAGGGCCGCCCGAGTCCTCCTCCCTGGGCGCTCCGCTCCGCTCGGCTCCTTTCCTGGCCCTGGGCTCCGAGGCGGCAGGCACTGGAGGGAAGAGAGCCCTGGCTGCGATGGACGGAGGGAGGGAAGGAAGGAGGGCGGGGAGGGCTGGCTCTGGGGCTGTCCTTCTTCCCTCCCGCTTGGCTCCAAGGAGGACCAGGAGGACCAGGAGGAGGAGGAGGAGGAGCAGCCCCTCCGGGGGAAAGGGGCCAAGCTACAGGCAGACCCTCGAGAGAGAAGGCAGGGCGGGCTTCTTCCCCAGGCGCAAAATGGAGGACCCGGGGGCATTCCTCCCGGACACAAGGCTGGCATGTAGGACGTGTCCTGGGAAAGGAGGGCCGCTGGCCACCCTGGGTTAAAGAAAAGCTTTTCAAAACACCCTCCTAGGATGCTGCTTAGTCCTGCCCCAAATGGAGGGCATTGGGGAATTCTTCCTAGACACAAGGCTGAAATGTAGGACGTGTCCTGGGAAAGGAGGGCCTCTGGCCACCCTGGGCCAAAAGCCATCAGGGTTACATGAAAAGCAACCCTTCGGGGGGGGGGGAGTATCTCTTTCTCAGCCTCCTTTTCCAAGACAGGTCCTCCATTTCAACCTTCTGCCCAGGAGGAATGCCAAAAATGCCCTCCATTTTGAGCATCACTTAGAAGCGCGCATCTACATTTATAGTAGCATTTTTAGCTTTTATTTTGTAGTGTCCTACTTCTTTCCTTGAATGTCCTACATTTTACGGCACTTTGTCCTCCTTTGCGGTGAGGACATCTGGCCACCCTGTGCTCATGCTCTGCTTTGGGACCGTGCGCATCTGTACAGTGGCTGTTCTTGTGGCTATTATGGGTCTTCAACCCAACTTTGAATAATAGGGATCCTTGTACTTTGGACATTTCACAAGAAGACACAACACACTAGAAAAGACAATAATGCTTGGAAAGGTAGAAAGAGGAAGGAAAAGAGGAAGACCCTATGACAGGTGGAGAGACTCAGTTAAGAAAGCCATGGCCCTGAGTGAAGTCATAGGCTTTCATGGCTGTCATCCATAGTTTTTTGTGGGTTTTTCGGGCTGTGTGGCCATGTTCTAGAAGAGTTTCTTTCTGACGTTTCGCCAGCCACAGATGCTGGCAAAACGTCAGAAAGAAACACTTCCAGAACATGGCCACACAGCCCGAAAAACCCACCAAAAACCATGCTCCTGAGTCTGCAAGACCTGAGCAGGGCTGTTGAGGATAGGGTGACTTGGAGGTCCCTCATTCATAGGATCACCATAAATTGAAGTAGACTTGGTGGCAGTTGATGACCCTCAACTTGGTGGCCCTCAAGTCAACCTGGACTCATGGCGACCCTGTGGATGAGACATCTCCCAAAACCACTATCCTCCCCTGCTCTGCCTAGGTCTTGTAGATGCAGACCTGTGACCTCCCTAATTCAGTCTATCCATCTAGTGCGCAGCCTTCCTCTCTTTCTACTGCCTTCAACCTTTCCTAGTATTATTTTCCCACTGAGTCACGCCTTCTCATGATGTGGCCAAGGTACAACAACTTAATCATCCCAGCTTCTAGGGAGAGTTCAGGCTCGATCTGTTCAAGGACCCATTTGTTTGTCTTTTTGGCCATCCATGGTATCCTAAGCGCTCTCTCCAGCATCACATCTCAAATGGGTTTATCTTCTTCCTATCTGCTTTCTTCGCTATCTAAGGACGTTATCACACGCGGGTCTCAAAGCAGCAAGAAAGCGGTATGGAATCAATCCAGAACTATACCGGTATAGACCCCACAAGACGGAAATGGCTATCAGACGCAACTAGCATAATTGTGCAATTAACGAAACTGCGATAGATGCGCTCCTTGGAACCGTATCTGCCGTTCACACACAAGTGAGAAGATCCCTTCCAGAACCCAGCAAGGATGTTCTTGCTGCCCGATCAAAACAGGAAGTACTCGTCATAAGATGCTTCCTCACAGATCCATGGGAAATAGCGCGGGGAACCATGGGTCATGTCGGGGAAATGCTCCATGATACGTATCTCGTGATCAGACATACGGTGAAAGCGGTATTATTGCGGTATCATTCTGGTCACGCAATTGTAATTCCCCAAGAAACCAGCATTCAAAAGAACAGGGATGATGCCGCATTGGGACGGGGTTGGGACAGGGTTCTGTGTGACGTCGTGTGAACACACGGGGAAAAAACCCGCAATAGGACGGGATTTGGTGTGGATTCTTTCTGCTTTAGGCCCCGTGTGATAACGTCCTAAGTCTCACATCCGTACATGGTGATGGGGAATACAATAGATTGGATGATTCTACCTGTAATGCTCTGTTATATAGGATACATTTAACAAACTTTAATACATTTAAGAAGCACTTAGCCAGCCAGGCCTTCTCTTCCCTACTCTTACCTACACCCAAACACACACACACACACTGAAGCAGGAACCTCAGCCTGATAAGACATGGCCTTGTCCTGGTGTCCAGGGCTCTGTTGTTCTAACAATGCAAATCAGCCAGTTAGGTATGCACTCCTGCTCGGCTCTTTGGCCTTATGTCTGCTCCTAGACAGGAGACACTTGGCAGTGGCATAGCAGTGCTCTCATTAATGCAAGATCAGGTTCCCAAGCATACTAAGTCCCGCTCATCAATCTTCCTTGTACTGAGACAGGCAATGCCTGCTTCAGTGCTAAGAGCAAGACTCCGTACAAGGGGGAAACTGATCCCTCCTCAGTTGTTTCTCAGCAATAAACTATTTATGGGTTTTAAAATATGTGTTTTTCCTTCTGCTCTGGAAATGCTATCACTTCACCTTTGCGGTGGGTGTTGCAAGATCGGTTCTTCGGTTTTGCGACAGAGGTCATTTGCTGTCTTGCTCCCTCCCTCAAGCGAGGCTAGAGTCTTGCAGATTGCTGAGTAAAGGGGCAAAAATTTCAACATGAGACAACAGGAATGACCTTGTGTCTCTGACTATCATTACAAGTAAAAGAGAAATCAAAGAACTGTGAATGGTAGTGAAAAATACAGTTATAAGGCTGGATTCCATACTTTTACAAAATGCAAGCTTTGGGATTTGTCAAAAATCCCAGGGTACGATGTGCCTGGGCAAAAATTAATAAGAAAGAAAGACGTCTGAGCTCTCTTGCTTTCTTTCATGTTATATTTTCCCAGGCATACTATACCTCAGGGCAACTTCTCAACACTCAGTGTGCAGAGCCTGAAAAAGTATTAATGACAACTGTAAATTCTAAGGGATTACTATAAAAATAAATGAACTGTTACAATTAACAATTCAAGATCTAAATAAGGGAGAATACTTTAAAGAATTTTACAGGAAGAGTAGTACAACAGCTACTGGGCGAGTGAAACCAGCTTTCTCAGGAAAGCCTGTAAGATAATATGTGCTAATTTGAAAGTAAAGTTGTGCAAATTAATATTTTGTTGCTATTCTTGGCTAAGAAAATTCATAGGGTTACCATAATTTGGCAGGCAACTTGAAGGCATACACACACATATATCAGACAACAGAACAGAACGGAACTAAAAGTGATCTAGCATGTATGTGTGTGTTGGAAATGTGGATTCTGATCAGCTGAGCTGACCAACTGTGCATGCATCAGACTTGTTCAAGCATCCATGTATTTTGAATTCAGATTAAAAGAGCTATCCAAAGGATGGCTGGATGCGGAGTTAAGACTACAAACCAAAACAATGCAGCTAGAATACAAATAGTGGAAAAAGCACATAAAACGTATTGTGAAATGGCCACCAACTTCATTAACAGTTGCTAAATGTGATTGCCGAGAATGGAAAACTACTAAAATTCTGACTTGTAAACATATTGATAAGACAGGGTAGTGAGTAGCACAGTTAATTAAGAGAAGTATGAGAACCAGAAGTCAGCTGAAATAAACATTTATAATTCAATGGCATCCTTTTGTTGACTGTTGGAAGGCTGAATATCACATTATACTACTATTCTCCATTGTTTTTCCATATTTTAATTTGGCTATTTTTTTTAAATTGTGTAAGTTACATTGATAAAATAGTTTAAATGATAATGTTTTTGTTAACTGATATTGGCATTAATCAATTGGCTTTATAGTACTGCATGTATAAATCAAGCTAGCATCATCATTTTAACAGAAAATAATATCTGATGATGATGAAGTTAGAGGTGAATAGGACTGATGAGGTTAAAATATCCATTATTATTACATATGGAAGAAAAAAGAGGTAATGTAAATGCTTGTCTTATTCCTTATTGTTGGCATTTTGTTATGATTATTACATAGATAAAATATCTCACATTTCATGCTTCATATTTCAAAGAAGCACAGCTTCAAACGTAGACGTTTGTTCTTTTTTCCTATGTTCCTCTACATAAAACCCACAATCAAAAACAGTAGTCTAGCTAAACAGATACATTGTTCCTTGAAACAACAACCAGCATATATTGGTTAATACCTAATTTAATTAAAACATATCCAGGGATAACTGTTGGCCATATAGCAAACTACAATAACATCCTAAATCCACAAAATAGTGATACACTTATTGGAACAACCAAAATGCACAAAATACATTATGCAAACTTTCAAAGCTTCACTGGCATCTTCATCAGGCAAAGGTGTTAAAAATCATACAGGAGAAACTGACTGATGAAAACAGAAGGTGCAGAATGCCTGCAGGGATACTTAACTTCATATATTTCATGGTGTGCAGTTTTAACATTGATTTGTGCTTGTATGTCTGCAGCCTAAGGTGGTGTGAGCAAGATGGAATAGGATCAACAGATATATGTAAGCATGGACTACTAACTGTTCAAAATTGTTGTTGTTTTTGTTATGTGCCTTCAAGTAATTTCCAACTTATGGCGATCCTAAGACGAACCTATCACAGGGTTTTCTGGGTCTGAGAGTGTATGACTTGCCCAAGGTCACTCAGTGAGTTTCCATGGCTGAGCAGGCAATTGAACCCTGATCTATAGAAGCAGACAAGTCTACAAAAGCTCATGCTGCCAATTTCTTTCTTTCATTTATCTCAAAGGTGCTACAAGATCGCTCTACGTACTGATCCTACAGACTAACATGGCTATATCTTTGAATTCTACCCTGATCTGTAGAATGAGAGTCCAACACTCAAAACACTACACCATGCTGTCTCTTTTAGTGTTCAAAATATTTATCATCAAATGCATGTCCTAACTATAGCCACATATATTCTGATTTGGTTGATCTAATTTTCTCTCTCTTTCACCTTCCCCATGTGCCTCTGGGCCAATTATTGGCCTATCTTTTGCAGTATGGCATTAAGCCAACAGCAGTCAAGTAAGTATCTTTCTCCAATACATGTGTTAGGAACTTGTTTTGTTGAGTTGGGGAAGTGGGGGAATAACTCTCAAGAGGCTATTCTTACACAGTATTTTAGATGTTACTTCTAAAATGAGTGATAATCCCCCTGGCCGATAAAAGCAATGTTTAATCAAAAAATGCAAGAAGACAATGCAATGTGAGTTGAAGGTTAAGACTGAATCTCATGTCTGCATTTAGACAGTATTTCACCTTAATGAGATTACCTTTCAAAAACCCTGGGGCCTAAAGAAATTGGTAGCATTGGCTGATCTTCTGCAGTGATAGCTCTGTCTTTTGAAAATTAAAATTGATTCTTATTACTTTGACATGTGAAGATCCAGAATGTGCTCCTTGACCTTGGGTGTCTAGCAGAACCTACGGCAGATGTGAAGGCAGACAGGATTCTGTCCTCATTTATTCTATGGTTACGGATCAATTATGGTAGAAAGAGAAGGGGAGATGAGTGCATTTTGTCAGTTTTGGGTGGTGGTGGTGGTGGATTGGGGTGCAAACCCACTGAGGAGCATGAGGGGGCTAAAATGTATGTATTGCTTGAAAATATTTAGGGAAATTTATTTCTGTGCATCCTACACCCAAAGTAGGGGGAAATGGTAGCAGAATGGTCTTCAAGAAGTAGAGTGGTTTCAGAGAGAGAGGAAAGGGACATGGGTGCTATGCATACGGGCAAAAAGGGGTGCTTTGTAGGCGTGGCCTTTAGATGACGCATGCCTAAAAGTCTCCAGGAAAGTGACCCCTAGCCGTCATATGCCAAGAAAAGCTACTCCAAAAAGGAGCCGCTTTTCCCTGCTCCTTCGGTGAAGATGCGCACCTTCGCAACACTGATGCACCAGAAAACGGCCATATAAATGCACTGTCGCACGTACAGCAGAAATTGAGTCGGCGATCCAGAGCATGCGCCCTACGATGCAAGCTTTAATTTAAAGCGCCCCATGCTTCCAGGTGTGGATGCACTGGTGCAGGTGCACTTGATTAGGACCCTAACCCTAGCCCTAATTTCAACCCTACGCATGCGCCCTAGCAGCTGTCCTCTGTTATAACAATAAATGCATTCTGTTGGATGTACGCTTGCTATCAGTTTGCACAGCAGTTTGCATGAAAGAGGCTTTTGTGACCTCTTCTGTGCAGGTGTGCATAAGACCTGCACATCACTTCCTGGCATGATTGGGGGGGGGGGCTCCTGGAGTAACGTTTGTCCGTGTGTCCTGTTGACCATGTCCCTTGCATGACCACCAGCTGCATGTATCAAGTCTGTCCACACAAACCTCCCTTGCATGTACTTCTTCCCTCCCCCCTGATCTGTGTGGGACATGTTTTGTGGAGGATGACGGAGTGTCTTTTCAGTTGACAAACCCATTCCTTCACCCCAAGAGTGGCACAATCAGACAGTGGCACCTGTCTACTGCACCCACTCCTTGGAGGGAAGCAGAAGTCAGCGAATCCTAGCATGATATGTGGGTGTATGACAGATCCTGTGCAGGTGCACAGAGATGCCAAACTCCAGTCACCTTTGTACACAGAGAATGACAAACTGTATACTAGCCTATGACAGGTCCTGTGCAGGTGCGCAGGGATGTTTTCCTGCACAGATGTGCAGGTGTGGAGAGATGTTCCTGTACACGTGCACATGCGCTTGAGAACAAAAAAAAATTAAAGCAGCCGTTGCCGGCCCACGCGGTTGGTCCGTCTCCCTTTGCAGCATCCTCGGAGCTGGTGGTGTAGTTGCTGGGGCTTCAATACAGTCTCAGAAAAGCTGCATTGACTCCCCCCAGTGTGGTTGCTCCATCCCCATTTAGGGCAACCTCAGGGCAGGCAGTGAGGTTGCTGCAGCTTAGGGAAAAGGCAACTTCAGGTCACCTTTTCCTGCCCATCTGCATAGCCCCTCAGTTATGTCTGCAGATAAAGAAATTACACAACTATAGAAACACTTGAAAATAAATGGCAAGATTGTAGCACCATTAGCCACTTGTAGTGGAATGGTAGCCCAACACATTTCAGGCACAGCCACTATCTAGTATTTGTGTGATATGTCCAGCCAGGATATGATTTTATATTTACAAGAAACAATCAAAAGAGAGGGAGGGAGAAAGGGAGAGGGAGAGGGAGAGAGACGGACAGGACAGGATAGACCAGGCTCCAGTGAACTAACTGGAGATTTTGTGACTGACTGTATCACTGATCTGATGTCCCCAAGTAAGGGACTGTACAGACAGGCCCTTTGGGCCTTCCTGGAGGCAGGGATGGGGAGGGGCGGCTGCACGCCAGCCACCTCAACCCCTTCCCGAAGACATCCTGACACCACGCGCCATTACGTACGGCACACGGCGTCAGGACGTCCTTCTGGCGCAGCCTTTTGATGCGCTGCACCAGAAGGGGCGCCAAAGAGCCACACGACAGCTCTTAGGGCGTCCTTTTGCTGGCTCTGAAAGGAGCGGTATTTTGCCGCTCTTTTCCGGGCGGGCAAAAGGGAGGATTGGAGCTGACGCATCCAGCAGCCTCGGCCCTGATACTCTGTTTCCCCCCTTAGATACCAGAGCAGCAACCAAAATTCTAAAAGTGGACACAAACCCCAAAGTCTATCTCATGCTAGTAAGAAGGAAAGCAAGAAGGGCAACAATAAAACTACAAAACATGCAGGGATAGCTGTATTGGCCATTTAGCAAATTCAAACAAAAATCCACCAAACAGTGATACCTTTATTGGCCAACCAAAATGTACAATATACTTGTTGCAAGCTTTCAAAGCTCCACTGGGTGCTTCATCAGGCAAGATGTTACAAACCAAAGAGAAGAAAAAATTGGAGATGTTAGTCAGATGCCTGAATTTTGATGTTTCTGTCCTTAGTTAAGATGGGATGGTAAGTGGAGGGTATCTTTTGCAGTCTGGCCCCTCCTCCTCCTGTCCATGTGGCTATTGGGAGATTTGCAAAGACCAGGAAATTTAAAGTCCATTAGCATCTCAACAAGGACCCCTCTCTTGCAATCCAATATGCCTCCATTCCTATGAGATCACAGGTCTCCTTGTAGGCAAAGGACAATGGATTCTTCGTGTTTTTGTATCAGGAACATTTTGGTAGGTGTTGAGTTAAAACATGCCAATCCAGTTCAAATGTAAGAAGAAAAAATTGTTTTACCTTGGTTGGAGGTCCCAATCCACTGGCTCACTCTTCAGGGTTCCCTTGTTTCAGCTACACTAGAGAGGAGTCCTTGTTGAGATGCAAATTGACTTTAAATTTCCTGGTCTTTGCAAATCTCCCAATAGCCACATGGACAGAAGGAGGAGGAGCCAGCCTGCAAAAGATACCCTCCACTTACCATCTTAAAGGACAGAAACATCAAAATGCAGGCATCTGACTAACATCTCTATTTTTTTTCTCCTGTTTGGTTTGTAACATCTTGCCTGATGAAGAAGCCAGTGGAGCTTCAAAAGCTTGCAACAAGTATATTGTACATTTTGGTTGGCCAATAAAGGTATTACTGTTTTGTGGATTTTTGTTTGAACAATAAAACTAATTAGGAATGTTGCAAGACTGCAATCTATTTATGCATATTTTTTTTACATTTGGAGATTTTTATTAACTTTATCAAACTTTTTTTTCAGGAAACAAAACCATTTGCACAAAAATGAGAGTTTCTGTACAAAATCCAGGGTGTCTCAGGTTCCATCTACACTTACCAGAATACTCCAGTCTGTTCCTGGAGTATTCTGACCCCAAATTTGCTCCTTACCTTGCAGGTTTTCCAGAGACAACACATGGCTGCAATCTCACATGGTCCCTATTTGTCACAACACCATTGCTGAAGTCAGAATGAAGTATCCAGCTGTGCTATTGTTTGTACCTCAGAGTGACTGGCACCCACAATGGCAGCACTGGGTAACTCTCAGGGACCATGAGAAGGCAGCAACTCCATTGCTGAAAATGGTGCACATGGGCCTTATCCCCACTATGATTTAAAGCAAATTGCTGATCGGGTTATATGACCGTCATTCCCACTTGAAACCGGTTCCGATCCTATTGAGCTTGGTTTCAATCATGATGAAGCAAGGCGAATGCAAAAAAAGAACCCGCTGTTTCCTGACACTAGTTTTTTTGCAGTTCTTTTGAAAAGAACCAATTCTGAAGGATGTTCAACAAGTGGGAACAATGGATCTGAATGGGATCATACTGGGGGGTAGGGACTAATGGCAGAGGGGTGTTTACCATCCCTCCTCAGTTTTTGGGAAATCAATCTTTTGCCCCACTCTCAGTGCTGCCTTTGTGCTTTTAGTGTGACCTATGGTTGCAATCTATATATCCATCGTATTTATAATATAGGAGGACTGCAGCTCAGCAAGGCAAATAGTTGCAAAACCAATGGATTGCATATCCTGTCAATTTTTTTTTCAATATATAGTTCCAAAGCCAGGCTGCTCAAAAGGGAAATGGTATGCTTGAGCAGCCTGGGTTGCTGAGGGGTAGAGGAAGGCAGTTGCTAAAGTCACCCCATTCAGCACCTGGATTGGCTCCGTCCTCACTATGCTGCCACTTGTGTCACTGAAGACACGCAGATGATTGACATACATTTTGAAGTGGTGCAAACTAGTGGAAACGACAATTGTACCAAAAAAGAAGCAATTACAAGGGAATAATGAAAAGATCCACTTTCATAGTGGGAACGACGGACCTTTTGGAATCGATTCATCAACACAAAGCAAAGGCAAATTGCAAACCAGTTTAAATGTAAGTGGGAACGAGCCCATGGTGGGTTATTTAAATGAGCAATGGTGAATTATTTAAATACGGGTTGTGAAAGGAAGCTCCAAATCAGACATGGGCATTATAAAGACAGTCCAGACCCGATTCAGGGTTTTAGCCTTGCAACATATAAGCAAGATGCAGTGAGCCCAAAGGGAACCCAGGGTAAATCACCCATGTAGTCAAGGCCTCAGTGTGCCAAGACACTTTCTTGTTATGGATAAAAACATCTGTGAGTATTCTTTGCATCACTAGTTCTGACAATGAAGTGCAAAATGTGATTGACAAGTAATGTAAGTAGTGATACCGTTCCTTTATGTGGTATGTACTGACTTGTGAAAGAGAAGGGGACATGATTTTTGTACTTCTACAGCTTTTGATAAAGCAGTGATATTTTACTCCAAATAGAGTACTCTTCTTTGGTGACAGCTGCATTTTTTTTTCCTCTGAGTACACAAAAAATCAGTAGGCATGTGACATTTCTTTTTATGACTTAGAAATAGTTGAGTGGGCAAATACCATTTGTTATATATTAACTGACTGCAATTACTATTTTGTACACAAAATATTTTTTTCCTTGATGATGTTTTTTCCTAAATAATTTACTTTTGCATCATGAATTATTTATTGAATATACTTTACATTATGGGTTTGGGTAGCATTTAAATCAAAGCAGAGTTAACAAATAAAGCCAAAATGAAACAGGGAAGGAGGAGGTAGTTCTTTCTTATTTGGGGCTGCCAATGAATTTTAATTCAGATCAGATAGACTGGTAATCTTGGAGCATGATTTAGAAAGTTACTTGTTTTTGTTTTGTTAGTGTTACCTATTTCATTTTTCAAAAGGAATATGTTGCCCTTATTGGATCCAATTGTTAATTATAGAAAAGTAACTCCTCATGTTATTTGGTGTAGTGCTTATTACTTTTTTCTTCCTTCTTTTGGTAAAAAGAGTATCTCTAAGTTAATAAGAAAATGTTCTAAAAGTTGGAAAACAACTCACCTCCAAATATCTCTGAAATAATTTCTACCTTTGCCTTTAACAGATTTCACTGAGTAAAAATAACTAGTATGTTACTTGGGAAGTTACTTTCTGAAAGTAATTGATTCTGATTAATTACAGTGTTCAAAGAGTAACCCATTCTGGTTTCTCTTTGTGATAATGAAAAAACTTTCTGCTTTTCTTGTTACACTGCCTGTTACTTTTCCATTACTTTTTATTACTTTTTGATGGATAGTTTGATGGGGTTAAGATAATGGCATAACATTTGAAAATGTCCTGTTACAATGTCTTTAAAAGGAACTTTTGGAAATGACTGGAAACTATTTCTTATTCCACCATCAAAGTAACTTTGCACTTACTTTCTATGTTGCTTCTCTGGTGTAACTTTTTGGTTACATACTTCATCACCCAAATAATAAGATCACTCCAAGTAACTAGTTACAGTTTAAAATGTTATTTGTGACTCCTTACTTCCAAGTTCTGATTAAAAGATGATCATTGCACTGGACAGTGGATAAGGGAGAAATGAATTATCAGTTGTTTTGTTATTTTCTAAACAAACATTATTATTGTAACACAGTATTTCCAAGCTTTGCCCTGGAGAACTTGAATTTTTATTTTGTATTGTAGCTAGCTTGCTCATCTGAGGCTGCATCTGCAGTGCAGAAACAATCCATTTTGACACCAATTTAACTGCCATGGCTCAGTGCTATGGAATTCTGGGAACTGTAGTTTTGTGAGACATTTAGCCTTCTCTGTCAGAGAGCACTGGTATCACAACAAACTACAGTTCCAATAATTCCATAGCATTGAGCCATGGCAGGTAAAGTAGTGTCAAACTGGATTATTTCTACAGTGCAGACGCAGCCAAAGTCATTTCTAGCTGATCTGACTCCCATTTTTGGAAGACAGATGGGATGTAAATCAAATAAATAAATAAATAAAAGTGTAGGAATGGTATATTAGAACATGTTCACACACTCTTACTGTGGAGGACTAGAGTCTTCATTGCATAAGTAAATACAATGAAAGGGTTCATTGGTATAGTCTTATGGTAGGGGCTATAATCTATTATGGCTTTCTAGTATTCTTAAAACAACCCCTAAATGAGTAACATGAATTTTATAGCTTTATAATGGTTTGCAATTAATTTACTTATTTTCCTATACCTTCTGCTTTTAGCTTTTAAAACACTATTAAAATTGTCTTTATGATTGCCCTGACAATGGTATTTTTCCCCCTGGAGTTGCTTATCCTTAAAACCTGCTACAACTTTGCAAACATAAATGACCAGAATGCACAGAGAAGAATGAGGTATAGGTAAGTCTCAAATTTCTGTGTTCTTATCTGAACTCTCTCAGCCCCCAAACTCTTGCAGTGATTTCAGTGAGACATTTAGTGTAAATGTTTGAAAACTACATTGAGATGTTTCTCTTTTAGACTTTTAGAAAACTGGGAGTTTATTGCACTTTGCAAGTTTTCTTTGGTTTTGTTCCCATTGTTGTGCTTACAATTTATTTTTCTTCTACAATCCTGTGCTCTGTGTGGCAAGTTTTATTAACATGGCACATATTTCCACTCTAAAAACAGAACAGAAAGAAAGTGATGCATTTTCAGGAGACATAGCTAATGATAATTGCTTCCCAGAAATGAGAAATCAGCATGTTATACTTCAAATAGAATGGATATTTATATTAACAAGCAGCTATATATCCAGCATTGCCTAGAAGAGTAATTAACCATCATTAATGATTATTTAGTATCAATTGCTCTGGGCAAGAAGTCCCTATCTTTGTGAGTGCTCAGGTATTCCTCACATTGCTGATCACTCTCAGTTGCCTTTGAGAGAATATGTCTTTCCCAATCAGTGACAAAACATACTGTTCTGCATGAAGAAATAATAAAGTCACTCCTCAGGGGCTCCCAAAGTGAATTTTGTGAATGCACTGTGTTCTGTATATTATGTGAAACCATCCAAAACATCCAAACCAAACTTGGTAAAAAACCTGTGCATCCATTTATATATGATACTGTAAGAGACAAACAGATAGAAAGTTAATTTATGTAACTTTACAAATGTAACTTTAAAAATAAAACACTTTTTTTTGAACCCAACTAATTGAAATCTCTCAAATGATGCATCGCAGTCTGCTGTGTAAATGGGAAAAAAATAATTGGAGTGCCTCCCAGAGGCCCATAAAGTACATTTAATAAAGTACACCAATTGCCTATTTATTTATTTTTTACTCTGGACCATCTCAAACATATTCCCCAATTTGGTGAAAATCCAATGAAAAAATAATGCTGTGGAATTCTGGGAACTGCTGTTTTATGAGACATTTAGCCTTCTCTATCAGAGAGCCACAACAAAATCCAGTTATCAGAATTCCCTAGCACAGTACCAGGGCAGTTAAAACAGTCTCAAAATGAATATTTCTGCAGTGCATTTGGACCGGTATGATCCTGGGTCTTCCCAAGTGAATTTCATACATGTCATACATGTGACATTTGATGTCAGAATGCTACAGACATACCCTCAAAATCAGGTTGAAATCTGTTCAGCCATTTTCTTATCATGTGGCAATAAATAGAAAGAAGCATAGAATCAGAGTTCAACGAGACAATTAAAGCACTCCCAACAGATATCCATCCAGCCTCTGTTTCCAAAAGAAACCATACCACACTCTGAGGCAGCATATGCCAATGTCAAACAGTTCTTATCAACAGGAAGTTCTTCCTAATGGTTAGACAGAATCTCTTTTCCTGTAGTTTGAATCCATTGCCCTGTGTCCTAGTTAGAGATGTGAAGGCCTGGAAAACCCCTGGGGGAAAAACAGGAAAAAAATGGGCAACATTTTAAAATATGAAAAAAGAAAGAAAATAAATTATGGAATGTTTTATTTTAGCATGATTCAGGTTGTGTGTGTGTGTGATAAAAAGGTTTTGTTTTTTTCCAAATTTTTCTGGTTGTTTTTTCCCCCAGGCCTTCTGGAGTTCCATCAATATGACACCCCTCCAAATATCTAAACATGGCTATCATGTCATCTCTTAACCTCCTCTTCCCCAGGCTAAACATACTCAACTCCCTAAGGCAGGGGTAGGCAACCTAAGGCCTGGGGGGCGGATGCGGCCCCCCGAGGCCTTTGGACCGGCCGCCGCTACCACCCGCCATGATGATATTAATTATTGTTGTTATTACTTGTTCTTGGGGTTTTCTTGGCAAAATCTCCACAGGGGTTTTGCCATGGCTTTTCTGGGGCTGAGAGAGTGTGCATGCATATTTTTTTAATTTTTATTTTTTAAAAAATGTATATTTATTTATTTATTGTGCTTCGGCCCCCCAATTGTCTGAGGGACAGCAACCCAGCCCCTGGCTCAAAAAGGTTGCTTACCCCTGCCCTAAGGCATGGTTTCCAAACCTTTTACCATGGGTCGCTTTCCTCTGAACACATTCCAGCTTTTCAATATCCTTCTTGAATTGTGGTGCCCTGAACAGGACACAGTATTCTAGGTGAGACCTGACCAAAACAGAATAGTGTGATACTATCACTTCCCTCGATCTAGACACTATACTTCTATTGATGCAGCCTAGAATTGCATTGGCTTTGTTAGCTGTTGCATCACACTGTTGACTTATGTTCATCTTGTGCTCTACCTAAACTCCTAGATTCCTTTCACATGTACTTTTGTCAAGCCAGGTGTACCCCCATCCTATTTCTGTGCATTTCATTGTTTCTCCCTAAATGTAGTACCTTGAATTTATATAGAATCATTATACGGAGGCAGCTGAGGGCATAGAGTTTGATTTTTTTCCAAAAGTTTTCCAAATCAATTTGTGGATTTACTGAGAGATCAAGCATACAAAGACTACCATTCACTCACAAGAACTCAGGAATAAAGCAAGTTAATGTGGAATAGACATGAGGCCTTCTAAAGATGATATTACCTGTCCAGGGTGCTCTGGGTATACTGATGTGAAGTTGGACTTGACCAGATGAAGGGAAGGGAATGCAAAATGAGTCAGAGCTGGATCAGAATTCAGAGTGATGCAGTGTCACCAGGAATTCTAACCAGACACACCTAACCAGAATTTTGGTAGACTTTTTATAGACTGAAAGTAGCCCAGGGTGAAGGTTGATTGATGTGTATCAAAGAGCCAAATTAACATTGTAAAGGTTTCCTTGTAGTAAATGGCTTCCAAAGAAGGAGTAATGGATCTTATATTTCTTGTGGCCAAAAGTCATCCGGGCCATTGATCCTCTAGCTTCCTTGTCTCCTGAGGTGTGAATCTTTCTGTTTGCAACTCCTGAAACTACAGTTGGCCCTCCTTTTTCGCGGGGGATCTGTTCTGGACTACCCACACACACACACAAAAATGGAGATTTGCCAATATTCCAGCCCCAAAGGCTTGAATGGGGTGTACCCCCATGGGGGCATGCCCCATTGATTGTAACGGAGGTCACCCCTCCACGAATATGCAAAACCGCAGACTTCAAATCCATGAGAACCAAGGGGCGACTGTAAGTGTTTGATCTGCTAATGAATGCTGGGGTCTACATGACCATCTACCACTGCGGGTGTACATGACCAACTCACTCCTAAGTACATGGCTGAAACTGTATTTCCATTTTAGGGTCATGTCAGAAATATATATATACACAGAGAGCATGAAATTGCTTGACTCATGGTAACAAATATCATGGGGGACCTGGTCAAAGGCCTTACTGAAAAGGTATGCTACATCCACAGCATTTCCTTTATCTACCAAGCTTGTAACTCTTTCAAAAAAAGAGATCAAGATTAGTCTGGCATGACTTGTTTTTGAGAAACTCATATTGACTTTTAGTGATCATGGCATTCCTTTCTACTGTTTTAATTGTTATGATTGTTAATTGTTAATTGTGTTTTAATTGTTATGATATTTAATTCTGTTTTAAGGGGGGGAGGGTTGGTATGGGGACATTTTGTACTGTTTTAATTGTAAGCCGCTTAGATTGATTTATCATCTAAGCGGGATATAAATTATTATTATTATTATTATTATTATTGCTTACAGACCATCTGTTTAATGATCTGCTCTACAATCTTTCCTGGTATTGATGTCAGACCAACTGGGTAATAATTGTTTGGGTCTCCTTCCCACCCCCACCCCTCTTTTTCAAAATGGAAACAACATTTGCCCACATCCAGTCTGCTGGGACTTCTTTTGTTCTCCAGGAGCATGTGCCTTTTAAATCTTAGCTCAGTTGAAAGTTCTTTAGACATCCATCCTGTTTTCTTTAGACACTTCCCATTTTTATTTATACCTGGTTAGCTAATGACACTTTTACAAAGACATTTCTCTTTTTTAAAAAAGTCAGAACTCACCCACCCCCAGTCAAATCAAAAGATTACACTTATCCTTTATACAGAGCCATTGTCCAAGAAGCTCAGGAACTTGTATGTTAAAAACAAGACATTTCTTCAGTTACATGTTGTTAGCAAATATTAAATTAATAAAATTTTGGGACACATATGGAGTTCCCTCTATGACCCCAAACTGACCTCTGTGGGATGTCAGCCATAATCCTCTAGATGGCAGGTCAGTTAGGCACAGAGAGGGCCTGCCCAAACAACTAGAAAATTCCCTACCAGACAGGTTTGGGAGTTGCTGAAGGGGAAAGACCATTATCCCAAAATTCAACATAATAGGGCTTGTTTGTCCTGAGTCTTACTCCTGATGGGGCAGTGATCAGATTTAACTGCACCCTTTTCTGATTGTGTCAAGACCAAGTGCATTGTCTAGGTCATCCTCACACCTTGGGTTAACAAAGTCCAGGCAATCAACGCCTTTGTCCAGGCTTCAGCCAAGCCATTAGGTCTCTAGCCATAGGCAAGATCTTTCATATATAAACCTCTAGATTTTTAGACTCCACATGCTATCTTTGGAGTGCAGCTTGGCTCCACGTCAGTCTGTGCTCTGATCATAGCTCCCTTGGCCATCCCTTCCCCCATTTTGGTGGCTGTGCTGCATCATCATCATCATCATCATCCACATGCACAGTGAATCATGGAGAAGCCTTCAGAAGTATCTCCCATAGTCTGGCCCATCTCAAGCTATCACCCCTTTTGCTTCTAGTGTACAGTGTGTGTGTGTGTGCCATATTTGTGTGTGTGTGCAGTTTTCCCCTTTTAATAAAGGGAAACCTTATTAGACCTTACACGAAGCCTACCTCAGCATTATCCATTGTGGGATCTTAGTCCTCTGGTATACATATCGGTACTCCAGTCGTGCAGGGTGTTGTTAGGGCCCCACTCTTGCATAAATTCCCCTAATTAAATCCTTCCTAACAATGTCCAGTGATTTTATTTATATAGATGAATAATTATTTGACAAGAAGCATGTATTGAAATTAGCACATTCAGATTGTCATTAGGATCCTCCATGTACTTATTAGATATAAAGTCAATTCATTTCAGTAGAACTTGCTTCTAAGAAAATGCACATGTGAGTATACTTTTCAGAATATAATCAAGGATAATAGGAAGCAATTCAAATCAAAGGCAGTAGGACTTCATTCTGGATAAATTTATATAGGATTGCATTCTAAGTCTATTTCATTATTGTTTTCTACTACAGTATACAATTTTGAAGTGGGATTGCATTGATGCCCCCTTCAGCCATATGAAATCTCCAACATATCTGAAGCTGGGAGACTGCATGATCCAGTATACCGTATATATTAAATAAGACAGTAGGAACATTGCAAAATCTTCTGGCTGGGAAATGCAGGCCCATCAGACTCTCTTCCTTGGATGTGAATTCTTGTGATAGCAGCTGATCTAAGTTGCAGCAGGGAGAATTTCATAGTTGGTTGGCTTAGTGTTCTGCCAAGAAACTTCCAAGTATGCCAGGCATTTTTGGCTGCCTCTGCTGGAAGCAACCACAAAGAGATTATGTGGATCAGGTCCTAAGAATGGAGTCTTCAAGCTGCTGCATCCAGTACAAGAACCATCTGCAATCATATATTGTTGTTGGGCAGACATTTTTTCAAAGTATCAAAATGTAGAGTCACTCTGTCAATAAAAAGCCACTCACAGGCTCCATCTGCACTGCAAAAATAATCCAGTTTGACACCACTTTAACTGCCATGGCTTAATGCTATGGAATTCTGGGAACTGTAGTTTGTTGTGGCACCAGAGATCTCTGACAGAGAAGGGTAAATGTCTCACAAAACTACAATTCCCAGAATTCTATAGCACTGAGCCATGGGAGTTAAAGTGATGTCAATATGGATTATTTCTGCAGTGTGGATGCAGCCACAGTCTTCATATAATAAATCAAATTAAGATGGAAAATCTAATTCATAACCATATGAACCACACTAATTGAGAGGTCTACCTATTTGCAGTGTTGTTTATTTCTGCAAGAATCATGTCAATGCTACCAATGAATGTCTAATGTCTAAGACATAGCATAGTGTGGTGGTTTGAATGTTGGACTAGGATTCCAGGAGACCAGGATTCGAATGCCCACTCAGCTATGGAAATCCAATGGATGGCCTTGGGCAAATCACGTTCTTTCAGCCTCAGAGGAAAGCAATGGCAAACCTCCCCTTTGAACAAATCTTGCCAAGAAAAGGGAAAAAAAAACATGGTAGGGTTATCATAAATCAGAAATTACTTGAAGGAACAACAATGTGCCGGAAGTCATGGCTGGCCATTTGTATTTGTATAGTAAGTGGGACTTTTCTCATTTATTTTGTTTTAAAAATTGCTTTACTGACAGGCCATAGCAAAATCTAATAATTACAAAACCTATAAAAATAATAGCTTACAGAGGCAATAACAGTAGTACAAACAAATGTGTGATATGGAATAAAGTGTTACTTGTCCTATGTCCTTGAGTGTCCAGACGTTCTAGGGAAGTATTAAGGATCAGTTTCATTTTTACAAGAGAGAGTGAAGGGGGGAAATGATGTCTTTCTAATATTTTCTTCACATATAAATATACAAAACAGAAGACAACATAGGTAAACAGGTGCTCCTTCAGCAAGCAGCCTAGCTGCTAATCCTTCAGGGATTCCCAGAGAGCAGTTGCTGGTTCACCCTCCAAGGCGACACCTCTGTTTAGCTAAGTCCAGCTGCCTCTTCTCAAAACATAAACCGCAAAAGGCTTTGCTTTCACATGGTTCTTGCAGAGAATTGGTGTCAGATTCCAACTGTGTAGGAGAATTGTCTATTTGGGGAACCATCCACAAGCCATTACACTTTATGGTCAAGTTTCTCATTACCACCATGTGATATTTTCAGAAATTCAGTATGGTCAAAACTCACACCGTATCATCATCCCTTTCAAATGAGACTTGGCAGCTGAAATAAGCAAAATGGCTCACAGTTGCAGGTTTGCTTAAGGAAAGAGAGATTAAGAAGAGTTAAGAATATGCAAAGGGATTTTGTAGCACCTTTGAGACTAACTGTGCAAAAGAGGTTGTAACATAAGCTTTCATAGAATTTGTCTACTTCCTCAGAATATACATGGTTGGCTCATGACCCTTTTGCAAAGATATTTCTCTTTTTCCTCCAACTCTGACCTCCCCCTGCCACCACATCATTAAAAGATAACACTGTCCTTTGTACAGAGCCATTGTCCAAGAAGCTCAGGTACTTGTTTGCTGAAAACAGACATTTCTTCAATCAGCATATTCCCCAATAATCATAAACAGTAACAACAACATGTCTAGGCTGCACTAAGGTACTGAACTGATGTATGGGTGCAGCAATAAACTGAGACTGGAATGAGAGCAAATAAAGTGAGATGGAGGGAAAAGAGATAATGTAGGAAGATGGTCCTTGGGTTTAGGAAACTGGAGCTCTATGTTTTTGAATGGGGATGCATTTTTCCTGAGAGAACAGGTAAGATGTTTGATAGTCATCTTGGATCCAGCTTTGTTACTAGAGAGCCCAATAAGCAGGTGGCAGAGTGGCCTGTACCAACATTGGTTTGCCAAGAACAGTAATTTCTGGGCTAAAATAGTGTGAATGCCTATGGCTTCACTGGTGCAGAACATGGCAGAATTTTAGCAATGAATTTTCATGCTTTCAATTTTAAATGATTTGAGTTGGTTATCTGCTAGGTTGCTGACTTCTTTAGGACTAATACTGGTCCCAAATAGCTTGAGAACACAGTATCTAAAGAAGCACCTATTCCCAATCAACCTACCTGTGCTTTAACCTTTTTATGTGCCTTGTTTATTAGAAGCATGTTATTCAATAAGGAAGGAACATCAACAATCTAAGATATGTAGATGACACCATATGACTGGTGGAAAACATCATAGAATTGGAACAATTACTAAGGAATTACTAAGGAAGAAAGTGCAAAGACAGGCTTGTTGCTAAACATAAAGAAAATATAGAGGATCTATACAAATTCAATCTAGTTAATGAGGAAATCAAAATAATTAAAGATTTCCTGTACCTTGGATCAAACATTGATCAGAATAGAGACTTCAGTCAAGAAATAAGAAAACCAGGAATGGGAAGGGCAGCCATGAAAGAACTAGAAAAGATCTTAAAGTGTAAAGATATACAACTGAGCACCAAAGTTAGAATAATCCAAGCCATTATACAGTCATCCCTCCATTCCTGCGGACTTGAAGTCCATGGTTTTTCATATTCATGGAGCAGGAACTTCCTATGGGGCTTGAATATTTGCAAATCTCCATTTTCGTGGGGGGGGGGTCCCCCCTCCGGAATGGATCCCACACAAAAATGGAGGGCCGACTGTATTCCTCCTCCTCATGTATAGATGTGAGAACTGGACAGTGAAGAAAGCAGATAGAAAGAAAATCAACTCATTTGAGATGTGGTGCTGGAGAAGATTGCTGAGGATACTGTGGATGGCCGAAAAGACAAATACATCCTAGAACAGATCAAGCCTAAACTCTTCCTAGAAGCCAAAATGGCAAAATTGAGGCTATTGTATCTTGGCCACATAATGAGAAGACTCATTAGAAAAGACAATAATGCTGGGAAAGATAGATGGTAGTAGAAAAAGAGGAAGACAGGACTCTAGATGGCTAGATTCAATCAGGGAATTCAGAGGCCTGAATCTGCAGGACCTAAGCAAAGCAATGGAGCATAGGGGGATTGGTGATGTCTCACCCACAGGATTGCCATGAGTCGGGTCGACTCGAGGGCAGTTAACAACAAAACTGGTCCTAAATAGCTTGAGACCACAATATCTAAAGAAGCACTTCTTCCATTATCAACCTACCTGTGCTTCAGTCTTTTTTTTTTTAATATGACTTGTTAAACAGAAGCATATTATTCAATAAGAAAAGAAAGGGTTTTCTTTTTTTTCAATTAGGTGTTTTCGCCCTTTTTATTAGTATTAAAGAAAATTTTAACAAGTAATTAGACAAAATACATTATAAAAAACAAACAAATGTAGGCATATCATAGCTTTTGTCCATTTGTGTCAGTTGAAAATGGAACATAAATTCATTTAGTTCCTATCTGATTCATGAATCTGTCTACAGAGTTCATTGGGTGCTTGTCAGGTTTGAGGGGAGTCAAGTGCAACCTGTCCTTCCAGAAGTCCAGTTGACCACTCAGTGGTTGAAGCTGCTGCAAATGTTTGTTGACATAATCAATAAAAAATTACCAGACCTCATAAAATGTGTTTTCTTTTCTTTTCTTTTTTGCATCCATAACAGGTTTTTATATTATAAGAGAGTTTTTCTAACAGCCAGATGTTCCATACTCTTTTCCATCTAACTTCAGATTCCCAATTTCTAGCATTTGGCTATTTCTCTTTGAACAGCTGCAAGGTAGAAAGCAATTAAACGCCTCTCTTTTAACTGACTGTTGTTAAGGTAAATGGAAAGTAACAAAAGTGCCAAGCTGAAGTGGATGTTTTGTTGTGTTATTTGTGAAATCTGAGTGATTATTACAGTCCCAAAACTCTTTATCTTGGGACAAACTAGCAACATATGGATAGATGATGAACCATCATCTTGGAAGAACATTATTTACCATTCTAGATAAATGAATAGGGGTCAAATACCATTATGTATACTCTTGAGAACCCCTTCTTTTGTAGCAGCTGAGCAGGATGTATAGTGCAGAGAGGACCAGATGCATAACCAGCCAGACAAAGGGTTTTCTAAGGAATTGTCTCAGTTCAGCACAAGACAAAACAACAAAAACAAAATCCTTTTCACCAAGGCATTTTAACTTACTGGTAATATTAAAAGATTTTATTGGGAAGCTCTGGTATTATATAATGATTGGTTGTACATTTCCATGAAATAACAAATGAGATTAAACATAGTCTATGAATGTTTTAAATGAATAAATATGGATACTGTTATCAGCAGGTAAAGCAAGGATTCAGAGAGAAATCCAATTGCCTTTGTAATTATCTGTTTATGCAGCAACCAAACTATCATCCCCTGCCCCCACTACTTGTGAATATATAAATACTTGGCTCTATTAACAGTAAGGTATATATAGCTGAGTATGCCAGTATCAATTCACCCACCCATACCCCTGCTTCTGCAGTAGTGAAATTATAACAATAATTGGTTAGGGAGCACCACACTTAAACTTCTTACACAAAATAAATAGCTAAATAAATAATCCTGGACTCAAAAGGCCAGTTTCATTGCTGCTTTTTAGCTATTATTTCCCTAACAAAAAATCTTTGTGCCATAGTCAACTAAATAAAAAAAATCTTTTTGTTCTAACCAAAGAAATCTAACCAGTCTTAAAATTGAGAGATCTGACAAAACTGTACCTGGTCCAAAGTACATAATGAGGGAGGGGGAAAGGTTTATGATCATTCCAAATTATGATTTTTGGTTTTGTACATCTTAAGATGAAAATGAAATAATTTATGTGATCAATGTGTACCATCTATTGTAGGTACACTTTTCATAAAGATTGCATGAATGTTCCAGTACATTTTTCTTGCTGATGGAGGTGGTGATGGTGTTTAGGACCTCCTGCCTTATCTTACAGACATAATCGAATCTCAGACCCATAAGCACTTCAGATCTGTCTCTTGCATGTCTTACACTCACTGTTGTATCTTCCCAAAACAGGGATTTGAGGATTTCACCAAACTTTTCACATTTGGGACATTCTATATTAAGCTGGTCCTCTCTACTTGGCAGCCAGGGACTCTCTTCCCCACTCCATTCTTGGTCCATTGTCCAAATCACTTATAAAGGGTAGGATCATAAAGTGGGTCAGATAGCCCCTGCTGACTACTTTCATTTAGTATTGTTTTAATATGATCACATTTTTAAAGAACAAACTTTGCACTAAAACTGAACATCTTAACTACCTTTAATCCAACATCTTTGTTTCACAACCTTTGAGCCATCTTTGTCTTAAGACAGAACTTTTAATCCACCTTTGACCAACCTCTGTATGAACAATGCCAACACACCCAAGAAGAAGTAGCACAGGGATATAGCAGGATATAAAATCAATTTCGTGGGCTGGATGGCTTTTTACTGTCCTTTTTAGAACAGAAGCCTCCTAATGCTGCATTAAAACCTGCTTTCCAAATAAAGGGGGGCCACATAGGGGTGCAGCTAAATCACTCAATAAGAATTCTGCCCCCATGAAAGCTTTCCTTCAGTCCCCAACTTTCTAGTATTGTAGAGAATGAGACATTAAAAATTATTCCTACTTAGAACTCTTAAAGTATTTGCATTTCCTTGATAATGTTGCTGGCTCTTTTCTTTGGATGCCTAAATTGTATCTCTAAATGCTCATCTGAAATTTTATGATATTGAAATGTGAGAAATTTTAATCTGAAGTAAAATTTTATGACAGGGGACAGAATTCCAATGCTTTCATTTTCTCTCCTCTCATATACACACTTGCCTCTCACATAGCTACACCCTTGGAGTGAATTCTCAAACGGAGGAGAGAATATACACTGGGCTAGTACAAACCCCTTGCATGAACCCAAGAGCCTCTCTGAACCCTGGATTTTCTTAACAGAGCCCTCATGTGTACTCAGAAATACACATCACTGAACTCAAAGGGACTTGTTCCCAGCTAAAAAGATATAGCAGAAATGGGGAACATGTGGCTCTCTAGACGCTGTTGTAGGTAGTCCCCAGCAGTCCTAGCCAGCATAACCAATGCTAAGAGTGACCAGATGTCATAATCACAAAGGAGGACAAGACACTGCAAAAAGAAAAATGTAGGGCATTACAAAATAAAAGCTAACAACATTCATATAAATATAAATTCATGCTTCTTAGCAAGGCTCAAAATGGAGGACATTTTGGAATTCCTCCTGGACTGAAGGATGAAATGTAGGGCGTGTCCTGGAATAGGAGGACATCTGGTCACCTATCAACATCTGAATCCCAACCCTGGGATAAGGGATTTCAGTTTAACAATACAATCCTATGCACATCTATTCACAAGTAAGCTCCTTTGGGTTCACTGGTACACAGGTACGTTTATATAGGAATGCAGCCTAAGTGATTCATGCAAGGAGGGTGCCTGGTGTGAAACATTATTGAGGGGGATATGAACATCTGCAGTCTCTTTTAATGCGAGAATGACATGTGCCTCTAATTTAATCTGAAAACAAAATTGTGTTCCAAATGTCAAATTTAGGGATGGCTGTTCAGTAGTATTATCATTAATACTATTCCAAATTAGGTAACTGCCATTACTACCATGCATACCATGGCTCTTTCTACAGAAATGATTTCTCCCCTATTACATGAAACAAAACGTCATGTATTAACAGACCTCTAGGAGTGTAACTGGAGACTATTTGATCAGAAATTATTGTCCTCTGCCTGAGACAAATGGATTTTGTCACTCTAGGCAGGTCAGAAAAATCAGAGCATTTTGCAGTTCCTTCCAGCTGTGAGGTCTCTCCTTACCAAACACTGGGGCCTCAGAAGGGTGGTTAATAAAGGAACAACATATGGTATATGTACAATTTGCACAATATCCACAAAACTCACACCACAATTTTGACAACGCAGGAAGCCTATTAGATTTATAGATTTAATGCCGAAATATCCTGGGGCTGAGACGGCATTTAAATTGGCTGGGGTTTCCATGGTTTATGTAGCAGAGAAACAACTAAAGGTTGCAGGAGACTTTCCTGAGGGGGTAATGCTTTGTAATGGAGACTCCCTTGAGGTCTTTACAAATTTTGCCTCCCGGAAAGCTATGCTTTTCAAGTGCTTCACGGGGTTATTTTTGGCAAAGTAATATTGGGAGCTTTTGGTTTTCCAAGTGCAGCTATTTTTGCAGACCACAGTTATAAAGTTTATAGAATTAGAGCCAACTTAATCTTATCCATCCAGGTTTTTATTTTAAAAAACTCTACATACCATAAGAAAGTTTTGCTCACACCACCAGTTTTCTTCTCCACATCTTCCCTAACACTAACTGCACATTCCATGGGAAATCCAAGACTGGAAGTTTGTAATACAAAAATAAATACTTAATTTAGACTAATTTATATCTCACATTAGATAACTGTTCATTAAAACTATACCATTAGACACACTGAGATAGTTTTACTATGACAATAAGTTGTGTGTGTTTAAAAGCAATACATCTTTATAATTAGCAATTATTCTGGTTTATATTGGATAGTGAGGATGTTCTGTTCATGTTCTAATTTCACAGTGGTCTGGCAAATTAACATGTGAATACACATGTTCCTGATTGTTTTCTGTTATAGACTTTGATTTAAATACAATGTTGATTTGTCCCACATCTTTATTAATTAGATGTACAGAGGAGAATGGAAGTGGAATGTCAGAATCTGCAAAGGAGTGTTAGGGAGGAAAAGGATAAAGGGAGAACCATTGTATTGTCTGGAAAGATTATTTCCAGGCTCATAGTGTAAAGCAATTTTTATATCTCCCCAGAGACAGATGTGAGAGCTGCCTGTAGAACTCATGGGAGAAATTGAAGATGTTATTGTTAGATGAGAGTCAGCATTCAATGTAGCTGGGATTATTTAGTGTGAATCATTTGAAAATAATAATCCTGCTAATGTAAATTTCAGAGGAAATGCAATTTGTTGTCACCCTTCAGTCATAAATATTAATTAGCCACTCTTGCATATCTTGGAAAATGTAAAATAAATTGAGGGATTGGTACTTAGTGAGAGGCTTCATTTTTAGATGGCCTGGAGAAGCAATCTACATGACTGGGTTTATCCCTGCATGCCAGCTCATGTGCAGAAGTTCCAAGTCTAAAATTATTTTCTCTTTACGAAGTTGACCCCTGTGCCTTCACCTCAGTTTCTCCTCAAGCCTGTTACTGGGGTTGCATCCCACAAAACTCATTAACTTAAATATTTGTTTTGAGATATAATAATAATAATAATAATAATAATAATAATTTTTATTATAGCCCGCCTCTCTGCCCAACAATCGAGGTGGTCCCAACAATCTCAAAACATGTTAATATATATATATATAGATAGATAGATAGATAGATAGATATAGATATATAAAGATATATATTTATATCTCAAAACATGTTAATATATATATTAACATGCAGCCAACCTTTGGGCAGGAGTGGGTTGCTTCTCCAGGCCATCCAAGAATGAACTTTCATGGTAAGTACCAATCCCTCATTCTCTGGATGGCTTGGACAATCAATCAAGACAATTGGGATGTACCCAGGCCCCCTTTCAGTACACATGACATCCAGTGTGTGGCATTTCTTTTCGAGGTCATGAGGTGGATTGGGACAAAACTTTAGCAATTTTATTGACTGAAAACAGGCCCCTATTTAAATAGCACTTTGGTAAAAATTTGATATCTAATGTCAAAGTTAATTTTTCATGATCCCATTTACACAGACTGGGATGTCTAGAGAATGCTACCAGCTGTGATGCCTGCCTAGCTGATGTCACTGCTACCAAAAAAAAAAAAAAAAATACTTTAAAGGTCAACTGCCTTCATGACAACTTCCATAATGGCTCAAATGATGATTGGCTGTCTATTTAATACTAAGTTTTAGTTCCACGATTGAAACCTATGCACTGTCAGTGGTGCCTTTAAGGTGTTCCCTCTTTAAAATCTTCTGACATGTGCCTTTACAGCAAGAGGCAAACCTTCTGGTTTGAAAACTTGTTAAAGCTGCCACCTGCCTCTTAAGTATATTACTCATAGGTCTTAAACCTTTATCTACTCCTTGTTGTAAAAACTCAAAAATATCTCCAACTTGCACTGTCTGAATGTCCCTTCCATGCATCCGACACCACCTTACAAACACTCTCATCATATTATATATTTTTGAGTGGATAGTTTCTGTAATGCTAGCATGGTTTCCACTACTGAATCTATGTACCTTTGCTGCCTTAACGTTCACCTTTAAATTTCCAAGCAGTCAGCCTCATCCAACCTGGGCTGTGATGAATCAGCCCCTGATGAATTAAGTCCTCCCTGCTTGGTAGTTTCCAACATTTCTCTTCTGACCAAGTGTACAAGCAAGGGGAGCCACAGCCACCTTGGCCAGTAAGATGCCACCAGAACTACTGTGGCTTGTTCTCTGCATATTTTCACCAGTACTTTCTATATTCTAGAATGAATATATTGGGAGAAAGGCGGGATATAAGATAATAATAATAATAATAATAATAATAATAATAATAATAATAATAATAATGGTATTGGTGGAAATGCATATAATTCCCTCAGAGGCCACAGCACTGCCAATACATCCTGTTGCTCTACATTTCTGTTTTCATCTAAGGAAGAAAAAAATCTACAATTTTTTGGTTTGAATAGCAAAATAAATGTGTGCTTTTAGTCAGTTAGGACATTTGAATCACAATTCCACATTGACATGGAAAATCAATTGATAAGTTGTGAATGGTTGATAGACCTTTCTTTCTGGTGAATATTCCAAGAAGAGGCCAGGCATGACATTTTATAAAATGTTTTAAAATTTACTGACATCACAAGACACCACTGATATCACAAGTAAGAATTTTCTCTTTTCAGTGTAAAACATCAGTAGATAGGCAGAAAGACATCAGTTCAAACAGTTGGAGAACTATAAACCTATTTCAGCCCTCTGTGCTGAAGCAGGATTATCTATAACAAACTTTCCTAAGGATTTAGAAAACAAAAGACCATTGTAGCAAGAGTTTAATCAATAGCATTTCCCCTTCCTCTTATTATTGGTACATGTTACTTTCTGCTTTTCACAAACTGAAAACACTATACAAGCATTCATTTGCAGAGCTTGGAAATAATGAATTATAAGTAAAGCAATTATCCATAACTACTATTATGAATAAACTTGGACTTAGGAAATTTTAATTAGCTCAATTAATTAACTCTAGGATCAACCCTATTTATACGAAGGGAGCTAGAAATGAAGAAATGGCAGAGACAAAATATTTTAAATGTTGGCAAATTTAAAAGCACACACTCTTAAGACAACCTTTCACTCACACACACACCCCAGAACTCAGGAATAAAGGAATTAGCTGTGGAGACCTTCTAATGGTTATATTTACTGACGAGGCTGCTCTAATGATGAAATGATGCTTTTGGACCCAAGCTGCACGGAATAGGATGGGGGAAGTGGCAGAAAGGGATGGGGGAAGTGGCAGAAGGTTGGAGCTAAGTCAAAATTCAAAGTGATGCGGAGACACCTGGAATTTTAACCAGCACACTAATCAAAAGATTTAGCATTCTTTAAATAGACTAGATCTAACTCTGAAGTGAAGGTTGTTGCTACACTTCAAAGAATCTCAAATTTCCGTAGTAAAGATTGTTTTGATATAGATAGTTTCAGAGGTGTGAATGGCTGTTTCTTTGAGTCCTGCCAGAAAACATCCTAGGCCATAAATTACCTTAGCTCCCATTTTAAGGTGTGAATCTCTCTGCCTGCAACTTCTACAAACTAGCTGCTTTGATCTGTAAATTGGGCTAGCCTATGTGATGTGCTCGCTTTGGATCCATGGCAGAGCCTGCAATTCCATTTTGGGGTCATACCAGAGAAATATACACACCCAAAATCATAGAAGATAATGGTTCTTGTAACACTACCATAGTTATTTCTGGGGGTAATGAGGGTATGACAAAGCCACACTTCAAAATTAATGAAATAAAAGCAAAGATACATTATTGATTTAAGCAGTATGATTTCTAGTTAGTTTCAAATATTACCGTTAAAGGCATTTTCACACAAAAAAAATTAAGTTTTATGCCATTTTCTTATCAGTTTTAAGGGCTTTCCTCTGAAAAAGGAGCAGAAAGTAATGAATAGTGCAACAAATAATGTAGTATGTTACTTGTTTTAATCACTGAAGGAGTAATGGCAATAGAAGATAGTTAAAGCTTGTAGTTAAATGTTCAGCTAAAGTCTTATTTTACAAAAGCTAAAGACACTTAAACAATTCTATTACAAAAGCACATAGTTAAAACAATTTAAAGCACATTAAAGCATAATTTAACAGATAAAAGCATAGCACACCACATTTAAAGCACCCTTCTGCCACAATAAGTTAAGAAACAAATACCTTCCTAAATAAAATTTTAAAAAGTATTTGCCTGTTAGTGGAAAGAGAGAAGAGAGAGAGGCCAACTGGTGAATAAAGCTCCCCTCCGCCAAAAAAAAAGATGTTAGAACTTGGGCAGGCTTGTATAGGGAAAGTTTTTAGGATGAAAGTTTTAAGATTTATCTTAACTAATTCATTGGTTAAAGTGGCTATTTGAATCGAAGCCCCCCACCCAAAATCTGATATTTTATCTACTGCTTCACCTGGAGCTCTAACAGATGCTATTATCAATTATGGAATTAGCAATTTATTAAGATGCCTGATAGCAATAGCAGCAGCTTCATTTATATACTGCTTCATACCATCCTATGCAGTCTCTAAGTGGTTTACAATGTGTAAGCTAATTGCCACCAACAAGCTGGGTACTAGTTTTAGCGACCTCGGAAGGATGCAAGCCTGAGTTGAACCCGAGCTCTGGCTGGTACTGAAATCGCAACCTTGTGGTTTGTGAGTGAGTGGCTGCAGTACAGGCATTTAGCCACTGCACCACCTGGCTCATGCCATGCTACCAGAGCTGATGCATATCTTTCCTTCCCCCTCCATCCTTCATGTTGTTCCTTATATTCAAACCATAGTTCTAAACAATTACATAGATTTTCACTGGTATGCTCTCCTGCAGTATTGACTTGTATTATCAAGCAATCTTGTCTTACTAAGTTTATTATCTGGAAGCAATTTTTTCAGGATTTCTTCTGGACTTTTTAAAACAGCCAACTGAACTGTAAATACAAGATTATCAGATGCTTGATCTACCTTTACAAAAAGTGTACTTACCATTTCTACAAAGCTTCTCCAAGGCAAGAATTTTCATTTCTTAGTTTCTGGGTACTTCAAAAATAAAAAAGAGTTGACATTCTGGGTCACATTGAAATTATGTAGCATGATGGTATGTGAATCTAACCTATCTGTTTCATATTTAATATGAAATATTTACAGTATGTCCTCATTTTATGGAGTATTTCATCCTTTTCTTATATAAATCCTGTCAGTGAAAAGGAGTTGCAAAAAACCGAAGCCCTTATTCGGAAAGACATACAAAATCAGTGGAATCTGGGCAATATGAAAGCCATTTTAGGATTAAAGGAGGAAAACATAATTCATGGCTGTGGAAAACATAAGCGAGAGGTTGTACATTCCATCTTAACTGGAACAAGCTTGTGTCTCCTAGATGTTTATTTTGTCTTGTTTTGACAGACATACAATTTCATTCTTTTCATACTAAAATATAAAAGGTGACATTCATGTCATTTATATACAGCTCTTTTTTAAAAATATCAAACGTCAGTTAGGGAACCCACAGAGACTCTGCAATAAGCCTTGTTCTGCAATGAGGGACTGACAACTTCCAGAACTACTCAGGGCCAATTCACTGTTTACACATCAGGTATGATTACTTTATTTCTCCCAATTAACACTGTAAATTTTTATAGGAAGTCACATGTGTGTAAACACAGGGAAGGGGCAAGCAGTGGAATCTGCATTGGGGATATGATTGCATCTACAATGCCAAAATCCAGTCTGCACAAAGCAACATCTGATTTGTAACCTTGAGAATCAATCTCCTCAGACTTTATGTTATGGATTTTTCATTAATAACTAGGTAACACTTTTTCAGTTGGGCAGACTGCTGTAAGTCCAGAGCTGCAGTCCAACTCTCAAACCACTACATTATGCTCACTCACACTAGGAATGCCTATATCAAATATAACATGAGAACATGTATGTTCTGTGAACTGTGATGCCCTGTCTCTAGTTACCTGTCCCTGTCCCTAGCATTCCTTTCCCTGGCTAATCAACCTTGGAAACTTGCACTAAAAGTTAGTGTCTCCGGCTCCCCCTCTTTCCCTTTATTAAGCCAAGCACCTGCTCACTATATCAGAACACATATAAAACTGCAACTACATCTAAAATATAATCAACCTAGAAAATAAAACCCATGACACAGGGGACCTGAACAGGGGACCCTGACAACCCCCCTTGGGGTTATTCACATGGCGAAAATAATCCAGGTAATAATAATAAAATAATAATAAATTTTATTTATACCCCGCCCCTCTACATAGCAACCAGGTAGACTCTGGGTTGCATTTTTGTTGTTCAAATGCATTTCAAATACATCCAGTTAAGTTTGAGGTATGGGAGTTGGCAATTCAATGTTGGGTTTTTCCCCAAGTTTTTCTAAAAGATTAGCATTCTTGGCTGTATGAATAACTGATGTGAATAGACCCGAGATAAACCAGGATAAAACTCTGCATGCCTTGAAGTGCTTCAGATGCATTCGCCTCATCGACTCCATCTTTATTCAAAGTGCTGATATGTGTGAGCAACCAAACTCACAGAGATGTGCATAGATGCAGTTCCATAGTGTGAACAACAAACCCAGAATGTATGAGATGATTCACAGTTGCACTAAAAAACAACAATGTGTGAATCACCCTTTTGATTGGGCATGGATCAGAAGAGGGAAAACAGAGTTTTGACTAGCTGTTTCCTTTCAGCTCTCCCAGTAATACACAACACTTTGGGGAGGAAAGAATTCTATAATGATAGTATCAGGTTATTCAAGAGTGCAGTAGGGAGCACTGGTGAGGTACTGGAAACAGAGTTGCATGTGCCACCTAGGCCTGAAGCCCTCAGAGGCAAGAGATAATGCTGTTCTGTCATCAATGTTCAGGGAAAATTCAGTCGCTTGTCTGATCAGTTTCTGTGCATGGAACCAGGGATGGATTTTTATAAAAATTGTTTGCCTCGGGCAGCCATGGCTAATATTATGCAAGGATCAATCCTACTGAAATAAATGGGGCATAGCTAACTAAAGGATTTAGGATCAAGGGAGTCACTTATTTATTTTTTAATTTTTTTAATTTGGGGAGGGACAATAATAGTTGTTCTGAATCAAAGTATTCAGAATATGTCCCTTTACTCTGCTTTCATGTAGCACTGCAGCAGTATCCAGTAGCAACTAAAACTGCAATCATAGCAATACCAGTGATGCAGGCTCTGTTGCAAAGTAGTATTTCCTGGCGACTTCCAGAAACTGCAGAGAAGAGACACAGCTTTTTGTGCATTACTATTTGGGAAATACAATCTGGGCACCATCTAGTGGAGATAGTGGGCATCGGATCTCCCACCAACTGTTTTATTTTGTATATAGTAGGCAGAGTTCAGAAATAAAAATGTTTGGATTATAGGTCCCAGAATACCCAACCAATATGGGCACCATGTATGCTGGTTAGAGGAGTCTGGAAGCAAAGTAAACTTTTGCAATTACTGACTGGAATATTTTGTTGCTAACTGCCCATGAGTCGATCCCGACTAATGGCAACCCTGTGGATGAAACATCTCCAAGACCCCTGTGTTACCTTGTTGCATTTTTGAAGCTTAAATCTACATAGCTTAAGCTGGAACAACAAAACAGGCATGATTACACTGTCTGTCCTCATTGTGCTATGAATACTGCCAAACGCAGATGCTAAAAAGAGCCTTTCTCAAGTTAGTGCCTTCCTGATCTTTGGATCTAAGCTGCCAATAGTCGAAAGCCACAAAGCCAGGGGTCAGGAATGATAGGAAGTGTCATACAAAACATCTGAAGAGCATGGGTTTAGGGAAAGCTGCCATCGGAGCACCCAGGCATTCACATTCACAGAGCATTGTAGAGCTCTGTAATTATCACACTCCTTTTCCTTTCCCTGATTCAGCAAATACAAGTCAACACTATAAAAAGAGAAAAATATCTGATAATCCTGTCCTCTACTTTATATTCCTTTAAACACCTTATCATAAAAGCCCTTTCCTATTTAACACTTACATCAGTTTGCACCTCTAACCTCTAAATATTGACCAAACTATCTGTTATGTTGATCTTCCCATCCAAATACCAATAATACTGACTAGATTGCCAGTTCCTTTCCTCACAAATGTTTTATGTCTCTACATCTGCATGACGCAAAGACTTTCAACAGGTTATTTTCCACAACAAAATCTTTCTAGCCTATGTTTGCCATGCAATGTGTAAAGCTATAATGGGTGCTTTAGGACAGTAGTCCCCAACCCCCGGTCCGCGGCCCGGTACCGGTCCGCAGAACAAATGGTACCGGACCGCCCTGCTACTGCGTCTTCTGTGCAGCGGCAGCAGCGGGTCCTGCGACTTTTGCGAGTCCTGCGAGTCCCGATAATAAGCACAGGGACGGGACTCCTGTGTCTGCCGATGTGCCCCGGCCCAGCTGATCAGCGTGGGGGCGGGGCTTCTGTGAGCAGCTTTAGTGAATGATGAGTGACATTCCTGATGCTGTTCAGAGGAGCCAGCAGGGATATTGCTACACAGTGTCCCCAAAAAGTCAAACTATGCCCCCAATATATAGCAGTGCTATATATTGGGGCCTTACAAGCACCAACTGGCCTAGGACTGGTGTCAGGTGACATGTGTGAGCTGGCAAGTATCTAGGTAATGGTAATTGGTATCAGTGAGTACTTGAATAGAAGTATCGTAGTTGGTCTTTAAAAAAAAATGTTATCGGGACATCCCTATTTATTATTAAATAATTAATACATTGTGTTTGCTAAAATTTAACCCACAAATTAGCAAAAATGAGTAAGAAACAGACGTCATTAGAAAGTTTCCTTGGGAAAAAGAAAAGACCCAGTGAAGAGACAGAAGAAGAGCCTTCAACATCAAAGAAACATAAACCTTTTAACAGACAATACCATGAGTCCTACTTGAAATATGGATTTATCGGGACAGGTGATTCCCACGCACCAACCCCACTCTGCATAGTTTGCGGCAAACGCCTCTCTAATGAGGCAATGAAACCTTCAAAACTGCTTCGCCACTTGAACACCAAAGACCCTGGACTAAAAGACAAGCCCCTGGAGTATTTTGAAAGAAAAAAAAGGGAACATGAAGGACAGAAGACATTTCTGAGGGCCACCACGTCAATAAATGTGAATGCACTGAGAGCATCATATTTGGTGGCTAACTGTATTGCTAAGGCTAAAAAGCCATTCACTATCGGTGAAGAATTGATCTTGCCCTCCACTAAAGACATTTGCCGTGAACTTCTAGGAGAGGCTGCTGTGAAAAAGATAGCACATGTGCCTTTGTCGGCTAGCACTGTGACTAGGCGTATTGAGGAAATAGCCGAAGACATTGAGACACAATTGTTACAGAGGATTAATACATCACCATGGTACGCACTCCAGGTTGACGAATCTACAGATATTGACAACAAGGCAATACTACTTGTTTATGTGTGATATCTTTATCAGGAGGATGTGCATGAGGATTTGTTATGTGCACTATCTTTGACAACCAACACCATAGGAGCAGAATTGTTCAAGTCACTGGATGGTTATATATCAGGAAAACTAAAATGGTCGTTTTGTGTTGGCATATGCACAGACGGAGCTGCTGCCATGACCGGACGACTGTCTGGTTTAACTGCTCGGATTAAGGAAGTTGCACCTGAGAGTGAATCTAAGCATTGTATCATTCACAGGGAAATGCTGGCAAGCCGAAAAATGTCGCCGGAATTGAACAGTGTATTGCTTGATGTTGTTAAAGTTATTAACCACATCAAAGTGCATGCCCTTAACTCGCGCCTGTTTGAGCAGCTTTGTGAGGAGATGGAAGCAGAGCACAGATGCCTTCTCTTACACACAGAAATAAGATGGTTATCCAGAGGTAAATCGCTAAACAGAGTTTTTGAATTACGAGAGCCATTGCAAAGATTTTTCTCAGAAAAGAATTCACCGCTGGCAGCACATTTCAGTGACAAAGTATAGGTGGCAAAACTGGCTTACCTGTGTGACATATTCAGCCTGCTCAATGAACTCAATCTGTCCCTTCAGGGGAAAATGACAACTGTTTTCAAGTTGGCAGACAAAGTAGCTGCATTTAAAGCCAAACTGGAGTTGTGGGGACGGCGTGTGAACAGAGGCATTTTGGACATGTTTCAGACATTAGCGGGGATTTTAGGCGAGACTGAGACTGAGCCTTCATTCTCCCAGTTGGTGCAGGATCACCTGTCTTTGTTTTCAAAAGAGTTCGAGCGCTACTTCCCAACCACAAAAGACCTACGAACTGGTAAGGAATGGATCCGCGACCCATTTGTCAACAAACCAGGTGAATCTAGCATGTCTGTACAAGAAGAAGATCAACTGCTGGAGATTGCAAATGACGGTGGCCTTAAAACTATGTTTGAGAATACAACTCTGCCTGTGTTCTGGATTAAAGTCATGGCAGAACATGAGATTGCCACCATAGCACTTAAATCCCTATTGCCATTTCCCACTTCCTATCTTTGTGAAGCGGGGTTTTCTGCAGTGACTGCAACCAAAACAAAACAAAGGAATAAACTGGACATAAGCAAGACACTTTGGGTGTCATTGTCTCCTATTATCCCCAGATGGAACCGTCTCGTTGCAGAGAAACAAGCTCAGGGTTTTCATTGATTTATCGTTCTAGTCACTAGAATCCAGAGAGTCAAAATGTTAAGTTAATTTTGTTGTAACTGTATTTTATTTTGATGCCATGTTTAAATACAATTAAATTAAAATTGTTTATATTTGAGATTGTTTTGATTTAATAATCAACACGACGCCGCAAACCCCTCCCCCCCAGTGGGCCGTGGAAAAATTATCAAACGTTGACCGGTCCACGGCAATAAAAAGGTTGGGGACCACTGCTTTAGGACATGTCCTGAAAATACCTCTTGCAGGGGATATGCATATGATATAAAACTAATGTAATAAAAAACCAGAAGAACGCCTAGCAATTTAATTTTAATTAATTGTCAGCTCTGTTCAACATTTTCCTTCTATTCTTTAGTTTTGATAAGACATGCTAAAGCCCTCATCCATAGTGGGGTGCAATTTGATTTTTCCCAGCGTGTTAACCCTTTGAAAGGGAAACAAACATAAGCAAGTATGAAATTTAAACTTGTTAGAGTCCAGCTTTCATTAACAGTACAGCTAAAGTGTGTGTCCAACTATTTTATTCTAAACATGCTTTCCTAAAGAATAAAGACTAACTCAAAAATGACAAACATGTAGTTTGTGGTTTAAAAACAAACAACAATGGCTTTAATAAATATTTACATAAAATAACTAAAACCTAATTTAACTGGAGATGTTTTGGGTAAAGAGAGATAAATCTCACCATCTTTTAGATAGCAGGAAGAAACTACAACTGACTGCAGTTATAAGCAGTTTAGAATCTTGGGAGAGAGCTGTTAAACTGCCTCTAAGAGTGACAACAGTCACATGATAGATAAAATATGAAAGAGAGAGGAAATTCCTATCTATCTAAGGAGGGAAAGGAGAAAGTAGTACATAAAATTTCCAACAATCCCCCTCTTGGACTGACGTCAAGGATTTTCATCCCTTCAAGTAGTCTCTGGAATTGATCTTTTGGCAGAGGTTTAGTGAGGATGTCTGCAATCATCACCTCAGTGTTACAGTATTCCAATTGGACAAGTCCATTCTGACACATTTTTTACTTTATGAAAAGCAGTGTCAATGTTCTTTTTGAGTGTCTTTTCACTCTGAGAGATCTTTATGCAGCTTTGATTATCTTGCATCTAAATTGTTGGTTTGGGTACTGCAAAGTCCATGAGTAAGTTGTGCAGCCATTTGATTTTGTCACATGCTGCTTTTGCTAAAACACACTAAGCTCCAGTAGAAGAATCTGTAATTGTAGATTACTTCTTACCTCTCCAACTTACAGCTCCTCCACCATAGAAGATCAGGTTTCCAGTGGTTGATTTTCTGTCTGCTAGATCCGCAGCCCAGTCTGCATCTGCATCTGCATAGGCGAGCAGTTGTGGTTTATTATAGGCTGGCAGCATCAGTTTGTAATATGCTGTTTCTTTTAAATATCTGGCAACTCTCTTAACTACAATTAAATCTCTTTCTGTAGGAGAGTTGACCATTCTGCGTAGGATAGCAACAGCATTTGCTATGTTAGGTCTAGCAAAGTTGGCTATGTATAGTAGTTTTCCAACTGCAGTCCTAGTTGTCTCCATTTTCCACAGGTTCAGGTTTCTTAATATTCTTTAAGAATCCTACTTCCATTGGAGTTGGAATAGCATTTGCGTCTTTCAGACCAAGACAGTCCAGAAGATCCATTATCTTCTGCTTTTGATTCAGGAAGAAACTTCCATCACTGTCTCTTTGTATTTGCACTCCAAGATAGTTTGAGATGTCACCCAAATTCTTAATATCAATTTCTTTCTTGAGATTGTGGATTATCTCTTCACTCTGCTTTATCCTCACTGCACAGAATCAGATCATAAATGTAACTTGTGATACAAGTCCATTTATTATTTCTGAATCTCTTGTACACACATTTGTCAACCGTGCCTGGAGTGAACCCCTCCTTGATAAGAAGTTGGTTCAGTTTCTCACTCCATGCTCTGGTGGCCTGTTTTAAGCCATAAATGCTCATTTGTAATTTGCATATAAGATTTTCCTTACCAGATATTTGGAATCCCAGATATTGTTCCATATAAAGTTGTTCAGTGAGATCACCATACAGAAAAGCTGTGTGAACATCCAGATGTTGAACATTCATTTTCTTATAAGCTGCGACAACTAGGATAGTTTTGATGGTTGTATGAGTGACTACTCCAGAAAAAGTTTCATTGTAATCCTCACCATACTTTTGAGTATATCCTTTAGCAACAAGTCTTGCTTTATATCTTTGAATCTCCTCTTCAGCATCTAGCTTGCTAGTAAAGACACATCTACTGGCAATTGCTCTTTTTCCTTCTGGCAATTTTGATAAAGTCCAAATCTTGTTTTTATATAAAGACTGCATCTCCTCACTAGCAACTTGCACTCACTTCCTAGAATCTGTCTTTGGCAGTCCCTTGATCCTTTTCCAATCAGAGGGTTTTGGAATTCTTTCCTCTGTGGCTTGATAAGAGAATCTGTCAAGTGGCACACTTTATTGGAGCATTCTGACTTTCTCACCTGGACTTGGATATCTGGCTCTTCTTCTTGTGAGCCATCCGGTTCCTCATCGTTAGGCTGGTCCACTGTAGGTGTAGCCCCTTCTGGATGCAAGACCTCTGGAGGATGAAAGAACTCCACATGCTCTTGTTGCTGGTGGAAGTCTTCTTCTACTGCAAATAAATTTGAATACACATCTTCATTTGGATTAGATTTGTGCTGTGGTCTTTCATCAATATAAACAGCACTTGTTAATTTTATTGTGCGTCCATCTGGATTTAGAATTCTGCAACCATTTCTAGCATAACCAACAAAATTTCCCTCTTCATTTCAGCAGTCAAGTTTGCCTCTTTTCTGTTTGGAAATATAGGTAAATGTTTTCCTTCCAAAAAACTTTAGATGGTTTAATTTAGACTTAACTCCATGCCATAATTGGAATGGGGTTACATCTTTGGATTTAGTTGGCAGTCGGTTACACAGGTATGTAGCAGTTATGATGGCTTCAGACCAATAACATTCAGGCATATTAACTTCCAAAAGCATGGTGACTGCCATCTCGAAAGTTCTGTTCATTCTCTCTGCCATGCCATTTTGTTCTGGAGAATAAAGCTTTGTGGTCTGATGCTCAATGCCATGTTCTTATAAAAATTCATCAAATTCAGCATTGACAAAATTCAGTTCCGTAGTCTGTGCGTAGGGTCTTTAGTTTATAGCCAAATTTGTTAGAGACTGGATTAAAGTACTCTGAATTTTTGGAATGCTTGACTCTTCTCTTTGAGAAGATAAGTATATGTGTATCTGCTGAAATAATGAATAATAGTCATAAAATAAGAGTTAGCTCCTGCTGACTTTTGATTCATTGGTCCAGAAAGATCAGTATGTAAAAGATGCCTTGTTGGATTGTCTCTCAGTAATTGGAGGATGTGAAGCTCTTGTGGCTTTTGATTTCAAACATTCTACACATTTTTCATTATTTGAGCATGCTTTGAATTTAAAGTCTCCTGTAAGCTCTTGATTTGCCAGTCTTTTAATATTTTCAACACTTTGATGAGCAAATCTGCAATGCCATAAAGTTGATCAGTCTTTGTGATTACAAAGACTGGTCACACTGTTCATAGATTATTGCAAAATCTGCATCTGATAACATCCATGAGATCCTATGTTTGCTCTAAATATCAATTTTTTATCATGAAAACCAAAACAGGTTTGCTTTCTGAAACTGACATGGTTGCCTCTTGAAGTTGTGGTTTGCACACTGTAAAAGGAAGCTTGCAAATCCAGTATATAGTAAGCATCTGAGATTTGTAAAGTTCTTATTCTATCAGGACCAAGTTTTGTTTGCAAAATAACAGTCCCTTTTCCTTGTGCAAAAACTTCTTGACCATTAGCAAGATAGACATTAAAAGTTATATTTGCATAAAAATCAACAAACCATTCTTTGCTGTTGAAGTAATGTACACTTGCTTTACTATCAATGAAAACTGGTTTTTATATTTATCTCCATCAAATTGAAATAACTGTTGTTGAATTAAACCAATATCAACATGACTGGAAGATTTCTGTTTAGGATTAAAAGCAGTTTTCTTAAAGTTGCTTTTGCTTTTAGTATTCAGTCCCTGACTTTGCAGCTTTTGCAGTTTAGCTCTAGTCCATGACTTGTTAACATTGCTTCTATTTGATTTAGAAAAAAAGGAAGTCTTTTTCAAATTATCTGCAGAAAATTGTCTATTTGTTGTTTTTGCATTATTTTGCATTTGTCTTTCATCAAGTTTTGCCTATTTTGAAATTCAACAATTTGAGCAATAGCATCTTGTAAAGAAACATCTCCTTTAACTTGTAAAGCATTAATTATTGAAGAGTAATATTTTGGAAGACTTGTCAAAAACAGTCCAAGTTTTGTATGTTCTGGAAAAGATTCTCCAGCTGCTATAATTCCAGACAAAGTTGTCATAAAACCATTAATATGGTGATTTAAAAACTGAGGACGATTCAACTTGGTGTTAACAAGTTTGATCATGAGAGCTGTTTGATTAGAAGGACTTGGAGAACTAAACACTTTCTGCAGTTTCTCCCATATTGTTTTGCATCAGTAAAACATTGAATATGGTAAGTAATGCTGGGATCTACAGACAAGCAAATATAAGCTGCTGGGTTCTCTGCATTTTCATCAAACTGTTGTTGATGTATTCCTGCTTCTGTGGATCTCTGCCTATTTATTGTTTTAAACAGTACTTCTAGAACATGGCCACACAGCCCGAAAAACCCACAAAAACTAAGTACCATAGTAGTCAGGTACATTTGCATTTTCCATGACCACGTTTTATAATTTGTTCCAGTTGGTACTTCAGTAATCATTGTGGAATTAGGATTAGATGGAGCCACTTTCTATTGTTTGAGTAGAGAAAAAAAATTCTTTTTTGAAGTCAGTTTCTTTAGGAGAAGCAGTTTAAAAATAATCTGGAAGCTCTTCTGAGACCTCACTGGGTCTAGACTGGGCCCCCCTCCTGGGCCCATGATCCAAAAATGGGGTACAATTTGAGTTCCCCAGGGTGTTAACCCTTTGAAAGGGAAACAAACATAAGCAAGTATGAAAGTTAAAGTTGTTAAGAGTCTAGCTTTCATTAACAGTATAGCAAAAGTGTGAGTCCAGCTATTTTATTCTAAATATGCTTTCCTAAAGACTAACTCAAAAATGACAAACATGTGGTTTTAAAACAAACAATAATGGCTTTAATAAATATTTACATAAAATAACTAAACTCTAATCTAACTGGAGATGATTTAGGTAAAAGGAGATAAATCTCACCATCTTTTAGATAACAGGGAGAAACGACAACTGACTGCTGTTACAAGCAGTTTAGAATCTTGGAAGAGAGCTGTTAAACTGCCTCCAAGAGTAACAGGAGTCACATGATAGATAGACTGAGAAAGAGAGAGGAAATTCCTATTCATCTAAGGCAGGGGTAGGCAACCTTTCGCCTTTAAGGGCCAAGGAACTTCAGCTCCCAGAATCCCAGGAGCTATTGGCCAACATGGGACTATTGGCTAACATGGCTGAGGCTTCTGGGAGCTGAAGTCCCTCGGCCCTTAAAGGGGAAAGGTTGCCTACCCCTGATCTAAGGAGAGAAAGAAGAATGTAAAACATAAAATTTCCAACATCCATTCTATTTCTTGATAATGAATGGTGCTGTACTTTTGATTGTTGCACTTTTAATTAATTTTACTTTGGTTTGCTACAGTTATCAATTTGACTGTGTTTTAATATTGTTTACTTTTTTCTTTCTTTTTAGTTAATCTTGTGAGCTACTTTGTACCCACAGTCTGTGAGAAAGACAGAATGTATTGGGGGATACAAATCAAATAAATACATACACTCCAACATTTCAGAGATGAATACCATGGCATGTATAGCAACATCAGAGTATGGTCAAGATGGCAACTGTTAATAATGAAGAACAGCAAAGCTAGGAAAACTTCCTTCTAGGAAGGGCAAGACTTCACTTTCCATCCTCTCCTCTTTTTCCTGCTGAGTTAAATGAGTACAAGCTACTTTTACCCTTTGCTTGCAGCAACTGATGCCAGCTTAGAACAAAATAAAAAAGTGGGAAGCAGATAGAGAAACTGGGACATTTTCAAAGCAACAGAAAAAGTGGGACAACAGAGGATTAAGCAGCACTGTCCATTTTGCTAGTAGCCAATGTGGTCTAGTGGTTGCAATGTTGGACTAGGACTCTGGGAGGCTAGGGTCCCAATCTATGGGTGGTCATGGTAATGGCAAACCCACTCTAAACAAATCTTAGAGGAAAGCAATGGAAAACTCCCTCTGAACATATCTTGCCAGGAAAACTGTACAATAGGCTTGTCTCAGGATCTCCAAAAACTGGAAACTACTTCAAGGCACACAATAACAACACAAACCTGCCAAAATGGGATAGTTGTGCGGTATGTAAATAAATAAATTTTGTCTAGTAAAAAACAATAAGTTTTAAATCTGTTTTTTTTCTTAATTACAGATCAGTGGGAATTACCTCTATCGTTCCAATATACTGATTAAGACATTTGTGCACTTGTCTCACTTCTACACTGTCTTTCAATAGAAAGATTAGTGTTTGTGTAATTGATCTGCTGAGGATGGCCAAGAAGATAAACAAGTGGGTCCTAGAACAGATCAAGCCTGGACTCTCCCTGGAAGCTAATTAAGTTGAAGCTGTCATACTTTGGCCACATCATGAAAAGGAATGAATAATGCTGTGAAAGGTAGAAGGCAGCAGAAAGAGAGGAAGGACACATGCCAGATGGACAGATTCAATCAGGGAAGCCACAGATCTGAATCCACAGGACCTAAGCAGAGCAATGGAGGACAAGAGATCTTGGAAAGAGCTGGATCAGAGCTGCGGCATGTGGAGCCGCTTCTTAGGGGCTGTCTGTATGGCCCCATAGTGTTTTCTAAGTATACACTCATGGTTCTTCCACCAACTAATAGATCATCCACATACTGCAGCACAGTTCCTTGCTGGGAAGGATATCATTTAGACAAATCTGAACTCAGAGCTCTTCCAAACACAGGGGAACTGTTCTTGAAACTCTGGACCAGTACCCTTCACTTTAATTGGACTTTCCAGCTCAAATTTGGGTCCTCTCATTCAAAAGCAAGTATTTCTTGACTGTCCTGCTCTTCAGGGATGCAAAAGAAAACATCTTTCAAATCCAGAACTGAGAAGAATGCATCTTTGGGGTCAATTGTAGCTAGCAATATATAGGAGTTGGGGATGATGGAATGTACAGTCACCGTAATAGCTTTTACTGCTCTCGAGTCCTGCACAAAATGGTATTCTGTACTGTTAGCTTCTTTATGGGAAGAATAGGCAAATTAGGTACACTCTACGTAGTCCATATTTTAATAAACTTCTCAAGCATAGGCATTAACCCCTTCAGGCCTGATAGGACAGTGACACACACAAACTGGCTGAGCCTTTGCCTTCAGTCTGCTTTCACAGATGTAACACATCTTGCCTCTCCTGCCCAAATTGGTAGGGTTTGTAGTTTGTTGTGGCACCAGTACTCTCTGATAGAGAAGGCTAAACGTCTCACAAAACTACAGTTCCCAGAATTCCATAGCATTGGAGCCACAGTTGTTTGTATCAAACTGGATTGTTTCCGCAGTGCGGATGCAGCCTCAATTATTCATCTTGCTTAAGATCAATTGGTCACCCTGCACCAGGGCGCTCTGCCAGAGAAGGCTAAATGTCTCAGAAAACTACAGCTTCCAGAACGTGGTGTCAGACTGGATTAATTCTGCAATGTGGATGCAGCTTCAGACAACTGTTCATTTTGCTTAAGGATCAATTTGACACCCTGCACTAGGGTGCTCTGATAGAGAAGGTTAAATGTCTCAGAAAACTTTGTTGTTAACCGCCCTCGAGTCGATCTCGACTCATGGTGACCATATATGGTGGAGTAGGGTTCCTATATCCAGGTTTTGGCTGGGACATTCCCGATTTTTCATCCTTTGGGAATGTCCCAGCCAGGTTTGAAGGATGTCCTGCTGCCACCTCCCCTCCTGCCTTGCTTTGGCGCAGCGGTGGCGGCCTGCAAGACCTGGCAAGGCAGTCAGGCCTCCTTTGAGGCTGAGAGGGGGTTGGGACCTCCTCGGTCGTCACCTCCCTTCCTGCTGCGCTTTGGCGTGACAGTGGCCTGTGAGGTCTGGAAAGGCCACCAGGCCTCGCTTGGGGCTGGAAGGAGGTTGGGGCCTCCTTAGCAACCGCCTGCCTTCCTGCCACGATGGGTAGCAAGAAGGCTGAACAGGGCCTGGTAGGCCTTGCAGCGGGCGGGAAATAAGCCGAACAGGGCCTAGTAGGGGCTGGCCCTGGGCCTCCCACTACCACCGCTTCACTTTAGCCTTGGCAGGCAGCAAGAAGGCCAAACAGGGTCCGGTAGGCCTTGCAGGGGGCAGTTGGGGCTGGCCCTGGGCTTTCCGCCGCCACCACTACTTCCCTTTGGGCATGGTCCCACACCATGGCGGGTGGCAAGAAGGACCAGGGCCCAGTTAAGCCTGTCATGGGGTTTTAGTTGGCAATTTCTTCAGAGGGGGTTTGCCCTTGCCATCTTGTGAGGCTGAGTGTGATGCCCAAAGTCACCCAGTGGGTTTCCAGGGCTGAGTAGTTGTATGTTGGCCAGAGAGAAGGAGCTACATTTCTGCCTTCTGTCCACGAATGTCAAAATTCATTTTGAGTATGACTAAGAAGAATGCATTTATATATTTTTTAAATTTACTAATGTTTTTGGCTCTCAGTTGGCTGTGTCCTCCATTTTTCTTGAATGTCCTACATTTGATCTACATTTTATCCTACATTTTCCTTACATTTTGCCTGTGTTGTGGTAGACAATTATGGCAACCCTATGGATGAGACATCTCCAAGACATCCTGTCCTGCTCAGCTTAAATCCTGCAACCCTTTAATACCCATAGTGACCTCCTTAATAGAATCCATCCATCTAGCATGTGGCTTTCCTCTCTTCCTACTTCCCTCCATCTTCCCCAGCATTAGTGTTTTTTCCAGAGTCCTCTCTTCTCATGATGTGTCTGAAGTATGGCAGTCTCAGTTTTGTCATCTTGGCTTCCAGGGAGGTTCTGGATTGATTTGTTCTAGGGCCCATCTGTTTGTCCTTTTGGCTGTCCATGGGATCCTCAGCACTCTGCTCCAGCACCACATTATCTCAAAGGAGTTGATTTTCTTCCTATTATCTTTCTTAACTGTCCAACTCTCACATCCACACATGGTAATAGGAAATACAATGGCTTGTATGATTCTAACTTTTATGCTGAGTTTCATATCATTGCATTTTAGAATCTTTTCTAGTTCTTTCATAGCCACCCTCCCCATGTCTCAGAAAACTACGCCTCCCAATAAAAAAAACCCTACAACTCCCAGAATTCCATAGCAAGGAGCCAAGGCAGAATTCCATAGCAAGGAGCCAAGGCAGTCAAGCTGGTGTAGTCCCACTCTTCCTTCAGTATGTGTGCGTGTGGGGGGGAACCGGTCCTTAAACTCTATGTTACGCTTTCAACGCTATGTGTAATTTATTTAGCCCTAGGTCCGGATGCGAAGGAGCTGGGAAAAGCGGGCGCCAAGCCCTCGTCAAAGACTTTAACCTCCTCCCGCCCAGCGACCGTTACAACGCCTGTATTCGAACATCGCTCCCCGCTCTCAGGAGCGTATTAGTCCATGCAAGGCAGCGATTGGTCAGATCCTCAAACGGGAGGGGGCGTGGCCAAAGCGGCGTTAGTATTTCTATTTTCTTTCCCTCCCTCGCGCAGCCCGCCCCCAGCAGGCCTCTCTCTGTGTCGCTGCACGCCCGCGTTTCGTTAGGTCCCCTTTTTCTCAGTTGCCTTGTATTTTGCCTGACAAGTGAGGAGGGGGGAGAAAAAAAACCCCTCTTAATTTACACTACTGCTTTAGAAATGAAACGGAGGCGACAGAGTAATAAGCAGGTGGATGGGAGAGGAAGGCGGTAGCCTCTCAAAGCGGTTTTGCGGTGATTAAAGATTATTAAAAAAAAACAGGCATTCGCGAGGACAGCTCCGGCACGAGAAACGCGGTTGGCGAGAGGGGCCCTGGCGGTGTGCAAAACGCGCCAAGTTTCCCTTTTCTGAGGGAAAAGCGGGGAATGGAGAGGCGGCCGGAGTGACCCAAAAGCTGCGGGAAGGAGCAGGAGGAGGAGAGGGAGAGGTCCTCGCGGCTTTCCCCTCCTCGCCGCCCGGAAAGCGCCACGGGAGCGGAGGATGTAGCCGGTGAGGAGGAAGAGGAGACGCCGGCGGGAGGGCAGGCAGAGGCAGCAGCAGCCCCTTCCCGGACTCCCAGTGTGTGCCTTCAACCCTGTCATGAGGTTTCCTTGGCCAGGTTTCCTCAGAGGCTAGGGATTTTTTATTCTCATTTTTTGTCATGGCCATCCTCTGAGGCTGAGAGAGTGTGACTAGCAACCTCATTGGGTTCCACGGCCGAGCGGGGATCCGAACCCAGGTCCTCCAGAGTCCTCGCCCTCCGGCGCTTAAACCACTACACTGGGTTAATGATAATAACAACAATAATAGGGATAATTGTTTCTACCTTGCCTTCGTTACATGATTCTTTTAAATTTTATTGTTATTATATTATTGTTACCTCGTAATATTATTACCTTAGATTCGTAACGGGGTTCTTTTATTATATCATCATTATCATCATCATCATCATCGTATATTGTTATTACCTTGCCTTCGTTACAGGATTCCCTATATTAGTATTATTATCTTATGTTATTTTTACCTTGCCTTCATTATAGATGCTTTTATATTTCATTATTATTATTACTACTACTGCCACATTATATTATTACTTCATATTATTATTATCTTACCTTCGTAATGGGATTCTTTTATACCCGCCATCCAAGGATTTTTTTTTTAAAAAAAATATTTATTAGTGTTATTTATTTATTTATTTATTATAATTGTTTATTATTATTATAATTCTTAGTAATTCATTTTGAGGTCAAGTTCTCATTGATCAGGGATGACCAGGCACATCCTCTTTTTTCCAGGACACGTCCTCCATTTCATGACTTTCTGCCCAGGAAGGATTCCCAAATGTCCTCCATTTTGAGCCTAATTTAAAAAGCAGCGCAGATTATTGACATTTTTCTAGGAGTGTTCTGGAACTTTTTAAAGTGGTCATGTCCTCCATTTTGCAGTGCCTGGTCCTCCTTGGCTGTGAGGACATATCTGGTCACCCTGATGTTGGTTCATTGGGTCTACTTTTGGGTTTTTAAGCCATCATTTTGTGAATGTAGCTTAGAAAGGACCGGTCACATAACTCATCCCAGGCACTCTTCTGAACTTCCATTTCTGACCTAAGGCGAACCTATTGTGGGGTTTTCTTGGCCAGGTTTCCTCAGAGGAGGTTTGCCATGGCCTTCCCCTGGGGCTGAGAGAGTGTGACTGGCCCAAGGTCTCCCAGTGGGTTTCTGAGCGGGGGGGGGGGGGAGGTTGAACCCAGGTCTCGAGAGTAGTAGCCCACTTCACTACTCCTACTTTCCTGTATTGCTCGGAAGTCCTTTCTAAAATCCTTTTTTAAAGCAAATAAAAGCCAAAGAAGTGAAGTCATGGATCCTGAATCCACCCCTTTCCTTCTTTTAAGGGTGCCTCTAGGCTGAGGAAATACAATACAGTTCGACACTTTTTTAAAACTGCCTGGGCTCCATCCTACAGGCTCTTGGGATTTGTAGTTCTGCAAGACACCAGCACACTTTGGCAGAGAAGGCTGAAGACCATGTGGAACTACAGATACGAGGAGTCCATAAGGTGCTGCTGCTGCATTTAAAATTGTGTGATATGGGACTAATGATTGAGACCAAGGTTTAAATTCTGGCTCTTCTTATCATTCTGGCTCTTCTTATCATAACACTTCTCTATCATAACATAAGGCCCTCCAGCTATTGTTGGACCACCATTATTACATTTATATTTATTTATTTATATTTATATTTATTATATTTCTCCCAGGACTGGGACCCAGGGTGGCTTAAAACATTTTAAAAACCAAAACAAAATACAATTAAAAACATACAAAAGATAATACATAAAAACAGAATTAAACTACACATTTCGCTAGAGTTAGGGGCACAGGACCCCTGTGAAAGTAGAAAAACCTCAAATAACAAAAACACTTATGTTTTCACCTGAGAGAACATCTCTCTAGGAATCTCTATAGTGCAACTCTGTGAGCTACATCTTCCAGACATTGACCATAGAATTGCTCTGGAGGAGCTACAAATGCCTAGTGGTGTCTTCTCTAGAAATCTCTACTAGGTCCTTTAGTGCAACTTTTGGTTAAAGCTGACTTGAGTTGCACTGGAGGACCTAGAGATTCCTAGAGGGAATATACCAATACAATCCGTGAATAATCAAATTCGCAAATGTGGAGGGACAACTGTGCTACAATAAAATAAATAAAGAAGATAAAAATGTTTAAAATTCATTTAAAATAATATAGTATCCCCTTAGATACAATACTAGGCTGAGAAATGCTGGGAGCTGCAGTCCAACAACATCCAGTTCATGGAAGCTGTGCTACACAAAGACACACAAACACACACACACACAGGGCACTCTCCGCAGCCCCTGGAGCTTATGATCTAAGATGCCCCCTCCCTGCCAAAAAGCACCAGGCAATCTAGACTTCAGAAACCCACTGAGGTGACCTTGGTCAAGTCACACTCTCTCAACCTCAGAGGGTGGCAAGGACAAACCCCCTCTGAAGAAATCTTGCCAAGAAAACCCCATGATAGGGTTGGTCTTAGGGTTGCCATAAGCTGGAAAGGTCTGTAAGGGCTGGGAAGAAGGGGCTCCTTTTGCAAGAGGAGGCAAGAAATCCTTCGCTTTTGGGGTCGAGGGATGGCTGGCAGAGGGAGGCTTCGTGTGTGTGATAGAGAGAGAGAGAAATATGTTTATTTTTGCAAAAGGGGAGGCATATTTAGAGAGCTGGTTTTGTAGTCCAGATGGAGGGGAGAAGGAGAGGTCGAGGGAGATCTCTTCCAGGAAAGTAACACCAAGAAAACCCCATGATAGATAGATAGGGTTGCCTTTTTAGGGTCTCCATACGTGGGAAACGACTTGGAGGCATGCGACAACAAACACCTTCAGATAAAAGAGATTATTTTGGGCATGCAAATGTATTAAGGGGCTGCAGCCCACATGGGGGTTTGGCAAGGATGGATCCCTGCGCGGTTTGCTTCTTGTTGCTGTTCTGTCTTAATCCTTTCCCAACAAACCCTCCCGCATGACTTTTAAAACAAACCTTACCAAGCTAGCTGCCCAGCCATCTCGCCTGCCAAAATAATAAAACTTGGTTTTCAAAGGGCCAAAGCAAGCGCAGCTACTGCTCTCTGATAACAGCTACTCCTGGAGCAGAGGCGTCACAATATATACAAGCTGCCAATTGCAAGGGATGGGGAAAACAACAGCAGCAGCAACAGCATCAACGTGGTGCCTTTCTATGTTTTTTTTTTTTTTTGCCAGGCATTATTAACCACAGGTTGCCCTTTTCTCTCGTAGCTCTGAGACCCTCAACTTTCTGGCGAAGGAGGTGGGGGGAAGATGCCAGGCGTCTCGCCCAGTGACAGTCATGGACTTTCGAGAGGCACCCCAACAAAGAAAGGCAGGCTGTCACTGAAGTTTTTTCAGAAAAGGGAAACAAAAAGAGCCCTGGATTTTGCAGAGTCGCCAGAGAATGAGCAAAAGACTTCAGAATATGAGTGTTCTGAAATGTAAGAGTTTTGTTTTTCAGTAGTTTTGTCACAGTGTAACAAGAGCTTTGAAAGAGGTGGTGGTTGTTGTTTTTTGGTGGGTCTTGAGTTTTATATTTATATGTGTGTGTATACACACACATACATACATATAATTGCATATTAAAACAGCTATAAGGATATGTTATCGTTTGTGCAAAATCTTACTGGTGTCATTGTGATGTAACTGGACTTACTGCAGAGTATTATCTTAGGGCCATTGCAGACTGCCAGAAATAGTGCAAATTGAGGCCACTTTAACTGCCCTGGCTCAGTACTAGGGAATCATGGGAACTGTAGTTTATTGTGGCACCAGAGCTCTCTGACAGAGAAGGCTCAATGTCTCAAAAAAAAAATACAATTCCCATGATTCCCTAGCACTGAGCCAGGGCAGTTAGGGCCTTTGCAGACTGCTAGAAATAGTGCAAATTGAGTCCACTTTCAGGGTTAGGGTTAGTGCTAGGGAATCATGGGAATTGGTTTTTTTTCTGAGACATTGAGCCTTCTCCTTCAGAGAGCTCTGGTGCCACAATAAAATGCAGTTCCCATGATTCTCTAACTCTAACCCTTAAAGTGGACTCAATTTGCACTATTTCTGGCAGTCTGCAAAGGCCCTTAGTGGACTCAATTTGCACTATTTCTAGCAGTCTGCAAAGGCACTTAGTTTTACTTTTATTTTTTTTAAAAAACTCACCATCAGTTTATTTACTCCCAGGTCCCGTCCCCGTCCCCCCCGGGCAAATTTTAACTTTAAAAATGTCTTACATAAATTACAACTGAAGTCATGTCTGTTTATGTGAGTTTTGCTTTGATGTCAGTAAATTTAGTTGACATGAGGTAAGCATCTTCTAGTTTGTGCAGATTTCTAATACAGTACTCATTTTTAATGCAAGATGACAATCCCATGTGCCCTTTCCTGGAAGGAAGCCCCTGTGAATAAATACAGTGGGATTTGCTTCTGAGTACACACATAGTGTTGTAATGTTAGAGCGACACCAATTTTTCCTGGAAGTAAATGGGGCTTAATACTTTAACTGTGGTTAGATGATATTCTGTATCCCACTTTTAATTGGAAAAGGGTTAAACTATTTTCCCAAGAAAAAGAGTTTTCATTAGAACTTTACATTCTGTGAAAAGGTTTTTGAGGATTTAACCCAAAAATATTGAAAACACCCTTTTTACACTTACCCAGGAGTAAGCTTCACTGCACATGCCTGAGACTCACTTGAAAGTATGTCTGTTTATGATTGCCCTATCTGTAGCGACTAAGAATTTATGAATGCAGTAAACTGCTTTTAGCAAACACACCTTAAGACTACATTACACACCTTTGTTGTACATGTTAGGAGAACTGGTAAAGCAATGATTTTTCAGCTGAGCACCACAGGACAAATTTTAAAATACGACTTAAGTGTGACCATATATACTGTAGCATAGTGCTCCAGCATTAATCCTACCCTTAAGAGATCATGAATTTCCCCCTACTCTTATAGGATCATGACACAAAACAAATTATATACCAAATTAAAGGGTCAAAACTAAAAACCTGACTCCCAAATGCAAGTGCACGCTAGAAATCATTAAGTTCACAAAAACACACTGAGCTATTGATACAGTTCCTGCACACATCAAAGAAATACTGCTTATTTAGAGCAGCAGTGGGAAATTGGGTTGGTCCCAGGGGTAGCTGCAGTTGATACAGCCCAGAAAGCTGTATGACTTCAGAACTGTCCCATTAAGCTCTGTCCCTCAATGCCATCATCCACTCCTTCCCTTTTACAGTTTTCCGTGCCTTGGTGCACAGAGAAAGGGCCTTGGCTGCTGTGTAGGAGAAGCTCTTTTGCATACTGGCTGAATCTTGCACTACTTTTTCTAATTAGGATGGCACACTAAAGGACTCCATTCTTACCTGAGCACTAGAGAGAGAGAGAGAGACTGTATTGCTGAGGCACTGTCAAGAAGACAGAATGGGTTTCATCTCCCAGTACTAATGTTGGGAGAGTGGGCAAAGTCTGAAAGTGAATTGCTGTGGGCTGGAATTGGCATGTGAGATGGAGTAAAGGCCTTATTTGCTATGCATCAAGTTCAATTAATTAATAGTTCTAGGAGAGCTTAATTTCTGCACAGTAATTTAAGAACCCATTATTGTATCTAAACCTTAAATGTGGTTTAATTTAGGGTATAACCTATGCACATTTAGCTGGACATAAATCTTATTGTAATAATGTGTGTTCTAAGTGAATGAGTATAGGTTTGTTCTGTCAGAAAGCATGTAATATATATGCATAAAAGAATATTCTTTGTATGATAGCGAGCAGATAGTTCCTGCAGCACAGCCACTTTCACCTGTTTGCTGTGAGAAGAAAGACATCATGCTGCCTTTTGTGGGCTTGAACAATCTTGGCAACACCTGTTACCTTAACAGTATACTCCAGGTAAATTCATAACAGAATTAGAACATGAATGTTAAACATATTAGGTATCTGTGTTTGCTGGATGGAACAGATCATTAAAGAGATTAGAGGAAGCTGTATGTGGACTTTCTGAATTTCTGAAACCTAGAAAAATCAGTGATACATGCTAATTCTCTTAAGGTGGCTAGGGTTTTTTGTGGGTTGTTTGGTTTTTTTTTTTTTTGGGAAGTCCCATTTTCCATCTATGTGCCCTACTATCATATGCCTTGTTATAAACTGATTTTGTGCTTAAGCTGTGCTTTGATTTTAGCAAAAATATTTTAAACACTTATTTAACTCTTCAATGGAACCAGTGGAATTTGAAACTGCTGAATTTACCCAGTATTTTCAATCAGATTTTCCAGTTCTGCTTATATTGATGCACAATATTATCAGAACAGGACAATTAAAAACAAACAAACCAGTAACACTGAGCATGAGAACTACAAGCAAATCACAGTATGATACAACTTGCCACAAATGAACCCAGCAAGGCATAGCTCTGCCTTAGCACTCTTGCTTTTCTTGGGATTTTACAACAGATATTTAACTTGTTGAAGTCATTTAAAAAAGAAAAACATGTGGGAACTAGCGTTTTGCATTTTGCAATGAAACTCTGAACATGCTACTATACAAAGCAACTAGAAGTAGTAATTTAAAATCCCTTTTTTAACTAAAAGTACATTCATGTGGATTATAACTGAATATCATTTTCTTACCTATATTAAAGTTTCCTGGTTTGTTTTTACAAACAAAATAAGCAAAAAATTCCAGTGCAAATATTTCCACTATTATTTGTATATTGGTGCATTAAGTTGCATCAGAAACACCAAATTAAAGTTTATTAGAAAGTGTTCTCTATTCAGTTAATCAAGTCAGCAACTGAACTAGATTCCCTAGATGAACACTGTTTTGTTCTGCATTTGGCAGTCCAGAGCAAAAGTTATTTGGAACACCCATTCATAGACATGGGTACTTATTATAATGACAGCTCATGGCCTCTTTCTATAGTAACATTTTTTCACCACCCAACCAACCAATAATTGTACATTCATAGCTCCCAGGTATCAACTTCTTAACCCAGACATTCATAAGCTTACATCATTTTTATTCTCATGGTCACATTGAGATATTTTACATGAGTGATTGTAGCTGGTTCAAAGTGACCCAGCAGACATCATGGCTGATGAGAAGTTTTAATGCAGATCTCTGGTCAAAAGTGACATTGTGGATTCACTACACCGCACAAATGTATAGCTGAAGAGACATTTTTATGCATTGTGTTTCTTTGTTTTACAATTATTGTTCTTATTTTAGGTGCTCTATTTTTGCCCTGGCTTTAAAATTGGAGTGAAAAAATTATTTAACATAATTTCCAAAAAGAAGGAAAGCTTAAAGGAAGAAATTGATAAGGTGAGGATACATTATCCATGTTAGGAATATTGTAAGTAGGAAAAGTCATATGGACCTTTACAGACTGCCAGAAATAATGCAGCTTGAGTCCACTTTAACTGACCTGGCTCAGTGCTAGGGAATCATGGGAACAGTAGTTTTTTCTGAGACATTGAGCCTTCTCTATCAGAGAGCTCTGGTGCCACGATAAACTGCATTATTTCTGGCAGTCTGTAAAGGCCCTATATTGTGCATTCACTCTTAATTGGCTTCTTTGGAAGGAAATGTTGAAGAGTTGTCATTTTTGTAGCAAAGTAATTTAGACTGGGTTGTCTAACTTTGCCTTTTATCTTTGAAAAGTTTTATAAGCTGAGTGCCAGTTATTCCTTGCTCACAATGTGATAATAAAATGTTGTATTTTTATACATATTATCTTAGTACCTTGAGATGATGTGCGGAAAGAAATAAAATACATAAATATTATGAGAAAAGGAGATATATACACCGTATTTTCTGGTGTATAAGACGACTTTTTAACCCAGAAAAATCTGGGGTTAAAGTCCGGGTCGTCGTATATGCCGGGTATAAGCAGGAGGAGGAGGACAGGCTGGGAAGAAGCCAGGCAGAGGAGGAGGTCGAGGAGGAGGAGGACAGGGTTGCGAGGCGGGAGGAGGAGGAAGAGAACCCTAAGGTGATCCTATCCTGGGGTTTTCTTGGCAAGACTGGTTCAGAGGAGGTTTGCCATTGCCTTCCCGTGAGGCTGAGAGTGTGTGACATGCCTAAGGTCACTTACTGAGCTGTAAATTGAACATACGGTACCCCAGAATGCATCACCTAGTATATTGGCAGTCCTTCCCCCAACCATCTCATAGCTGGGAGATGGAAATAATTTTTAAAGCAGCATTTAAATCTGTACTATTTTTTAAAAAGTAAGGTCCAAAACACACTGCAGAAATAAATGCTAGGGAACATGGGAGCTGTAGTTCGTTGTGTTTATAAGTGACAGTTTTCCTGCTAAGTACCTGCATATCATAAGCATTTGAATTAAAATTACCATATTTAAGCCAAATCTGATTTTTTTAAAATTTTTATTTGATGTGCGTTGGAAGAAGGGTCGTCTTATATGGCGAGTATATCCCAAACTCTGTATTTTAACTGGAAAAGTTGGGGGTCGTCTTATACGCCTGGAATCAATCCAGTACAGTATATGCAGCTAGCTAAAACCGTAGACAAAATACTCACTTTGAGAAGTAACAAATTATTTTCTCTGACTTTACAGGGGGCCATAAAAGAAGATTCTCTTGCAAGCTATGAATTGGTCTACAGTTTACACTCCCTGATCATTTCAGTTGAACAGCTTCAGGCCAGCTTTCTTTTAAGTCCAGATAAATACACAGATGAACTTGCTACTCAGCCAAGAAGGCTCCTAAGCACACTTAGGTACAAATATTTTAAGAAGTTCCTGTATTTCTAACCAGTATTGAATTCAGTTATAAGCACTAAATAAGATAGCCTCCCATTAAGGATGTTAGGTTATATAGAAATAGAATTTCCAGAAATTTCATAGTAAATCTGTTTATTTCAAATCAAATAAAACTGAGGTACTCTAGCAATAATGCAGGTTAATTTGCTGAACTGTTCCCTGGTCCCATGGAGTACATCTTAAGTTATAGATTAGGCTAAAAGATTAAACTGGACAGCTCATAAAAGGTGTTGCCACTATGTTTTGTTAAATGCATATATCTCTGTTAAAACCTCATCAAAGTAAAACATTTAATTTTATTTATTTATTTATTTTACTGTCAGGTATATAATTCAGCTGTTTGTAAATTGGGTTATGTCATATCTTATGATTTTGTAGGGAGCTCAACCCTATGTATGAGGGATATTTGCAGCATGATGCCCAAGAAGTATTGCAGTGTATATTGGGGCATATCCAAGGAACATGTCAGCTCTTAAAGGAGGAACTCAAACGCAAATCAGTGCAAGAGCCCACAGCTGAATTCAGGGAAAAATCAAGTCAGAATAGTGACAGTACTAGTATTGTTGAAGAAGATGGTAGTGTGCTTGATGATCAAGTCAAAAAGGACTATGAAGACAAAACTAAAGGAAGTGTGAAGAGAAAAAATGATGATGTTGAAGGGGGCAATGAAAAGAAAAAGTCCAGATTATCCAGAGAGAAAAATGGAGGTGAAGAAAATCTAAGACAGACTCGGTCAAAGAGAAAAGCGCTAGAAGAAAAATTGGAAACTCATCCTGAAGCTGCAATTAATGAAATCAAAATTCAAAGTGAAAATGAAACTACCAAGCCAGTCCATAAAAAATCAAGGCTTAGGTTAAACTGGTTAAAACCTTCAAGCAACCAGCCAAGTATTTTGTCAAAGTTCTGTAGTCTTGGAAAGTTGGCAACAAACTTAGGATTCAAAGATCCCATCAAAGAAATACATAACTGTGAGTTTACAGGCACTTCTGTCAAGTGTGAAAAGAGTATCCAATCCAAGGAACAATATTATGATTCAACATCTCCCAAGGAAAGCACTGTCAACAAAGGAGCTGAAGAGCAACTCAAGAAAGGTTAGCTATATGAAAAACTTTTTTGGGGTGGGGGGTGGGGAATGCAGTCTTCTCACTAGCAAGTTTTATAACAGTACAACATTGTAATTAATTATTTGCTGTTAGAGGAGATGGGATAAGCCATGAGTGATTTCCGTGGCTCAGTTCTTATTTACTGCAGGATCTAGGGCAGGCCATAGGAGCTGAACTGTTGTTTTCTCATTTATTAAGCCTAGGAGGGAGAAAAATAATTAGACCATGTACAGATTAATAGCTGGGCTTTGTGTCTCATGTAGTTCTACAGTACACAGGATGTAAGTATTGAGTGTTTGCCCTAAGCAAGCAGAACAGCGGGAAACTGCAAGGCCACACTAACTAGATAGGAGTTGACAAATGCAGTTGCAACATATTAATTTAATCTGAGGCTTAAAAACAGTTTCCAAATTATCTAAATTTTGCTAGAAGTCATTTGAGTTACATTTTGAATTTTTTACAAAATACAGAAAAAAAATGAAAATATTTACAAGGATTTTGGTGCATGGGTGGAATGATAAAGAGGTTCTTCTCCAGAAGTATGGATTGTGAGTACTCTTAACCTGGATATAAAATGGATTGTGAGTACTCTTAACCTGGATATAAAATATCCTTTAAGGTCACTTTGTAAGAGGACGTTTCCTACCTGACAAAGGTGTTTTTATCATTCCTTTCATAAAATTTATATTAACAGAAATGCATTTGAAGGATAGAATTGTAGTAGTAGTAAAGTAGTGTATTTAATAACAAATGTAATTTTATATTCCAGACACAATGACCAATAAGTAAAGTAAATAATGGGAGTATATATTGACACTTCTGCCAAAGCACAGGGCCGTCTAACTATATTTGAGCTTCTGAATTGTCTTCTTCCCAGTTCAGCATCTCTGACCCAACCAAAAGTATTCCAAAATTAAGGACTTCTGGGAGCATCCTCAGATCTATCTAGGAGGAAGAGTTCAGTGTAATCTGTTCTATAATTTTCTTTTGGTACAGAGTTGGATGACTTTGATTTAGTAGAGAGACTCTTCCAGGGTCAGTTGGTGTTGCGAACAAGATGTTTGGAGTGTGAATGTTTCACTGAGAGGAGAGAAGATTTTCAAGATATTAGTGTACCAGTACAAAAAGATGAACTGTCGAAAGTGGAAGAGAATTCTGAAAGTAAGTACTATGACAGTAAAGGGTTTTAGGATGACTGTGAATTATTCTTGGCCACCCTTTATTTGGTACTGAGTGTTAGAAAGTTTTAAGAGTATTACTATAATGTCAGCTGTGATTACTTACTGAATATACATTTCTTTGTATAATTTTATATTTACTTTTTAGATTGTTGTGTTGTTGACATCCTCCAGGAGTGAGGCATGATGGAAAAAAATTGCAGGAAATAGTTGCGGACTTAAAACTCATCTTAGGGAACATTTATGTAATTTTAGTCATACAGTTAAGAGTCTGAAGGGTTGTAGGCCACCTGGTCCAACCCCCTCATCAATACTGGAAATGCAGAAACAGTACAGTATTCCAGCTGATGGCTACTCTGCAAGGGACAGCCCATAATTCGCTAGTTAATTGTTTCTATCATCAAATCATAATCACTATGAAGAAGCTTTTTATAATGTTCTAACTACCATCCTGTAAGTTAAGACCCATTACATTTAGCTTGCTTTCTGGGGCAGCAGAGAACAGGGTGTTCGTGGTTTTTCTGATATTTGAAGAATTCTGTGCAGTTTCCTTGTCTTCTCCAGGCTAAATATGACAGTTCCTTCAGATGTTTCTCATAAGACTTATTTTCTATAATCCTGATCATATTGGTTGTTCCTCTGAACCTGTTCCAGGTTATCTACATGGTTCCTGCTTGAAGTATGGTGCCTGCAACTGGGCATAGTACTCCTACAAGCAGTCAGGCTATTACAGAATAAATGGAACTATTAGTACTTCATGATTTAGAAATTACAGTTATATAAATGTAGCCTAAAACGTGTTAGCTTTTATTTTGTGGAAGCTACTTTATGCTACTGATTGATGATTTGGTAATAGGGAGGGGATGTTACACATGTATTCCAGTACAGTACTTTAGCCTTCAAACATTGTCATGTTTTGCTTAACAGCTTGTTGAAGTTGAAGAGACAGTAAAGCAGTCTGTGTAAGCAAGAACAATTTTCCCACACTGCAGATCCTGGCAAATGCAAGGCTGTATTGCACTGAAATCGTCAAGGCTTGGTATGCACAGTGTAGGGATGGGATGGCATCATGCTCCATTCCCACCTAAAGCAGTCTTGTGCTAAAGCTGTGCAGACTTAGTACTGGGATACAGAACTGGCTTTTAGGAGTCTTTGGATGATTTGTTCAGTACTGATGTAGCCAATGTCATGGTTTCCTAAAGATTTTTACCAGTTTGCAGATGGGATTAACAACTTGTCTCTTACATTTCAAAAGACATGTATTAAAACAATTATGTTGCACTAACTAATCAACTGTTACAGTTTCCCCAGAGCCCAAAACAGAAGTGAAAACACTGAAGTGGGCAATTTCACAGTTTGCTTCTGTTGAGAGGATTGTGGGAGAAGATAAATATTTCTGTGAAAACTGTCATCATTACACAGAAGCTGAACGGAGTCTTCTTTTTGATAAAATGCCTGAAGTTATAACAATCCATTTGAAGTGCTTTGCTGCTAGTGGACTAGAGTGAGTATTGTGAATAATCCACATGAAAAGTCCCAGCTTCTGGAAATGAAATCTTACTGAAATGTAAGCTAATAAAGAAATGTATACATGTTAGTTCTCTTTAGTGAATCCATTAATGCAGAAAGCAGGGCTGAACTCTCCATAAAATCTGAGGTGGGGAGTCTGTGTTACCCATCTGGCTTTCTGAGCATTTCACAACTCTGGAAAATCAGGATTCCGTATTGCAAAATTTGTACTGGAGCAGAAAAGGCTCCCTGCTTCAGAGATTCTCTAACTATGCAGCATGAAACCTAGAGCTAGTGTGCAATCCCTGTTTGTCATTGTTATTTCATAAATATAGAAATAAAACTTGGATAAGGCTATAATTTAACATTGTGAATCCAGTGGAACACTGTTTCCTCTTTGACCTCCTGTGCATAGAGCAAGGAGAACAGAATTAACTGTCCACCTTTCTCAAGCTTCCACCTTGAATGTAAAAAGTGAACTAGTGTGAGTATAGCTATACAGTGTAGCTCATTCCATAATAGGAAATGTGTGTTTAGGATTCCTGAATGCACAGAGAGCTTACTTTAGCTACAACTCTGTGTACTTAGACATCTCTTCCAGTAACTGTAAATTTGGAGTGGGAAAGTTCTGACTAAAATTACTTGCTATCACTAGTTAATAAATTAGTCATATTCGAGACTTCATGGAGAAATATGTAATGAAATTTCACCTTTGAAACTCTCAATTTCTAAAAGTCATGTACTGTTTTTATCATTGTCAGATATTTTCTTGTAACTGATCATTTATAGAAAAAATGGCCAATATTAAATTCCACTCACCTATTGATGAAGATTTTTTCAACAGATGAACAGTATTTATGGACACCAAAGGTTGTCTAGACAGTTGTACTGGTCAGTATTGCTGAAATTCAAATATAGTTTAGGCACTGAAATATATTAGCATTCTATGGATCTGTAGCACTGCTAAAAGAGAATCCATGAATTAACATGCAGATTAACAGTTGAAAATGTGGTTATTCTTTAGCAGAAACAAATTGTATCAGGGACAAAGAACACATGCAAGTAAATTTAGAGATAGTGTGCTTTTTTAAAAAAAGAAATGTTCATTCAATTCTGATCAGTGCTTAGTAGTTTTTTCTTAAAGCAAATAATATCAGTGGTTTATATTTCGGTAATCTTTGCACCCATTTCAGCCTTCTTCCAAGTATGGATGGTATCATCCTTCATTTGTAAATTAATGTATTAATTTATTAAAAATCAGAAATCCTTAGGTTTATCAACCATTTCTTCATTACTTCTTTCTGCAAGGTGCAAAAATGTCAAAATTGCACCAGGGTGCTGTATTTTGCCTACTCTGCCCTAGACTTTAAATGGAGACTGAATGTTTGTTTTTTATGCACCTCTTTTGTGCCTTAATAAAATAGGACTCAGGATGCCAATATATGTTTTGCCAAGTACCTCTAAAATTGATTTGGAACAGGGACATCAGTAAAAACATAAATAGTACCTGGAGGTACTGGTAGAAATTTCTGCAGTCACTAAATCTTTTCATTCAGATAATTAGCTAATTTGGTTCAAACTTCAGTGTGGATTCCACTTCTTTCTAATCCACAGCTAGTGCTATTTCTTTGCCCAGAATATAGTTTGGAAAGTCAGGAGAATTCCCCCCCCACACACACACACACAAAAGTGTACAACAAAGTCTTTAAAATAAATTGACTCAGTTGCCATTATGGAAGCTTACACTTTGAACAGCATTAAAATTTCTTATTAAACCACACTTTTTTTTTTTTTTTTTTTTTTTTTTTTTTTTTTTTTTTTTGTATTTTAGTATGATTTTGTAAAGCGCTGTGTAAAAATTACGGTGCTATATAAATAAACTTTAATAATAATACCTCAGCAGTAGAATATCTATAAATATTATGTACCATCATGTAGTACAAGAAATGAGTGGGGACTTGAAAGAATTAGGCTGAAGTAACAGTCCATTCCTGTTAAGTTGCACTGTTGTATTAAAGGAAATAAATTTGTAATAGTGTGTTGGACAGATTCCAATAAAAGAACTGTTGAATTGCTTGTGAAGCTGCAAGTTTCAAAACAAAGGGGTGAAACAGACCAGCACAATACACTGGCGTGGGGGCATGGTGTTTAGACAACGCACACCCCAAGCTGGGGTTACACTGCCCAGCCAAACACATGGTGGGCAGTGTTGCAGTGCTCCAGCAGTGTGACATTTATATCGTGCATGCTGCAGAAGTGCTAAAAAGCCGTCTTTTTTTCTGGTGCAAAAAGGTGTATATTTTTATTAATAATAATAATATTTTATTTCTACCTTGCCTTTAGCCAAAGCTATCAAGGTGGCTTACATGTAAAATCAATCACAAAACCCAAACAATATAACAAGCATATAACCCCCCCTTAAAAATAGATTAAATCAAATCAGTATTAAAATATAATTTAAAACAATAAAACATGGAAGCTAACACAGATTAAAACAAGCGACACTCTAGGTAAGTAGGGAAAGAAGGGAGAACTGTCTAATGACGAGGAACCTGGTTGGCAGATAATATTATTCTGAGAACCCCTGCCAGAAGAGATCTGTCTTGATGGCTTTTTTAATGCCATCTAAGGGCCTTTGCAGACTGCCAGAAATAGTGCAAATTGAGTCCACTTTAAAGGGAAACATGGGAACTGTAGTTTTTTCTGAGACATTGAGACTTCTCTGTCAGAGAGCTCTGGTGCCACAATAAAATACAGTTCCCATGATTCCCTAGCACTGAGTCAGGGCAGTTAAAGTGGACTCAATTTGCATTATTTCTGGCATTCTGCAAAGGCCCCCAAGTTAGTTATCTGACGGATCTCCTCCGGCAGGGCATTCCACAGTCTGGAGGCCGTGGCAGAAAAAGTCCTCTGGAAGGTCGTCGCTAACCTAGTTTTTATTGGTTGAAGCAACTTCCTCCCAAAGAACCTGAGGGCGTGGGGTGGATTATATGGAGACAGGGGTAGGCAAACTGTCCCCTTTAAGGGCCGAGGGACTTCAGCTCCCAGAAGCCTCAGCCATGTTGGCCGATAGTCTGGGATTCTGGGAGCTGAAGTCCCTCGGCCCTTAAAGGGGACAGTTTGCCTACCCCTGAGATAGGCAATTCCCTAGGTAGGATGGACCCAGGGCTTTAAAGGTCATCACCAACACCTTATACTGTGCCCGGAAACTAATGTGTAGCCAGTGCAAGGATTTCAGAACAGGTGTAATGTGATCACTCCTTGATGTTCCGGTGACTAACCTGGCTGCCATATTTTGGACTAGTTGTAGTTTCTGAGTTAGGTATAACGGTAGCCCCATGTAGAGTGCATTACAGAAGTCGAGTCGTGAGGTTATCAGTGCATGTATTACAGTTTATAGGTCCCTTACTCCCAGGAAAGGGCACAGCTGGCCAATCAGCCAAAGCTGATAACAGGCGCTCCTGGCCGTCTCATTCACTTGAGCTATCATGTGCAGCGACAGATCTAGGAGCACCCCCAGACTGCGGACACAGTCCTTGGCGGAGAGCGTGACCCCGTCCAAGACTGGCGGTCGCAACCTGATACTTGGTTTGGGGGCCCCTACTGTAAGTACCTCCATTTTGTCCAGATTCAGCTTGAGTTGGTTTTTCCTCATCCAGTCCATTACTGCTTCCAGACATTGATTGAGGGGAGAACTGCCATCTGCCGTCATGGCAGCTGACTGAGACATGGAGCAGTATATTTGGGTGTCATCAGCATATTGATAACACCCTGCTCCATGTCTCCTGATGATCTCTCCCAGCGGCTTCATGCAGATATTGAACAACATCGCGAACAGAATGGCACCCTGTGGAACGCCGCATTTTAGTTCCATTTTTGAGGAATAACTGTCCCCAAGTGACACCCTCTGGAACCTGCCTGAGAGGAAGGAGCGGAACCACTGAAGAGCAGTGCCCCCCACTCCCAACTCTCTCAGGCGCTCCAGAAGAATGTCATGGTCTCTTGTGTCGAAAGCCGCTGAGAGGTCCAAAAGCACCAACTGGGTCATGCTTCCCGTCAGTGCTGAGGCGTAGGTCATCTGTCTCCACCCCATATCCAGGTCTAAGCCGGTTTGAAATGGATCTAGAAAATTGGTTTCACCCAAGATTACATGGAGTTGAAAAGCAACGGCTCGCTCGATCACCTTTCTCAAAAATGGTAGATTAGAGACTGGTCTATAGTTTTTCAAGTCCAGGGGGTCCAGGGAAGGTTTCTTCAGGTGCGGTCTAACGACCGACTCCTTTAAACTAGATGGAACAAATCCTTCCCTAAGGGATGCATTGATGACCTTTATCAGAAAGGCCATCAAGACATCACCCCCCTGGACAACCAGCCATGATGGGCAGGGATTGAGGGAACATGTTGTCTTCCTCACTTTTCCAAGGATCTTGTCCACATCCTTTGTACTCACCAGCTCAAACTGATCCTTTTTAATCTCAAAAACGGGATTATTGGACACCTCATCAGTCACTTCTGCTATAATTCCGGCATCTAAGTTGGCTCTGATCTGAGAGATTTTATCTTTGAACTAGTTGTTAAAGGCGTCACAGCAGGCTGTTGTTGGGTTAAGTAAAGAGTTCTGCACAGGGGGGGACCTGTGTCAGTTCCCTTACCACCCTAAACAGTTCTGCTGGGTGAGATTCCGCAGGCGCAATACGTGCAGAGGAGAGTGATTTCTTCACTGCACATATTGCCTCTCGATAAGAATGAAGAAAGTTCCTATGACGAGTCTTGTCAGATCGGAGTCAAGTTTTCCACCAGGAGCTCTCTAGTCATTGTGGCATTTTGCTGCTTCTTTTTGTGCCGGAAAAAAGCCGGAGTGGGGCTGCGGCGCACACATGACATTCTTAGGAGCAGTGTTACGCCGCTGCTTCAGTGTGATCTGTTTAGCCTCAGAGTTACTGTAAAACTAATGACAAGGAAAAGATGAACTGTGATGTTTTCCAATGCTTGTTACTTGACCTGAAAACACCTGTAAGTCACATATTTATTGTATTGTGGTTTTCAAATGTAGAAAATGCCCCTTTATAATTGAAAGAGTAAAAACAAAAGTAGCTATTGTCCAGTATCCTTGAGATTTTTAATCTGCCCATGTTTTACTACTGGGCGATATTTAAAATATGTTTGAAAGTTTAAAAGACTTAAGTTTAAGAATGACATTTTATATAGTAGCACAGCTGAATTTAAAACAAAAAACAAAAACGTCTTAACCATGTATTTTTTTCCCAAAAGGTTTGATTGTTACGGTGGACTCTCCAAGATAAATACACCTTTACAGACACCTCTCAAGCTGTCCTTGGACGACTGGAGCATAAACCCAGCCAATGAAATCTATGGATTATTTGCTGTAGTGATGCACAGTGGCATTACTATCAGCAGTGGGCACTACACAGCTTCTGTTAAAATTACAGATCTAGACAGTTTAGAGTTAGACAAGGATAATTTCATCGTTGATGCTCTTGGCAAAATTTGCCCAGAGCCATTGAATGAACAAGAAGCAAGAGCTGTCACTGAGGACTATGATGATGGTGAGGTCTCCTTTAGAATTGGTGGAAATACACAACCTAATAAAGGATTGAACAAAAAGAATACAGAAGCTGTGGGGCTTCTTGGAGGACAAAAAAGCAAGTCCAGCTGTGATTTGCCCATTAACAAAGCAAGCCATTCTGAGAAGATGGCTAATATAGTAACTGAAGCTAAAAATGCTGAATGTAGCCATGCTAAACAAATCATGGAGTTTGAGCACAATGAGCAAACTGCTATTACTACCAATGGAGTAGGAAACAAAGCCATTCGTATCATGCACAGCCTCAAAGAGTATGAGGGGAAGTGGCTACTTTTTGATGATTCTGAGGTGAAAGTTACAGAGGAAAAGGACTTTCTTAACTTTTTGTCCCCCATTTCATCATCTACATCCACTCCTTACTTGCTGTTTTATAAGAAAATTGTAGAGTGACGTTGTATTATGTTGTAAATAATAGTTTTGCATCAGATTGGCACTGAAGAGCATCTAAGAGCATATTTGAAGCTACAGAATTAAATTCATTAGTCTCTTTGACTCTAAAAATGGGGTGATTTTTTAAAAAAATAGTGGGTAATTCACTTTATAGATTCTATTCAAAATCAGCCTAGCAATGCAAACCTGTATATATCCTTTTGAATAAACAATGTCTGAAGAACACAGTAGCATATAACAGTGGTTCTGATTTCATCACTACTTGTACATTAGTTTTTTTGTAAAAAAAATAAAATTATCTGTACCCACCTGGTAAGTGAAAAATGTAGTTTTTTTCCCCTTATAGGTGGATTGAGACTGCAATTCATTTTTTGCTGAAATTGCTCTGACCTGATTCCTCAGATGCCCAAAATAAGATACTAAAAAGGGCTCGGACGTTCTCAGTTTCAAGATGTGTAATGTGAACCCCATGGCAGTGTTTTGGCATTATGTCTACATAAAAAGTATGCAAATTATACATTTTTAAGATTTTAAGTTAAGGTTGTGAGACTAGCATTAGCAGTTCCTTAGTTACATGTACAGCGAATTTCCAGAGGATACTTCATAAAATGCATGTTTAGATGGACACCTACAAGGTGGTTAGGAAAGAGAAGAGATGTACCTTCTATACTCAACTATAAGTCGAGAAATTTATGCCCCAAAATTGATCCTAAAATCCTGGGTCAACGTATATTTGGGTCAGTACACTAATACTGGTCAGAAAGCTCCTGAAATGAGCACCCCCGTGAATGCCCCCTTCTTCCCCACTCTGTGCCTCGAGACAGGAGTTTTTGTATGTGAGCATTTCTGTGTGAAAGTTTTCCAATCCAATTTGAAAGCCATCTCTTCCTGTCAAACACCCCATTTAACTACATCCTTCCCTTCTCAGTCCAATATTAAAACCTCTCCTCCAGCACCTGGGAAGTAGTAGTCGATGGTCAGGAGAGGTCCAGAGAAGAAGGAGGGACGGATGTGGTGTTTTGCCATTTCCATCCTTTGTTATAGTGCCCTAAGTTTTACCCTCAACATATCCACATGTCAGATCAAAATCCATGACTTTTACCTTGAAACCTTCTCTCGCCTGGTACACAAGTATATACAGTAATATTATGAGACCCTTACAAGGGAGTATCATAAAGTTTTAATTATCACCTTTTAAAAAATTTGACAAAGTGTGTTTTTATTTGTAGTTGTTAACTTACATCTATGTAGTCACCATCCAGATTTACACGTTTTTCCCAGCATTTCTTGACCCTCCGAATACTGTTATTGTAGAAGTATTCAGATTGCGCCTTATGAGGATTTTACACTTTAGTCACTTCTGGCACAACCTGTCACAAAAATAAAGGACACAATGAGCTGATTTTCTCAACATCATGCACTTAGGGACCAATGATGACACTGACAAAATTTCATCAATATACCATCATAACACCCAGGTGATAATTATTACTTTACAATACCCCTCATAAGGTGCAATCTGTAGACTTCTACAATATCAGTTATTCAGAGAGTCAAACACTGGGAAATGTGTAAATCTGAATGGTGACTACGCAGAGATAAGTTAACAACTACAAATCAAAACAAACTTTCTGACATTTTTTAAAGGTGATAATTAAAACTTTACGATATTCCCCTCGTATTAGAACCAATATGGGAGGAATGGTGGAAAAGACCTTCAGTAATTAATGGTACCCAATTAAATGTATAAAGGAAGATGAGAATTTGGGAGACAGCGATAGGATAAAAGGGAATGGATATAAAATAATTTAGCTGTATGAAAGGATGGGAGAACTAACTGAGAAAGATAAGTCAATATTTATAATGATAGCCAGTGTGGTATAGTGATTTGAGCGTTGGACTAAGAGACTGGGAGACAGGTTCGAATCTTCACTGGGTGATGGCAATGGCAAACCCCTTGAGAAGAAACTTGCCAGGTTCACCTTAGGGTTGCCATAAGTCATAAACAAAACACAACTGGCTACAACATGGGTATACATTTCTTAAAGAAGGGAAATAAAGGGAAGTGTCAACATCTGCTTGTCAGATTGGTACAGAAATTGGGGGAGAATAGGGAAAAATAAAATACATTGGATATTCAGTATGATTTGGAAGAGGGATTGATAGAGATATGGGAAAAGAATATTGAGGTAAACAATTGAAATGTATCATGGATATGAGAAATTACTAAGATTAAAAAATACTAAAACTATAAAACAAAGGTAGTAGGAAAATGGTATAGAACATTGTGTCAGATTTCCTATATCAATAAAACTATCCCCAAAATGTTGGCATGGAGGTGGTGTTAAATGGACATTATCCACATGTGGGAAAGGAAAATTATAAAGGTTTTGGTCAGAAATAGTAGAAGAAATTGATAAAACACTGGGAGAAATTTGATTTGGAGTAAAGAAATTGCATCAAAATATTAAAAATATAAGATTAATTAAGAGCAAATAACAAAAAGCTTAGGAAATGGCTTAGGAAAAAGGTGTCCCTTAGAAAATAATTAGCCTGTTCATGTGGGGGTGTGGTGGGAGAGAGGGTTTAGGAAGCTGAGAAAAATTTGATCTGGCATATGCAAACAATGAGTTATTGAATTCTATATGTGGTATTTTTTTTATTTGAAAAAGTATAATAAAGATTTTAAAAAAATCTGAAAAGAGGAATAAGAATTTCCAGTGAATAAAATGCATGCTTAGATGGACACCTAAGAGGTGAAGTTTCAAGATGACATGTTTACTGTACCTTAGGTTGTTTTTAAAATTTGGGTTGTTTTCATGTGACCTGTCAGATGGCCCTGGCAATGTTTAGTGAGCAGGTTTAAGAATTTATCAGAACTTTCTCTTGGAGATTATCTTAACTATTATGGATTCTAAAAATGCCATCTTTCTAAGTATAAATTCCTAAGTCTTGAACATACAGAAATAGCACATCAAGCAGATATTACACTAATGCTCTAACATCTGCTCTGGCTTCCAGTTTCCCCCCAAATTGAATTCAAAGTACTAACACTGATCTCAAAAATACTAAATGGTTTAGGGCTAGCTTCCCTGAAGGGACTTGCCTTTTCCTATGTATTTGCTGCTGTTGTGTGCCTTCAGATCGTTTCCGACTCATGTCAACCCTCAGGCAAACATATCATGGGGGTTTCTTGGCTTATTTCTTCAGATGGGTTTGCCTTCGCGTTCTTCAGGCTGAGAGAGTAACTTGCCCATGGTCACCCAGTGAGTTTCCATGGCTGAGTGGAGATTTGAACCCTGCTCTTCAGAGTCATAGTCCAGTACTCAAACCACTACACCGCACTGGCTCTCTTTCCTACATATACACATCTGGAAGTCAGGTGGCATCTTGAGGTCCTTCTCTAGGTGCCCCTGCTAAGTGATGGGTTGGTAGTTGACAGAAATTCTTTTCACCAAAGTTACCTTGATTGTACAATACCATTAGAAAGCCTTGTCATAGAAACACCATGGGCTCTTCAGGACCAAATGAAGACATTTTCTAGACACTTTTCAATTTTAAAATAGGTATTTAACGCTGGCTGTCATTACTGGTTTTACTTTGTGCTGCTGCTCATTGTTTCCCCTCTTAAATTGTTAAGTCTTTAGTTTTTATATTTACTGTAAATCATCCATACAGTTTTCTTTACTTGGTAGTTAGATACATTTTAAGTAGTTTCAGCTAACAACAGTTGCCATACTTTCTAATTTGTCCTGATAATTTTCCTGCAAACATAGACATTTAATAACTTGAGGAAAACTTGCTAAAAGCAGCTTCAATGTCAAGACCATTACCTTCATTTGATCCGTCTATTCAACTGGAGGATTTTGTCTCCTTATAAAAGCAGTCAGCTAGCAAGTTTGTAACAGATATTGAAGAGAAGCTGAAGTTTCTACAAACATACATCCAAGAACTCCCCCCCCCCCTTCTGCAGAGCCACCTAACAACTAGCTCTGAAGGATTTTTGAAGTCCTTAGGTCACATTTGTGGATGCATACCAAGGCATCACGCCCTTCCCAATTCTGGTGACAGGAGCAGGATTTAGGGTGCCTTGCAGGATTTAGTCCATTTTTTAAAAAGTGGGAATCTTGTATGGCAGTTGCAAACCTGGAGTTATGTACTTGTGACTGTTTTATACTCACAGTCCCCAAATAGTCCCTATTTTAGGGGCTATGTAGGGACTGAAACTAGCCTAATATGTACTTACTGGGAAGCAGCCATTGCTCTCAATGGGGTCTTTCTACATATTGATCACAGGAGAGGGTGGAAATGGCATTCAGGAAGTGTTGCTTCCCAGTAAGTAGGGATTGGAGAGGTAAAATTCAATGCATAGTACTGTAACTACAGTACTTACACATACGTAAAGGCCCTACAGGACTCCAGGTTCGTGCACTTTTAACGTCAAACTGGATCTATAACAACATGTTTCAGCTTGTACTGCCTTCTGTTCAGACTGCCAGACAGTCATGTCCTCTAGAATACTCCATTTCCTATCTAGCTTTTTCACTTAAAGGAGGAAAGACCCTAAATGTGGGAAACTCGACTGCATAATTTGTGGTAGTGGGGGACTGCGTTCATGCTTTCCCATGAAAATTTTTAAAAAAGAGAAAAGACATAAGGGACATTTTTCCCACAGGGCTGAAAACTGACCTCATAGGAAAGGTTTGATCAATTCTCTCCCTCCATCTCTACCTGCAATCTGCTTCTCTGAGTTTTCCCACTTATAAGTAAAAGCCTCTTTGTATACACAGAGCAGCCATGTCTGCTGGTCGACTAGCATTTGATACATGGCTCTCCAGATGCTGGATTATAGCTAATAGCATTCCTCACCATTGGCTATGCTGCTTAGGGCTGCTGGGAATTGTAGTTCAATGAAACTGCAGAGTCACATGATTCCTACCAGTGTCCTAAAAGGAAAAGGAAGGGGGAAAAACACCACTGACCCATCAATAGAAGTATAGTGTCTAGATCAAGTGAAGCAATAGTGCCACTCTATTCTGCTATGGAAAAGCCTCACCTTGAATACTGTGTTCAGTTTTGGGCACCATGATTCAAAAAGGATGTCGAAAAGCTGGAGCAAGTCCAGAGGAGGGTGGTCAAAACAGTGAAGGGGCTAGAAACACATGCCCTATGAGGACAGACTTAGGAAGCTCGGCATATTTAGCCTGGAGAAGAGACAGTTAAGAGGTGATATGATAGCTTTTTAAGTATTTGAAGGGATGTCATATTGAGGATAGAGCAGAGAATAGGACCTGGAACAATGGATGCAAGCTACAGGAAAAGAGATTCCACCTCAATATCAGGAAGAGCTTCCTGATAGTAAGGGCTGTTTTGACAGTGGAACACACTCCCTCAGAGATTGGTGGACTCTCCTTTGGAGGTTTTTAAACAAAGGCTGAATGGCCATCTGTTAGGGGTGCTTTGATTGTGAATTCCTGCAGTGGGTTGGACTGGATGGCTCCTGTGGTCTCTTCCAACTCTATGATTCTATGACCCAAGTAGACCGTGAGCACACATTACCATCTGCTGCCTACCTGTGGCTTCTCTAAAAAATCTCAAGCTTCCTATTCCATGAGGCCATCCCAGAAGCATGAAGTAAACATGACAAGCACCCACATATAGATACAAAATGGAAATGGCAAATGAAAGCTTTCTTTGCATTATTTTACATGGGTTTTTGACCACACAGTTTCCTGAAGGATCACTGCTGATAAAGACATATGAACATGAAAAGTTAATGCACCATGAAAAAAAGTGTAAACATTCAAATATTTAATGGTACCATTAAAGTAAACACTACATTAAAAATGGGTTGACTGCATTTGCTCCTAATATAAATTAAACATATGAGCTAAAAAGAACCCACAAATTTAACATTAAAGAATGCTATAAATAATGTTTGATGTATTTAGAGTACCTTCAAATGTTTAAAAATGGTTTAAAAAACAGTAGTGTTGACAGTCCCACCAGTATTTTGCATACTATCACCATGGGCTTATTATCAACAGTCTGCATTTGACAATTCAGAAGGAATACTTGGCCACTTAACATTTCCATGTAAACTAGTGTTCAAGGTGTCCAGAATGAAATCCAAAGTTTTATTTTCAAATAAAACTTTTAAAAAATTCCAGGTGTTGGTAACAATGCACTTGCTTGTTCAGTACCTTAAAAACCCTAAGTGCTTTTGAGCTGCTTAAAGGTCCATTTTGCGAAGGCTCATTCTGCTGAAGGAATCTCTGGGGAGGAAAAAACAATGAGGTAAGCTATGGTCTTCCATCCTATGAATAATAGTCATGCTTTCTGAGCACAAGATAATATTGTACTACATAAAGTATCAGCATCTTCCCTCTGGCGTTTGCTAACTTAAATCTGTATATTCATCATGACAAGGATTGAAATCAAATGGATTCATTTTCATGTGTCATGCTAAAGGCAGATGAAACATATGGTTCTGATCAGGAAAAGCAATTACCATTTGCTTTAGTAAACAGGTCAACATCAAACTATAAATGTATTCCAAAAAAGAACTCTTTAAATCACTGTATTGGGATAAATCATACATTTTCTGTTGGGTTTATGCGTATGTGTCTTCCAATCACCTGTTCACTTATGGCAACCCCATGAATTCCACAGTTTTCTAAGCAAGGAATAGTCAGAGGTGGTTCTACCAGTTCCTTCGTCTGAAATATAGACTGCAGCACCTGGTATTCAATGGCAGTCTCCCATCCAAGCATTAACCAGGGCTGACCCTGCTTACCTTCCAAGATCAGACAGAATCTGGTGCCTTTAGGGTATTTAGGGTGAAATGAAATTTAGCATCGCAGCAGGTGAACAGACATTTTTCTAGATGCATGAATGCCTGTGAAATGTAGTATTAGCTGCCCACTCAAAAGATTCTTTTCAGAATTCTTCAAGTCCACTTTGTATTGAATATCTGGTGTCTACTTTCTTGAACAAATGTGTACCTGAAACTCCTGGTTTGTACCTGCTAAAAACAGAACTGAAACTCAGGGGCTGGAAAAGCTGCCATTCTGAACTACAACATTCATAATTCTCCAGCCAGTATGGAAGTTGTAGACCAAACAATAGCTTTTTCAGGTGACAGCCTTCTTTATGACAGTTGCTGGAGCAGCTAGAACTAGTATAGGCCAGTTGCTAGTCCCAACGAAAGAAGACCCATTGAACCAGTGGGAATTCAGTAAATCACCTCCTTCATTCAGTGTGTCTACTTTAGATGGGACTGGCAATTAATTTAGTCTACTCCTGTCTCAATGTGTTCATGACAGCCCTAAAGCCATCACTGCCATATTCTTTTGATGAAATGCAGAGAAATCACTGAGGCTTGAATGCACAGCAGGCATTTCTGAATGACTCTGGTACATGGTGCTGCACTCTAACCTGCGTAGAGTGAAAAGTCCCCTAGCCTTTTTGCAGATTAAAAAAAAAAATTACCAACACTTTTATTACATGGCACTTCCAATTTTTTTCACTTCTTTTTCATTCAGCAAGCCTTGGAGAAGGAGAAATGTTAAAATAACATTAGAATGACCTGTGGCAAGCAGCAGGAAGTACAGTCTTGTATAATTGGGGGATTTTTCTGTTGATCAGGGGTTGAAGTGCTTCTTTCAGACGGTGATAATTTCTTTCCAACTCTCGCTGATACTCTTTTTGATCTGGGCCAATCAGGCTTTTGTTCTTGCGCAGAGCATCTTCACACCTAGGGAAAAAAACCAATCCTCTTCGACTAAGGGCAAAAGTGAAAAGCCCTCCCCACTTCCCAAAAGCCAATTATCAGAGCTGTGTCTATTTCCCTTTGCTTTTTGCATAGCAACATGAATTGTTCTTGTTTGGACACCTTTCTACCATAATCAAGGAAACTTGCTAGCAGGACAATGTGCATGGAAAGTCAAAATCTGTTTTTCATGTAATAACACACTAACCTTTCCATTCCTTGGGAAAAATGCCTCTGTCATCTTGGAAATCTTACTTCTCTAAAACTGTTCAGTAGCATTTTAAAATATATTAACTCATTGCTCCACGGACCATATAGCTGGCTACATATGAACATCTCTGGCATCCACAGATCATTGTCAAGTGGTGTAGAAAGAAATGGTATTTGTTCTGATTAATAAATGTCACGTCCGTAGGGCTGCATCCATATTGGAAGGCACTGGGACCCAATGGAGGTCCCTTTTAGAAGGAGACATGAAAGCTGCCTTCCACATTTCCCCTTGTAGCTTCTTGTGTTGCTACTTCAGAAGGTTGTATGAGAGACAAGCCACAGCAACACCTAGTAGAAAATTCTGGGTGTGGAGAAGGAATATAAACCTTTATTTCTGTCCTGACAAGATTTATACTATGGTCCTTCTTCAGCATATAGAGGGCTAAAAACTAGAAGGGCAAAGCAACTCAAAAGACATGTAGTGCAAATATCAAGCAAAGTTATAGGAACACCAAGGAGAGGGGCAAAATGACGGCACTGCCCCCCATAAGAATTCTTACCCCCCCCATGAAATTTTCCTTCAGCCCCCAATTGCAGTAATTTATTTCATTACAGTAACTTTTAATTTTAGTTGAGCATTTAGAGACACAGTTTAGGCATCCAAAGAAAGGCAGCCAAAGTTAAGAAGGGAATGGGAACACAGCAAATAAAAGAGTTCTAGGTGTGAACAGTTTTCAGTGGCTCAGTCTCTGCAGTGCTAGAAATTTGGGAAGCAGAATTCCTATGGGAGGGCACCTATCCCCTCCATGTACACCATAGCTTCACTTATAGGTATCAAGCACAAATATTCAGAACAAATGGAAGAAAATAAAAAGTAAAACCAATACAATACCTTTTTGTAAAGTCTTTAAAACAAAGCCGTAGCTTGTTATGGTGACGGAAGAGTTTAGGATCATTGGGTATTTCAGACAAGAAAACCTGCGCAACTTCTAGTGGCCCCTTAACAGAAGATGAAGATGGTGAGATTTATTTATTTTATCCTGCAGTGTTTATCATTTGGATCACTTGATTTACACAGCATTCATAAAGTATATTTCTTTAGGGTGCCATACACTCAAGTCCTTTAGATAAGGAATACCATTAGTGCATGACCACCAAATAGGTGGGATAACTTGTCCTTGAAACAGGGATGAGCAATTGTAGCAGATCTGAGGGCCATTTTTTTACCCTAATTCTGAAAAGCACATCTTTTTAGATGTTAAACAGTACAGGAGACCCTGCAACCTTTGTAAAAGTAGGATTCCTATTCCCAGAGAGATACTCTACCCATTTTGGGGGGGGAGGGGTGTCAGGAAAAGGGTACTTCAGAGAGTTTGGAAGAGTGAGGGCCGGGCATTCACTTTGCTCATTCTATTATAAAAAATAACAAATATTCTTTTCTTTAGTGGTGTCCACAAACATACTTTCAAAAAGGACTCAGCAGTTCCCCCCCCCCAAGAATGAACTTGATGTAGCATGGCTAACAGATGATATACTGGAACACTCAAGGCAATTCAGTCATTTGCCCTACACTCTCCCCCTTTGTTTGAGATGAGTCTACTGCTACCCCACATTTTGAGAAATAAGTACAGGGGTCGGCAACCTACAGGCTGCGGGTCGGGTGCAGCCCGGGGAGGCCCATGGCCGGTCCCACCGCCGCCGCCCCACACGTGAGCACCATTTTGGCTTCCAAAATGGCACCCACGCTCGTGCGCACATGCACATTGTGGCAGGCGCCATTTTGGAAGGCCCCATGGCATCTGCACAGCCGCCGTTGGACCTTCAGAAGGCCGCACTGCGGCTGCACTGGGTGGATTCGCCCGGCGCAGGCGTGGGGGGGCTTTCCAAGGCCCAGGGAAGCCCCCCCTGTGTCTGCGCCGGAAGAATTTCTCCACCGCGGGCGCAGGGGGGCCTTTCCAAGGCCCAGGGAAGCCCCCCCCATGGCTGCGGAGGGCAAATTCGCCCGGTGCAGGCGCGGCGGGGCCTTCCAAAAATGGCGACGTTGTCGTGCGCATGCGCGCGCACGGGGAAGCAAGCGTGCGCCATTTCCCCCCCTTCCTGGCAACAAAGGTTGCCAGCCCCTGAGCAAGTATAGTTTTACTTCTTTTTGGAGAAAGCACAATAATTTTTCAGAGGTGTCTCAGAACAGACATCTAACTTCTGCTGTAAATACACAGACCCAATTTGTCTAGCAGGGTATCTGCACTGCAGTTATATCAGTTTCATATCATTTTCACTGTCATATAGTTCTGCTGTTTGGTGTTGTGTGCCTTCAAGTTGTTTCCAATTTACGGCAACCCCAAGGTGAACCAATAACAGGATTTTCTTGGCAAGATTTCTCGGTCCTCAGCTTTGACTTCAGATGGCATCTCTCCTCTCAATGACTGTCTTAAGGCAGTAATGGACTGGATGAGGAAAAACAGATTGAGACTGAAGCCAGATAAAACAGAGCTACTTATAGTAGCAGCCCCGAAACCAGGTATTGGGATACAATCTCCAATCCTGGATGGAGTCACACTCTCCTCTAAGGACTGTGTTCGCAGTCTGGGGGTGCTCCAGAAGACAAATCAGCTAAACGTGATGGTTCAGGGTGCCTGTTATCAGCTTCGGCTGATACGCAAGGTGTACCCTTTCCTAGAAACTAGGGACCATGAAACTGTGGTGCATGCACTGGTAACCTCCCATCTTGATTTCTGTAATGCGCTCTACATAGGGCTATCCTTGTGCTTGGTCTGGAAACTCCAACTAGTACAGAATATGGCATCCAGGTTGGTCTCAGGAACCACAAGAAGAGACCATATTATGCCCATTTTAAAATCACTTCACTGGCTGCCCATTAGTTTCCAAACACAGTACAAGGTGTTGGTTATTACCTTTAAATGGCTTGGATCCAACCTATCTTTGGGACTGCCTCCTTCCATACAATCCACCCCGCACACTCAGATTCTCTGGGAGGAATCTGCTGTAACCTATAAAAACTAGGCTGTCGGCAACCGCCCAGAGGGCCTTTTCAGCAACTGCTCCCAGATTATGGAACGGCCTGCCGGACGAGATCCGACTTATTACCACCTTAAAGAGCTTTTTAAAAAGGCTGTTAAGATGGACCTCTTCCGGCAGGCCTTTCCTGAATAGACATCCCAGCCCCAAGAGTTAATTCATCTTACTCTCCCAAACTCTGCCACAGTTATTGTTATTGTTGCTTGGTGTTCTTTGACTTATTTTGAGTATGTTTTAAATTCTTTTATCATTTAATTCTATTTTAAGGGGTGGGTGGGTTTGTGGGATTTGTACTGCATTTGTATTGTACTTTTAATGTTGTAAGCTGCCCCAGTTGTGTCCGCAGAGGGCTGGGATAATAATAATAATAATAATAATAATAATAATAATAATAATTTGTTCAGAGGAGGTTTGCCATTGCCTTCCCTTGAGGCTGAGTGCATGTGACTTGCCCGAAGTCACCCAGTGGGTTTCATGGCTGAGCTGGGAATCGAACCTTGGTTTCCAGAGTCGTAGTCCAACTCTCAAATCACTATGCTTTAATGGCTCTACCCTGTGTAATTCTAGGATCTGTAATCTGGTGAGGAATTCATGGTGGGATAGGCAACTATGGTAGAACTGGGAGACCATTTTTGGGCTTGTAGAACTGCTTGGGGGCTGCACTTTTTCGAATGTTAAATTTTTATCCTTTGTAATTTTAATGTTTACTTTAACTTCAAATGTAATTTAATTAATTCATTTTAATTGAATTATTCTAATTCATGAATTCAACTGTATCCAATGAAAAGTAAAATAAAATGCTACACTGAAAAATCGTACAATAATATTTTTTTCATATTTATGTTCTATGATTTAATTTACTGTAACTATTTCACTGATCAGATTGCTAGCAGCTCTAAACCTCTATGGATGATAGTTGATTGGTGGACAGACAGCCTTCAATCCTAAGGTATACCAATTGTTTAGCCTTAGAATGGAAAAGATCAGCTGGCAATCTCTCTCTCTCTCTCTCTCTCTCTCACACACACACACACACACACACACGCTGAAGTCACCATTTTCCTTTCCAAGCCTGATTAAATATTTTTCATGTGGCTACCCCTCCCTCTCCCCTATGATTGTGTTATAGTCCTTGTGTTCATGGCAAGGGGTAGAGAGTAAATGAAGGCAGAAAAATCTAGGGAAGTCTTATCAAACTACAAATTCCAGGATTCCACAGGATGCTGCCAATGGTATGAAATGGTATGAAACTAAGATAACTGAAGTGTACATGCAACCCAGGGGACAAAATCACAAGCAGTTTTCTTTTGCAGCAGGTATACCATTAAAATGACATACGGTTATATGGGCACTGGTGATCACTATTTGCAATTTTTCTATTTCCTTCTTCTCACTAATTTCAATTCTTCTTCTTCTTGTACATTTGTATATAAGAAGTTGAATTAATTAATTAATTTTCCAATATCACAGGGCCCAAGATGGCTGACAGATTTGAGTTAAAACAAAACATACTCAAATTTATGGATAACACAAATGGTAAAAAAACCCAATCAATTAAACAAACAATCTATTATTGTTTTTAAGAAGTAATTTTTGACAACAAATAAAAAATGAGCAAGTTCAACTTCTGAACTCTTCCCATTTCTGAGATAATGCATCTGGAAAGAATGTGAGCTCTTGTCTTCTTACCTGATTTACTGTTGTGCCTACTGAACCTTGAAGTACCATCTGGAGCATCTTTGGGTCTGCTGGATCTTGGTGGGTTGCAAAAGCCAACTCTTGGGTTTTTTTCTGCATATCCTCAATGGCAACTTCAATTGGTGTCAAAATTATCTAAGAAGACAAACACCCAGCAAACACACAAGAAATATTCATTTAGGGATTTTAACTACAGTTTACAGGTACATTAAATTTAGGTTGCATTCCTATAATACCTTGCCTGTGAATAAAGCCTCACTGAATTTTTGCACAGATAGATACATTATAGAACTGCACCATTAGTCCTCTGAATAAAGAAAAGGAGAAGTCTGGCTGTTTTCTCTGTTAGCAGATGTAGAGTGCTATTGAAAAATTAGAGCAGACAGTTTCCAGGCTCGTGCTATGTGGGCAGATGGTCACTGCTTCCTACATTTCCCAATGAGTTCACTGTTGTTGTTGTTGTTAGCTGCTCTTGAGTTGGTTCCAACTCATGGCGACCCTGTGGATGAGACATCTCCAAGAATCCCTATCCTCCGTTGCCTTGCTCAGATCCTGCAAGCCCTTCCCCATAATCCCTCTGATTGAGTCTATCCAAATGGTCTGTGGTCTTCATCTCTTTCTTCTACCCTCTACCTTTCCTAGCATTATTGTTTTTTCTACTGATCCGTGCCTTCTCATTATGTGGCCAAAGTATGATAGTCTCAACTTGATCATCTTTGCTTCCGAAGAGAGCCCTGGTCTGATCTGTTCAAAAACCCATTTGTTTGTCTTCTTTGCTTTCCATGGTACCCCTAAGTACTCTTCTCCAGCACTACATTTCAAATGAGTTTATTTTCTTTCTGTCTGCTTCCTTCACTGTCCAACTCTCACATCCATACATGGTAATTGGGAATATAATGGCCTGAACGATTCTGACTTTAGTGCTCAGTTGTATGTCTTTGCTCTTCAGTATCTTTTCCAGTTCTTTCATAGCAGCCCTTCCCACTCCTAGTCTTCTTATTTCTTGACTGCAGTCTCTATTCTGGTCAAAGTTTGATCCTAGATATGAGAATTCTTTAACTATTTCAATTTCCTCGTTGCCTAGATTGAATTTGTATATTTCTTCTGTAGTCATTATTTTCGTTTTCTTTATGTTCAGCATCAGACCTGCCTTTGCACTTTCATCTTTGACCTTTCTTATTATTAACTGTTCCAATTCCTGAACATCTACTGCAATTATTATGCCGTCATCCACATATCTTAAGTTGTTAATGTGGCTTCCTCCTACTTTTTCTGATTCTAATTCTGCTTTTCTTATGATGTTTTCAGCATATAAGTTAAATAAGTAAACAAGTGATAGGATGTAGCCATGCCTGACCCATTTGCCTATTGGGAATCACTCTGCTTCCCCGAATTCTGTTCTGATGGTGGCCTCTTGTCCTTGGTACAGATTCCTCATCAGACAATCAGATGTAGTGGCACCCCCATGTCTTTGAGTGCATTCCATAATTTTTTGTGATCTATACAATCAAATGCTTTGCTGTAGTCTATAAAACACATGCTAATTCTTTTTTTTTGGAATTCTTTGGTGTGCTCCATCAGCCATCATGTGTTTGCAATGTGGTCCCTAGTGCCCCTTTCTTTCCTGAATCCTGCTTGCACCTCTGGAATTTCTCTCTCTATGTATGGTTGGGAGCTATGCTGCAGCATTTTGAGCATGATTTTGCTTGCATGTGATATTAGTGCTATTGTCCTACAGTTGCTGCAGCCTTTTGTATCTCCTTTCTTGTGAATTGGTATGTATATCAAATGTTTCCAGTCTGTTGGCCACCACTTTGTTTTCCATATTTGTTGGTATATTTCAGTTAGCATTGAAATTACATCTGTCTGCACTGTAGCAGTTCAACTGGGATATCATATGTTCCTGATGATTTTTTTCCCCCATTTCCTTTATTGTAGATTCCACTTCACTTCTTAGAATTTGGGGTTTGTCTTCATATGGCTCCTCATTCCAAATATTCATTCCCTCATCTCTTTTGTATAACTCTTCTGTGTATTGCCTCCGGCGTCTTTTTTAATTTCTTCTTGTTCTTGTATTGTGTTCTTTTTTCTTCATAGAGCATCCCTGACCTTGGTTTGAACTTGGCTTTAATTTCTCGGATTTTTTGATAGAGGTCTCTCGTTCTTCCCTTTTTGTTGTTGTCTTCTATTTCTCTGCATTGGTCATTGTAGTATTTCTCCTTATCCCTGTGTGTCAGACATTGGACAGTTGTGTTCATACTTCTGGCTTTGTTCCTAGTTCCCTTTGCTTTTGCTTTTCTTCTTTCTTTTATTGCATGAAGTGTTTCATCTGTCATCCATTGTTTCTTATCTTTCTTTTTGGCCACTGTTAGTGTTTTCTTGCATTTGTCCTTAATTATGTCTTTGACTTCTGTCTACAGTTCTTCAGGTTCTCAGTTGATTATACTTAATAGTTCAAATCTGTTTCTTACATTGTCCTTGAGTTTATCTGAAATGTTATTCAGGTCATATTTTGGTATAATGATGGTTTTTGCTTTCTTCTGCAGCTTAACTCTGATTTTTGTTATGAGCAGTTCATGGTCATTGTAAGAGTCACATAATTTTTAAGAACTGAGAAATCTGAGTAGCATACATTAAGCTTCTGCAATACAAAACCCAAAGCTGAACCAAAAGCTAAAATAATAGCTAGCATCCAAATAAATCTGACTGCAAAATACAGTCAATTTTCTACTGACTGACTAGATTCTCCTTAAGTGCAAACAGCAAGCAACACTGTGTTTCAACAAATTATCAAGTGGATACATGGGACTCCATACAACTAGACAGAAATGTGAAGGACTGAGACCAAAGAAACATAGAAACCAACAATCGATGAAGTTCATCTTTACGTGCAATATGCTAATACAGGTTAAATATCCCTCATCTGAAATGCTTATGGCCAGAAGTTTTTCAGATGTTTTCAGATTTTGGAATACTTGCATATATGTAATGAGATATCTTGGAGATGGGACCCAAGTTTAAACACGAAATTCATTTAGGTTTTGTATATACCTAGCCTGAAAACAATTTTATACAATATTTTAAATAATTTTGTGCACGAAACAAAGTTTGTGTATATTGAACCACTGAATTTATGGAGTCACATGGGCACTCAAAAGGTTTTGATGGGACTTCTGGTGGCCTGGTGGCTCATAGACCACCGCTTTGAACTTGTCCCAAGAGATGGTTGCCTGTTATGGGGACTAGATTGGGTTAAAACATAGGATAGAAGTGTCTGTGAAGTGGAAGGGAAGCAGAGGAGCTCTAGAAGATTTCCATACCCAGGCATCCCAGAAAAGTTGAAAAATATCAAAAGAGATGTGGAGGGGACAAGGAATGGAGCTAGCCACATTGGCGACAAGTCAGCCACTAAAGAGGCAAAGTGCCACCGCCATTTCTTTTAACTTCAAGATTGGCAACAACTTACCAAGTTTCATCAATGCCAATTGTTAAGATTTTCAAAGGCTGATAAACACATTCTCAAAACAGAGTGAAACAGCAAATAACAAGTTTGCTTTTCAACTTTCACAAACATTGTGAGGGAAAGATTACTGAGGAGATCAAAGGGAAGTTGTTGAAAATGGAGGTTGGGAGAAGTGAGGCTGGAAAAGAGAGGATCGAGATTGAGGATGGTGGCAAGGGAAAAGAGGTGAGGGAAATGGAAAATGAAAAAGGAGGAGGAGAAAGCAAAAGCAAAACTAATAAGGAAATAAGTAATAACATCAATGCCAAATGTTCGAATATCTTTAGTAAATCTGCTTTGAATTTGGCAGAATTTAAACCAATGATCTACCATCCCAACCTCATATAATTTTTTATAAGATCTTAACTTTATTTTAGCTTCATAACATTCTAATAGATCTCTATATTTGATAGGAGCTCCTTTAACATAGTTATCTATTTTAAACGCTTCCGTAGGTGAAAAATGAAAAATGAAAAAGGAGGAGGAGAAAGCAAAAGTAATAAGGATTAAAAGACTTAAAAGGACCTAACGAGCTTAAAAAGTGTTAAAAGAGACTTAAGAGACAAACATCTAAGGAAATTAGAACTGAAAGTAACAACAGGAAGTGAACCTAACAGGCATTGAAGTAAAGGAGGAAAGTGAATGTAAAAGGACAGTGAAAGTGAATAGAGACTCAAAATAAACCAAAGACAGATCAATTTAAACAACCCTTTGAAAGATTCTTGAAAGACTCTGCTTAAACACTGAACACAGAGACTGAGGAAAGATACATAATAACATAAAGAGACAGTGATCCAGAGGAACGAGAAACTGTGAACACGAACAAACAACGCTGGAGAGATCGAGAGAGGCACAGACCGTGGCTGATATCGAGAAGCAGATAGGTCAAAAGGATTTTTACAGCATTGGATAGAAAATGAGAACTGTACTGAATATGTTGGAATTTTACAAACATCACATTGAAAAGAGTCATTCAGAAAAGTGACTGATACAAAAACAGACATTGAAGTGCTAACTAGGACACTCTCAGATTATAATCCTTTAACGCTTACTGTAAAGGAAACCAAAAACCATACATATGGAGGTTAAAAGATGGACTGTTGTCAAATCAGGATATTATTATAAAAGCAAAAGAAAATATAAAACTTTTCTTTAAAGAAAACATGAGTAATGAATTGAAGATGACAACAATTTGGGACATGAGTAAGGCGGTGTTAAGAGGGGTTTTTATGCAACAAAATGTAGTACTACAAAGGGAAAAAAAAGGAGAGAAATAGATTTTTGAACCAACTATTATAGAGTCAAAAGAAAAAGAACTAATGGAAAACACGAATAATAGGAATGTGGTTGATGAAATTAAAGTACTGCAAAAACAAATTTCACTGGAAATGGTAGAAGAATTAGAGAAAATGTTAAAAGCAACAAAACAAAACAAAACAAAACCCTTTGAACATTCAACAAGATTGGAAAATGGCTGGCACATAAATCAAGGAAAGAAAGAGAAAAAAGAACGATAACAAAAATTTAAAAAGGTGGGGAAATACATACAAAATAAGACACTTACATCAAGATATTATAAATTTTTTATAGAAGAACTAATTAATCCATTACAGCAAACATTCAATGCTATATTAAAAGAAGGCATCCCAGAAACATGGAAAGAGGCGGATATAGTGATTCTCCCCAAGGAAGCAAAGACATTACAGATCCACAAATTTTTAAGTCAATATCACTCCTAAATCAAGATTATAAAATATTTACTATATTAGCAGATAGGTTAAAAGGATTTTTACAGTACTGGATAGAACATGAGAACTGTACTGAATGTGTTGGAATTTTACAAACATCACGTTGAAAAGAAATTAGGCTTAGTGCTTCTAGATTTAGAAAAAGCTTTCGACTCAGTTAATTGGGCAACAATAAAAGAAATACTTCATGAAATGAACTTAAGTGAATGGATAAAAGAAATCTATAAAGAACCAAAAGTAAAAATCTTAATAGATGGTGAAAGAACAAAAAGAAATTATATTAAGAGGCACAAGACAGGATTGCCCTTTATCTCCTCTGTTGTTTTTGTTACTTATTGAGAATCTAATTCAGAAAGTAAAAAAAGACAAAAATATAGAAGGTTTAAAAATAAAAAATAACTTTAAAATCAGAGCATTTGTGGATGATTCAATAATAATCCCAGATAACCTGCTTGAAAGTACAAAACCATTATTGGAAATATCGGAAAATTTTGGTGAATTAACAGGGTGTAAGATCAATGATGAAAAGTAATTAGTCCTTACTAAAAACCTATCCAAAGTTGAAGATAAAGAATTAGAAAAAAAATATTGGAATTAAAATAAAGGAAAATGTTAAATATTTAGGAATAACTATCCCAAACAAAAACATACATCTATTTGAGAAAAATTATGTAAGAGTGTGGGGAGAGATTAAAAAAGATTTGATCAGGTGGAACAAGACAAACATATCATTATTAGGCAGGATTGCGGCTATAAAAATGTTAGCCCTTCTCAAAATATTTTTTTTCCCTCAGATGATCCTGGTTGTAATAACTGTGAAAATATTTAAAAAATGGCATAAAGTCTTATCTGCATTCATTTGGAAGGATAAAAAAACAGGAATCCATTTTAAAATCTTACAAGACACAAAAGAAAGGGGAGGATTAGGTGTACTTAATTTAAAATTATATCATGATGCATGCTGCTTAACCTGGTTAAGAGAATGGGCAAGACTAGAAAATAAGAGATTGCTTAGAAGGAGAAGGCCTAAGATTCGAATGGCACGGGTATCTGAGATACCAAAAGGAGAAAATTAATAAGGAATTTAATAATCACTGTATAAGAAGAGCACTATTCAATACTTGGAAAAAATATAAGATCAGAAATTTGAACAAATTTCTTCTATGGATCATATCACCCCAGGAAGCCTTTCAAAGGAGAGAAATGATGCAAAATGAGAACTGGCTTACATATAAAACATTATTTAAAAAGCAAGGTCAGAAAATCAAATTGAAATCTCAGAAAGATCTAAAGGAAGAGGGACAAGAAATAAATTGGTTTCCATACAGACAAATTAGTGAAAGATTTAGAATGGATAACAAGACAATAGAATTTGAAAACAAAGAATCAGAAATCGATAGAATTTTAAGTGGAGACTAAAAAAAAATTAATAGGGAAATTTTATAACACTTTGTTAAAAACTAAACTGGAAGAAGTAGTAAAGGAAGGGATGTTGAATTGGGCAAAAAATGTGGGTTATCCACTGGAATTGAGCAAATGGGAAAAGTCATGGAGAAAAGTATCCAAATACACAATGTCACAGAATATTAAAGAAAATTATTACAAGATGTACTTCTGATGGTACCTGACGCCCATGAAGATTTCAAAAATATACAAAAACAAAACCAATTTGTGCTGGAAGTGCAAAGAAGAAATTTAAACATTATATCATTGTTAGTGGTCATGCAAAAAAGTAAAGAAATACAGTGGGCCCTTTGTATATGCGGGGGATCCATTCCAGATCCCCCCACATATAGAAAAAAATGTGGGATCTCAAGTCCCGTGTTTTTCTACGGGTGTGCGCTCCTGTGCATGGTGCTGCATGTTCACCAGCATTACCCACACCATTTTGGATGCCCAGGCTTGCTGTCCACAGAAGATCAAAGCCACGTATGGCACGGCCGCGCTGTATTGGATAATAGTGAACAATACGATAAATAATATGTTAAAAGGCCAAAATACAGATGAAACCAGAAATTTTCTAATTAAACATGACAGATAAAGAATTGGAAGGAAAATATGGAAAAATACTTTTGTACATGATCACCATGGCACGGATAGCCCTAGCACAAAAATGAAAATCAGAATTTATCCCAAAGAGAAAAGATTAGTTATTAAACTTTACGAAGCAATTGAAATGGACAAATTAACACAATTGATCAGAGGGAAATCATCTGAAAGTGTGAAAGAAAAATGGTCTTTGGTATGAGAATGCTTGAATGAAACTGGGGAAAACAAAAAGAATAACAATTTATTATTGGGGGTAGGATGTTCTTGGTCACTTGACAAATTTTCAACAAAGTAGAAATAAGAAATAAAGTAAAAACTTGGGAAAACAGGGTTTAAACCCAGAGTTCATTAACACTCAAAGCAAGTTCGCTATATGATAAATAACAAATTTCAAACAATAAACAATGATAATAATTTTTAGAAGTTAGGTCGAATCTAGATAGAAGAATGTATATGTATATGTATACATGTACATGTGTTTGTGTGTGTGTGTATAGTGTTATATGATGAGCCTCAAAAATTTGGATATCTCTCCAAGTCAATAACAAAGAAGAATGAGAAGCAATGAATATAAAGAAATGTAAAGTGGAACAGAATGAGAGACTATAAAAGTAAGCTATAATGAGAAGTAGAATAAAAAATGTGTAACAACTTTTATAGATGTGGTATCAACAACATGTAAATAAAAGAAAGTCAAATGTTGATGAAATAGGAAAACTGATATTGATGGAAAGGAAGTAAGGTGTGAATGAAAAGACAGTGAAATAAAGCGAAAGAAGGTTACAGTAAGTGGAAAAAAGGTATGAGAGAGGTGACAATTAAAAAAAAGTTTTGGACTCAAAAATGACTATCAGTCAAAGGCTTAAATCTTGTTGCTAGTCTTAATTAGAGTAAACCATTGAATCTATGAGATTTAACAACATGCTTACTCACCATTCAACAATGGATTGAACACGTCTATTCTATTTGGAACTAATCAAGAAGATACTAGTGAATACTGCTTAGCTGAAACAATGAACTGAACATATTTTCACATCCATTACCATATTCATATTTAGCATCTTCATCACTTATATTTTATAATGAATGTACAGGGCTCACCTCCTCCTTGTGAATTACATTAATCCTGGTTTTAATGTAAGGGAAAGCATGTGAAGTTGTCAATATGGTTTTCCTCTTGAACTGCTCATGTAATTCACCATGAGCTCTGCCATCCAAAGTGAAGGGTGTACAATACATAAATCTCCGTAAGTTGTAGTTTTTGTCAAAATAGGTTATCCTGTCCTTCATTTCGTATGTGTCAAAGTAGGGTTCTACATAAGTTATTTGTATATAGGCCTGAAATTAAATAAAATGGCTCATAAGAAAGTGTTGTACCGTATTAAAGACTCAATAAGAATACATCACAAAATACCAGAGTTTAGAAAAGTTGCTTTCTTCAGACTACAGCTCCCATAAACTCCAGCCAGAACTCTTCCAAGCTCTCTAAAATAATAACCAACCAACTAAAACATCAATTATAGATTTCTCCCACCTTCAATGCTGGTCCTGCTAGAAAACTGCAATCTTTGAGAGCCGCTAGCCAGTTATTATCACAATGTTCATAGCACAGAAAGGCAAAGTTCGGATTAATGAAGGAAAAATCACCAGATGTGCTTTTTGACCCTCACCCACTTGACTCGTCTCTCATATCTCTATCTTGTCTATATCAGCCAGCTAGCAAGATGGATAGTGTGTGCAGAACCAAACACTGCTACCGATGGCTTTCAGGATGCTTCAGTCTGAGGAGTTCTAGACTAACGAGAGCCAAAGTTCCTCAGTGCAGTAAGTTTACTTCCCCATGGCCTTCCCAAGCCTGGTGCCGTTGCGATGTTTTGGACTGCAACTCCCATCAGCACTGACCTTTGGCCACGCTAACTGGAGCTGCTGGGAGTTACAGTTCTTTGGGAGTACCTCTCTATATATACACTGTCAAAGAATTCAGGTCTGTTGTGGACCCGTCTTTATTGCCACCAGTGGGAGCAATACACTATGGGAGGAAGTGGAAGCCCTGTTTGTGGGAAACTCAGAAGCCCAAATGGTGCTGATATTCAATCAAAAACCAGGCTTTTTACTAAAACCTCTGGAGGCAAATTGATTCCATCTAAATCTGCAGATGTGCCTTGTTTTAAATTGTCTTAAACTTGTTTTGTAATATTTTTTGGTATGCTTTTGGCTGCCTTGAGTCCAATTTTGGGAGAATTTTGGCAGGATAAATAAATAAATGAAAAAATGCATAAAATAAGCTATTTAAATTATTTTTTCTGTTTTAAATTTGTTAAAATCATTTTATTGTACACTGACCTGAGATCCCATGATATAGGGGAGAATGATATACATTGCAAAGACTGTGACACTGAAAATCATTCATACTTTTGTCCCTTACATTTGCTGTGTTTGCCTTCCCTTGTAACTTTGTCCCTTTTCTTTCACTGCCTAAACTGTATCTCTAAATGCTCAACTGGAAGTTACTGCAATGCTAGACATGTGGGGAGTAAAGAAAAAAAAATCATGGGGAGGAGAGAATTCTTACTGTGGGAAAACCCTCATTTTGCTACCCCCCCCCCCATGCTGTAGCTACATGTCCTGTGGCATATAAATATTTCAATAAATAAAATAAAATAAAATAAATTTACTTAGTTTTGAGCAAAACCCTTTCTTGCAAGTACAAAAACTCTCAGAATGGACATAAAGGATCTCATCTGCCTTGCAGGCGAAGAGGAAAAATATGGTTTCTTCCCCTCATACACAAGAACAAGAAAGTGAGTATTTACATCCCTACGGTAGGATTGCCTGATGCCTGTTATATGGATCCAGAATGAAAGAGGCATATAGATAACAAGTTCAGGGAAATCCTCTGTAGAGATAGCCCTGGCATAGCACCATCTTTCTCTTCTTTATTCCCTAGGAAAATGGGGTACAGTCATGTGTGAACCAAAACTAGGACACAGATATGCTGGAATGTTTAAACACACAAGGCAAAGACAGTTTCAATGTGATGTTCATAATTTCTCACCTTGTTAGTATCTAATTTACATTTGTCAACAGGGTTGGAATCCTTAATAACTTCAACAACATCTTCACCAAATCGTTCTCCATAAAATCCCTGAAAATGATAAAGATGACATGGTAAAAGAGAATCAGAAGCCAACACTGGCACAAGATGTTTGTGAAGCCATACAAAATTCTATGACAACTAGGAAGCTTGAAAGGACAGAACTGAGAAATAATGCACTGGCTGCTCTGTTTTTAAAAACTCTTTTTAATTGTCTGGTTTTAGAACTATTTTTAAAGAGGAATTTTGGAGAGTTTTAAATTGGGTTTTTTTGTTATGTATTTAATATTTTTAATGTTTTTATCCATTGTGCATTGCTTTGGGGGGCCTGGTGGGTCAGGAGGCAATAAATAAATGCCATCAATCAATCAATCAATCTGGGGTTACAGCAGGGGTGGGGAAGACATTCAGGAAATCAGTCTGGAAGCCTATATGTGTTTTGGGTTAAATTATTTTTTTATTTTCTCATATTCTGGATAATAAAAAGAAGAAAATAAATTAGAAGACAATGCATTTTATATAGTGTTGTTGTTGTTGTGTATCTTCAACTCATTTCCAACCTATTACAGAGTTTTCTTAGCAGAATGTGTTCACAGGTGGTTTTATACTGCCTTCCTCTGGGGCTGAGAAAGTGTGACTTGCCCAAGGTCATCTGGTGGGTTTCCTTGGCTGAGCAGGGATTCAAATTCTGGTCTCCAGAGTCATAGTCCAATGCTCAAACCATTACACCATACTGGCTATACAGCATTAGCAAACTCAAATTTTCCAAGTGCCAACTCCTATGGGGTCTAAGAAGCATCAGCCATGCACAAGACAAAGATATCAGCTCGCTTGGGGGGAATCCATATGTTTCCAGGTGTACCAAAAAGGAGGGGAAACTAAAAAACAACAACAGACTAATGCAGACAGAACATGCTCAAAACCCACAGAAAGTTGAATGTTTGCTGTGTGTGTGTGTGTGTGTGTGTGTGTGTGTGTGTGTGTGACACAGAGAGATAGAGAGAGAGATGCAAAAACAAGGTAGTGTTGGTTAGAGGAAATGGAACAGATTATTATGAATGAAGGCATGAGGGGCTCACTAGACCACTGGTGGGGTACTCCACATTGCAAAATGTTGTTACAAGTCCTAGTAGACATTGTCCAGTGTAGGATTTCCATATATGCTACTGAGCCTGAATCAATGTCACCCTCAATCCAGTCCAGTGTTATTACTCCCATATTAAAGACCAAAAGAGTTGAATATTAGGGAGGAGGGAGAAATATGAAAACTTCTAAAATAGGGGAAAGCAAGGTGGCATCTACTGATTTTATTTGACTGCAGCTCCCATAATGCCTGACCACAGGCCATGGTGGCTGGTGCTTATAGAGTTGCAATCCAAAAGATAGGGAAGACAATGATCTAATCCTCTGATCTAACATAAGCCTATCCTCTGATCTAACATAATCTACTGTTACTATTGTTATATCACACTTGGGGAGGGTGGCTTTGTGCCTAAGAAGAGATTTGAAGGTTATGCTTCCCAGTACTACTTAAGTACTTTATCTATTACATTACAATGCATTTAATGTAAACTTTTAAAGGGTAATTTTTTCGTGCTTTTTTAAAACAATTAAATAATGCACATGCAAATCTAATAATCCTATCTATAAATGTAACTTTTCTGGTAAAAATAACAAGTTAAGATCAACCTGGCAGTTATGTAGCACTACAGAATGCATCCTGTCAAAAGCATGTGATATCTCATTTATTCTGTTTTGAGGAAGAAGAAAAAAATCAATATAGTGTCGGGAGTGTAAAAATGAAGCAGAAAAGGAAAGATACCAAGATTAAGAGAAATGGCTATGGTGTTCACAGTGGAAAGAAAAACGAATCTGAGAATCACTTAAAAAGGACAACAATATTTTTTGTTTGTACTGACAAAAATATGAATTTGACATACACTGAGCTCTATGTTTTTCAAGGCTCCCGAAGTATATTTTGAGACACTAAAACTGCATTGTACAAGTGTGGAATTATGTAAACAGAAAACTCTGTATTCTGAAAATGTTTCATTAAATAAAAAAGATTTCTAGCACAGACATGATTGCGAAAATAATCCTTAATGTATGTGAACAATACAGGAGCTTAGGTAAGTTTTGAAAAACAAAAATATAATTGCCAGAATCCCACTATCCATGCGAACTGCAGGTTCTCAGAACTGTAGCCTGCAAAAATAATTTTTTACAGGCTTTGGCAATTCTTAATATGTAATCTGCATCAGGGGTGAGTACAGAATCTCCAGTGGCTTAAACCAGAAGCTATACTTTCTGCATAGTTTTTTTTTTATTTATTTATGCAGGAACAAAACATAATAAGCATACAGAAATGTACAAATGCATGTAATAGCTTAATTGCCACAATTCATATAGTTCTTTAGATTTTACTCATCTTGAGAAAGTGACATGAGCTTATATTACTGCACAGGAGTTTTGTTTTTTTTAAAGGAAAGCAAACAGAGACACAAATAAGTCCATATTTAATTGTATTTCAATTTTGGGGAATAATTTTGGTTCATATGTGCTCTTCAGAGTGGGAACATGAACATGCCTGATCTTATGTGATTTTGGAAGCTTGACACTCAGCTTAGTACTCTGACAAGAGACCAACAGACAATATAAAAAAACCTCTAGATAGGGTAGGGAGAGATTGCTCCCTGAAACCTTGGGCTAGAGGAACCAATGGTAGCTTCCTATGTTTTTATGAACTCTAAACATGCCTGTGGCTCAGGTTAGCCATGTCACCTTTGAACTTGCCTGACTAGGCTTATGGAATTGATTCCACTACAGCTTAGGCAGATTCCTTTTACATATTTCTGCATGCTCATGTAACTGCAAGCAAACATTTCAAGTGTATTAGGGCGAACTCACCTCTAATCGATGGGAGATTTCAGCCAGTTTCGTTATGGCTGGTTCTTTATAAACAAATTCTTGTTCATCCAGGTCTCCAAATTTAGTCCCATAAAAGCCAACACGGAAATATGTACCAAACATCCGCTTGCCATCCTAGGTGCATAAAGACAAATGGCACTTCAACAGAATGTCAGATCCGTGTATTGCCATTTTAAAAAAACCAAACCAAAGCATACCCATTCTAAATAATGTCATGCAAGAATAAACAAACCAACCACGAAGACTAAAGATAATCAAAACAAGTTAGAGCACTAAAAGGAAAAACTCAAAATTAAACCAGACTTTAGAAGACACTGTTGCCTTCAGTCATGCAGAGGAAGACTACACAATGGTTCAGCTCTGCACAGAAAGAACAGGTCAAGTTTTATAGTTTTTTGTGGGTTTTTTTGGGCTGTGTGGCCATGTGGCAAGAGTTTCTTTCTGATGTTTCAGCAGCATCTGTGGCTGGCATCCTCAGAGAATTGTTTTGCTAGCAGTTATCAGCCTAGTTTTGCTAGCCTGAGTTCAGAATATAGTATGGGCAAAAGAAGGGAATGCACGCTAACAAAATGGAGATTTTGTCTTTATTGACATTAGTAGAGTTATGCTGACTTAAAACTAATTAAATCTGTAGAATCATAGAATCATAGAGTTGGAAGAGACCACAAGGGCCATCCAATCCAACCCCCCTGCCATGCAGGAACTCCCAATCAAAGCATCCCTGACAGATGGCCATCCAGCCTCTGCTTAAAGACCTCCAAGGAAGGAGACTCTTCTACTCTCTGAGGGAGTGTGCTCCACCGTCGAAACACCCTTACTGTCAGGAAGTTCCTCCTAATGTTGAGGTGGAATCTCTTTTCCTGGAGCTTACATCCATTGTTTCGGGTCCTAGTCTCTGGAGCAGCAGAAAACAAGCTTGTAGAATAAATGTAGTTTATGTACAAATCCCAGGATTCTGTAGGATAGAGCCATGGCAGCTAAAGTAGTGTCAAACTGTATTTTTTCTACAGTGCAAATGCACCCTAAGTTGCTATGGCCTTGGACTTCAGTGGATCCAAATTTCCAACTCTGCAGGTTCAGTCACACCCAAATGGTTAGGAATCTTGTTGGGGCCAGTTGTTCTCCTCCAAGCTATGGCTGCAGGCTTAGGCCTATAACCTAGCACAGGCTAGAAAAGAATGCTTCAATACTCAGAATGCAGAACAAGTTGGTGCTCTGTGTCTTCAAGTCTGACTTATGGTAACCTTATCTTGTGATTTTCTAGTCAAGGTTTGTTCAGTGGAAGCATAGCTTTGCTTTCCTCTGAGGCTGAGTGTGTGTGACATGCCCAAGATCACTCTTTGAATTTCCTTGGCTGATCAGGGATTTGAACCGTGGTCTCCACAGTCTTAGTCCAACACTGAAACCACTACATCATGCTGGCTCCTGTGCAGAACAATTATTACTATCTTATCCTTTATAACTTCCCATTTATGGAAATAGCCTAAGCCAGGGCTCAAAGGCTGTAGATGTCTTGTTTGAAGAAAGGTGTTCCATAAAATTACATATCACTGTACAGTAGTTCCTTATTATCACCACACATATAGGCCAATTCCAATTTTCTATATCACTTTACTTTCTAGTAGAGGTGAAAACATCTCCATAAAGCTTTCCTGCAGCCACAGCCCTGATGTTATATTTTGCATGCTGCTATATAACATCAATCCCTTGGAAGCACTTGTGTTTCCAATAATGAGATCTGGTGAATCTACACTGGAAAGAAGACTGGGCATTGTAACACTCCCCATGCAAATGCATGGGTTGCTCTGATGTTTCTGATATCTTTCAAGTTATCTATTGCATGCCAATCCATCTCTTCTGCCATAGAAGCCATGGAGTTTCCTTTCTCATTTCTATTTTGAGGTGGATTTGGAAGTTGCTCTCCACAAACTTTCTGATCTAGTATACGATTTGACTTGTTCAATGCTCCTCTGTTGTTTTTCATTCATATGAACATTCATATGTGGAATGAATCATAGTCTTAAAGTGTCTTCTGGTGGATAAAGTTGCTTCTTCAGTGGGTTCCATGCAGCTGTTCTCATTCAAATCAATAGAAAACTTTACCCACTGAACAAACCCAATATTTGCAACAAAAAGAACTCACAGAAAGCACAATATTTTTGGAATGACAAAATGCAACTGAAAAAGAAAAAGAAAAAGCCATCAAACCTGAAACTTTCTTCCCCAACTGAAAACCAATTCACATTGCATGCACAAATACAGCTGAAGAAAGGACTCCAAATGTTCACCTTTACTCTCATGGCACATTCAGGATGTAGCATTGAGTCCATCACCATTCTCCTTTTTACTTAATTTTAATTGTTGACCTTTGCATCCCACCCTATCTTTATGCCTCTGGACCAGTACCTACCATATTTCAAAAGATGTTTTAATAGAAAACAGAGAAAATAGAAGAGGTATAAAAGAGTTAAACCATGTCTCCAATCAGCTTCCAAATTCTAGCCTGAACAAAAAGGACTGGCAGTGATTCAGGAGAATGTTCAGGATAAGCTTCATGTTGTGGGATCATCCAGTGATGGCTCCATACAGGACCTTGCAATTCAGACACAATTGATTGGAACTAAAATTGCACTCAGTGGCATTCTAATGGCATTGGAAGAAATTGGCTGGGTGGCAATTGTCTCCAATCCTCACTTTCCCCAGAATCTGTCAGTAATCCCAATATTCTGCTGTAACCCATTTCCCCTCTGGAAATGATAGAAGTCCTTCTATTAATGGATGGGGGGGAAATCTACATGAAACCCAACCAATGATGCTGGCAAGATGCTATAATCTATATTAATGACTAGTATGAACTCAATAAAAGATGAAGGCTTTAAAGTATACATGGAGTAAGTCAATTAGCACATCTCAAAATTGTTTCTGGATATTAAAAAGTCAGTACAAAATCAGGAACCATCAGCAGTTCTTCCTATAGTGTGACTATTCTAATTTTCATTTTCACCATCTAGCACAGCAGTTGTGTCTTGTAGAACACAGTACTGTAGTTAAAATTTAAGATTGCAACATTATAGTTGCTGGTTTATAAACTAACAGAAATGGGTGCATCTTTTCACTAGAGTTAGTATCAATACCCCTTTAATTCTAGAGGAACTAAGCATGTCTACAAATGTTGGGAAGTCAAAACTGTAACCTCCAATAATGACAGACGTATCTTTTACTTCAGTCTTAGGGTCTATCTACCAACATCAGTTCAGTATTTTCTGGATTCAGTTTAAATCACCTTGACTAAATCTACTCCCTAATCATGGCAAAATGTGTATCTGCCTTCAAGTTGCCTGTTGACTTATGGCAGCCCCATTAATTTGGTAGGGTTTTCTTATGCAAGGAATACCAGAGGTGGTTTTGCCAGTTTCCTCCTCTGAAATATGGCCTATAGCACCTGGTATTTGTTGTTGGTGAACTATCCAAGTATTAACCAGAACTCTGCTTAAATTCCAATATCAGATAGAATCTGGCCCCTTTAGTGTATAAAAAGGTAAAAATTCCCCTTTCACATGATTGTCAAGTTGTGACCAACTGTAGCGGGTGGTGCTCATCTCTATTATTAAGCCAAGGGAGCCAGGATTGTCAAAGATGACTCTATGGCCAGCGTGATTGCATGGAACGCTGTTACCTTCCCACCAAAGTGCTACCTATTTATCTACTTGCACTTTTACATTTTTTGTACTGCTAGTTTGGCAGAAGCTGGGACTAGTGACGGGATCTCACTCTGTCACACAGCACTTGAATCTTGAACTGCCAGCTTTGCAACTGTCAGAGTCAACATCTTAACCTCTGAGCTATCACGTACCTATAGGGTACAGAGTCTGTCAAATCAAGATTAAAAGATAAGAATTGAGCAGGACGTGAATGTCCCAGTATATGGTAAACTTGACACCATAATTACTTCATCATATTTGTCTGAGAGGCAGGATACTATTTTCTGTATGTGCACTATAGAAAATGTTTGTGATGTTATTATTTGATCACTGAAGATAAATTCTTTGTCAACATGCGGTATTTGTCATATTTGTGAAATTTTATGTTTATTTGCCTACAGATGCTTGCCTTTAATTTTTGTCACTATAAAGTTTTAATATGAATTACTAAAGTGGGGACTTCTTGCTTTTGATATCACACATCTTAATTTGACTGTTGGTTCTATATCATTATTTCTCCCTATTATCTGAAAGTATTTAGCCAAGACTACAGAAAAAGAGTCTTAGGAATATCTTAGTGATTTTCCAGTACTACCACATGGCCTTGGTGCTTAAAAGTATTAAAAGTGCATTGCTTTCCAGTAACAGGTAATCTAACATAGCCATGAGCAAAGTCTCTATTAGGAACCAGTCCAAATGAGGATAAAACTGAAAGGTTTTCAGTGCCTGGAGATGGTTTTGTAAGCACATGGCAAAAGAATACCTTCATAGAACAGGAGAACTGACAACTCCAGCCTCTGTTAATATCATTTGACCTGTATTGACTCCAGTTTGAATCCAGCTGCTGGCTACATTTCCATATTATACATTCTGTACCAATGAGAGGTATCAAGTAAAATTAGCAATGTTTATCTTTAAATACACCCAGTTGCAAGTCTTTAACCAAGCTAGTCAATGGTCCCCAAGTTATGCTTTACATTTTTTCCCTTTAGTGTAGAAGTAAGTTACTAAGACAACCTGGAAAATCCATCAGTGATACCTTTATTGGCCAACCAAAACACACAATATACTTGTTGCAAGTTTTCGAAACTCCATCAGGCAAGATGTTACAAACCAAATAGGAAAAAACCAATTGGAGAGATTAGTCAGATGCCTACATGTTTCAGTTTTTACTTAAGATGGTATATAGTGGGGAGGATATCTTAACTAAAGACTGAAACATCTTAACTAAAGACTGAAACAACATGTAGGCATCTGACTTACATCTCAAATTGTTTCTCTCCTGTTTGGTTTGTAACATCTTGTCTGATGAAGGCGGCCATGGAGCTTCGAAAGCTTGCAACAAGTATATTGTGCATTTTGGTTGGCCAATAAAGATATCACTGATGGATTTTTGTTTGAATTTGCTAAATGGCCAACACAGCTATCCCTGAATGTTTTCAAGACAACCTGGGTTTGAATACTAGTTCAGCAACAAAGCTTTAGTATAGGATGTGAAACCTGTGGACCTTCCCCATGTTGTAACTAGAAAACTCCTATCAATCCTAGCTAGCATGACCTGTCGAAAGAAATTATGGGAGTTGAAGCTCAACAACACCCGTAGTTACATGTCTTCTTAAATGTAGGGCCCACAGAAAAAAGTGTATACAGTGAGCCCTTTGTATCTGCTGGAGTTTGGTTTCAGGACCCTCTGTGGATACTAGAATACATGGATACTCATCCCTTTAAATACAATGGCATAGTGAAATGGTGCCCCTTATATAAATGTCAAAAACAAGGTTTGTTTTTGGAATTTATATTAATTTTCAACGTGGATAACTAAATTTGTGGATAAAAAAATCCATGGATACAGAGGGCTGGCTGTACAGGAATGGAGACTGATTCTTTATCTATCATGACCTATATTAGGATTGGGAATTCCTACTTCGGTTCCTAGAAGTAACCCCCGGGACACCAACAAGGAATTCTCCCCTCCCTGAAAAAAAAAATGGAACCAAAATGAGATGTGCCATTCCTGGAAGCTTTCAGGTTCAGCAATTTTGTTTTGAAACAAGGGGTTAAAGAGGTCTTACTGCTTGGTAAGGAAGCACAAGAGTGTAGCTTTAGTGTTATCGCCATTGTAATCAGAGAGTATCCAAAGTCAGCTAGGGCCACTTGCATGCATGATGTTTATCCTACAGCTATACTGTGGCCACATAGGGGAAAAAGGACATATACCAACATGGGTAGGAACATAAGTAGTTTGCCATGTGCACTGAGAATCACCACTACTTCTCAGCATAAATAGGAAAGAATGCAAAAGTGTCATTCTGTGTGGGGGTGGTAAGGGGATTAGGGACACTGCCTAACCAAATAACAGTTCTGCCCTTCCCATGAAATTTTCTTTTAAGTCCAAAAATTGTTAGCACTGCAGTAACCAAAAAACCTGTTTCAGAAATACAGTTTAAGCATCCAAAGAGACTGGGGAGGCAAAGCTCCCAAGGGAAAGCAAATACAGCAAATATGAGTTCTAAGTATGGATTGTTTTTAATATCTCAGTCTCTGTAAATATAGAAATTTGATGATCAGAGGATAACTTCATTGTGGGAGGAACCAGAATTCCTATCAGGTGAGCAATGTTTTTATTCTGCTAGGTATGTATACTTTACTCATAATGGTATATGCACATAATTTAAATTGTTTTTCTTTCATAAACTTTAACAATGTAGAGGGAAAATATAAAATGTGGGATATTCCTTAAAAAAAGGATAAACATAACAAAACTAAATGATCAAGTGGCTGATAGTATTTCCTTACCATTTCATGAGTGGATCATGAGAACCTTCTAACTCATTTATCTGAATATAATACTGCTCTATACTGATAACTGTGCAGGGAATAGGTTTGAGATGACCCAGGTTTCTCTCTTGAAGACCCACACTCTGATAACCTAGATCTCACAAGTCCTAGAGCTACTCTTGCTCCATATATGTATTTGCCTTATCTTTTTTGCAGCTAGGCAAGATACATCTCACCCTGCCTGCAGAGTCAAAAGTTTAGAGCTTTCATGGTTTCCCAAGAAAACACTGGCTAAATCCAATTGTTAGTCCCAATCAGAATAGGCCCACTATATCAACTGAGATATAGAAAATCAATAATTATGTAAATCTTATTGAATCAATTCATCTACTTTGGTTGAAACTAGCAATTGTATTTAGGTCATTATCTGCAAACTGCTGTAGCTATGTTAATGATCTTAGAAACATAATGAGATAGTTTAGGAAATGTTTATTTCTATGAATTCAGTGATGTAATGATTCAGCTATATTTCCATAATTCTAAGTTTTAGAAATGGTCACCTAAGACAAATTAGGAATGGTGTTTAAAAGAGAGGTTCTCTCCATTTATCTTGGATAGAGGGAATGGGAATGTGTTGATGGATCAATGCTGAAGAAGATTTGGGAGAAATGCTGACCCAGAACATGCTGAATGTGTGCAATATGTGAATCAAAGCATGATGTTTCATTAACAACAGGCAAAAAGGGAGGGGGCAATAACATCATATGGCATCATGTTATTGCTCAAAGTGTGTTCTAAATACCGTATATCAAAGGTTTTCACAGAGATTAAACCCTTGCTTTCAAGCAAATTTAAAAAAAAACCAAAAAAACTAATACTCCATGGTCTTTGTTTCTGACAAGTGCTAAAATGCAGTTATGAGAGAGGAAGTTATTATAAAGCATTTAAATCTATTATTTTGAGAAAAATAATAGGTCCTTGGGAGGCAAAGAGAATGAAGGTGAACGCTGGAGAGTCATCATAGAATTGGCAGAGCAGGTTTAACAGCCATCATGACTTATGAAGGGTTCATAATATGTTGTTATGCATGGTAAATATCTGCTAGGTATAAGGTTTTAAGAGGCTCCTCCTACTCATGAACCAAAACCTTTGCCAGCTGGGTTTACTTAGCCAAGACCAACAAAAATGGGCACCAAATTTGGACCTATTTTGATCAAAAGGGAGGTGCAGATATCTCCACAAGTCCAATGCTGGTCTAAGAGAAGTTTGTAAATTCTGGATAGAGAATCAGTAATTCTGAGTTCTTCATGCTAATGAGCTGTGGTTCCTTAGTTAATATGAATTCAAAATATTAAGATGTGAAAGGAACCAGAAGTTCAAAGGCCAACCCATTTGTTACAAAGAACATCCACCCATCTAACAGTATTTAACAGATCAATCTATGGCAAGTTCTACACAAGTCCAATGGAGATGAAACCATATGGCATTTCATAAATCCCTTAGCTGGCATAAGTCTTTGGTAAAATGAAATTACTGGGAGATGCCGTGGTGTTAAAAAAAATCACCAACAACTTAGTAGGAACTTACCACAACAGACAACAGTAAAAGTGGGGAGGAGGACCAGCAACCAGGGCAATAGAGGAGAAAACAGAAAGTACTTCAATTAGGGAAAATTCAAAACAAATAAGCAGCATTTGGCAGCAAAGAAACAAAAGGAAAAGTACTTTTAAAATTAGGAACTGGATAAAAGGCATGCAATGGGTATTAAAGGGCACACATGGGGAACTATCCAGCAAGAGGAAACGTCAAGTGCAAAGCAATGGAGAAGAACATAAACCATGGGAGTTTTTTAAAAAAATTATTTTACCATGCAATAAAACATGACTGGATGATGTTAAAAGTGTAACTGATGATAGGATGCACTTCAGGGGTCGATTTAGCATCACACACATTGATCAGAAAAGATGCTCACAGGCTATTATCTCATTAAGTGGTAACTGATTAGCTATTGTCCTTGTGTTGTGGTTGCACCCTAGTCTGTGCCAATTGTCACAACATCAAAATGAAACACTTCATTTTGTAAATAAGTAAGTAAAGTAAATAAGTCAGTAAATTTACTTCTGCAGCATAAGCCATTACAAAAAAGGAATCCAAATAAAACACAAAAATCAGATACATTTACTTACTTACTTCATTTTGGGGAGATGCTGCTTGGTATGGATAGAAGCAACCTAACCGTATGTGCACCACCTCAAGAAAGCAGTTCAGCATCTTAAGATATGCCTACATTATTTCAGTTATGACAACCACAAAAACCATGATATAAACATGGCCTTAAGGTCAAACTGAACAGCTTGAAAAGGTGCATTTTCATGGTAACATCATTTGTCAAATCAGCCATTCCTTTTAATCTGGGTTTACAAGTAACCTACCTAACTATTACTTCTTACCAGAAGTGACATAACAATTTGAACCAACTCTGAGGATGTTTCCACCTACAATTCAATTCATAATTGTTCTCCTGAACTGAAACATTAAAGAAAGAGACAGACTCTATAGTAAGGTTAATCAATGCAGAGCTTTCTGGGCCAAATCAGAAAGAGAAATCACCACTTGCACAGCATATTTTATGGAGAGGGGAAACTGAAAACTATAGAAATATTTACTAAGAACAAAAAAACAAACAAAAACAAAAAAACAAAAACCCAGACATATTTTAGCTACCTACCCATTTTTAAAGACTCTTTCAAAATGCATTAGTGTCAAAAAGCATATGTCTTTGGAGATACACCTACCATTCTCAAATGAAAAGCAAGCTTTTTATTGTTTCATATTAGGCAAAACCATAAGAAAACTGAATGTACTCAAGTTCCACTGAAATTAATATGAACTATGTGCTTAATTGGTTTGTCTCTGTTCTACCAAAAACCAATGTAAGGAACATTTTTTTAAAAAAATATGCTTCAGCTCCTGAAATCTCCATGGGGCTTGAGTGCTTCTGACATACTTCTAAATGCATCTGTCCTCTGGCCAAAAAAAAAAAAAGAAAAAAAAAAGGGGGGGTGGAAAACAGGGGAGGGGGAAGGAAGTGAAATCTTTAGTAATACTTCTAAAAGATGTCAGACTTCAGATTTGACTGTTTATGGTCTTTGCTATTTGTCTGCATATGACCTTAAACGCGAAGTGAGCTGGGAATATTTGCAACATAGGAGACACTGGAAATATATCAGTAGCTTTCAGACAGCTGAACAAATCCCATAGAAATCTTTTGAGTTTCCTCCAAGTTCAGACATGGCCTTCAAAGGCTAATTTCTAAAAATGTTTTGGGAGCTAGCTAGTGAAAAACTTGAACTTGTCTGATAAAGCTTGGGAAAAGCTTCCCATCCAAACATAAGCAGAGGCAGAGTACATCATTCCTAAGCTATTATGTAAACAGGGGTGCGTAACTGTAAAGGATATGGGGACCATTCACCTGTGGCCATTCAGTCCCAGAGTGACAGAAAGTCACATACTTTTTCGTTCTGCTTCTCACCTGAAAAACAGTCAGTAGGCTAGTAAAAGTTACTTCCCTGGGCTACAATTTTGAGAACCCATGGAATTCTGGGAATTGTAATCCCCCAAAAGACTTCTTCCTACAGCTCTTCTATCAGAAATTTCATATTGAAGGGATTCTAGCCATTCTTTAGCTCTGTAAAGATGGGGACAAACTCAGGGATTGATCAGCTGTCAGAATTCAATAGCTACTCCAAGTTGTGCCCTGTGAGTTGGCTTATATATTGTTCCATTTCCCAGACCTTGAAAACCAGACTTTGTGGTTACATGCTTCCTTCTTTGTGCAGTGGGGGGGGGGGGGGAACCAGGTAAAATGCTAAGGGAGCAAGAGATCTCCCAAATGGAGACAGTCCTTCAACAAGAGCAAATTTTAAAAGTCTACATGTAATCAAAGTGACAATGATAAACTACAGTAGGTGTACATATTATATTTATTTTGTAACATTCTTAGCTCAAATTCCAGTGTGGAAAAGAATTAAGTAGGTTTTATTAAGACATTTCCACTCTTTCTCTCTGATTGAAAGATGTATACAGAGAATTGGCACCTTGTAAATTTCTACCGCTTGAGAAGTTGTCAAAGGTAAAAGAGCCACACTGTAACAAACAAATCCAATAACCGTAGTTGATTCTCTAAACTTTTGATTTTATGGGGAAAAATTATGAGAGTTCTGTTAGAGCAATGTAGTAACCTGAATTAAATTTAAGACACGTGAAACCACAAAAGAGCAGTTTGAGGTTTTAGCAGAAGGGGCTACTGAAGGCAAAATGGGCCAACAAAAACTGAGGTTACTCTCTACAGTGGAATTAGTTAATCAAGGCTTCTCTTTTTGGCTTTCCAGTTGTTCTGATCTGTTAGCATTTATTTTCTGAGATAAGCAAGTCTCGTCCGTTTCTCTGTATAAGCAAGTGAATAAGCCTATTTTCTTGTTACATCCCAAATTGAGAATTATGGGTAATGATTTCCAAATGCATTGGGATACAGAAGCCAACTTTAAGCCAAGGCTTCATATTTGGGCTTCTTTGGAAGCCATTAGCCATAGTTGGACATAAGAAGAAACCATGTTTAACTGAAGATCTCCTGGTTTGTTTTGCTGCTCATGCAAACAGAGGAATGAAGGAGCTATGCAGCTGAAGGTCATGTATGTCTCAGGATATTAAGTCAAGACTTGAATATGGCAGCAAACTTAAAAACAAGTAGCAGGGATTCATACACAAGCCAAAGTATAAAGTACTGGTATATTCTGTTTTGTACAGGACCTTTCATAGCCTATTTCTGTTATAGAATAAGGGCTAGTATCATAACTTGGGCCCAGATGTATACTGGATCCAAATGTATTAGATCACTTGAAAACTTCTAGAAGAGTTCAAATTGTATACATCACAGAATCTAAACAATGCAGTCTACTCAATGCCCATTGAGGTCTATGACCTAATTCCTTGGAATTTTGGAACTAGGCCATTAATTTCATTACTGCTCAAAACTTCACATAACAGAAGGGTATTAATAATTTTTAAATGCTAGTTATATGCTGTCAAGTTAAGTGAACATCTTTCTAACAAGCATCAGTTTTTGCATTTAACATATTTGAGCATTAGAACATAAATCGACCCCTGTGTTGGGGGTAGGAACATGGTAGGATGTCAATATTGATGAGAAATGGAATACAAAAACAACAAACCAGTGATGGTAAAAAGTGGGTCATTCACCAAAAAACCTCATTAGTGTCATAATATGGAGGCATTCATGCACCACCTAAATTGTCTAAAATGACCAAACAGTTTTATTTATATTTCTTTGGTTAATTAACTTATGTAAATAGCAGACAGCAACAGAAATACCCACAACTAGCACATGTGGGCAAAGCATTGGCAGGAGTCATCAATTCAATCTATTAGTGTTCTTTACTAACTAAAACATTACCTACCTCCCAGCCAGTACTCTGTGTAATAAAAAGTAAACAAAAAAGGTATGTCACAGAAACAAAATTAGAACTGTCTTCTTAAAAACTAAAATAAGTCCTTAAAAGCTAAAATATGCCTGTCAACAATATGATGTTTTTCACTTGAAACAACTTCCAAGATTTTCAAATGCCACACATTCAAGGTGCTCCTCTCACCTCATTCATTACACCCTCTCAAATATTTCAAACATGGAGAAGCTCTCTTTCCATAATTAAGCATTAAAAATCAAATAGAAATGGGAATTTTTCAGCAGCTTCCATTATTAAGCACACTCACCAGTCCAGTTTGAAATTTAGCCAATGAAACCCAGCTAGCTAAATTCATATTTTGTACTGAAAGCTGAGGTACAGAAGCAGTTTCATTTCTCAAGGAGAAAAAACCTGTCAATATTTTGTATTGTTATCATTTATATCCAAGAAACAGAATGCAATTGATTTTCTATATATGCTTCTGTTTTAGCAAACAGTCTTCACAGTGAGTTTAAACAATATTATCAACCAGATGAATATATTTCAATTTCTTTACTAATTTAGGAAGTATAAATCTAATATAAATGAAAGATGATTATGTTAAATCAACCGCACCCTCTGAGTTCTTTGGACCTGATACCAAGAAAAAAAATGTTCCTGATTTCTAAAATACTGTTAAGAGATCAGGAGGAGCTGGCTGCAAGTTAATGCTGATATAAGAGGTTCAGCTCCAAAGCCTGGGTTTCAAATGCTTGTAGAGAAGGAAGCCTTGACAGAAGTATTCATATAAACAACGGTTAAAGTCAGAGGTGATGTAAGCTTGAACTAGTAGGAAACCTTGTTTTGGAAACAGCAGAAGGACAAAAACAGTGCTAGAGAAAGATGTGCTAACACTCTTTTCCAAAGGTCAACTGATTCAAAAAAAGTCAAAAGGTAACACAAAGAGAGTCTGCTCTCCAGCCTTCAGCACTGGAAAACAATCTTCCTGGAGCAGTCTTAACTCACAATGTTAGCAAGGCAACTATCCAATTGAGTCCTAAGACAGATTTACTGCTCTGTGCATTCCAGAAATCCTGTGATTTTTAGATATGACTAGGAAGCAAAAAAAATTTAATTGACTTTTTTTTAGTTACAGTAAAATCATATCCCAGCCTACTGCTACTCTTCTTGCTTTGACCAGCATGCCAGTGAACCATTATCTTGGCCCCTTGTCACAGCTTTCCGGGACACATCCACACTCAAAGGCAGGGTAATTTATTGTCATACAGCCTCCGCTATGCAAATCACAATTTATACAGGTATACAGCAGCTGCAGCAGTGGGAAAAGTGGTCCTATCTGTCAGATAGTTTGAAATGAATTTAGAGGATGGGGAAAATTATTTCCTAGGGTACCTGGCCCAAGTGACTCAAAAAGCGGGGGAAACACATTAGATATTTCTATATCTTGCAAAGTAAGCCTTCAACTTGGATAACACTGGTATGGAATATATTCCTAGCCTGTGGAAATAAACACAAGGCACAACTGTCACCTCAACTATGGAAAAGGCTCTGGAAGAACAATGTAATTGTTACCTTTTACTGGTATTCCTGATTTTAGTTTGCCATAGGGATCATGGGGCTGTGTTTTGGTGACATGAAACACAATTACAAATAGAGTTTTGTGTATGTTGTATTGTGGCAAGGAGAAATTACCCTAACACATTTCGCAGATACTTCATTGCAGATCCAATAGGCAAGAATCCAAGTCATTACCTGATGAACTATTTTGCTGAATGCCTCCTGGAGTTTACCATGAATTGTGGCCAGCTTCTTGGCATCCCTGTTTGCTTCATGAATTGGAATGAGGATTTTGTAAACTTCATTAACTGCTTCATACATGCCAGCCTACAAAACAGTGTTCTGTCAGATGGATCTATCAATTCAACAAGAAAATAAACTACTACCAACAATATTTGATTAAACTGTCTCAGGGATGAACATGAAAATGAAAACTTAGTTTATGATACTTTCAGTACTGAGATAGCAAGTATTATATATATAAAAAACAAAAACAAAACAAGTAGTCATGTGTGAAACTCATACAAATGTATATCGTGCCATACTTCTGCAGGATACTGTACTCTGACAGCCAATTTAAATGTGATGGAGATCAATGTAAAAAATCTGTAAGGCTGGGGTGGGAATCATGCAGCTCTCCAGATGTGGCTGGATAGCTCCCATAAGCCGTAGATAACATACTGAATGACAATTAATACTGTTAGTTGCAACTGAACAGCATCAGGAGGGCCATTCAGTTCTCAGTCTTGCTCTATGCCCACACATATTTACCAGACCATATATTTTAAGTGGCACATCAGCAATATATGGACAAAGCAAAAGGTAGGCTGGGCTACTAACATTGCATGTTTGGTCCAACCCATGGAACAAGAGCCTTTTAGAGATTATGTCAGTTGTATGAAGAACCTACTCAGGGAAGTAGGTTCAGCAGAATCACAGTACCAGAGAAAGCCTCACGGCTTTCAGAGGCATGTGGAGGCAAAGCTACAAACACACACATGATTTTCTGCTTCTCACAAGACATTCTGCATCCTTGTACACATTCCAAACATTGAAATAGGCACAAATTGTATCATGTTTGATGAATACAGACCTACACGGGAGGGGGGGGGGGACCTGGCTTTCCCCTTCAAAATGAGGGAAAAGATTTGTTCATATTGTTCCCCCCCCCCTTCCTGGGTTCATGTAAGGGGCAGAATCCTAAAGATTGATCTTTCCCTGGATCAGCCTTGCATCATCACTTCTGCCAGGACAGAAGAGGACTGATTGGAACAACCCAAAGCCACTTGAATTTTTGACAACATACTTTTTAGATCTGTTTTCTCCTCCTTTGCCTCTTCTAGGGGGAGCCAGCAACACAACCACCTGATCTTATTAATCAATCTCTATCTCAGCTAGGACTCAGAATAAGCAGGCAGTTGCTAGCAAATGCAGTAACAGTGTCTAATGAATATCCAGGATGGGAAGCCAAAATTTAGGATGCTTTAAATTGGGTCCCAGTCCACTGAGTGACAATCTTTTTCACATGTCCTGGTTAAGCCCAGTCCCAGAAAATATGAAGTCAAATGACTGTAGTCCTGAACTAATGGCTCAGACTAATGGCCCACTTATTGTAGTTTGATTGTGGTTAATTCTGGTATGTTTTGGAAATGGAGTTCAAAAGTGCTTCCAATGATGTCGCTATGGGGAGAAGGACAATGAGGGCATTGCCACCCCAAAAGAGGAATTCTGTTCCCCTAAGGAAGTTTTCCTTCAGTCCCCAAATTTTTAGCATTGCCATAACTTGCATCAGTTGAGATTTTAAAAATCAAGGGAATATGAACACAACAAATATAAGAGTTCTAGGTGTGAACGATTTTCAGTGTCTCATTCTCCACGACGTTAGAAATTTGGGAACTGAAGGAAAATTTCATGGGGGGAGGCAGAATTCTTATTTGTCATTTTGCCTCCCCTGAGTGTTTCCCATATGGTCTGGTTAATAAACAACTTCAATCAGTGTTAATTCTATTTAAATTATTCCATTTCATGGAATTCAATAGAATTAAGCAACATTTAAACAGTAAATATTTTCTATTATATTTCTGAATTGTCCACCTGATGATTTCTAACATGTAGAACATAGTTTACTACTACAGTACAATCAGAAGGGAATACTAAGCTGAAAACATGGATTAAACTCTTCTACCATAGAGAAAGAGGCCGCAGCTTGCTCCAGCAATCCAACCAGACCTGCTTCAGTAAAATACTTTCCAGAGCATATCCCTTCTTCATCTGGTGACACAACATCATCAGAAACTGCAGATTCTTCTAGAACATTTGAGGAGATGTTCTGAGGAGATATAAAATATTTTCATCTAATTTCAGCAGCAATATTATTGTCCTAAACCTTCAACCAAACAGCTAAATCTTTCTTTTCAGATATGAAATCAAAACACAGATTTTTTTTATGGTAAGGTCCTGTTTTAAAGTATAGCATCACAGATGACAATCATGTGTCCCTCCAGATGTTGGACAGCAACTCCCAGCAGCCTGAGCTAGCACAAGGAATACAGGGAGTTACACTTCAACAATATCTGGAAGGCCACATAATACCTACCCCTGTATTACATCAACATTAAATTAACTTTAGTACAAAGCTTTAGTAGAATTAATAATGACCAGAGGAAAACCTATTTCTCTGGAGTAAGACTCTAATGGGAAAAAAAAAAGTGGCCTCCAATTAATACCTACATTACTTGTCAAATCTCTTATCAGGACTAGTCCTATGATTCTGTGGGCTGTAGACAAAGGTCCAGTAGGTTCTGTACCCACCCACCCCCCATATGCCACCTTTAATGTTAAGACCAAGACCTTCCATTCATTGCTCAGTTGCAACACCACAGTGTGGAAATCGTACACTTTCATAATGGGAAATTATTTCTCGCTGTAGTCAGAATGTTCCATTGAAGAACCAGTCCACAAAGCTGGTAATGCAGGATGCCTTTTAATACTGAGAAGTAGCTGTTCAGGTTAATCAAGTACAGACACAAGCCCCAACCCTAATAATATTGTTTTTAAAAATTTTATATACCGTAAGTTATCCTGTTAAAACAGCACTAGGTTGAAAATAGTTTACATAACAAATGAGGAACAAGTACTGCCCCCTGCATCAAAAAAACTTTACACATAAATGTGAGCCAAAAGTTTATCCGAATAAAAATGTGTTTGCCTGGCAGTGAAAGACAAATAGAGAGATAGCCAGTCTAGCCTTCCAAGGGAAGGAGTTAAATGATCTGGGAACAGTCATTAAGAAGGCCCTCTCTCATGTTCTCACCAAATGTGCCTGGGAACAAGTGACAACCTTTCACTGAAGATCTTATAACATGGACAGATTCATATGGGGAAATGAACCCAATTTTGGACCTCTCACTCCCCACTCCCCCACCAGGCCAGAGGGCAGATGGACCAATGGACGCTGGTGCTGAGGAGGAGGAGAGCTCTCTCACTCACTCTCAATGGTGCCTGGGCTCTCCTCTCCGCCGTGCTCCGCCCTTGCTCCTGGAGCAACTGCCCTGAGGCCAGCAGGCCACCATCCTTCCCTCTGCCTCTCCTCTCTGGGCATCTAGGAAGCACAGGACCCCAGCACCCGGATCCCCCCTGGAGCCCACCTTGCCATAATGGCAGTGTGGCTTGCCATCCGTGGATGCTTGAATCCACGGGTGGCAAGTACGTGGGGTGTGGGCTCACCGTAGAACTTTGAAAATTGATTAGCAGCCAGTGAAGCTGTTGTTACATGCTCCTTGTAGTGCTTATGGTTCCTATTTTAATAAATACAATGTTAATATCCTAGGAGCTTACAGCATCCAATTGTGCAATTTTATATAAAAAAGTAAAGAAGTATTACCTGAAATGTAACACATCCTACAGGGAGATATTTTCGATCTTCAAGCATGCTTAAGTATTCAGCAACAAGTGCTGCAGAGTGGACCAAACACTGTGCAGATTCTGCGTGGTTGCTCCTCTCAGAATGCTTCCCAGCCATGTTCTGAAGCCAGGTTAGTCGTAGATCTGGGGAGTTCTGGTAACCCTTTGCAATTCTAGTTTTTAGAAACCCAGAAGTTTCATGTAAGTGCATCTTTACTTACATATGTTTTCTTAGACAACAGTAAGTTCAGTAAAACTCTACCTGTACATCAAATCAATCAGCATCTCTGGATCTTCCTGGTGCTCCTTCATTTTAACTGTGTCAGACAGGATCATATGGAGGTTGAAAACAAGATCCTGGACCTGAAATTTTACAAATAAATACATTTTAAAAAATTCATGTTTTGAAGCAAATGTGCCCCTTAAGTTACTTTAGGATTTTGTGATCCCTCATAGTTCTGTATTTGACAAATGAATTGTACCACATGAATAGTGCATTCCACTCTGGTGGAATAAATCCAATGCTACATGAATGGATTTTTACTCATATAACAGGACATTCCCTTTTGCTTCTCACCTCCAAGCCCCCCGCCCCAACAGATCTGAGAGGTAAGTGAAGAGCTAGGAAGGGTAGGGGGAAATATATATGCTATCTGGCAAAAGAAGACCATTACCTAGGACCCAGAATTTTAAATTTTGCACCTGTCCACCCATCAATATTTATTCATTCTGTATTCACTCATTTATTCTCCAAAGTATGATGGCATTGCTTTATTGTATTATTTCTCAGAAAGCTCAAAATAGATTTCAATTTGTCTGAATGTTCACCACTTAACTCTAGTCTGATTTAGCATTTTAACTCTGTATATGTATTTATTTGAACATGTTTACACTTCCCTTCATCATCAAATTTTAACATGATGTAGAGCACAAATTAAATTTTAAAACACAAAACAGGAACTGAACTAAGCTGAATTTAACAAAGACAAAACAGAAATTCAATAAATTATGGAAAATGTGAATTTAACAGAAAGCATATTTAACTCCGGACCTTATTTCTATGTTGAAGTCAGATACATGTATCCATTTAATTTAAGCCTCAACAGACAGGACTGAGATCAGTAATTTAGTTTAATTTATTAATTCTTCCTGTTTACTTTAGCTTTTGGACATTTGACAGGTATCAACATCCTAGACTGGAGCACTGGCAATTTGAAGTGTTCAATTCTTCTCCAAGGAAAACATTTCATATTACCTTTGGATTTAAATCCAAATCATCTGAAAATTAAGTGAGAAATTCCCTCACAAGTCTCAAGGAAATCAAACAGCAATACTTTCCCATGCCAAGCAGTATCTTTACTAACCTGATCAGGGAATGTTGTCTCCCTTAATTCGAGGTCCTCTTCAGCATACGTCAAAATGGTCTTCAGAGAACGTCTCAGAAACTCCTCATTAAAATTCTGAGATGTCCCCACTAGGGAAGAGAGTGACATTGTCACCTGCATTTTAACTCTGGCAAAGTTCTGAAACAGAGGAATTGTTAATAAGCCAAAATCCCTTCAAAATGAAATTGCTCTCAACAACACTGGTTTAATAATTAACACAGCCCTAAGCCAGAAAATACAGCAATCTTATCTGAGATTTCTGCACAGGTCTGGCCAACAGAACCATATTGAGCTAAAAATATCTATGTATTCTTGATGAATACATTTTTGAAAATGTCTGGGAATACATTTTTGGAAGTAAAGTACAACATGCGTGTTTGAGTCCATTTGTGACTACCACCATTCAGGTCCCTTGCTGCCTGGTCACAAATTGAATACTCCCTTGTTCAACAATCTGAATATGTACCATGCTTTTATATTTATAAATTGCATACTTACATTCCCAATCTCAAAGTTTTGCCTCATAAGCAGGTACAGAGAAGCACTAGCATGTGACCGTATAGTGCTAATGCTACTGCTGCAGTGGCGCAGGAGTCGAAGGCACAAATCAGCACACTGCTCAGTCTCCTCTTCAAACAGCAGTTCTGGGAACTATAATGGCAGGACCAGAAACAGGGTAATCAGCAGAAGCAAATGGACCTATGAAATTTCCCAAATGCCAAGATACTGTCTTATTTGTACAACGATTATCTGCTCTCATCTGCCCTCAGCCCCAGACGGACACCCTCTCCAGTAAAATAAGTCACTTGTTGCAGTTTGCTAGCAACATTTGCATGAGGTAAGACTCACAAAACAAGCCAGCTAAGCAAGGTTGCTAAATAGGACATGAACTTCAAACTGGCAACAAACCCTTACTACTCAAACTGAAGAGGCTCAAAGAATAAACTGAACAAAACTTTCCTTTTTGTCCTCCACCTCAAGAAGACTTACCTTGGAGACCAAGGCCCTCTGAGTAGCAAAACAGTGTTGCAAGTAAAGAGCACTCTGATTGCATGCCATGCTGTGCAAAAGAACCTTCAACACTCCACCAAGAATACTTTCTTTGGATTCAGTCACAGAGACTGTCTGTAACCAAAGATAACATGATGTAAGAGAAAAGGAGATAATTTTTTCTTTAGAGCTATCAAAGGTAGGAGTCTGCAGAGGAAAGATCCACTGATATCTGTGATGGATACCTGACATCCATCCTAAAGCAACTGTATCTGAGGGACAAGAAAAGTGAGAATATGGGTAGCAACAGACATATGACTATTAAGAGAGATGCCCAGCTGTTCAAGGCAATAAAACTAATCCTGTTTCTATAACATATTCTGTACCAGACACTCCAAGTGTTTAGTACTTACATGCACACAAACTCACACAAGGCTAACAGTTATTCCCAACAGGCTAACTAGTGAAAAGTTTTAATAGATGAGAAAGTCAACAACTTAAAAAATATATATTTTACAAAGCAAAATGTGCAAATGATTAATGACATAAACCAATGCATACTTACTTTGGAATAATCCCCAAAGAACTGAAAGAACTTATTATTTTTCAGTAAATATGCAGAAGATTGGACTGTGTAAAGCATTACTACTACTACTACTACTACTACTATACTACTTCTAGCCCACCTTTTAGGATAGGGATGGGGAACATTTGGCCCTGCAGATTCTGTTCAACTTCAATGCCATCAGCCTTGGTCAGCATAACCAACAGTAAGAGTTAATGGAAGCTGCAGTCCAATATCTAGAGAGTGACATGCCCCTATCCTGTTTTAGAGCAAGTTGTAATGAGGCTATATTTCCAGTCAGGGGGTAAACAACTACAACATTTTACTTTATTCACTTCTACTCTTTCTCCTAGTACGCTTGGCCCTCCACATTTGCAGCTTTGACACTCATTCTTTGTGACACTTTGACTATTTGCAAGGTCAAGGTTGGGGGCGCACACCCTCCTCCTCCTCCTCCTCCTCCTCCTGGGATTTTCCCCTGGGAGGGGGAGCCCAGGAGGGAAAAACTAGGAAGGGTGCGTGTCAACCCTGCCCCTTTCCCACTCAGATCACTGTCTTCCCTAGGCACTGATCCACCCAGGAAAGTGGGGAAGGCAGGCACCCATCCGCTTGAGAAAGGGGCAAGGAGCCAGTTAAAGGGGCTAGAGGGCAGGTGGGAAAGAGGAGTGCGCGCGCCTGCTGTTCCTCTTTCCACTCCTCCCTTTAACTGGCTTCCAGAAGTTATTTGCAGTTTTTCCACATTCACTGGGGTCTTGCACCACTAACCCCCATGAAGGTGGAGGGCTGAGTGTATTTCCTAGTTTCTACTTCCTTGTCCATCTGACTCTTAGAAATAGCTATACTACGTGGGTGCATATCTAAGGAAGGGCCATGAGAAATGCCAGTTTGTAGGGCTATGATGAAGTGCCTTGTATTTCATTATTCTCATGATGGACACAAGTAAGAATTCCATGCAAACAAGCAAGAAGGCTGCTGAAGAAGGAATGGTTCACCCTTTCCATCCTCCAACAACACACCTGGTATCATTGCTGCCATGGCAAAAGAAGTCTTTTTTCTCATAATCATGAAATGCAGAGAGCTGATGGAGGAAGGACCCTCTGCTAGCCCATTTGGTAAAAGGCTTTAAAAAACACAAACTGGACTGTGAAGAATCTAGTAACCCGTACTTCTTTGCAGGCCATGGGCGATGTAACACTTGTTCATTGATGGCCAGAATGGAAACTAAGGCTACAAGTTTTATAGTGAACTAGTAAAATTTTGTCGCTTGGCTAAAAGACTGGCCACAATGTTAATAATTTCAGAATACAGGGACACCTTAGTTAACAAAGTAGATGTGTTCCTGCACATTACTTTTTAAATAGAAAATGTGATACCAAAGAATAAGAATAGTTTCCTACATCACAAGAGGGTGTTGGTTCCTACAACAAAAGAAGAGTAGTTCAACATGTTTCAGTAAAAACAATATACACATGTGCAATGAAAAAACCAAAGCAGCTAAGTCTTGCGTAAGTGAAGAAAACATTTTGAAACTTCTAGAGACCACTGAAAGGTTTCTTCCAAGAAGCATCCAAGGATGACTTTGACTTTCATCAGCCTCCCTTTCTTTTATGATTTCTATTCTGGTGGCGAAACCTACAGATTTATAATTCCCCCCCATCCCAACCAATATGTAGGAAAGTAACTGGTGAGGCAAGCTTATCTGCTCTCCTTTTTCCTCTCTGTTTTGCTATTCATGCATGATCTGTAAAGGGTTCTGGAGACAGCTGCTGCTTACCTTGCTTATTGTAAACAGGCACAGAAAATACAATAAGATTACCTAAAGCAGAATCTCATTCTTTCCCAGCTCAAGCTTTATTGCATTGTTTACTGCAGATACACTGCTGCAGCATTGTGACACTCGAAGTCTGTGTTTCTCCAGCCTTCCTTCACCATCCTCCTAATCCTACAAAAACCTTCCAGCTAGACCAGGCATGCACAACATACAGCCCGGGGGCTGCATGTGGCCTGCCAAAGGATTTTGCCTAAGGATGTGAAATAACTTCAAGGCTCCTCTGCTGCTCAGCCTCAGCTTCCTCCTGAGAAGGCATGTGGAGAAAAAGGAGGAAAGATGAACACTCACTCTACAAGGCTCCTCCACCACCCTGCCTTGTCCTGAGGAGAAGGCCAGGTGGTGGCAGAGGAGGAGGAAGATGGGCAAACACCCACCCTGCAAGGCTCCTCCACCGCTCAACTTTCTCCCAAGGGGAAGTCTGGGTGGAAGAGGAGAAGAACAGACAAGACTGCTCTGCTGCTCAGCTTTCTCCTGAGAGGACTGAGCAGAGGATGATGGAATTATATTAATTAATTATAATTAATATTAGTAATTACTATTAACAGTATTAATTAACTAATATTTAATTAAAACTTATCTGTGGCCCAAAAAAGTTTAGCCTGTTTTAATTTTGGCCACCACCTACTGCCAAGCTGTGCAGGCCTGAGCTAGGCAGAATACAAGAAGAAAAAGAGGGGTTGAGCAAGCATAAAAAGACATTGTAAAAAGGAACTTCTTTCTCAGAGGCTTTGTTAACTGAGGTATGTCTGCACATTTTTACAGGGGACATTAAGTCTCTTCAGAATTCTGTGAAGTGTTCCTTAGCATCCTTACCTGGACTATTACCTCCAAAGTATCCAAAATAATCAGATTTGCTTCAGTTGCCAAGTTGCCATCAATAAGGGCTTCATGTTCTATCTCTGCCCGTGATCTGGTAAATGAATGCATTAAAATAAATACACATGCAACTTTCATGATATTTGGAAAAGTGAGATGGTTCACCAGACAAATATTAAGCTCTAATGCAAGGGTGGGAATCATCTGGCCATCCAAATGTTGCATGGCTTTATATCTCAGCAGCCATAGCCAACACAGCTAGTGGTTAAGAAATGGGAGATGCAGTCTAAAAAGACCTCAAGGGTTGCACGATTCCTACCCTTGCTTGGAAACTTTAGTAGTGACGACAACCCAAGTAATATTTTCTTTAAAATATGTTTATATTAAAAGATAGAAAATGAAGAAATAACCAATTTGTTTAATGTTTCTTTGTTTGTTTAACTTTCTTTGGGATCCAAATATCACTTCTCTTTCATTTACATGGAATGTCTTTCAGACTGGGATTTCCATGTGACACCTATGTTTTGTGAGCAGAAGGCCAAGGGTTCAGTTCGTTGTACCTCTAGTTAAGAGATCAAGGCTGCATCTACACTGCACAATCAATGCAGTTTGATTCTGCTTTAACTGCCATGGCTCAATACTAATGAATCCTGAGATTTTTAGTTTTGTGAGCTACTTAACCTACTCTGTCAGAAAGTTCTATTACTACAGCAAACTACAAATCTATATTCCATAGGATGAAGCCATGACGGTTAAAGTGGTGCCAAACTGCATTACAAGCCAAGATTGGAGTGTTGCTTTTCAAAGGAATTCATTTGTTTTCATTTTAAAAGAACAGCTCTTTTTTTCTCCTCTGCATACAAAAGTCGCTTGCCACATTGCTTGTTAGTAAAGTGTTATTTCAAAGTTTGTTTAAAATTAATTTTATTGTCACTTTAAAAAAAGTGTTACCATAAAAAATTGACCCAGCCTTCCAAAATTAGCCCCAAATGCAATGTTTTAGGAGTTAACAAGTGAACAGTACTCATTAAATTAAAAGGGGAAAGAAACTGGCCATGATCGCTGTGAATTCTAGGAACCATAATGCAGAAATCACTTTTCCCCAACACGGATTTTCCTTCAATAGATTTGTGATGATTTCCTTTAGATTTCCTGGTTAGCCAAACAATTTTCCTTAACACAGAATGATTAAATCTACAAGCTATGCAACAGAAACAGTTCAATAAGTAAAATCTGAACTACTCCGAAAAACAACCTGTTTATTAATTACTTACTCCAGTAGAATATAGCAATTTATACTTCATGATGTGAACACAGGGTGGTGGTATGGGAATACATTTCTAAGGCTAATAGGCTAACTAACAGGACTAGGTAGGCACCAACAGAAACATTTAGCCCATGTATAAAACACTCAATTTCTATAAAGTGCAGTCCACTAATGCCATACATGCTTCCTTAAAGGCAGAAACCAGCAGAAACTATCTGTCTTAAACAGCAGTAGAACATGCTACTGTTAGTGGCACTCTAGCTCAAACAAAATAAATCTCTAACAACATGACCACTGATTAAGGGATGTACTGTCCTTGTTACTCATTCCAGACAATATCTATTTGTTACTCCCACTTTCTGTAATTTTGCCTCAAAATGTTTGCTGCACTGTAATGGGTAAGAGAAAAAACATTTCCTTTTTGTTCATTTAATATACATCTGTGCTCATTTTACTGAACTCTCTCTCTCTCTCTCTCTCTCTCTAGTTTTCATATTGTCTGAAGCAGATAACTAATTTTCCAAGTCATTCACAATTTCCTACATCTGTAGGATATCCTACCTTGGTTGGTTCTTCTCTAAAGGGGGGAGGCTCTTTCTGTTTCCTTTTTTCTGTAAAAATACTGGCTTTCCAAATTTCATTACCATATATGTATCATTCCCTATAGTCTGTCTTACAGGTAGATACATGTTTGCTTAAGGTCCTCATGGCTGGTGTGAATAAAGCAGTACCTTGTAAGGTTTTAATGTGGGAAACAGAGGTAATAGGCTGGACCTATGGGTTTCTCTCTATAATAAGAATTCATCTAAAGACCCTGAAAGAGCACAAGAAACATCCTGGGACCCTCCCCTGTAAAGAATCCAGTCATATGCCTTGACAGAAAAGGAAGCTGCCCAATATCAAATCACCCCAGTGGTCCATCTAGCTTGTACTGTATACTGTGTACTGTGTACTGTGTAGTGGATGCCACAGTATCCAACAGGAGTCTTTCCCAGACCTACTGGCAAATGCCAGAGACTGAATCTGCAACATATTGCATGCAAAAGATATGCCATCTCTCATAAGTGAGATCTTTCTGGCTATGGAGGGTCCCCACTGGACAGAAGAGAAAGCTGACACGTAGTAATGTAGGAGCAAGCTGAGCTAGCATCAAACATAGACATTACCATTTCCAAGGCAAAACATATTCACCCAGTACTAAACACTATTCAAATGAGCAGGAGACATTTCTGGGTTTCCAGTACTTGAATTTTTTATCAAAGAAAGCATATGGATTCCCTTGAAGAAGCCCTGGTGAGGCAGTGGTTAAATGCCAGTACTGCAGCCACAAGGTTGTGAATTCGACCTCTGGGCTCCCAGGTTGACTCAGCCTTCCATCCTTTCATAGGTACCCAGCTGGCTTACAGATTGTAAAGTACTTAGGGAGTGCTTAAGTGCATTGATAAGCAATATAAAAATGTAAATGCTAAATGCTTATGGGTTACTCTCATCTCTGGTTTCTTGCTTTTAGGCTACTAGACTCTCCCATCAAACTTGTCCAGAATTTCACTTTGCTCAAATTAAAGATGTGCTAAAATGATATTATCACTTTGCCATCAGGGAATACTTCTGACCCTCATTAATGGTATCGGATTATCAAGAAGCGATAACATGAATGCAATATTTGCAAAATATTGGAGGGTGGGCCTCATGCTAGGGAACAACACAGAGCATCTTATAGCAAGATGCTCTGTGTTTACATTTTACAACCAGGTTATTACAGAAAATAATATTTGCAGAGCAGCTCCATTTATCATGAACTGTACAGAACCTTTTGAAAGGACAGAAAGCATGCCAAGCAAAGCTGAATCCATAATCCCTACACCTAATGAACACCCACCCCTGCAACAATCATTTCAAATTCTAGCAGGCGCCTATACACCAAAAGAGACCACCACAGGCACATATGGGCATACAAACTTTTCTGCAGGCAGTAAAAGCAGACCTCCAAAGACAAGAATATGCAAAAGTACAAACTGGCAACCAAAAATATCCAAAACACACAGCAGTATATCAATGCTACAATACCTGGTTGGTTTGTGACTTCTAAACAAACAGTGCATGTGGAAAAATAATAAAAATGATGAATTAAGGTACGAAAGAAGCAAGCTTTAAGAACTCCAGAATACTCTAAAAACAATCCTATCTATTTTAAAGTAAAACCCAGAAAGTTCAAGGAAATTAAATTAAGGTAAGCATGGCTACTGAACTGTAGCTTCTATTTGGTTTAAACACAATTTTCATATGTCATAGATATTGACAGAGGCCAGTGCTGTGATTATGAGATTAGCCCTTGCCCAGCAATAAACCTGCCCCAGATTGTGGTTTACTAAGCTTCATGAGTACAAGGTCAGACCTTGTATATGCATAAAGGTTAGATTGAAGTTAATGTATTTGGATAAGCTTGCATTACTTGTCAAGTTTTTCTGTGTTCTGCCGCCAGTGAGTCATATCTTTTCTCCACCTCAGGTTCTCTTGACTTCCAAATGCGCTTCCAGAAGGACTTCTTTCTGTCAGTGTGGTGGTGGTGATTTTTTTAAAAAAAACAACAACAACAAACACACAGCTTTTAGTATTGGCTATGTAGTATTAATTTCTCAAGCAACTGAAGGTAAAAACAAAAGTGTGATGACATTCCACTGTACATAAGGAAAAAATAACCTTCCTATGACATTAGATGAGTATTGTACCTCAAAAGGAATAATCATCAGTGCTAACTCAGCCTTTCAATGAATACAAATATACTGTTTTGAAGCTGAAAAGGACATCTAAACTATTTTCTATAATCTCTTGCCTAAACTACCAGGATACCTTAATATTTAAAAACTTAAAACTCACTCTGTATCAAGTGGTCATGCTTCAGATAAGGGAATCTTGACTGAGAACATTGTCTAGCCCAGGGGTAGGCAACCTTTCCCCTTTAAGGGCCGAGGGACTTCAGCTCCCAGAAGCCTCAGCCATGTTGGTCAATAGTCCCATGTTGGTCAATAGCTCCTGGGATTCTGGTTGCTGAAGTCCCTCAGCCCTTAAAGGGGAAAGGTTGCCTACCCCTGCTCCAGAGAAAGCATACACATGAACAGCTGTGTGTGTGCGTGTGCATATGCGCTCTTGTGTGTGCCTTCAAGTCACCTGTTCATTTATGCTGACCTCATGCATTTCACAGTTTTCTTAGGCAAGGAACACTCAGAAGTAGTTTTGCCAGTTCCTTCCTCTGAAATATGGCCTACAGCACCTGGTATTTGTTGGCAGTTTCCCATCCAAATACTAACAAGAGTTGACTCTATTCAGCTTCCAGGATCAAACAGGATCTGGTGCCTTTAGGGTGCAGAACTACTCTCACATAAATGTTCTCTCCTAGACAGATGTGCCAAATGAGGATGTCTAGGGGAATCAGCAGAAGCAGAGCCTCTCTCCCTGCTCATTTTGTGGACCTCCCTTCTCATGGATAATGCTCAAAGAGAGGGGTGGTCCAATTATCAAAGGCAACAGACAACTTACCCAGCTGTCCCCTGCTTCGCCGCACCATTTCTTGCCTTGCCCCGATACTCCCGAGTATGGCTTCTTCAAGTTTGGCTCTCATATCTTTTGATTTCTTAAATGTCAGACTGTTCATTCTTTCAAATACTTTCTTACCCTGAGTGTTTCAGATAAAGGCAAGAATATGAATCAGGAACCATGTCCTTATAAACAACAACAACCACAAATTAAAAAAAACCCACAAGGGACCACAAAGTCTGAGCCACTATTGGAGAAGGAACCACAGCTGATTGCTGTTTTACCTAAGGAGAAACATTAAAAAGGGAGACTGGAAAAACAGCAAGTGGAAATAGAGAAGCAACAATGGAATAAGGTTGCTTTTACTTTAGAGAGTTCTACTTTTCCATTGCTAGTTAAAGTGAGCAGAACAATTCATGCCCATGCCTATACCAAAAAAGTATTTTAATGGTCAGTGCTCTCTTTATAGTATCCTGGGAGCTCTGTAAAGAGTCTGTGTATCTCAGACACAGAATTTTCAGTAATCATAAAGCTTAATTTCTCATCTTTCTTTTGAAGAAACTATGACAATCCAATCTGTTCCAAAGTGATGGCTATTTGCAGTCCTAATGTGTTCTAGGTGTATTTTCTCTCCTTTCTTTGTACTTTTGCTTTCATGGAGCAATACTTACTTAATATTTACTTATTATTAAATAAGTATTTATTAAAATATTAATACCCCACCTTTTATCATGAGGTCTCAGTGTGACATTCAAATAAAATACATTTTAATTATTTAAAACACTATAGACATGAATACAATAAAATAATTTAAATGGAATAAAAATAAAGTAAACAATTTAACAATTCAAAACAGATTAAAATATTAAAACAAGTTAAAATAATGTAAATGTACATCACCCAGAATCAAATAGGGGTCCATAGGATACATCTATGGATGGAACTGCTTCGATTAATGTTGCTATGAATATTGCTGTAGTCCCCATTGCAGCCCCTGTGTACTCCCAAAACTTGCTGGCGGAGGGGCACTCAAAAACCCTTCAGGGCTTTCTAAGTGGTGCTGAGCATGGCAGGGTGGGGAAAAAAGTGTATTTGTTTGAATTTGCTAAATGGCCAACACAGCTACTGTTAATGTTTTCTGTATTGTGAGATATCGCATTGTAGCTGCAACAGGGGAACCGGGAAGAATAGCCTGAGAACTTCAATCAAGGTAAAAAAAAAAAAATTTCTTCTTAAATTTGGACTGAATTTGCATGTTTTACCTCTACATTTACCAAAATATTTCTGATGCAAACACATGGAGACTTCTTGAGGAATCCATTGGGTTTGTAACATCTTGCCTGATGAAGAGGCCCATGGAACTTTGAAAGCTTGCAACAAGTATATTGTGCATTTTGGTTGGCCAATAAAGATACCACTGATGGATTTTTGTTTGAATATGCTAAATGGCCAACACAACTACCCCTGAATGTTGGCAATGCCAGTGTGTCATTGGATTTAGGCCATCATGAATCAATATTCATGAAAAAAGTACAGAGCGGGTGTTCATAGAACATTTTGAGGAGGATGTCAATATAAACAAGAGCGATCAGCAGATACAATACCAACAGAAGGGTACATGACTGGGCGGCATGATGGAGAAGTGAGCCTTCAGAAATTCAGAAACCAAAAAGAAAATCACGATCAAAGATCTGCACCATAGACTTCAACAATACATGGAAAGAGAGATCCCAGTGGTCCAAGCAGGGTTCAGAAAAGGAAGAGGCACTAGGGATCACATTGTAAACATATGATGGCTAATGGAGCGCACTAGGGAATTCCAAAAGAAAATCAGCAAAGCCTTTGACTGCACAGATCATGAAAGGCTATGGAACGCCCTTAAAGACATGGGAGTGCCTGATAGTTCTGATGAGGAATCTGCATTCAGGACAAGAGGCTACTGAAGAAATCAATGCATCATGCATTTGAGATGTGGTGCTGGAGAAGAGTGCTGAGGATCTCATGGACAGCCAAAAGGACAAACAAGTGGGTCCTAGAGCAGATTAAACCGAAACCTCCCTGGAAGCCAAGATGACCAAACTAAGGCTGCTGTACTTTGGACATATCATGAGAAGAGAGGACTCTTTGGGGGAAAAAAAAATAATGCTGGGAAAGGTGGAGGGAAGTAGGAAGAGAGGAAGGCCACATGGATACTATTAAGGAGGTCACGGGTATTAAGGGGTTGCAGGATTTAAGCAGAGCAGTGGAAGACAGAAATGTCTCATCCATAGGGTCGCCACGAGTTGAGATCAGCTCGAGGGCAGTTAACAACAAAAAAATCTAGTAGGGACATATGTAGAATTCACACTTGCAATTAAGTTGTGGATTTCTCCAATGCAGTTATGGTTTGCAAAAGATGGACTTGCCATAGAGCTATAATTACATTATATAGTTATACATCACAGACAGAATATTGCAGGAAGTCAACGTGACAAAATCGAGGGAGGGAGGGAGTAATGCCTATATGTGTTTCTTTTTATTCTCTGTGATTATTTTCATCTTTTTTTTTTTCTTTGTCAGCTGTATTTTCTCTCAATTTGTTAATAAATCTATTTTATTTTTAAAAAAGAGTACATATGTATGTTCCTGTTAGGTGTTAATTCTAACAGGAACATACAGTGCGCCCAAGTCATACACAGGCGCGCCATACGTGGCTTTAACCTTACATGGTAGGCAAGCCTTGGAATCAATAATGGCACCTTCCCGTTGTTTTAAACGGGGCTTGAAGGTGCTTGAGCATATGCGTTTTTTCCTTTACACGCTGGGGAGGTCTGGAACAGATCCCCCGCATATAGGAAGGGGCCACTGTAAATAGAATTCACACTTTCAATGTGGTTTTCCAAAGATCAATTAACTAATCCAGAAAAAAAGAAAACTCTCTTCCCTATTATCTTTTTAGCACAGTACCTTGTATTCAAAGCAAGAAACACAGAGATATAGCAAATCCAACAAGCGATTAAGCTGCAGCACAGAGAGGTCTGTGAACCATTTCTGCAGGACACCTTCATCTGCATTCTTCAGAACCCACAAGAGACAGATCAAAAGGTTCCGACTTGACTCGGCTGAAAATGTTGAATGCTGCCTGGTGGTCTGAACACACAGAAAGAACAGGTTAGAATGGGGTGGGCAACCGTTAAGACTTGAATGGCCGCAAACCCATCTCCCATACATGTGCCCCTTACCTCCTTGTTGTACTTTCCCAACCCTGGATGTAATTTTCCCCCAAAACTGATTGAATACTCTCTACATCCCAAGAGAAAACTGGGAACACGTTTACCGTTTCGGATCCCACTTTCAGAATATTTTAGGCCCAGATCAGGTCTCTATTTAACAAGAATGTAAACTGCAACTCAGCTTCTGGTTTACTTAATTGTTATAAAATACCTAACCAGGCCTAAGCAGCCCAGGAGAAGTCCAAAATGTGACAAAATTAATAAAGAGTGTTTGATGGGGAGGGGGAGTGATTTATTTATTTATTTATTTTAAATTGAGGAGGTTGGAGTGCAGCAAGAATAACCATGGCAGTGTTGTAATTCCCCAGCCTTGGATTAGAAGTACAACTTGGACCTGAAACCCAAGCAAATCAGTCTATTTAGACCAAATCAAGCTTTGCTTCCCTTCCTTTCAAAGCTTTAAAGTGGGACCCTAGCTGGTTCAATAGATTTAATGTCAGATCTCTCAATTCTAACTTAAAATGTGTGGGCATTCCCTTCATCATCTTTCCAAAAGAAGAGCAGATGTTAAAAAGCTTGTGGTGCAGTGAAAAAGTTATTATGGCACAACTATCTTCCAGGAACAAAAATAATTTCATTTCAGCACAATCTGTCACCTTCTCCCACTCACTCCCTTCTTCTATGAAGCCTGCAAGGAAAAAAAAATACTCGCAACTGTTCAGAATCATGAGTTCCACTCACACTGGGTGCCTCAAATACACAGGGTATGCATATTTATCTATTCACGTTCTGGAGAAAAAACTCTTTTTTGTACCGATGATGTGAGGAGAAAACTGCTGGGCCGGGTGAGCTGTGGGACAGAGGTTCCAGCGATGGCCATGGCAACTGTCTGGCTTATCATGCTCCCACCCTCACTTTCGTAGTCCTCTGCTGCCGTGCAGCTTGGCCTTCCACGCTGGTTGTGACTTTCTGTAGAAACACAGGCCAACCCCAATGAAAACCATTACAACAGTCCATCCTCCCTGTGTTTGTTAAGGATTTCATTTAACTGAGAGGGGAAGCAATAAAGCACCCTTCATTAAATTGCAAGTAAGCAAGTTAGTGGGTACCTACTTTTGTATGATGTCACCCATTCTCCAAATGCAGCAAAATTCGACTGCATAATTTGTGGTAGTCAACTCAGCCTGACATCCTTCTGTAGGTAGCTAAAATGAGTACCCAGCTTGATGGGAGCAATTTAGCTTACACATTGTAAACCACTTAGGGAGTGTTAGTTCGCTGATATGTAGTATAGAAATGCACTTGCTATTACTATTGCTATCCCCTTCCCTTAGTTAAAGATACCAATACAGGTTGAATCTCCCTTATCCAAAATGCTTGGGACCAGAAGTGTTTTAAATTTCAGATTTTGTTTGCATATACATAATGAGATATCTTGGAGATGAGACCCAAGTTTAAAAATGAAATTCATTTAAGTTTTGTATGCATCTTATGCAAATAGCCTGATAGTAATTTTATGCACAATATTTTTAATAATTTTGTGCATGAAAGAAAGTTTGTGTACTCTGAACCATCAGAAAGCAAAATTGTCATGATCTCAACTTTGTTGTTGTTAACGGCCTTTGCATCGAACTCGATCCATGGCAACCCTGTGGATGAGACATGTCCTCTACTGTTCTGCCCAGCTCCTGCAAACTCATATTCATGGTCTCTTTAATAAAGTCCAATCCATCTAGCATGTGGCCTTCCTCTCTTTCTACTTCACTCCACCTTTCCTAACATTGGGCCATTGCAGACCGGCCCAAAGGGCCAGCCTGGGGATGGAGTTGCGGTGGGGCAGCCACACACTGCACGCTGGCCGCCCCAACCCCACCCCAACACTATCCTGACGCCATGCGGCCATATGCATGTCATGTGGTGTCAGGATGCCCTTCCGTCGCAGCATGCAGACATGCTGCACACTGCATTTTGCCACTCTTTTAGGGACAGCAAAAGGAGTGATCAGGGTCGCGGCATGGGTTTGCCACAGCCCTGCTCCCTGGGCAGCTCTCCGCGGCCCCCCAAACGGGCTGTCTACATCAGCCCATTATTGTCTTTTCCAATGATTCATGCCTTCCCATGATGTGTCCAAAGTACAACAGTCTAAGTCTTGTTATCTTCAAGGGATATCTTTGGCTTGATCTGTTCTAGGACCCATTCGTTTGTCCTTTTGGCTGTCCATGGGATCCTCAGCACTCTTCTCCAGCACCACATCTCAAATGCATTGATTTTCCTCCTATCTTCTTTCTTGACTGTCCAGCTCTGACATCCATTCATGGTAATAGAGAATATGATGGCTTATAAGATTCTGACTTTTGTGCTGAGTTGTATGTCTTTGCATTTTAGGATCTTTTCTAATTCTTTCATAGCTGCCCTCCCCATTCTTAATCTTCTCCTGATTTTCTGGCTGCAGTCCCCGTTCCGATCAATGTTTCATCCCAGATATGAGAATTCTTTTACTATTTCTACTTCCTCATTGTTTAGTTTGAATGTGTATAAGTTCTCTGGGGTCATTATTTTTGTTTTCTTTATGTTCAGCATTAAGCCTTCCTTTGCACTTTCTTCTTTGATCTTCCTTAGTAGGTGTTCCAGGTCTGTGAGCTTTTCTGTTAGTATTATGATGTCATCAGCATATCTCAAATTGTTGATATTTCTTCCTCCTATTTTCACTCCTCTCTCTTCCATGTCCAAGCCTGCTTTCCTTACAATATGTTCTGCATATAAGTTGAATAGGTAGGGTGATAGGATGCAGCCTTGTCTGACTCCTTTGCCAATTGGGAACCATTCTGTTTCTCCTTGTTCTGTCCTGACAGTAGCCTCTTATCTGAGTACATATTCCTCATTAGGACTATCAGATGTGTTGGCACTCCCATGTCTTTAAGGGCGTTCCATAGCCTTTCATGATCTATGCAGTCAAAGGCTTTGCTATAGTCTATATAGCACATGCTGATTTTCTTTTGGAAATCCCTGCTACGCTCCATTAGCCATCGTATATTTGCAATGTGATCCCTTGTGCTTCTTCATTCCTGAAACCTGCTTGGTCTGCGATTTCTCTCTCCATGTGTGGTTGGAGTCTATGTTGCAGTATTTTGAGCATAATTTTGCTTGCATGGGAGATAAGTGCTATGGTTCTATAGTTGCTGCAGTCTCTTGTGTCTCCTTTTTTGTGGACAGGGATGTATATTGCTCGCTTCCAAACTGTTGGCCATCGTTTTGTTTTCCATATCTGTTGACATATGTTGGTTAGCACTAGAGTTGACTCTGTCAGTGTGGATTGCAACAGTTCTATTGGTATATTATCTGTTCCTGGAGTCTTGTTTTTTGCCATTTCTTTTATTGCAGTTCCACCTCAGTTTTTAGAATTTGGAGTTCATCTTCATATGTTTCTTCGCTCCACGTGTCCTTCATTTTTGTATAGCTTTTCTGTGTATAACATCCAATGTCTTTTTATTCTGTCCTAGTCTTGAATTATATTATTTTTATTGTCGTAGAGCGCCCCAGTCCCTGCTTTGAACTTTCCCTTGATTTTTCAAATCTTATGGAATAAGTTCTAATTTTTCCCTTTTTGTTGTTGTCTTCTATTTCTCTACATTTGTCATTGTAGTAATTTTCCTTATCTTTGCACATTAGCCATTGTACTGCTGCATTCATGCTTCTTAGTTTATTTCTATCTCTTTTTTGTTTTTCCTTCTTTCCTTTTGTTTCTCTTCTTTCAATTATTGCTTGTAGTGTTTTATCTGTTATCCATGGTTTTTTCACTTTCCTTTTGTCTGTTGGAAGTGTCTTCTTTTATTTTGTCCCCGGCTTTAGACCAAAGCTCTTCCGGTTCACAATCTTAGTATTTCAAATCTGTTCCTTATAATATTATCAATGAATTCTGTGGAAATGTCGTTTAAATCGTATTTTGGCATCATGACTGGTTTTGTTCTCTTCTTGAGTCTTACTTTTATTTTCGAAATGAGTACTTCGTGATCTGTGCCACAGTCAGTACCTGGTTTAGTCTTGGCCACCAATATTCCAAGGCATCTTTTACTTCCAATTATGTAATCTCTTTGGTTTTTGTGTGGGCCATCTGGTGATGTCCATGTGTATAACCTTTTCTCTCTCTGTATGAAAAATGTGATTGCAATGTATAGGTTGTTGGCTTCACAAAAATCTAACAGATGCTCACCTGCTTCATCCCTTTTGCCTAGTCCAAATCTGCCTACCATTTTTTATTCTTCTTTACTTCCAACCTTTGCATTTCAATCTCTAATGTAAATTTCTTCCTGTACTCCTTTGTAAAATCTATCAATTTTATTTAAAAAAATTAAAATCTAAAATCTATCAATCTATTTTATAAAAAAATCTCAGCTACTCATGCAGATAATTTTGGAATATTTTGGAATTTAGATTCTGGATAAGGGAGACTCAACTTGTAATACAAAGAGCTTTCTAATAGGAACACATGAAGCTGCCTCAGATTTTCATTGGCCTATATAGCCTAGCACCATCTTATATGACATGGATATGGTTGTGCAGATTTTTTTTGCCAGACTGAAACTCCTATGTTTGCCATCTAGATATTGAAGCTCCCCTGATCCTTCACCATTGGCTAAACTAACTAGGGTTAACAGGAGTTGGAAATCCAATAACATCTAGAAGGGCACACAATTACCCACATCCATCACATATAGTATTGAAGCAGTCTCCCATTCAAAGTCAATGCCAAGGGATGGTACCTAACAACAGGCAGAAAGACCACATGCCTTTATCTTCTGTGAAGTGGTGACAATGACAATAAGATGAACCCACTCTGGCAGGGTTGATCACCCAGAAAGCATCTCATCAAGAATTTCTCGAAATTCTAATCTGGAACCAGTACTGCTCCTTACAGGTAGTTTAAGAGTCATTATGCTTAACATCAGAAACAGAATGCTCTCTGTGCGTTATTGTGTGCTCTCAGATCATTAAACTGTAGACAAAGCCTTAATGTCAAGAAGTGCAGTCCAGTGCTCTTAATCCTCATCTGGTATAAAACAGAGCTTGGAAATGTTACTCTTTGGATTACAACTTTTTGGATTTTGGCTATGGGATTCTGAGGTTATAGTTCAAAAAGCAATGTTTCCAAATAGTGGTATAAGACTAAATAAATATTGTGATAGCAAGAGTTCAGCAGAAGCAAAAAAGGAATTTGTAAGTATTTTGATCTGTCCTGTGTATGTTCAAAATGTTATCATGGAGACAGAATCTCAAGATGGACATTTGAAGCAATTATTTCTTGGAAGTAGTTTAGGAGTCTCTTTTTTTAGTACTTGTCCAGTATTCAAGCAGCAGTACAACAGTCTGGCAAGGGTCATCTGCTATTTTTCTAAATACACAAGAATCACACACAAAATACCTGTAAAATCGTATAGTTGGGGCACGCTCTCCATGATCACTCCAATCAAAGGCAAATACAGTGTAGCCACCCTGGCTTTTACCTGTGGGTCAGAGTACCGTGGGTCGGAGTCATGGCTAGATAGCAAGTTGTGTACCATGCTGATGACTTTCTTGTGCAATCCAAACAAACTGTTAAAATAGAGTACAGTCAGAAGGATTACTTCATAGCTGTAGAACAAACAAGACTTGGTAAACACACACCCATTTCAGAAAGGAATTCTTTATCATGGGCCTTCATGGGTAATGCACATTTCAGTTTTACACTCACATCAGAAGATGTATACATCTTTCCATTCATTTAAGATCATAGAATTATGGACCTAGAACAGGGGTAGGCAACCTTTCCCTTTTAAGGGCCAAGGGACTTCAGCTCCCAGAAGCCTCAGCCATGTTGGCCAATAGTCCCATGTTGGCCAATAGCTCCTGGGATTCTGGCAGCTGAAGTCCCTTGGCCCTTAAAGGGGAAAGGTTGCCTACCCCTGACCTAAAATTAACCTGATGAGACCTCAGTTTTATTCATCAAAGCAGGATCTCTTAATTTCATATTGCTTTAATATTAGCCCAAGGGTTCTCAAACATTTAGATCAGGACAGATCATAAAAAATGGCTGTATACTGTATTTGTCCCATTAAATCAATGACAAAAATACCTTCCAGTTGTTTTACCCATACAGAGGAAATGAGTCTTCTGTCAGATGAACAACTATCAATACATTCATACATACTGCTATTCCAGATCCTAATTGTATCCAAAGTTCACTGTGGGAACATAAATGATGAGTGCTTCTAGTGCTCCTTCATTCTCCTATCATAATTCTGTTCTGTTGCTTTGTCTCCATTCATACCCACTGCCTCTTGGCTCCACCTCTTTTCTTCCTATCTGTCTTCACTTCTGTATTTTCTGCACCTTTGCCTTGCTGACTGCATCAAGAGTTCCAGTGCTCTCATCTGAGAAACTGGGGCTTAACACTGCAGAAGAACATCCTGAATGCAGACTAATAGAAGCTTTGCATATAATGAGCACTGTGTGTTTTTATACAGTGCCCATTACATGGAACAGGCAGTTGAACCAGCAATGAACAAATCCTGGCATCTGAAACAAGACAGACATGCCACATGATGCACAGGTATAAAACAAAAACCAAAGGCAGGAACAGAAACTAAACTATAACTTCTCACCACTGCCTATGGTAGCTAGGACTAACTGGAGGTGCAGCCTGACTATGTTGTTTACCTACACATAGCCTTGTGATTTTATTTACTGTGCAACAAACCAGATTCCCCAGTGAAGTAGAAACCATGTTAAAGGCAAAAGACATTCAGGTAATGACTGCAGGTGTTGTTACAAATAATTCACAACTCATGATTACCACAGTGATATAACAATAGTTATGGTGATGTTTAGTGTATGTTAATGGCAGGCTTTTTTTTTTCATTTTTTAAAAAACTGGTGGGGTCATTTAGGCGCCCACATACCATTTATGTAGGTTATATTTCACATTATGGAATATCACTGATCCCAATGCCTTATGTACAACTGCACTATTTTACTACAAAAGAGAAGGTACTAAAAGTCATTTTTTAAAAAAAGGCTTGCTAAAGTGTTTATATTTATTAAAATATTTTATTTGTATGACTTTTCTGATATACATATAATTCCAATTGATATTGTCTTTTTTTTAAAATGAGAGAGGATTAATAACAGGCATGAAATACCATGCTCTTCAGGGCTAAAAGCAAAGACTAGGCCTGCAGAAATCAAAGTTTAGTAAAATCATAGTATTATTCAGAACCTCCTGCATGAATGGAGTCTTATAAAATCTTTGGTAGGTTGAACTATATTATGGAGGTCTTTCTATTGCTGATATCAAAGAAGCTGCCCTCCAGAGCCCCATACACATGGCTTATCTCTCAGTGCCACAGTCTCTATAATACAGTATTTAAGACTGTCATGACAGGCAAGAGATGAGGACAACCATCTAAAGAGATATAAAAAGTCACTGACCTAAAGCGAGATTGGAGCTTGAAAAAAGAGCATATTTCCTTTCTTTCCTCTCTAATATCACATTTGACTGCAGCTTTGCCTTAGGCAAAATTCTACTTGTGAACCATCAGATCTGCTCTGAATTATTCTACCCTGCTAGAAACAATTTTTAAAACTCACCCATCTGCATCTGGATCTAAAATGACAGCCAACTCAGTAAGCACAAGGCCCGCCAAATAGTGCTGCTGGCGGAAAGGCACAGACAGTTCAAACATATTTGCTATCTTTTGATCCTGAACATTTGTTGAGAATCCAGAACTCTGTAAAAATAAACAAACATTGTCCTTCCTATGTTTTATGGTATGTATTACAGCTCAGACAATGGACAATATTTTAAAACAGATATGAAATAGGTGCATGACATTTTCGCCTGAGTAGCAGATAAGGTGGCAGAAGCCACACCTCAAAACTTTTATAATTTTATTTATTTATTTATTGCACTTATATCCAATCTTTCTCCCAAAATGGAATCCAAGGTGGCTTAATATTACAAAGTTTTATTTGGAAATTCCCAAGAAGTTCCACAAAATGTACTATCTTCTGTGACAGATCCCTAATCTCTACATGACTAAAGACACAACTACATCTTTAGAGTAATACCTTTGTATTTGTATTTGTAACATCTTGCCTGATGAAGAAGCCCATGGAGCTTTGAAAGCTTGCAACAAGTATATTGTGCATTTTGGTTGGCCAATAAAGGTATCACTGATGGATTTTTGTTTGCGTTTGCTAAATGGCCAACACAACTACCCCTGAATCTTTAGAGTAATGTTATCTTACAATATTTATTACTGTAGTTGTTTACTTAAATAACATACAAGCACAAAATATACAAGATGCTTCTATAACAAAATAAACTTTACATTTCCTTAAGTACGTGTAGTGTATCTGCCATGAGTGATATTTTAGCAATGAATGAATGACTGTACAATGTAATTCTGTATATAAATTTGCTTTTAGTCAACCTTCCTTAATTTGTATTTAACAGGTAAATTTTGCAAAGGCTGGCTATAGCTCTTTTAAAGCTGGAATGATCGAACATCTGCAGTATTTTGCATAGAGTATGGAGGCAAAAACTGCTTGCAAATCACACCAATTTTGTTTTTTGCTTTTTAAAGTTTGTAGTTTGGAGGGCTTTGGAGAAGTAGTGGGGGGCTTCAAGAGCCACAAAAATAGGGACCAGGAGCTGCATTTGGCTAATTATGACCCCCTTCTCTAAGGGGTGGTGGTGGCAGACAATTCCTTACTAATCAAAATATCTCAGGGCTCTGACATTGACAGAGTGTTACTATCCATTTATATGCTCTCTCTCCAAGCCAAAGTGTATTCTAGGACATCTCTTGATATGTCACTCACCTGAGATGTTGCTGAGGAAACAGACGGGGATGGGGATGCAGGAGGCGTCAGCAGACTGCATGGTAAATTCAGAGTGACGTAATGTTCATGGCTACAGACAATCCGAAGGAAATCCAATCTCAAAGACACAAGAGTGCTTGGATTTGGTAAGGAATAAAGCTTGGATGACACCTTGTAAACATGAGGAAAAGTACAGTGAATTGTTAAAAGCCACAATGACTCCCTATAACCTACAAATTGCAGAGTAAATGTATCTTGGTTTTGCTAGATGATGGAAATAGGTTTTGTTTTTCACCATATTCATGATTCAAATCATTTCCTGAGACAACTCCTAAAATTAAATTTCTCCCTAGGGTTCAAAGAGATTTCCCACTCCTTGGTCCCAGTATACTCCACCACTTAATTTTTTTTTTAACTAGAAAAAGCCTCCTTGTGTCCTCAAGAAGCCACGGTGGCTAATTTCATCAAAGTTGGCCCTTTGCATGGCAGTTTTTAGCCCAGCAGCCTATAGAAAAACTGAAAGTATATTCTGGTCACAGAACCAGATGACAGCCTGGATGTAAATCATGAAACCTGAAAACCTGGTGAAATTAACCCCTATATGGCTGACCTTTTAGTAAAAATGGGGGGAGTAAGGAGGGGTGTAGCTCTTCCAGGTACAGTGGGCAAGTGTGGGGAGGTTTCCCACTAAGCATTCTGAGGTTCGAAGGCTGGGCACAAGGGTTTGTCCCCAGATGACGTGTGGGGATATTATTTTCTAGTAGGGTAGACCCTAGTTCCTGCCTAAAAGCAAGACACAGACCTAGCTCCAAACCAGGGGTAGGCAACCTGTCCCCTTTAAGGGCCAAGGGACTTCAGCTCCCAGAATCCCAGGAGCTATTGGCCAACATGGGGCTATTGGCCAACATGGCTGAGGCTTCTGGGAGGTGAAGTCCCTCGGCCCTTAAAGGGGACAGGTTGCCTACCCCTGCTCCAAACTGACAGTCCAAACCAGGGGTAGGCAACCTTTCTGAGCTGGGGGCTGGGTTGCTATCCCTCAGACAATAAATAAATAAATAAATATAATAAATAAATTATAAATAAATAAATAAATAACTATAAAAATAAAAATAAAAAAATTAAAAAATTAAAAATTAAAAAATATATATGCATGCACACTCTCTCAGCCCCAGAAAAGCCATGGCAAAACCCCTGTGGAGATTTTGCCAAGAAAACCCCAAGAACAAGTAATAACAACAATAATCAATATCATCATGGTGGGGGGTGGCGGCGGCGGCAGCAGCAGCAGGACTGGCCTGGAGCCGGTCCAAAGGCCTCGGGGGCTGCATTCGGCCCCCGGGCCTTAGGTTGCCTACCCATGGTCCAAACTGACTGCTGAAAACCACTGTCTTGTCACTCTACAGCTAGCAAACATTTATTCTTGTTCATCTTTATTCAGCCTCTTTCTTTCCAATACCTTTTTTGCAGTAGTTGGCAATAATTCTATGTTTCTAATTCATGCAATCTGTTTCCACCCAATACAAACCTCTTTTTACCTGGAACCATGTCACTTTACCTGTTTGTAGTAAGCCTTAATAAGCATAAACACAAATCCTCTGTCCATGACAGACAACAGATCATTGAGAAAGAATGCTAAACTAGTGTTGAGCCTTTCAATCATTTCTGTATCCTATGTTGGAAGAGAAGAGGGGGAGAAAAGGAAGTGTTATGGTGTCTGTTAACATTAATGTTTCATGCTACAGTCCTGAGTACCCAACTGTTGGAGGGGCAATTAGCTCACAATTGTAAACCGCTTAGACATCCCATAGCGTGATATGAAGCGGTATATAAATAAGCTGCTTTGCTTTGCTTTGCTGATCCGACAACTTGTCATATGTTTGAAAGTTATTTTTTGGGATCAGGGATTAAACTTTGACAAGAGTACAGCTGAATTGCTTCCATTACCTTCTGAAACCGGGAGACTATATCACTGGCAATTGTGCTGACCAGAGCAGCTATGTCATCCATGAAGCGCTCTGGAAAACGATTCTTCCTTGGTGCATCGAGTTTGTCAGCAAAATACAAATGATGTACCATACTTTTCACCTGGAGGGAACATATATTACCAGCTGCAGTCACTTGAAGGAAAAAGGTCAGCCTTAGATAGTATTGTGATTTCATACTTTTCCTTAAATCAGTTTTAACAGTTACAACAATAGCTATAGAAATCATCCTTTCTGGTGACATGCTAAATTTTCATCTCCAAAGGTTTCAAGTGATGGCAAACATCTTGCAAAACCCTTCTTTATGAGTGTGTCTCTGTCAATCTGTCTCTTCTTGAGGCTTGGGCTATTGCTTTTTTTAATCAGTGTTTTCCTCTCTTTTCCCCTTTAGTAAATAACCCCAGCATATTAAATATGATACAGAAAGAGTCCCACATAGCCAATCACAAGGCATGTTCCCTGCCTGATCGCATTAGAACAGCAAGCAATTAAATTATTTACCATTAATAATCAAACAAATTTAAAGCACATCAATAAAAGACATAGGGTGGAATTATCTAGTTACACATTCGTGACTGGTTCATATTCACAATCCCTACATATTCACTAGTTTAGGGAATATGTATGGACCATGAATCCCTACTTATTCACTAGTTTAGAGAATATGTATGGACCACTGAAAGCTACAGGGGTCTGTCCACAAGACAATCAGGAAGAGGCTGAATGATGTTTCCAGACCCCTCCCACAAATGTGAGGGGAAATTGTGACAGGGACCTGCTTCTGACCATTGCACCAGAGATCATTCACAGGAGGGAGTGGAAATGGCAATTAGATGTGTTCCAATTGATAGGAAAACAGATCCCTTTGCTTGCAGTGGCTCCTGCACAGTAAGTGAGGATGGGGGAGAGGATCGGGCTGGGAGGCACTATTTATTATGTAATTAAGGTAGTTAGTTAGCTAAGTAGGTGATACAGAATCATAGCCATAATCAACATCCAGTCAAGGGTGAACACACACAGCTATTGGTGGACTTTGCCACCATTTAAACTCTGCCAGAACTCTAATGACCTGTACCACAACTTCCAGAAGCCACCTAGAAGTCACTTCAGTCACTTTACTTCTGAGGGTGATGATGATTTTGGCTGTGTTGGTGTGTTAGCCTCAGAGCCAAAAGAGGGCCTTCCAATTTGGGGGGCTCGGGTTGGAATGGAGAATCTAGAAAATTCGAAGGCCACACAAAATCCTGCCATGGACTGCATATGATCCACAGTGATTCCCCCATGTCAAGGTTATTCTCCTGAGCTGCAGAACAGCTTAAATGCCAAAGGTTTGCATTTGACTGAATAAAAAAAAAACAAAACCCTGCCAAAGAGCACTGAGAGGGAACAAACCTAGTGGGGGGGGGGAGCAGGGTAGTTCCAGAGTCTGGAAGCAGAACAGGAAAGGTATTCCCTCTTGTGTCTTGAACTGGTAATGGTGGCAAGACTAAGAGAAGGGCCTTCCGTGAAGCTCTTAAAATCCAAACAGGATCACATGGGAGAATGCTGCCTTTCAAGTAGCCTAGGTCTAAGTCCTACATTGGGCTTATAGGTAAGAACCAGAACTTTGAAATGCTCCCCAAAATGTCTTTGAAAACACTATCTGTTGGCCTCAGCTCATCCCCAATCTCCATTATGAGGAATTAATTTTTGTAGATATTTTAAATGCTGCACTAGCACAGGTGTAAAGCTATGACTTGGAAATTCAGTGAAATTAATAGCAAGTAAAGAAAAAAAATCCTTTAAACAGTTTTCCAATTCTCTTACCATAAGTTCAAAGAAGAACCATGCCTGCTGAAGAGCTGCCTCCCGAACGCTTCCACTGCACACAACCCACTGTAAGGCCAGTTCTTCATGAAAAAGCTAGGCAGATTCAAATTCAGATTTGACTGTCAGCTCCATAATCATTCCCAAAAACACATTTCCCCCACCATAAAAATTCACCACTGCCCAACTAACAAACAAACAGGGAAAGGATGACAGGAAGCAAAATAAGGTACGGTATGTGAAGAAAAACAGCAATGGTAAATGTCCTTTGATGAAATATTCAACAATGTTAGATAACCAAGGTGTAGTGTTTGTGAGAAAATGTTTAACTTTTCTCACCATCTGGATGAAAAAAAAATCTCAATGTTAACTTTCATTTTCTTCTTCCTTACATTTGATGCTTGCATCTGTTTTTAAACTTTTTGTCTAGCCTTTTCTTAGCAGAAATAAGAAGAGGTGTCTCTCTAAGATTCACTAAATTATCATTTATTATAAGTTAGACTCATATTTAACATACTATAGCAGATCTACTGAAATCAACTGGACTTAAGTTAGCCATGGCTTACTTAAATGCCACTGATTTGAACAGGTCTACTTCAGAAATGACTACATCTGGATACAGTTTTATGTGCTCTGTTACACAGTGTGTTGGTTTACTTTCAGTGCCTCTAACAAATGTTATAGCAAACACTGGACTAAATGAATTAGAATTCAATTGTCTATTCTTGTAACTGCAGTAGTGTCCCCATTCATGCCCCCCCCCCTTTCTTGGCAAAGGGGAAAAACTTAGGGTTAATTAAACAAGGATATTTTTTTAAAGGCTTTGAGATAGTGGGAATAATAGCAGCACACAGCAGTGACCTTCCAACTACATACTCAAAGTTTTAAAGCAAACCAGCAAGTAACAGTTCACTACACTACCATCAGCCTCATGAAACAAGACAGAAAACTGAAGAAGAAAAGCCTGCTCCTGCCAGATAGGAAGTAATCCCTGTACTACCTATAATTCTCCTTCCTCTCAGTGGCAAATGGGGGAGACCCAGCTTTCTAGGAGTCTAGTAGAATAATTGTTAAGATCCCCCTTCCTCCCCCTCCTTAGAAGACAACGAAGGGGAAATGAGGGAAATATTCAAGTGAATTTTGGAACAGATACCTTATATACATCGCAACTCCTGACATGATGTGGCCATGCTGGCTGGGAGAGTTGGGGAGCTGGAGTCCAACAAAGAAACTTTTACATGTACAAAGAACCCCATAAGAATTTTCTTGTTCAAATGTGGACATCACAAAAATAGACATAGAAACAGAAGTAGAGCTCACACTTCTTGTGCCTTTGTTTAATCTTTGCAATTCTCTTCAGTGAATTATCAAAACAGAAAAAAACAATCTTTTACATTAGTGATTTTTCTGGATTGTATCTAGGCTATTTACCAGGACCTGGTAAATAAAACAACTAAGTAGTCACAGCTCCAGTTAATACTGTCATCCCTTCTTATCCACAGGGGATCCATTCTGGACTCCCCCATGGATAACAAAAGAAATGAGATCTCAAGTCTCGTTCTTTCCTATGGCCGTATGACGTGTGTGTGTGGCTGCAGTGCATGCATGGACATTTAAAACAATAGAGCTTGCTGTCCACAGAAGCTCAAATACGCGGATGGCAAGCCCACAGATAATAAGAGCCCATGGTACTCTCAAAATCAGGATACAAATGCTTAATTATGATCCAATGATTTATGACAGAACTTCCTTGCCTTGCCACACAGTATCAATTGTCTTCACTAAAGTCTACCTTTTTAGTTGGTAACCGTCCTGTTAATGTTTGTAAGAAACTTGACGTCTCTGTGTGCGAAGACATACGATTACAACTTCGATCTGTAGCCTACGGGGTGGAAATGAATGAATGATGACAGCACATTAAAATTTGCTGGGGATGACATTTGCAGTTCAGGGACAAGGCACATCAACAGACAGACAGAGATGTTTGGGTCTCAAATGGTTGGTCATGTGATAAAAAGTCCTTGGACTGTTTGTTTAAAGTATCAAATACAATGCTTAGCGTTCCATAATGATACAAAATACTGGAAAGACATGAAGCTATTCTGTAACATCACTGTATTATGCTGACATACCACATGCCAAGAAATGTGTATATTTCATGGCATCAGTACCATTCTTCCCAGCCTAACTGAATGTGGGGATAGTAGCCTCAAATTACCATCAAATAACCTTGGTTATTGCACAGAACTATAAAATGAAATGGGATTTTTATTCTTAAATTTGGTTTTAAGCATCAGTAATTCTGAATATTCAGCAATATTAGATTTATGCTTATGCAGATAAGAAATCAGTTTTTTTTTAAAAGAGAAAGATGAGAGACATGTTCAACTGATTTCAACTCTGGTTTGTTCAAATTTTTAAAAATAAATAAATAAATAAATAAATAAATAAACATGCAGTGTTAAGAAGCAAGCAACTAATGTTAAAATGTCAAAGTGCTACACCTTTTTATTTTGCAACCAAATGTATCATCTTATGACATATTTTTCAGTATCCAACATTCATTAAGTTAAGACTAAGGTATTTAATGTAGATGACTGAATTGTTTGCATGACAAAGGAAGGACAGAAGAGTGAAGAAAAATGCATTATGAAAATGGTAATGATGTTTCAAAATAACAATTTAAAAAAGATAAGATTGAATCAGATTTCATCATATTTAGAGTAAACCTACTGGAATCAATAGGACAATAGTAGCAATTAGAATATGTATTTCCATAGGTGTACTCCATGTATGACTAAGCCTGTATCCAACCTACAGAGTTTGCAGTGATCTGTAGCATGTGATTTCATTAGGAATATGCTCTATATAATGTATAAAAGCAATAAGGGGGAAAATAAAGGGGATGAGTGACAATAATATCTGAAGTACAAAGTGGGAAACAGAGAGAGCTTTGCCAAGTGGTGGTTTTTCATGCAGTGTGGTGGAGTGGGGACAAAATAAAGGACCATGAGCTATTCAGAAACAAACAAAATAAGGAAACCACATTGTAAATGTAAGAGTATAAGATGGTCTCTAAGGTGATATCAGCCAAGGTGGGGGTGGAGAGAGAGAAAAAGAAAGTTCTAATGTAGACACCACCTGTGTAGTCTCTGCACTTGGACTGGGGTTGGATCCCCATGGGATAGCTTTTGGAGCACCAGTGTTTACCCAGGAATTGGAGCGATCTAAGCCCTGGGCATATAACAGAAAGCAGCAGGGAAAGGAAAGAAATGTTACATGTTGCATGCCACATAGTATAGGAAATGCAGGGATACTAATTTCTCCAAAGATATCTAAAGATTACTTGGCACAAACATATCTTCAATTAGTACTGTTAAGAAAAATACCTAGGTTTTAGTCCACATCATTATTTCTATAATCTTCCTATCACATCCAGGCCAAAAATAAATAAATAACCTGTTCAAGCAAACCCACAATGCCTTTATATGAGTTTGCAATAAATGTTTTCTAATATATTTTTATTTTAATTTTATTTAGTAAATCTGTACACTGGCTTTTAGTATGATCACATATATCAATATTGCTACAAATATGGATCTAAGCCTACAAAAACCAATCCTACTGAAATTAATGGGACATGTTAGGGCTAGTACAGATCGGCCAAAAGGGCCAGCCTGGGGGTGAAGTCGGGGCGTGGTGACCGCATGCCGCCTGCCCCAACTCCGCCCCCATGTCATCTCATGGCATCCACCCAAATAGGCAGCAGGCGGCAGCAGGGTGCTCCCTTGGTGCAGTGTTTACACATGTTCCGCAAAGGAGCGCAGAAAAGCTGCCATGCCAGCGGCAAGGGCGCCTTTTTGCTGCTCCAAAAAGGAGTGGCATTTGCCAGCTCTTTAGAGCGGCAAAGTGCCGGATTGGGACCACAGCATGCGGTTGCCATGGCCCCGATCTGGCACTCCCAGAGGCGGCACACAGCCTCCCCTTAGGGGCCATCTGTAGAGCCCCTGAGTCACGTTGTCCTATTGAATTCAATGGGAGTGGAGCATAACTACCTTACTCTGGATTTGGATAAATGATTACCGTATATCTTATCTCTTTGGAGAAAAATTGTTATATAACTGCATGTGTAGGTTTCTCAAGTTCCTAATCACTATCTCACAGTAATAAAAGGCCATTTGCATACACTTCTGATGATCTGCCCCACAGGTGCACATACAATTCTGCATCTGCAAACTAATAAACTCAATTGCTAATTGAAGAATCTCTCAGATTTGTCTACTCTGGTGAACAAATGGCATTGTTTCAGTTAGACCAAAAGTCTCTGAAACAAACATTGGCTGTCAAACGATGAATGAAGAACCCAGGCCTCAGAGGAGAAGTTTATAAACCATGAAGTAATATGAATGACCATACAGGATCTTAGAAATTCGCAGTAAATAAATTTCAACAATGAGGAAAAATAGTATAAGACTCATGGTGCAGTGTTACTCTTTCAGCTTATTAAAAACCAGAATAAGTTTCTGTAAGAAAGCTTCCATCCATTTTTATTGCCAAATTACTCCAGCCAGGCAGCTCACGTAAAATTTATCATATCCTAGGTAAATTCCATGTGCACATCGCTCCCTTAGGCATTTCACAAAAAGGTCAAGGTGGTTTAATTAAGCAAGGCCATCAAATTGATACTTAAATATTCCTAGTTCTTCCAGTCAAAGCCTTAAATGTTTAATACAAACAACATGTGTCTCTTTTTGGAGGTAAAACTTTTTTTTAATCATTCAAAAATTATTAAATTCCACAGTCTTTCCATTTTTGTCCTGCCCTTTCATACAAATGGTTGATAATTCAAAAAATAAAGTGTCTTCTCTGATTTTTCACATAACTGGGTGTAAAACGGTTTTTCAAATGGCTCGTAAAATAATTTAGGCTGGAAGGAAGAATTAAAGGTCAGAATTCTACAATAAAGAGTCTTGCTCTTTTGTTGACATTGCCCTTGCACAGGCAGGCCTTTGGGAATGCAATCTGCTTGTGATCAAGGATTCCCCTTGGATGCTCTGCCTGACACAGATAAGAACATCCTGGCAGTTGTAGATTGGTGTATCCAAGACAGTATAGTGTAGATCAGGGGTAGGCAACCTTTCCCCTTTAAGGGCCGAGGGACTTCAGCTCCCAGAAGCCTCAGCCATGTTGGCCAATAGCTCCTGGGATTCTGGGAGCTGAAGTCCCTCGGCCCTTAAAGGGGAAAGGTTGCCTACCCCTAGTGTAGATCTTAGTGGAATTCCTTGTTTAGCTTGTATTCATTAAAAGCATTGTCTGTTACTCTCAAATAAAGCAGTTTTTTACCTTACTCCCAATGATTGACCGTACTTCATCATCAGGTGATGTTGGAGTCCCAGATATATCTGGGTTGCTATTGCTGAGGCTCCTAGAGCGATTTAAATTTAGGCTTGCTGGTCTGATGGCTGAACGAGCCATGGTAGCATAATGTACTGATCCTCCTAAACCACCAGGACCTAAAACAACGGTGTACAATATAATTCAATAATAATATATTTGTACTCCTCTTTTATAATAATAATAGATCGTCTTTGAATTTTAGTCATGCCAACATCTTATACAACAATGCTTGAACGATTCTTTGTGTCTCATCTCCAGTTTTGGTACATTATCACATCTGGATCATTGCAATTTTCTACAAGAGGTACTGGAACTCAAGCTTGCCTGGAAGTCATGCAGTGCTTTTATCTTGGAATTCTCTTCTCAATAGAGATCTATGCACTTACTCAGTAGAGAGGGGAAAACACTGTGTATATAAGCTTAGATAGAACAAAAGTTAACCCCCTAAAGTGAAAGGGTTCTACCCTTAATAGAGCTCCCTCTGTAACAAATTCCTGCCTTGTATTCCATGGAAAGCCTACTTCTAGAGCTGAGGACCATCGAGTATGGTGATATATAAAATAAGGGGCTGTGTTGGGAAAGATGCATTGGCAAAATGTGAAACCTGCCTAGAACATGTGTACTCTCCCTTAACATTTCCCATTGCTAAAGTTGGGTTCAGCCCTGATGAACTACAATTCAATTAATCCCTGAAATCATGCCCTTCAGTTATAATCTTTCAATGTAAAAGCAGTTTAAAGGGGAATATACCTGGTGATGGTGAATTAGAAGAAGTGTTTGGTAAACGAAAAACATAATAAATATATGAAGTGAGGAGACTGTTTCTGCCATGCTGGTCTTGGTTTCCTTCTAGGTTTTTGTGCAGCCTGTTAACAATAGAGGCCATGGCTTCAAAAGATGCTTGCCCCAGATTGACTAAAAAGAAATAGAGGGAAAAGTCTGAAATCAGGCTATTTATCTGTGCTGGCATTTTCACTATAAAACAGCTAATTTTAAAAATGAAGAATAGCAATGGTTTAAAAAAAAGAAAAGAAAAGTAAACTAACACAAATATCATTTACATAGTAGCTTAAATATGGGTGGAAATATTATTATCACTATCATCATCATCATCATCATCATCATCATCATCATCATCTCTATCCTGCCTTCCTCCCTGTATAGGGACTCAATGGAGTTATATGAGTCAACTCAATATCACTTTCAATGGAGACAGTAAATACTTGAATGGTTATTGTTTTTAAAAAATCTTGAATAGTTTGAATTTGAAGGGCTTCTCACCTCCCAATAAGGAATTTAGTATAATTATTATGAAGCATATTTTATTTTGATCACATCGTTAATATTAAAAATTACTTAAAACACGTATAATAAAATATCTCAAAATCACAGAAATATATGCCTAAAATTATACATATCTAACACCATAAGCCACAGATATTTGCTAAAATACCATCAAAATGATTCAAGAACAAATGAGATGGGCATGGTCAACATTTTAGCTATGAAAGAAATACAACAGATACATTTGAGAAAGTCTTGAGTTGGATAGACAAATGGTACCTGGCTAAATGTCACACAGTTTTCCCCCAGAATAGCTCCATGATAAATCATTCACACCGGGTTATGAGGGAGAAACAGAAAACTAGCCATCTCTAGCATAAAAGATAAAGGTTTCCCCTTTGACAAATTTGTTTAGTCTTCTATGGCTGTAGGGGGTGGCACTCATCTCTTCTACTAAGCCAAGGGAGTCAGTGTTGTCAAAGAAGACTCTGTGGTCATGTGGCCAGCATGAACGCCGAAGTGCATTGAACACTGTTACCTTCCTATTAAAGCAGTATCTACTTGCACTTTTACATGCTTTCAAACTGCTAGGTTGGCAGAAACTGGCACTAGTGATGGGAGCTCACTCTGTCATGCAGTGCTTGGGTCTCACACTGCTGATCTGACAACTATGCGATCATCAGTCTGTGTCTTAACCTCTAAGCCACCATGTCCCTTGCATAATCATACTGAAAATAACAGAAAAACACAAGCACATGGGAACAAAAGAGCCCTGGTGGATCAGATCAAAGGCCAAATTAGTGCAGCATATTGTTCCCAGAGTGTCCAGTCAGATGCCTATTGAAAGCCAATAATTAGCACCCTACTGAATTACATTGTCCAGGAATTAGCAGTGACACCATTCGCGCTGGCTTCACTCAGTGCAGTAATACATGGTATCATCCCTCCATTGAACTCCTCACATGCCATACTAAACAGAATCCTTAGGTTTTTTTTAAAAAAAGTGCTAATGTTACTCATAAATCGTAATTCCTGTATATCACTGAATGTAATGGCAATAGTTGTGATATAAAGAACTAGCAAAATTAAAATTATACATTTAAATTACAATATCATACATGCAGCCTAAACACATTTACATGTACAGTGGGACATCGATATCTGTGGGGGATCTGTTCCAGACTCCCTGTGGATACCAAAATGTGTGGGACCTCAGGTGAAGTCCCGTTGTCCCTAATGGTGGTGCAGCTATGTAGATGCACTGCCACTGGGGACAAAAGGGGCTGTCCCTAATGGCTGCACGGCCATATGCATGCACTGCCACTGGGGACAAAAAGGGCTTGACATCTGCAGATGCTTAAATCTACAGACGGCAAGTCCACAGATACCGAGGTCCCATTGTACATTGTTTCATGTGGTTAAAGTGAAATTTTGGTAAGATTGGATGTTTTTAAAGAACATTCTTTATTTAAAAGGACAAAAAATTAAATTGAAAAAATTGAAAGTTTTAAAATTAAAACTTGGGACCTCTCCTTTCTCTTCCCACTGAGCCTTACCCCAATTACTCCATTTCTTCAGCATTTTAAAGGCACACAGGCAAATGCCACAGCCCATTTCTGCCAAAAGGCAGATGTTTGGGGAGCAGTGGTATCACCTCTTCCCCATTAGGGTGTCACCTGGTGTGGTCTGCACCCCCACACCCTCTTAGTGAAGCCTCTGGGCACTGGTATGTAGAATTATATTCTAGCCTCCTTCTCATGGTTCCATTTTTCTTGTCTTTAGATCTGTGGTGCCTCCCAAGTGGAATTTGTGGACAATGAAAATAAGAATGAACAATGAAAACATATGCAATTTAAATATAATATTTATAAATACAGTTAAGTAAATACAATGGGGAATGCTAATTTCAAGAACTATTTTTTAAATTAAAACCAAAAACCAAAATAAAATACCTATTTGGCCTGCAATAATAGGAGGTCTTACAACCAAAAGGATCAGTTTATCAAGCAGGAGATGGAGAAATCGCACCACAGGCTCAAGCTGGGATGAATTCAAAGCTGAAATACTGCCCTTTAATTCATTTTCCAAGTTGTTTTCCATTATTCTCATGTCACCAATCCGCACAGGGAACATATGTTCATCCAGGGCATGCACAAGAGCAAAGAACTTGTCAAGGTAAGGATCCTACATATTAAAAAAATTCAAACATTATGCACTAAGTTGTGTTTCTTTTAAAAATATCTATGTTCATTATTTTTTTTAAAAAAAGTATCTGATCTCATATCCATATTAATAGCATGTGGGTCCTAAATGGATCACAAAGGGCCCATAAGGCCTTTTTCACAGCCCCCTCCAAATCATATCATCAAAATTTGGTAGCCAATGGTAATGAAAAAAACCCTTTGAAAAACAAGGATTCCCTGATTGTTTCAAGGGGGTCTTTGAAGTTTGCAGCTGAAATTTGGTGGCAGGGGTGCAGCCCATGACAGGTAACTGGAAATGAGTAGTGGGCCCACTAATATTGCCCATCCAGAGAGATGCGATGAGTGAGGTCAACATATCCATCAAATTGACTACAAATATTGCTGCCACTTCTGTGTTAGAGAGACCGCTATAATATATACCTGTGTATGGATGGTTGACACAGCAATGATTTCTACATTAAAAACTCCTTTATGGTTATCCACCCACTTCATTCCAGGAAGAGGTACCTAATAACAAAGCAATATATAATAAAACCATGCTTGCGATATATAATAAAGCAATAGATAATAAAACCATGTTGTTATTTACAACAAAACAGAAGTACAGCTCAGGTACTTGTAGCAAAAACAGACATTCCAGTTGATATAGTTGAAGATGATAAGCCAATCTTTTTAAAGCTTGCCTGCCAATCAGACTTTTTTTTGGGGGGGGGGGCTTAAATTGCCTTGCTGAGTTACATAAGTGTAGGGCATGACTAACCTCTGGCGAGAGCACAGAATAAGCTTGTGGTGGCTTCTCCAGGGAAACAGGGAGGCAGAACTGACCAGTCTTCAACCGTCCATTCTGGAGCATGGGTATCCACTTAAATTGGGAAGAGAAGACAGAATGTCTAATTTACATATATTTACAAGTACAATTTACAAGTATACAGGACATCTTTAGCATCCAGGGGTTGGGTTTTTTAAAAAAAAATCACTTAGCTGGAGAAAGAGAATTCAGTCAAAGGACTACAATACATTAAGGGATTGGGGTTCAAAGGAGAGTGAACATTGTGTTAGCTACAGAATATTTAGTGATTTATTTGTTTATTATTCATGGTTTTGGGAAGGCTAGGACCTATATCTCCTCAATCCTTATCTGAAACTCTTAACTACTATACTACAGTTAACAGAAATGTTTTATATTTTTTAAAAAAAAATATTTTAAATATATTTAAAAAAAACAGAGGGGAGGAACATAAGATATAAAAGGGCTGCTGCCACTGTGCATAATTAATGCATTTTAACATTGCTTTAATTGACATGGCTCAATGCTATGGAATCCTGGGATCTGCAGTATGTTGTGACACCAGAGCTCTCTGACAGAGAAGGCTAAATGTCCCACAAATTCCATAAAAATGAGCCATGGCAGTTAAAGTAGTGTCAAATTGCATTATTTCTGGAGTGCAGACAAGGCCTCTTATCACTGCTTCTCCATAGCTAAAAAATGAAGGAGAATGGGACAACAGAAGGAAAGGCGGTTGAGTATAATTGTTGTTACCGTATATCCAACAGGAGTCTCAAGTGGGGTGTTTTGCTTTTGTTGGCAGCTGACATGATAGAAAGTAAAAAGCAGGTGGTGATGGTCAGTTAATGTTGCAGGAAGTTTAATCTTAATTTCTTCATGAAAATCAGGAGATCTGTTTTGAGGTAAAAACATTTATATCTGTAAATATAAAACTTGTCAGGTTTATATGACTGAGTTTTGTTTTGTTTTCCCAGAGTTCAGCTGCTTATGTTTAAAAAAAAGGGTGATAGCCAAGAATAAATTCACAGAATAAATAATTTCCTTGTCCTGATGGAGCTCTGGTGCCTAGGTTCAATGCCAGAGAACAAGCTATGCAAGCAGAAGGTTCTAGTTTCAATTCCCATCAGTATCAATTAAAAGGATCTCAATTCTCATCTCACCCTGAGGGGAACATATTAGGTTAGATGGCCCATTAGTACTCCAAAAAGACCAGGTATCGGCAAACAAAAACAAGTGTTAAAGTTGAGAACATGCTGAATATGCTGCAGAAGAGAGTTTAATGCAGGCTTCAAGACAGAAATGCTATTCTTCTAATATTTAATTGCTTAACATTCTTTCTGAGCAAATTAAAGAAAGGAACACTGGAAGGTGGGGCAAAAAAGTACTAAGCCACTAATATACCATTCTTTTTAAAAGGGAGAATAAATTACAGAAACATACATTTACTCACATCTCCAGGGGGAGACTGGAGCTAATATGTAATGGAATTTAGCATTTCAAAAGTGTGGTATACTTGCTCCCATTTTCCCCTAAGGGAAGAAGGGAAGTATTATCCTTGGGCAGAGGAGCAGGGTTTGTCCCTAGTGTTCCACTATTCGCACTGGTAAGGCAAAGGATCCTTGAAACCAGTTTGTTGAGCCCCAGTTTTAAGTATTTTGGTAGAATACTTGGACTACAACAAGATTTATGCTGTGTGTGTGCTTTAAAAGTCAAGAGTACAACAAATCCCTGAAAAGGCCAAAGGAAACTTAAAATGGGATTTGGACACTCTAAACCTTAATAGGATTATGGCACTCTGGCATCAGGCCTAAACCACTTTCTCCCTTTATGGGCTTATTCTCATAATAAACAGCTTGAAGGTCAAGACTTATGTCTAGGCATATTTCAGGTGAAAAATAGACCTCCCAAGTCAATTGATACAAACTCAAGACACGGAAAGGAAGCCTTTAGCTTTGTGTTACATTAATAACCACTGGTTTATATGCATATATGACTGACTATACCATACAGAAATTTACAGGACTGGACTGAATCCCAGTATCAGCTAAAACATTACAACATGCACTACATTTGAGTAAAAGACCATTCAAGTCCTTATTTCAATACAGACATTCTGGTTATGTTAAAATATCAGTAGGCCTTTAAAAGTGTGGAGGGCAACATTTCATGTTCTACAAAACTGAAATTTCAGATTCTTCACATAAAACAGACTAGACATACCAGTGCGATGTTTTTGTTATGTGCATGATCTTAACACAACTTGGCTGGCCCAGAAACCCTCCTGCCCAAACATATAGACTCTAGCACCTTCTTGCTGATAAATTTCAGCAATAGCAGAAACATGCTTTTTCAAAAATTAGAACTATCTTCCTTAAACTTATCTGTATCTGTGATCCAGCTTTTAAACAAGGCTCACACCCTGTTATGAACTTTATTTTTAAAGAAAAATGTATGGCTTTTGCGTCAAGTTTTTCCCATTGCTCCTCTGAAATTTTAAGCAGTGATTCTCAAGGCAACTCACCTCCTCTTAGCCCAGAGTTTCTCACCTGAGTTGTAAAAGGAATAGTTTTATACACAGAATATATAGGTTACAGGAGCTTTTGGAAACAGTACTATATTTCCAGGCAATATGGTGAAAGAAGTGGTGTCATATAGTTATTAGTGTCATCCAATGCAGAGTAGTCAATGAACTATGCCAAAAAACAACAACAACAACAACAAAAAAAAAACATGTCACACTTACCCACAGAATTCTTAAACCCATATGCCAGGTTCTGAATGCATCATGCCATCATTCACAAACTGGTAAAATTAGTAAACCTGTGATCCTGATACCTGAGTTGTTACTGCTGAGGTAGGCACAATCATCCTACACCTGATTTTACAGCATTATTTATATCAGGGGTAGGCAACCTAAGGCCTGGGGGCCGGATGCGGCCCCCTGAGGCCTTTGGACCGGCCCCAGGCTGGTCCTGCCGCCGCCGCCCCCCGCCATGATGATATTGATTATTGTTGTTATTACTTGTTCTTGGGGTTTTCTTGGCAAAATCTCCACAGGGGTTTTGCCATGGCTTTTCTGGGGCTGAGAGAGTGTGCATGCATATATATATTTTAATATTTTTAAAAAATATTTATTTATTTATTTTTGGTGCTTCGGCCCCCCAATTGTCTGAGGGACAGCAACCCGGCCCCCGGCTCAAAAAGGTTGCCTACCCCTGATTTATATAATGCCACATGATGTTGAATTAGTTACTTTTTAATCACATTCTGCATCTTACCTGTTATGATAAACAACTGCTGTGTATGCTTCTTTTGAACATTCAGCACAGCTGGATTTCCCAAAGATTACCTGCCAAAGTGAACAAAAGAGACATTTGAATGTTCACTTCATGTCCTTTGGACATCAGGCTAACAACCTTTACCAAATGTTAGAACCTCTGTTTCTTTGGTGTACTCTATTAGGAACAACTGTGTAAATAGTGATTTAAAAAAACAAAACAGACAGATGAACTGGAAAGAGAAGCAAGCTTGTTTTCTGCTATTCCAAAGACTAAGGGCAGGTCTACATTGGCCAGAAAACTCCAGACTGCCCCTGGAGTATTCTAGCCCCAAAGCTGGCCCAATTTTATCATTATCTGTGCATTTTGGAGTGAAACCAGGCAGCTGTCTACACAGTGCCTGGCATGGATGGCTCCCTCTAACACTGAAAATGAGGTGCCCAGTATCAATCTTATGCGTTGGTACCTCATTGTGACTTCAGAGGAGCGACTCACGCAAGCGATGGCAGGCAGCATAGTGGGATTCAGTGTACTCAGCTGACATCACTCCAGAGTGCTCCAGATTTTCTAATAAGATCCAAAGCGAAAGGTAGCCTTTCAAAAAGCAGATTAAGGGAGGCATGGCTGGATTCACTGTGGGACTGCCCTTCCCACATGTAGACAGTCTGCATGGACAGGGTGACATAAGGGCAGGGGGGAACTGCTACAAATGACCTGTATAAACATGCCCTAGGATACAGAGCAATGGATGCAAACTACAAGAAAATAGATTCTGCCTAAACATTAGGAAGAAATTCCTGACAGTAAGAGTTGTTCGACAGTGGAATATGCTGCCTTGGAATGTGGTGAAGTCTCCTTCTTTGGAGGTTTTTAAACAGAGGCTGGATGGCCATCTGCCAGGAGTGCTTTGATTGTGAATTCCTGCATGGCAAGGGGTTGGACTGGATGGCCCTTGTGGTTTCTTCCAACTCTGTGATTCTAAGATCTTGGTAGAAAAAGGATTCCCTGTGTCTGAAACAGATCAGATAACGTTAGCTGTGACTAGAGTAACGTGAGAAAGAAACCTCAAGAACTACACCAGAACAGGGCTAAAAATACCATGAAGGATGGAAAGCTTAATAGAACAGGATGGGTTACCTTTCACCCTTCAGGTATTTTGAATGTCAACTCCTATCAGCCCCACCTTATATGTTCAAGAGTAAGTGATTAAAGTGAATTGAAGGTGGAACAAAGGTTCTTCACTTTTGAAGAAAAGATGGTGCAAAATGTTATCTAGCTATCTAAACCAGGGATAGCAAATGTGGTGAATTTAGTGGAATTTTTCTGTCCTCGGATCCTCCTGGGCCTGCACAAACTTCCAAAAGTATTTTTAAAAAATGGAGGTGAAAAAGTCGAAGTCTAATTTTCAAAAATAGTTCTTTTTAATGTTTCAGTACAGAAGACCCTATGACTTATTTAAAAGGTGAATTGCTGCTGTTAAAGACCATCAGGAGAGGCAGGAGGAAGTTCAAGGAATAAACTAAGGAAGCAGTCTTAGGAGCTGTGTACAGATGATTTCCTTTCCCCTCCAATTTAAACCAACAGTGCACAGCTGTGTGGGTCTGGAGATCTCCCAGCCTCAGCTTTCAATCTCCTTCATTTCCATTTCTTTCCATTTTTAAAATTTATAAAACATTAACTATTTTAAATATTTGGGCCATACAGAAAAATGGGGGAGGGGTGTTACATGTACCCTGTGGTTTAAAGGTTATATCAATCTTCACTTCTCTCCATTGTCACTCTATTCTTTGTCTAGAAAAACAGACAGAGGCAAAAATAACATGGACCACTGAAGAGTCCTGAGGATACATCACCATGCACATGTTGGCATGCACAAAGAAAAACTGAGACACAAAGACTGCGTCAGCACCAAAAGTGAAATGGAACAAAACAGGCACAAGCACCATTACCGGCATTGCATTGCTTGGATCCTCTCCAAACATGAACTGGACTTTTACAGTGATATTCCGAGCAGATCCTTGACGGTTAGCAAAGTTAAGGCTTTGAGGATAGACATAGAGAAGATTTCTGTAGAACAAGCAAAAAGCATTGTGTAAATGGAAAACACATGTACAGTGAGTTATCTGAAAGCCTCTTGGGCAGTAATCATAAATCATAAATTTTGGAACACTGTAACAAAAATCTCAAAAAAACCATTTGGCTGAAGCCCTAAACACAATTCCTAAGGAGTAAACCCCACTGAATAAGGTGGCACTTACTTCCAAATAAATAATGGGTTGTTCAGATCAACTAACATTTTATGCCTATTTTACTCATTTTTCTTCTTCTCTGTCACCCATATTTATCCAAACGTGCACATTTTGAAAGAACTGATATAGAACTCTTATTACATTTCCTCCTTATTTTCATGTTGTATTTACATGTCTTACCAACTGTCTTCTGTTACCCAATGTAGAAAAATAGGCTATTTGTAAAGGTAAAGGTAGTCCCTTGACATGAATGTCTAGTTATAACCAACTGTAGGGGGTGGTGCTCATCTCCATTACTAAGCCAAAGATCCAGCATTGTCTGAAGACTGCTCTGGTAGTCATGTGGCCAGCATGACTGCACCAAACGCTGTTTCCTTTCTACCAAAGTTGTACCTTTTTAGTTATTTGCATTTGCATGCTTTCAAACTGCTAGGTTGGCAGAAGCTGGGACTAGTGACAGGAGCTCACTCCATCATGCAGCATTTGGGCCTCGAACTGCAAACCTTCCAATCATCAGAATTAGCGTCCTAACCTTAAGCCACCCCATCCCTTCTAGGCTATTTGTAGTACATAACAATTCATCAAACTGTTTTTATTTTTCTGGTAGTAGAGATATCTGACACATTGCACTGGTAAGTTAATAGCAGAGTTATTCCTTATAGCTCAGCCTTAGGCAAAGGATACCACTCCAGATATTGTTGGACTGCAGCTCCAATAAGCCCTTCCTCACCCATTTTTAAATTCTGTAGCTAGGCCAAAACATGGTCTGGGAGAACATCTTCCTGAACTTTAGCAGATGTCTCTCCAACAAGTTTCCATTCTTAGTGGGTGTTCATGACTTGGGCACTCCTGCTGCCCAGAATGACATTCTTGCAGACTTCTTTCTCCTACATCTTCTCCATAACCAGAAACCTTTAATTACCTTTGAATCACATAAATTAGCACTACTGACTCATCTTTTCAGCTTGCTTCCTCGCATTTTATTGAAGCACGATATGTAAGAAGACAGCATCCGAAACAGTACACAAACAGTGAGGAAAGAAGAAACTTGTGACTAAATGTTCTTAGTGTATCTAAACAGCTTTTCACAAACTCCTGAGCAAAAATATTGCCACATAATCCATAACATTTACTCCAGCAAATGTATAAGAACTACAACGCCATTGTCTCATGCTGCTGTTCCACCATGGCCCTCATTCTCAATGAGCTGAATCCAATCCATCCCCATTGACAGGAAGGCTCATTCTCTTGTAGGAAGGTCATTCCATAAGCCAAAGAAAATCTTTGGATCCAACACAATGAGTTTCATTGGAGGACTATGGAACCACTTTAACTTTTGCCTCTATGCAGTGTATCAGCTAAAGTTCCTGGATAGGCAATTCCTCCTGTTTCAAATGAAGACCTTCATGCTGAATTAAGCACCAGAATTTCATCCCCATTGGTCACCTTGTTTAATCAATGTTCTCTTTATTATTTCTGCAGGCAGCTGCTAAAGGATTTCCTTTTACTCTTTTGTGGCTCTCCTAAATTACCTAATTCTGGCGTGAATACATTTGGCTCCTCAATGTGCTTTTTGAAATAAAAATGGATATGAAAATTTATTTTAAAATGTACTTTGCTCATAAAACTTTCATTAAGTATTATTAGTGACTTAAGAGAGGGATTTAAATGCATTTTCAAAGCCAAGCTGCATGATCCCTGCATTAGGAACAGAGCAGGACACATGGGGTTATTGGCCCATGCTTTCCTTGTCTTTGAATGGACAAGAACAATCCTTAGCTCTCTCTTTTGGTGTCATTACTTCTTCTGGTGAGCTGGAAGGGAGGGTAGATTCATCAAATTATGGGTGGTGAATGATAAGTGAAAATTAACCTTCATGGACTATCTTGCCCAGTTTATATAAATTATTGTATATTATAAGCATAAAACACTCAAATGCCTATCTTGCTCCCCAAGTATCAAGAAACAAACAAAAAAGTAGAATGATTTAAACAGCCAAGAGTTCCAGATAATATACAGATAATATATGTTACTAGATATCAAGTCCACTTCAAATTATGTGATCCTATCCTAGGGTTTTTGGCAAGCTTTATTCAGATGAGGTTTGACTTCCACTAAAGACTGTGAGTTTTCCAAGGTTGTCCAATGGGTTCCTACTGCATGAACAGCGATTCAAACCCTGGTTTCCAATAGTTCTAATCCAATATTCAAACCACTACTTAATTCTGACTCCTATATAGTACACTCCATCATTAATTTGCTTCAGCTTTTAGTTTCCTTTTTTTCCAAGGACACATTGAATGACCAAGGGCAAATGCATGTTCACTTGGAAGCAAGTCCCACTTCATTTAACAGGACTTCCTCCTTAGTAACTGGTTTAGGACCTCAGCTCAACTTTACATGCATTTTTTAAAAAGATACTAGTCTCTTTATTTCTGCAGCTTTCTGGAACGGGCAATCCAAGACACAGAATCACTCCATTTTGTTGTATTTTTTCTCTGCAGAACCTTGCATGCATCTGGAAGATTCAAGGAGCTATAGTCCTAAAAAGTAATTACTCCAGACTAATTTTTAAATCATCCACAGGAAAGACAAAAATAGAGCTGCAGATTACATGCAGCCTACCACAGCCCTCAGCTGTCCTTCAGGTCCACCCTATTACTGATGAAAATGTCCTCCTTTCACCAATCTCCAGGGGTATGAGTCTCCATTTTAAGGCTTTCTCCCCCTCCAAAATGGGAGAAACCTCAGCTAGGTGTGTAGGAGGGGCTGGGGGGATGGTCATTCAAAGGGCTTGAAATTAGGGCCCTCCATGGTTGTCACTAATAATACTTAATGAAAGTTTTTTGAGCAAAGTACATTTTAAAATGTTCATATCCATTTTTATTTGAAAAAGCACACTGAGGAGCCAAATGTATTCACGCCAGAATTAGATAATTTAGGAGAGCCATTTTAAAAGGACATTTTTTCTTACCTGTACCTACTACTAAAGGCAATAGCAACAAGATCACCCTCTGCATTGGGTGGGTAAACTAGGATAAGGAACCTTTTTTTTTTCCTGTGGAGAACTGTATTTTCTCTACATCAGGGAGGAGGAGGAATAGACTGTATCTCTTCCTCCTGCATGCTGATGGTAGGCAAGACCAAAGCAGAAAGTAGGAAGATCTAGATTCTGCAATATGCAGGGCATATTTCTCTCATCTTTTTTGACCATGCCATCACTCCCCCATTCTCTCTACCTACTCAACAGACTACAAGGGGCAGGAGGCCTGCTCTTGTTAAAGATCTGAATTGCTTGCTTGCAGAGGAATCTTCAAACGAGGTTGAGGACTCCAAGAAATTCAAGCAAGTGCCATCTGTGACTTAAAGATTGCCCATTCCTGCAAACTGGCAGTAGCAAACCAACTGACTTTAATAAAGTGATGCTTTCCTTAATGAAAACATTACCTTTGTGGACTACAACTGGGGATTGCTAGAATTAAAGTCAAAAAAGTAACTTTTCCAAACTCAGGTGTTAATCTATGTGTTCCTAGACCAGGGGTGAACAATACGCATGAGTATGGGCCGTTTTCCCTTCCTTTGCCCACCCAGCAAAATAACAAAGTCCAAAACAGCAAATAATAAAGCATTTGAATAATTAGATTCATGTATGTTAAATAACATACCAACAAATCTATGAGTAAATAGACAGAATGTATGAGATAGGATTTCTTTTAAAAATTAGTTCCCAATTGCAATAACCTTTCTAATAGCAGTTTCTGAATCCCTCCACCCCATGAATTGCTTTATTCTATTGTGCCAACTATCTTACCTATTATTTACCAGTTAAAACTATTTAATTCACAGGCAAGTTACATCACCTTTCCTTTTATAAAATGTAGGTTTAAAAGTTACTAATTTATTTATTTCTATTCAATCTTCATTTATTTGCTCAGCAGGAAAAAACACCCTGAGCAAACAGAATCTTGCCTCAGTGGTGAACGCACTGTGTGTGTGTGTGTGTGTGAGAGAGAGAGAGAAAAATGGCCTTGAACATCTCCCATGTCAGTTTGAAAGAACTGAATGAACTGTGAGAAAAATCCTTCTTTATTTTTTAAAGGTTACCCCATCTCTCTTGTTAGGCTTTATAAGGTGTCATCTGCCTTTTCCCCTACACACATATTTTAGCCACCTCTACCTGCACCACTATCACCCCCATCACCATCATTGCTTCTGCTACTTTTACTACTACTACTACCACCAAGCATACTAATTGTAGCCCCCTCTATGCTTCCCTTTCCATACACCAGCAAACAAATGAAGATGTCTCCCACTAGCTACAGCATCTCATTTTGCACAAACATGAAAGCCATGATTAAGCATGGTTCAACCACATTCCAAGGTCATTAAGCACAGTTCCCCAGGTATGGCATCTTGTACAAAGAAAATTATTTTCTTTAGGAGCACAGGGAATAATCTTGCTCACAATGTAGCTGACTAAGCAGACATACAATCATCCAAACTCTCAAATTGTCTTCCAATGAGATGTATCTGTTTCCACAACAGCTTCTCAAATCCCATGCAGCAGACCAAACTATCATAAGAAAAGTGAAGACCGAGAAAAGAAGTTACCAAATTTAGAAAAACATAGTTATGTTCCTCACCTCATTGTTTTGCTAACACACATTTTTCATTTTAATAATAATATTTTATTTCCCGCCTCTCCCTATGGATCGATCATTTAAAATGAGTGACAGCCTTTCTGAAACTATCTAAAATAATAATAAAAGAGAATGTGTGTCCATGTCTGTGTCCATCTCTGCCATAGCTACAAGTATACAGAACTTGGTTTTTATTCTAAGGGAACTCTAGGATTATGTACTTTAGGAGCATTTTATGAATGATTCATTCATTTTTATTATACATAATACGTGCAATGCCATCTATAGTTAATACATGGCCAATGTCTTCAACCTCCCTTTGATAAAACTTAGGATAGTCATTTCTCTCCAGGGCCTTTAGGTTGGTCAATTGTGTATTTCCTTTTGCAGAGCCCCCAAACTCTCCAAATAAAAAGTGGCGAGGTGAGACGATTTCCTTCTTCCTGATAAGGGGAGAGATAGAGAGAATAAGGCCAGTGAGAAAGAAAAGCGGGGGGGGGGAGAGACACAGCCAAGGACAAAATAAGAAGTACAAGTGTAGGAGGTTAAGGGTTTCACACCAATTGAAGTTGAGTACCTCTACTAGTTTAAAATAAAATTCTTACAGCCAATTTGTGCTGCTGAAAGTCTTATATCAAAAATTCAAAAATACATTTACTGACGATTATATTACTACTGCATTTGTCTGCATTCACAGAAAGAAAACTGATGATCCTGTGACAGATACAAGATACAGCTGCTAGAAGTAGTAGTAGTAGTAGTAGTTATACCACTAGCCTAGCTCAGACATACAGGCAAACCTAGCCCCCCTCCCCATGATATTATCTTTCAGTCTCCCAATTTCTAGAATTGCATTAACATAAACATTTCAGATATGCTGGTGCATGTACACACATTTCAAAAATGTAATCAATTTGAGTTGTGACTGATAAGGAGCTTGTTTTAGTATATAAGCATATTATTTTAGTATTTTAGTATTTATTGTCTTGTGTTTTATCATCTGTTTTTGATTATACATGTTTGATGTTCTGCCCTTTGGTGAGAAAGGCACTATAAATAAATATAAATAAAGGTTGTTGTTATTATCCTCGTAAACTCAGAAAAAAGGTAAACCATCCCTTCAAAACTCAGACACTCCAGCTGGGGGGACTGGGTTTTCCTAAGTGGCACATGGCTGACACCTAAGTTAGCATATGTGTCTAATGGTGTTGGACTATTCCAAGTTCAGTTTCACTGTTAATATATGTGCTATGTCTACACATATTATACAATAACCTACAGCACTCATCCTGTACTGCCCAGAAGATGATGATCAATGTGGTAACTGATATAACTAGTTTAGATCCAGAATTTTTCAGTATCTTTATACCAATAAGCATGGCCTATTCAAGAAGTATTTATTCTTTGTCATGAAATGCTTGTCAGATGGGCTTATCTTGCTAGACGAAAAAGCCCAAAGAGGACACAGGTTATATGCACTCAAGTTTAATAATCAACTACACCAACTTGACTTTTAAGGCCTGAAGAGAAGAATATGTTGATAGACATAGTAAGTTCTGGTAAAACTGTCACAGAGAAAGTCTAAAGACTGGAGGGGCATTTTGAAGATTATTAATATAGGAAGAAAATGAAAGCAGTTCTGGTATTTCTCTTTATAATTTCTCCAGTTATTTCAACTAGAACAGATGGAGATGGTGATACTTCTTTTGAACCAGTAACTCCTGAGTCAAAGTCTAGGTTTGCCATGTTACAGGATGTGCAGTTGCTAGCCAATGGACTGCTCCATCTCGGGCGTGGTCTTAAAGATTTTGCTATCAAGACTAAGGGCCAGATGGATGACATCTTTCAGAAGCTTAATATTTTTGATCATTCTTTCTCTGAGATCTCGCAACAAACCAATGAAATTAAGGAGGAAGAGGAACAATTAAGAAAAACAACGACCAGACTACAAGCTAACAATGAAGAGATAAGGAATGCCTCTCTGGAACTTAATTCCAAAATACAAATCCTTTCACAGGAGAAGATTCAACTTCAAGACAAAGTTGGGAGGCTTGAAGAAAAAATAACTGAGTTGTTTCAGGCCCTGCTTGAAATTCAGGAGCCGGAAGAAATTGCATCACTCAGAGTAAGTAGGTATGAATTTGATTTTGAAAGCCAGAGAAAACTGAAATAAATCTCTGAGTACTAATACTGGGGGGGTTGAGGATTTTTTTTTTTAAATCAAGAGAAAAATGACTAGTTGTCATCTTAAAATATTTCTACATGATAGGGAGCACCCCTCATGGATGTTTAGATTACAGCTCTCGTAATCTGTTGCCTAGGCCATGATCCCATGAATTTCTTGATGTCAAAAACATCTGGAGGGCCAGAATGTACAATATTCATTATGAGTTTTCTGCAACATGTATCCAGTGGTACAAAGCTACTTTATTACTAGTAGTTTTAACTTAATTTGACATTAAAGAATAACAATGCAAATTCAGGGATACAGGTCTCATCAGCTGAGCTCATCAAAAACCAAAGGGTACTCATGCTACCCTAATGCAAAGACTCTGTAGGACTAGGTAAAATCTTACAGGTTGTCTGTTGAGACTTTTTTTCAAGCAGACTACCATGGTCATATAAAATACAGCAAAAAGCACTGCATAAAACAAAATGCAATCAGATATGTTTAATGAAATGTCTGCTATTTTTATTTATTTGTACAGTAACACAACCTATTTTGATAACAGTGGTTACCAAATACTCTCATTCCAGAAATATTTCTTAGTGGAAGAGCAATGGATTATGATTTTTCCATTTGCAGAAGACTTTATGGAGACTCTCCAAAAACCTTTATAGAGACTCTATTAATCCAAGCATATCTCATTTAATAAAGCTTCTTGAGAACAAAACATCTTTTTATATCCGTCAGGTCTCCCCTTTTCTTCCTCATCCTCTGTCTACCTGAAAGATTTTTTAGCACCATACACATTGGGAGGATGAAGAAAGAGGGTTAGAGAAATATGGGTTTAAACTACATTACAGAAATAATGCAGTTTGACACCACTTTAACTGCCATGGCTCAATGCTATGGAATCGTGGGATCTGTATTTTGTTGTGACACCAGAGCTGTCTGACAGAGAAAGCTAAACATCTCACAAAACTACAAATCCCAGAAATCCACAGCATTGAGCCATGGCAATTAAAGTAGTGTCAAACTGCATTATTTCTGCAGTGCAAATGAGACCATAGAATTTCAGTGTCAGGCGAAAGCACCATGTCCACAGTAAACAATGAAATAAACAAAACCTGATCTGAGAAAGATTGAATATTCTATTCTAGCGAATCCTACTGTAACCACATGTGCCTGCATCCAACAGGCAAATTAAACAGAAGCTATCTCAAAATCCCTTACTGAACTTGTGTGAGAGCAAAACAGAGGGAAAACGGGGCAGCAGATAAAGAAGTCAGTATGTTAAAACAGCATGATTTGTAAGTTTGGCCACCAAAGTGGAAATCACAATAAAAGTGGAGGATGGAGAAAGAAAAGTTTACCCTGGAAGCATTTTGGAAGAAGCCTTCAAGTAGACTCCAGAATGCTCAAAATGTTCTTCTTTATATATGAAAGGGATGGCTGACCCAGTTGTTTCATGTCACATGTGCATTATGTTAGTTTTGAATAAAAGTCGGCTAAAACATGTTGAACTGCTCTCCTTTTTTGCACTGTAGGGACCTATCCCTGCTCTTTCCATGTTATTTTTGCCGGTGGTATCAATTTTTCTCTTAAAGATGTAATGTTCAGCAATACATAACTAAGGCATACCTATATCCTTTTCACTTGCTACAGTCTAGTTCTTCTATGCTCACCATGTGTCTCATATTGTAATGCAAATCCTACAAAGACTGTGGTACTATGTCTCATGGTGTCATATTCTACCACCTTTTCAAAGAGTTAACAGAACAACTCAAAACATTCAATGGCCTTCAGGAACCAAGTCATTGTTTTTGCTCTTCCTGTAGAACTTGGTTAAGCAGCAAGACAACCACCTCCAAAATCTGCTCAAAATAGTTCAAGTCCAGCATGCCCAGCTTGCAAAACAGCAAGAGCAAATGCGGGACCTAGAAGAGAAGGTAAGAGTGATGTTTTTTGAATGGCCTTCTCTACAGTGGGTATTATTTCAATCATTTCAGGTGACTTTTTAAGAGGAAAGGTACAGAAATAAAGAAGCAATGGGGAGAGGGAAAATACTGAAAGAGAGTCATGATGAAAACAGAAACAGCACTACAGAGTGGAAGGACAGAAAAATAAGGAAACTTCTCTCAAGATTTCATAATTGTACTTTTTCTAAAAGTCCTGGTAGTTGGGCAGTCTCAATAGGTCCAGGGACTGCTATATCATGTTCCACCCAATTCCTATGTTCCTCCAACTTCCCAAATCCAATCACTTCCCTGAAACTGGAAGTGTTTTGTTCCGGTTATATAATAGAATAATAATAGTAAAATTTATTTATACCCTGTCCCTCTGCAAATATCCAGTTTCTAAAATTTGCTGTTTGGAGCTTTTTCCCCCCAGTGTTGGGGGAATGGGGAGAGGTTTAGTGATAAACGTACCTAGTGAAGGTTCCTAGACATGTATTTTTTTTTAATTTGTTAAATTGTTATTAGAAATAAAATAGGTTAACAAGTAAATGCATTAATCTGTATATAAAAAGACTTAAATTTGTCCCCTCCCCCCATCCTAATCCCACCTTATACCCACCCTAAACCCCACCCTAAACCCACCACCCATGTTATTCTATGTTTTCTTTATATCATCTTTTTTTCTTTTAGTATGGTCCATTCATTGTGATTTATCCTTTTCCTCTTTACACTTCATTTAAATATAATGTTTCTCTTTCTTCAATTTTTGTTTTCTTCTGTTTGAATTCTTGCTTGCAATATATTAATTGAATTTTCTTCATATTTTAGTTTTATTTTCCTTGACAGTTAAATTTTTCCTTATAGTATTTTATGAGAAAATGCCATTCTTTTCCATCGTTGTAGATTCCATCTATTGCTAATGTTATTTTATCCATTTATTTTGCTTCAAATAATTTAGCTAACCAATCATCAATGTTAGGCATTTCTACTTTTGAGCTATAAGTATTCTTGACACTGAAGACATGTACAAGATAGTTTTCCAGTATTTATTTCTAGTTTGTATCTGTATCTTGTTGACCATGTTAAGTAGATTTATCTCTGGAGTTAGATGGTATGTTATATTGAGCATTTTTTTAAATTACTCTTTATTGTTTTCATCTATTATTTAAAAAATCACATTTACATACATTCATACAATATATAAATACACATAACATTAAAAAAAAGACACAGAAGAAAAAAAATACCACAAAACTACACTAGTTACACAATTTCCCATTCATACAACTCTGACTTCAATACATAAATTAAATTAAAACGACTTCCTTGTTTCATGGGTCCTTTCCTTTATATAAACTGACTACATTTCACATCACTTCTTATTTACTAATTTTTCAAAATGTTAAAAATAATTTGTTTCCTCTTGATTATTCATTTTATATCCCATCGAAGCTCATCTGTATTATATCAATCCCATGGTGTAACAAAATTTTTTGTTTTCTTGCATATAAGTAATAAAGGGGTTCCAAACTTGAAGATATTTTTCTGTATTTTTTCCTCTTAATAGATTGGTTAATTTGTCCATTTCCATATATTCATACAGTTTAAGATACCAATCATTTATCTTCGGGCAAGAGTCTTTTTTCCAGTTGGAAGCAAATAATATTCTCGCAGCTGAGATCACATACAATAGTATTGTTTCAAAATTCTTCCTTATTTCTTTATCTACAATCATATTAAGTAAGTTCAGTTTGGGATCTAGCTGAATTTCTATTTTCAAATTTTTTTTTAATTTCAGAATGAATTTGTTTCCAATTACTTCTGGTCTTGCAGCAGTTCCAACAAACATGAAAAAAACAAAAACACCAATGTCTTTGTTACACTTCCAACATAAATCACTTGTATTCTTGCACATTTTAGCTAATTTATTTGGTGTTATATACCAACGGAACTGTATCTTAAACCAGTTTTCTTTCAAGCTATAGCAAGCAGTAAACCTTGTACCTTTATCCCAAACATATTCCCACCATTCCATTTGTAAAGGGCTCCCTACATCTTGGGCCCATTTTAACCATGCAATGTTTCACATTTTCAACATCCAGATCATATTTTAATAACATTTTGTAGAATTTTGAAATGTAGTGATTCTCCTCCGCTTTGATAATTTTTGTCAAATCCGAATCTTTTTCTTCAAAACCGTTAGTCCTATAGTCTAATTTGTACCTCTCATTAATTTGCCTATATAAAAACCATCCTATATTATATCCAGCTTCTCTCAATTCTTCTAATTCTTTCATTTTTATTTGTTGTTGATGTCTATCCAATAATTCATCATAAGTTACCCAATGAGTCACACATATCGGTTCTAGCCTATAGAATGCTTCGTTTACAGAAACCCATCCAGGAATTTCATCTTTCCAGTTTCTTCAGGCTTTTTTCCAAACCCTCAATAATGATCTTTTTACAATATGATTATTAAAGTCCTTATGTACTCGGTCTTTATTATATATTAAATAGGCATGCCAGCCAAACCTGTTTTCAAAACCTTCTAATTCTAACATGGCCTTTTTCTTCAGTTTAATCCAATTAGATATCCACTCTAAACTGCAGGCATAATAGTATAACCTCAGGTTTGGCAATGCCATCCCTCCTCTATCTGTCTCGTCCTGCAGTAATTTCATTTTAACCCTTGGTCTTTTCCCCAACCAAAGAAATTGTGAAATGCCTTTTTCCCAACTTTTAAATGGGACATCACTGGTTATTATTTGTAAATTTTGGAACAGAAAAAGAAACTTAGGGAGTACATTCATTTTAATTACAGAGATTTTCCCCATCCATTACAGTTTTACTCTGTTCCATTTGGCCATGTCTTCCCTTATTTCTTTCCAGGTTCTTTCATAATTATTTTTAAACAATTTATTGTTGTCAGTAGTACAGTCTATTTCTAAATATCTTACTTTTTTGTGTATTGTAAAGTTCAATTTTTTTAATCCTTTTTTCTCCTTATCTGTTAAGTTCATAGTTAATACTTTAGTTTTAGTCTTATTAGCTACAAAACCCGATATTCTACTATATTCATTTAGTGTCTTCAGTAAATGCCCGATATTTTGATGAGGGTCTGAAATCGATATCAAAACATCATCAGCATAAGCTTTCACTTTAAATTCATTTCCTTTTGTTTGGCACCTTCAATTTGTTTATTTTGTCTGATCATCATTAGGAGAATTTCTAGTGTTATTTATAAACAACAATGGGAACAGGGGACAACCTTGTCTTGTCCCTCTAAAAATATTACAGGACTTAGTAGTTTCTCCATTGATTACTATCTGTGCGACTTGATCTCTATATATCGCTGCTATCCAATTTTCAAAATTATTCCCAATTTCCATCTTTTGAAGTACTGTTAAAAGAAAATTCCAATTAACATGGTGGAACACTTTTGATGCGTCTAAAAAAAATAAAAACCACTTTCTTATTTATCTTTTTTTGATGGTATTCAATCATATTAATCAGGTGTCTTACATTATATTTTATTTTCCTAGCCGGAAGGAATCCTGACTGATCTTCATGTATCCAAACTATTATATTCTTCTTCAACCTTTCTGCCAAAATTGAAGTGAAGATCTTATAGTCAGAGTTAAGTAGAGAAATAGGTCTATATTGACTAGTTTTCAAGATTTCTCCTGCTTTTTTTAGGAATGACTGAGATGTTTGCCTGGGTCTATATTGAGCATTTCAGATATGATTTTACGAAGTTTTTCCCAGAAGGTTTGATTACAGGGCATGATTACCACATATGGAACCAAGATCCTGTATTTATTTTATTTTATTTTTACTTTCCACATGTTGGTGGTTGTTGCTTGTAAATTTCAGCTGGACTGAGGTGCCATCTGTGCTCCATTTTGTGGAAGTTATCCCTGACACTCTGACATTTTGTAAATTTATATGTGTATGTTCTGGCTAGGGTCCAACTTTCAGAATCTATTTCTTTCCCTATATCTTTGTTCCAATTAATTATGTTGTATTTCACCAGTTCAGTTTCCAATTTCCTGTCAAGGATAACTCTATATAACTTAGAAATCTGTTTTGTCTTATCTTCTATGATAATTTTATCTATCTCGGGTTTTTTGCAGATTAAAACCTGTATGTTCTTGATCTATTTTGAACCTGCTTTTTAATTGTAGATATAACAGCCAATTAGATTTATGTTCTAATCATTGCATTTTTTTGTATTTCTTTTAGTTTTTCTTTCCCTGTTCTCGTTTTTTTCCAAAATGTCATTGTATCTTAGCCATTTATGTATTGGGTTAATCTGTTTAGTAAGACTTCTTGTGGTGAAACCCATCCAGGTATTAGGTTTTTTTTTTTTAATTTATTCTTTTGGCTAAGAATTGGTTTTCTTAGAAAATGATGTTGGAATTCTTCATGTACCTTTGCTTTCTCATACCAAAGGTATGCATGCTAGCCAAACCTTAAGTTGAAACCCTCTAGATTTAAGAGTCTTGAGTTCTCCAATTTAATATAATATTTTAGTTGTAGCAAGACATTCGCCTGATAGTATGTCTCTAAATCTGGGAGGTCAAAACCACCATTTTTCCTGTTATTGGTTAGCACCTTTGATTTTATGGCTTCTTGTTCGTTATGATTGGAATGCTAGAGAAGAGAAACTTTAGTTGGGTAAAATAAACATTTTCACTGCTGTGATTTTCCTTGTGAATGATAGTTTTGTTTTGGACCATTTTATTAAATTTTCTGAATCTCAGACCAAAACCTTTTTATAATTATTGTTAAACAAATCCATGGGGTTTTTGTGTGTGTGTTTTTCTTGTTTTTTGTGATCCAGACACCCAAGTATTTTGTTTTATTTACCAGCTTGCATTGGGTTATATCTGTTAGTTCTTTTTCTTCCTTGGGAGTCATGTTTTTAGTGATAATATTTGATTTTTGTTTCTTTAATGTAAAGCCTGTGAGCACGGCAAATTTTTCTAAAGTATCTAGTAGATGTTTTACACTATCCCAACAGTTTTCTAAAAATATGACTATATCATCCACTTATGCCCTCAATTTGTATTTGTAGTTTTTGAACTTCATTCCTTGTTTAGTGTTTCTAATATTAAAGTAAAGAGCAGAGGTGATAAGGGGCACCCTTGTCTGACCCCTACTGTATTATTATTATTCCTGTTTTGTTTCCATTAATTATTAGCTGTGCTTTCTGTTCTTTATAGATATTACTGATCCAAAATATAAATTTCTCATCTATACCTAGTTTTCATAGGATCTTTATCATACTTTCCCAGTTAACACAGTTGCATGCTTTCTCTGTGTCAATAAAAAGCACAGCTAGCTGTTTCTTGCTGTTTTTCTCAAAATAATCATATCAATCACCACTCTGATGTTATCTTTCATATATCTGCGGGGAAAAAATCCTGCTTGATCTTCATGAATAAATTTTTTCAGTATGTCTTTCAATCTTGATATTAAGATAGAGGTGACAATTTTATAATCAATGTTAGGGAAGGATATAGGGTGATTGTTTCCCACTCATGTTTTTTATTTCTCTTCTTTTGGTAACAATACTATGTCTGCCAATTTCCAGGACTCTGGTATAACCTCTTTTTGGACAGTGTTAAATGTATCTTTCAAAGGACTCCTGAGTTTTTCTTCGAATTTTTTTGTAATATTCTACCTTGAAACCGTCGGGTCCAGGTGATTTGCCTACTTTCATTTTCTGAACTGCCATTGGAATTTCTGTACTAGTAAATTCTTGATTGATTTTTTTGTTGTCCTCTTCCTTGAAAGGATCTCCTTTCTTCTGGTCACAAAAATAAGCGAGGAGTTTCTCAGAATTGACTGGGTTTAATTCTTTTTTAAAAATGTTTGTGTAAAATTGAAAGAATTTCTTTTTGATTGATTCTTGTGTTAGAAATTCTTCCCTCTCTATTATAGTTTCTATTCTTTTCTATCTCTTTCCTTAGTTTGTTAGCCAGCCATTTCCCAGATTTATTTGCTGTATTTTTCTCCATTTTTAACAACAACAAAAACACCTTATGGTGAAGTTCAAGGGATGTAAAAAAGAGCCCTATAAATTGCATGCCATCCATAGGAAGCATATTTCTGCTCTTGGCTCTAAAGTAATTTCTAAGTAATTTGTGAACACTGTGTTCAAAACCCACAAAAAACTATCTTCACTGAGTGTTTCTGGTTTTTATATATTAAAAAAAATTAGTGTTCCTTGTGTTATAATTCACTCTGAACATTATTGGGAAGATTTTATATACCACAAGGCCTCCATTTAAATTTTGGTTTTAGGGAGACTCCTGAGGTATTTTAAAGTACACATTTAAACATATGAGGTATAAGTAGAACAAGGTCAGTTTTGCAATCACATGCAACCCACAGGAATAAACATCAGGGAGCCAATGTTGGTTAACTAGGGTGAAGGGAGGCAGAGCTGGGCTTGCAGGTTAACTGGGATGTTCTCCTGTGTTCAGTGTAGCTTCACTATCAAGAGTGTTTCCAATTGCAGAATTTGGTTTCCAAGTTAAAACTGTGTTTCATGTCCTAATCAGAGATACTCAGTTAAAGACAGATTTTGACTTCAGAGGGTGCACCTACATAGTAGAAATAATGCAGTTTGACACCACTTAAATGATGTAGCTCCATCCTGTGGAAAGTCTTTAACCTTCTCTGCTAAAGAATGCGGGTGCCTCACAAAACTACAAATCTCAGGATTATACAGGATGGAGCCATGGCAATTAAAGTGGTGCCAAACTGCATTATTTCTACAGCATAGATGCACCCTAAGCTAATATCTTAAATAGGTCCTACTGAGATCAACAGAATCAGCCCACTAACATAATTCTGTAATGGACAACAAGGAAGTTCATTATGAAGACAAACATGTACATGTGCCTGGATCCATCAAACAGGCTAAAAAAATAAAATAAAATGCTTTTGTGGTATGGTGAGACAGAATTCATATGGCTCCAAAAATTATATTTTTACCTTGTACTGCAGATATTTTTTTTAATAATGTAAAAACTAGGAAAGTAAAATCTCCTAGATATGTTGAAACCATGAAGGGTAAATGTTTTCCCCAATTTTCTGCTTTCCTCCACAACCGAGTAAGTAGACTGGGGATTGAAATATATATTACATATTTTCTTATCAATTGACTTCATTCAATGTCTAGCTTCCAATTCTAATTGCAATTCCTTCCCTCCCATGGACAACATTCCTTCCCTCCCATGGACAACTCTTAGGTGGAGAGATTTATTCCCTTGCCCAATACTCCTTATTTGTTGCTGCTGCTGCTGCTGCTGCTGCTGTTGTGTGTCTTCCAGTCATTTCCAACTTATGGCAACCCTAAGGCAAACCTAACATGGGTTTTCTTGGCAAAAATTCAGAGGTGGTTTGCCATTGCCTTCCCCTGAGGCTGAGAGCATGTGACTTGCCTAAGGTCACCCAGGAGACTTCATGGCCAAGCTGGGACTTGAACCCTGGTCTCCAGTTGTAGTTCAATACTGAAACCACTACACCACACAGGCTCTCAACACTCCTTATCCTGGTCATTTATTACCAGCACAATGCACTCTTTTTCTAGAATATGCCCACAGAAAAGAAAGGTGAACATTTATAACTCATGACTACAGACAGGTACATATATGTACATGTGTTTCCAGAGAACTTCCAATTATTGCTATTGTTATTATTTTGACAAAGGTAAAAGTTTTCCTCCATCAATGGACACCTTCTCCTACCCTGTTCTCCCACAGGATTTGTCTCTCTCATTTCAGAGAAGTAATCCTGCTCTTCAAGATGACACACAACTACTCACTGTGAAGGATGATGAAACAAGGAACACTAAACTTAATGCAACATCTAAAATTCAGTATTATGAAGGTAATTCCCCCTATAGAGGGGAAAAAAGTAATCTTTGTGTCCACCACGACCTGTAAATCCTGAAATAGCATACATTTTGCTATGAGCATATACACATTCCAAAGCTGCCCTAGTGAATTTCCTGTATTTCTGCCATTGTTGGAAAAACAACAGAGTACAAATTGCATCTCAAACAAAATGCTGCAATGTACCCTTTCTCCCAGAGGTAGTGCTCCTGTACCAACTAACTCTCATCTTTAGGGCTTCTTTCACTCCACACCATCATAGCACTCCGATTCCACTTTAACTGCCATAACAACATCCTTGGGGCTTGTAGTTTGGGGAGGCAACAGAACTTGTTGGCTGAGTATAAATAACTCTCCCTAAACTGCAATGCCCAAGTTTCTACAGGATGTTTCTATGGTCCCACAACTGGCATTCTACTCTCCACCTATCATTTTATTTGTTCCATTTGTTTGTTCCATTCTATTTCACTATTACACCCCATCCTGGAGCATGTTCAGTCCTCAGCCCTGTCAGTACAGTTGACCCTTTGTATCCACAGATTTTTTTATCCATGGATTCAAGCATCCATGGCTTGAAAATATTGAGGGGAAAAATATAAATTCCAAAATGTAAACCTTGATTTTTGTTATTAAGGGACACCATTTTATTATGTCATTGTATTTAATGGGACTTGACTATCCCTGGATTTAGGTATCCACGGGGTCCTAGAACCAAACTCCAAAGGATACCAAGGGCACAACTTCTCCATATATTTGCTCTTAGAACAAGTGCCATAAAGGATCAATTGAATTATTAATAGCATTCTTTCCCAGAACCCACCTCTTAAGTCCTTGCTACAACACTGAGTACACTGTGAAAGTTAACTATCACAAGCCCATGAAATTGAATTAATCTTATTGAACAGCTAGAAGGCAATGCTTAAACTCACATGAAAAAGAACAGAGTCTATTGTAATAACTGTTTGACAAATATCATATATCTGAAAGGTCTTGTATATCTGCAAGAATATGCTGATGGTTTCCCCAATTTTCTCTCTTTAGTAATGTGGCTGTCTGAAACTATGATTGCTTTTAGGCAATGCTACTGATTGCTCTTGGATATACAACAGTGGTGCAAGATCTAATGGAATTTATTATATTAAACCTAGAGGATCCAACATGTTTAATGTCTACTGTGAGATGAAAACAGGTATGTCCACCTGTACTAGTAGCCATCACTTCCTCCCTACTTATCCTGATCTTCTGGAAAGCACTTCTCATCCTAAAATGATCCTAAAATATTCTATTACTGTGGAGTGTAAGTACTGCTGATATACATTTTCTTAGCAATAATCAAAACACACAAATGTTCATTACAATTTTGATTTTAGAATATAACTAGAGCTTTGTATGGATGTCTGACCATAGCTGGCCAATAATTAAATATATATTTTATTTTATTTTATTTTATTTTATTTTATTTTATTTTAAAAACACACCTGTAACATCACTGAAATCCAATTGGGTTATATGATGAGAGGATATGATGGCTGGATTATCACCATAAATGTACCTCTTTCAGAGATGAGAAGATTGTATGAAGAGCTGACACAAAAGCTTACATACAGATATTAAATCTATCAACGTCAAACTCTTGTGTGTGTGTGTGTGTGTGTGTGTGTGTGTGTGTAGGGAAGCACACCCCAATTTTCCTTCATCATCCCATAGCACAGAGTTGGTGGAAAAAACTGCCTGTACCCTTGGACCCTGGGAACAGATACCCTCCCTCCCTCCCCCCTAATCTGGGGATCAAAGAAATATGTTTCAGGCTCAGATAAGTATGTTTCTCAATAGGAAGTGACAATTTTAGATGGGGTGTGAGACTATTCCAGGCCATTAAAATGTAACGGCATTGCAAAAAGATCCCAATGGGCAACAGTACCAGCCAAAGGCTTTGGGGTACACTACTGTTTTGTTTTTGTTTTGTTGGTTGGTTGGTTGTGATGTATACTGCAGATGTTGTATCTCTTTTTATATCTTTTTTGTTATAATTCAATAAAAAATGGGGAATTTTTTTTTTTGTGAGACCCACATTTTTGGGTGATGGTATTCTGGGTGATGGCTCCACACAAATAGACTTAGGAACATGTAGCCCTCTCACTGATGTAGTGTATTCATATCAAAGCAAATAATAAAATAGCCCAACAGGCTATATTTATAGTTTATATTATCTTTATATATATTTTTATCCTCAGAAAGCTCATGGACTGTCATTCAAAACAGATTAGATGGATCAGTAGATTTCAATCAAACCTGGGAGGACTATATAAATGGGTTTGGCAACCTTGATGGTAAGTACCTTCTCTCTCCTGCTACGTAGTTTACATGGAGCCTGGAAGTAGTTATGTGGTAAAGCTAGTTAACTGTAAATTTTGCAAAAAACAAAAGGAAGCCAAATATAGCAGGGTGAAATTACAAACTGTTTCATATTTTGTTTTGGGGTCTTGTTTTCAAAATTGTTTAACTTTTTTAATCTGCGTCAACCAAGTCTAAACTGGAACACAGTGAACAGGTTCTCTTACATCCAAAATTGTCATTGAAACAAACTTATTGTTAATTGCCTTCGCGTTTATCTTGACATGGCAACCCTATGGATGAGACATCTCCAGGCTCCCTTGTCCTCTACTGCTCTGCCCAACTCCTGCAAACTCATTTTCATGGTCTCTTTAATAAAGTCCATCCATCTAGCATGCAATCTTCCTCTCTTTCTACTTCCCTCCACCTTTCCTAACATTATTGTCTTTTCCAATAATTCATGCCTTCTCATGATGTGTCCAAAGTACGACAGCCTAAGTCTTGCCATCTTGGCTTCTAGGGATATCTCTGGCTTGATCTGTTCTAGGACCCATTTGTTTGTCTTTTGGCTGTCCATGGAATCCTCAGCACTATTCTCCAGCACATCGCAAATGCGTTGATTTTCCTCCTATCTTCTTTCTTGGCTGCTCTCCAGCTCTCACATCCATACATGGTATTAGGGAATACGATGACTTTTGTGTTGAGTTGTACGTCTTTGCATTTTAGGATCTTTTCTAGTTCTTTCATAGCTGCCCTCCCCATTCTTAATCTTCTCCTGATTTCCTGGCTGCAGTCGCCATTCCAATCAATGTTTGATCCCAGGTATGAGAACTCTTTTACAATTTCTATTTCCTCATTGTCTAGTTTGAATGTATCTAAGTTCTCTGTAGTCATTATTTTTGTTTTCTTTATGTTTCAACAGTAAGCCTGCCTTTGCGCTTTCTTCTTTGATCTTCTTTAGTATTGTTCCAGGTCTGTGAGGTTCTCTGCTAGTATTATGGTGTCGTCAGCATATCTCAGATTGTTGATATTTCTCCTCCTATTTTTAATCCTCCCTCTTCCAAGTCCATTGAAACAAATAGTAATGTAATTTTTCACACTCAGAACAACATAATCTACAAATTAGAAAACCACATGTGCTATTAAGATGAATAAAATGGGCAGTAATGTGATGCTGATCCCTCAACCATGTTAGCATCCTATGTAGGACAATGATATATTCTAGAGGAATAATATTACATTAATTTTAATTTACTCAGCTTTTTTCATGTGTGCTTAAGAGTTTTAGTTTTTAAAATACTAATGTCAGCACTGATTACTAATTTTCTAATGGTTTTAAAATCACTAATTTCAAAACTTATTACCATTTTGCCTTAAGCAGTGGCGTTCCCGCATCGGGTGTCACCCAGTGCAGGGGGGGGCGGGACAACTGGGGTGTGGGGTTTCCGGAGATTGTGCGCGCTCCCTCTTCCTGAGCCGGATGGTGCTTGGGAGACAGAGTGTGTGTGGGGAATGGAGCGGCGCATACGAAGAGGTGCGTGGACAGAGATGCTAACTTGCGTGCGCAGAGACAAACACCCAAGCACGCAGAGGGGGCATGCATGGCCAGGGAGCATGCGGTACATACAGCAGTGCAGGGAGGACAGTGTAGGGGGGTTGACAAGGTGTCACCTGGTCCGATCCACACCTCCCCTGCACCCCTCAGTGACACTACTGGACTTAAGCATTATACAGCTTGTTAGTAAATGGTGTGGCTAGTTTTTCAGCCTCAACATTAATAAGAAGAGGCAAAAGGATATATTAAAAACAGGTCAAGAGAGCAGTGTTTGTTTAGCCATATTCAGGCAATCACTGGCTTGTGAGAGGATGACACAATGTCTTCCTGTGCCTGGCAGCATCCAAGAATTTTGAGAGCCAAGGCCTTAAAAAGTCTCTGTAACTATTGTCCGAAACACAATGCAGAAATACCGTATTTTCCAGCGTATAAGACGACTTGGGGGTCGTCTTATATGCCGGGTATAAGGAGGAGGAAGAGAAGGAAGGGGTGGCCGGCATGAGGGGGGAGGAAGAGGAAGAGAGGAAGGCCAGGCAAGAGGAGGAGGAGGAGGACCCATCCGGAACGCCTTGGGGGGGGACAGCACAACACACACACAACACAGAGAGAGAGAGGAGGAGGCTTTGCTGCTGCTGCTCTTGGATCCTTCCACTCCAGAGCAAAAGGAGCCTCTGAAGAAGGAGGAAGAGGAGAAGGATCCGAGGGCCAAGGGTTCAAGTTTGGGGGCCTCTCCAAGCCCCTCCAGCCTCGCCGCTGCCGCCACTTTCCTTTTCCTTCCTTGCAAGGAGCCCTTTGGCTTCTCCTGCTGCCTCAGAGCCTTCCCTCCTTCTCCTCCTCCTTCTTCTCTCTCTTTTTTTTTTTGCTAGGATTTTCTTTCACCAGTTCCCTTTGGGGGCGAGGCAATCGCCATGTGGCTGGCCATCGGGGCTGAGAGGACTCTGGCTCTGCGGCTCCTTCCCACCTGCTCCCCGTCGCTTCTCCTCCGGTAAAAGGACCAGGAGACCGAGATTCCCCCCCCCCCCGAAAAGCCCCGCCGGAGCTGGCCTTCTCTCTCCCCTTCTCTTCCTCCTCCTCAGGATCGGGCTCTCTGCTCTCCCCCTTTTTTTGGGGGGGGTGTCTTCTTTTGGGAAGGGAAGCAGGGACAGAGAAGATGAGGAGGGAAAATATATACATATATACACACAGACGCAAGGCTTTGGCCCCCTTCTTTTCCCCCTCCCTCCTTCTTTTGGGGTGTGTATGTTTTTCTTTTTTCTTTTTTTGGACGAGAAGAGCCGTCAAGAAGAAGGAAAAGAGGAGCCCTGACAGTGCTTCGGGTCCAGAAGAGGAGATAGATAGATTACATACACATACACACACACAAGGCTTGTCCCCATTTTCCCTTCTCTTCTTTGGGGTTTCTCTTTTTGGAAGGGAAGAACCGTCAAGGAGAAAAAAAGGAGGAACGTCGACAGGGCCTCGGCATCTGGATAAAGAGGAAGGAAGCCAAGGAGGGGAGATATCTATATAGATATAGATATATACATACACAGGAGGAGGAGGAGGAGGAAGGGGTGGCCAGCGCGAGGGGGGAAGGAGGAGGAAGAAAGGAAGGCCAGGCAAGAGGAGGAGGAGGAAGTGGGGGTTGACTTTTGGCAACTCAAAGACAAACCTATCCTGGGGTTTCCTTGGCAAGGTTTGTTCAGAAAGGGTTTGCCATTGCTTTCCCCTGAGGCTGAGAGAGTGTGACTTCCAAGACTGTTGTTATTGTTGTGTGCCTTCAAGTCATTTTCAACTGATCGTAAGGCAAGCCTATCATGAACCTACAATTTCTTGCCTATGTGTTTTTTCAGACAGGGTTTGCCTTTGAGAGTGTGACTTATAAGATTGTTGTTGTTGTTGTATGCCTTTGAGTCGTTTTCGACTTATAGCAACCCTAAGGCTTGGTGTTTGCTTGGCAAGGTTTCTTCAGAGAGGCGTTTGCCATTGTCTTCTCCTGAAGCAGAGAGAGTGTAACTTGCCCAAGGTCACCCAGGAGGATTCCATGGCTGAGCCAGGATTCGAACTCTGGTCTCCTGAGTCATACTCCGATACTCAGACAGGGTGACCAAATGTCTTCAATGCAAAGGAGGACAAGTCACTACAAAAAATGTAGGACACACAAGAAAAAAATGTAGAGAAAGCTAAAAACATAAATGTAAATCCATCCTTCTTGCACTGTGCACAAAATGGAGGATGTTTTGGAATTCCTCCTGGAGAGAGGGTTGACATGGATAGCATGTCCTGGAAAAGAAGAGGCTAAGTAGCTCATAGAACTACAAATCCAAGAGCTCTCATAATATGGAGCCATGGCAGTTAAAACTGTGTCAAACTGCACCAGTTCTGCAGTATGGATGCAGCCTGAGTCTGCACTGCAGAAATAATGCAGTTTGATAATGTTTTAACTGCCATGGCTCCATCCTATGGACTCCTAGGATCTGCAGTTTGCTTTGTGGTACCAGAGCTCTCTGACAGAAAAGGCTTAATATCTCACAAAACTGCAAATCCCAGAATTCCATAGCCTTGAGCCAGGGCAGTTAAAACGGTGTCAAACTGCTTTAATAAATTTCTGCAATGCAGACGCAACCAAAGTTGATGCAGGGCAAATAATTCTGTACATTGAGAGAGAGAGAGAGATATTCAAATACCTTTGAATATTTATCTAAAGAAGAACCAAGTTCCTTAACTTGGAGGTTATATGTGTATATTGTGTGCATTCAAATTGTTCCTGATTTATGCTGATAATGGGGTTTTCTTGGCAAGAGTCACTCAGAGGAGGTTTGCATTCCTTCCCCTGAGGATGAATCAATCCCAGGTCTCCAGAATGCATCACCTATTGGTAGTCCTTCCCCCCAACACTTTCTCATTTCTCATAGCTGGGAGATGGAAATAATTTTTAAAGCAGCATTTAAGTCTGGACTATTTTTTAAAAAGTAAGGTCCAAAACACACTGCAGAAATAAATGCTAGGGAACATGGGAGCTGTAGTTTGTTGTGTTTCTAAGTGACAGTTTTCCTGTTCAGTACCTGCATGTCATAAGCATTTGAATCAAAATTACCATATTGAAATCAAATCTGATGTTTTTTTTAATTTTTATTTGGTGTGCGTTGGAAGAGGGGTCGTCTTATACGGTGAGTATATCCCAAGCTCTATATTTTAACTGGAAAAGTTGGGGGTCGTCTTATATGCCCTGTCGTCTTATACGCCGGAAAATACAGTAATCCGGTTTGAGGCCGCTTTCACTGTCATGGCTCAATGCTTTTAAAGCACAAATTCTGGCTTGGAGAGATGATAATACTTTCTCGTATGATATAAGCAAGACTAAAGGTAAAAGTGACATGTTGCAATATCGATGTACAAGTTTGCCCATTGAAGAAACCTGAGAAACAACTGCAACATTACAGTGCACTGGTTTTCTTAAAATAAGCATATCTGCCATCTTCCAAGTTAGGTACAACCCAGCGCACACTTATATGAGAACAGGGCATGCTGAACTGATGGTGACTTACTTATAAGTAAACATGGTTAGTATTGCACTGCACGTAGTCCACTTAATTAATATGTGCTTCAGTAAATGACACTACCAAAATATCCATTAAGGGTGTATTTCTTTTCTCATGGTTGACAGTCCATTTCCATTGCAATTAACTTTTTATATATGCCACTTGCTTCACTCATCACAGAGATTCATTCACACACTTCTATTAAGTACGCCTTGAACTCTCCCTTCCAGACTCTGACAAGCACCAAAGTTCCATTCTATTTATATTTAGTTGCCTTTTTAATTGTTCATTAGTGCATACTATAAAAGATATACTGAGAGAGAGATTTACAGGAGAAATTACCTGAAAAGTTCAACAGTTCCCAAGACTCAGGTCATCTCCTGAATTAATATAATTAGCAAATGTGATTAGTAAATCAGATGCTTTATCTTGCTTTCAATCTGCCCTAATAGTTCTGCTTGTGCAATCTGATTTTCAGGAGAATTTTGGCTTGGCCTACATAAGATCTATTCAATTGTAAGCAATACCAACTACATCCTACGTATTGAACTAGAAGACTGGAGAGCTAACAAACGTTATATTGAGTATACATTCACCATCGGAGGACCAGAAACAGACTACACCATCCTTCTCTTCAGGCTTACTGGGAATATCCCCAATGCTTTGCCTGAACAAAAAGAGGTGAAATTCTCTACAAAAGATCATGAAACTAATACAGAAAGAAACATCAACTGTCCAGAAAGTTATTCAGGTAACTATTTTCTCTGTTATTCCTTTATCCTTTCTTATAATCAGAAGGGGGGGAGGGGGAGAGAAATAATCAATTAAAGTAAACCGTAATGTTGAGTTTCTTATAAATCCCTTAAATGGAAAGATCATATAGGCTTAAGTCCAATGGAACACACCAGGACTAAGAATCCCCACCAGTATAGTTGCACTAGTTATACTGTCAAATTACAATATGTTAATTAGTTCTTTACAACCATTACTTACTGTTTCTAAAAGTAATTCTGTTAGACATAAACCACTGCGTCATCAGAGCTGGTTTGATTCAGAATGCAAAGAAATTTGGGCACACCTTAAACATCTGTTTAAACAATATAAATTAGATCCAAAGCAATTTCCTGCATCTGAACTTCTAGAACAGAAGAAAAGATATAAGCTCTTAATAAGACAAAAGAAAAAGGAAGCCATGATAGACTCTTGGAACAAACTAATAATGACAGTTAACACAAACAATCCCAATCTGTTTTGGAAAGAGGTTGCTCCTTCGTTTATTAAAAATGCAGACAACCTTATAGCTCCGATCCCAGCTCATATATGGGAAAGTCACTTTGTCAATCTTTATGACGCTCCTGATAATAACTCTAGTTCTTTAGTGTCGGACCTTATGGTACAGGTTCTGTCTCTCCCCCCTTGGTCACCAGTGTCGCATTCCGAGATTAAGAGTCTTATCACCCAACTCAAACCGGCACGTGCTCCTGGTGCTGATTTTATAACCGGAGAAGTACTCAAAAATAATCTGGAATGGTGGGTTCCGGTACTTTCTAAGTTATTTACAGCTATTGATAGATCTGCTTCCATACCAAATGACTGGGGCATGGCCATTATCATTCCGATTTATAAAAAAGGTAATAGAGCAGACCCGTTCAATTTTAGACCGATTAGTCTCTTGAGTGTGGTGAGCAAGCTGTACACAAAACATCTGTTAAATAAGTTCCTAGACTGGCTGGAGTCTGAGGATATTTTGATGGCCGAACAGGCAGGCTTTCAGCCTGGACGTTCCACTATTGATCAAGCAATGATACTGCATTATCTTATAGATAAATATCTTCACTATGGGCAACCTCTATATGCGGCATTTATAGATTTTAAGTCCGCTTTCGATTCAGTCAATAGATCTAGGTTGTGGGGAAAATTAATGTGTACTAACATAGATAAACGACTTCTTCTGCTTCTTATTAAGGTTCACGAGAATTCTAATATCAAGGTTAGATGTAGTCCTCAAGGACATGTCTCTAAGGCAATTCCTGTTAGGACGGGTGTAAGACAGGGTTGTGTCCTGGCTCCTACCTTATTCAATTTCTATATTAATTTTCTAGTTTCTGCCTTGAATAATCTTTCTTTTCATCCTCCGAAGCTAGCAAACAGGCATATCAATTTATTGCTCTATGCGGATGATGTTGTCATCTTTTCGTTATCCCCCATAGGACTTAAAAGATCTTTAAATTCTCTTGCGTCATTTTGTAAAGAGGAGAAACTATCAGTTAACTATTCTAAGACCAAGATCCTTACTTTTGCTCATCGTCCTAAATTGATGCAATGGACACTTGATAGACAACACATAGAGCAGGTTAAGATCTTCAAATATTTAGGAATTGTTTTTCACCATTCGGGTAGGAGAACTGCTCATTCTGAACTTGTTATCAGTAATGCCCAAAGAACTATAACAGCAATTTTAAGATTTTTCTTTACTAAAGGCGCGCAGTTTATTCCGGCCGCTATCAAATTGTTTAATGCCAAGGTTCGCCCTCAACTCCTTTATGGAGCTCAATTGGGTCCATATAGTAACATCAATGCTTTTGAACGTCTCCAAACTAAGTTTCTTAGGCGAATTTTACAGGTTGGCCATTACGTTCCGAATGCTCTCCTTAGGAGGGAGGCTGGATCTATTAAAATAGAGTCTAGTCTATGGATCAGTATACTTACTTACTGGCAAAAATTGCATAAAATTCCCGGGAGACTGACAAATTTAATCTTTTCGGATCCCTTTAAATCTACATGGGAAACCTCTATTCATAAGAAACTAGATGAGTTAGGTTTTGACAAAAATGAACTTTTGAAGCTTGATGTTGATAAAGCCAAATCCATCATCAAACAAAAAATTATAGAAGCAGAAAGATGGGTAGATTTTGCTTCCCTTTCTAAATATGTTCTGTTCGGCTCACAAATATCGGCCCCTGTCCCAGCCCCATATCTATTTCAGATCACTCTTCCGAAGTTCAGAAGGGCTTTAACCTTGGCACGTTTTAATGTGCTGCCTACTGCCATGCTAGACGGTAGATTTAAAAAAATACCTTTTGAATTGCGTCTATGTCCATGTGGTTCAGGTGCTGTTGAAACTAATGAGCATGTCCTACTTTATTGTCAATTTTATAGGGATGCTCGACATCAATTGATTAGCCCATTATTAAGCAAATTTCCAGGCAAATCTGATTCTTTTTATTTACGCTTCTTATTAGATAATAAGGAACATACAGTATCTCATATGATGGCCAAATTCTGTTATATTGTCTGTAAAATGCGACCTCAATTGATAAATGGACATTCTATTACTGTTTAGTTAAATTTGACCGATAATTATAAATATATAGTTTACTTTTTAGTTTGTATATTAATTTATACTAACTGACAAGTTCCTGTGGGGAATTGCTGTATACATCTAAGATGTGTTTTATTGTAATCTTGTGCTGACCGAATGGTCGTAATTTGCACTAGTTTATACCTTTTGCACAGCTGGCAATTTAAAGCAGTTGTATAAGATGTTGTGAACCAGTTGCACTATCTCTTGTACAGCTAGGAGAACAATCATTTAGCACTAATGGTGGCTTAAAATGCACAACTGCTAGCAAAGCAGGCTTTGCATGAGCATAATGATATATTTGGATACAAGCCAAAGATTTACTGTCCTAAAAATGTAGTGCCATGAGCCAAGCAATCAATTCACAAGTATAAAGGAACACAGCAGATGCAAAACTGCATATCTGAAAGCTTCCCCAATTAAAAAAACACAACACCAAACCTGCCCACAAGAGGTGAATATGTTGCTGACTCAATACTACCCAAAGGGCTAATCCCAATAGAACACCAGTCATTTTTAACTTATTTTAGTAGTTGCATTTAATTTATTTTTTTAAAAGGGAGGGTTAACTTGTTTTTATCATGTTTTATTGTTCAATGTGGGGTTTGTTTTATCTATCTTAACGAGGTAAGCCGCCTTGATTGCCTTGGCAAAAGGCGGGATAGAAAAATAAAGTTTATTATTATTATTATTTATAATAGTGCACAAATGCTGGAACACCAGAACTTTCATCCTTTTCCATCTATTCTCTACTGCAGCCCTAAGTGCTGTTTTAAAATTGATTCTGGAGGACTCCCTACCCTTCCAGAGGAGGTTTGTAGAGTATGGGTTATTGTTATGTCCGAAACAGTCCAACATATCTGTATAGATGGAATGGTTCTAACAAAAGAAAGCTTTATTCTGAGAATCTGAACCTCTCAGTCTGAAGGGTTTTAAGGCAATTTGCATTGTTTACACTCCCAAGCAACTCCTCACATCATTCAACAAACTACCCATGATACAACTGATGATTTTCAAAAATCAACTTGGAAGCAGCACAAGAGGAAATGTGGCAAATAAGTGTGTAGAAATACCCTCAAAAGGGTCTATCCTCTTGGTCCATGTGATGACATTTAATCTTAGCTGTGTCAGTTAAATACTGTTTGTAATATCATCTTCAGGTGGTTGGTGGTACAGTGCATGCGAAGAAACAAACCTGAATGGAAAATATATCAAGCCAAGTTCAAAAGGTAGACTAGAAAGGAAGAAGAGGGGACTGTACTGGAAGCCTCCGAAAGGAAGACCCTACCTTCTCAAATCAACCAAACTGATGATCCATCCTACAGATTTTGAAAATTTTGACTGAGTATCTTCATTCAGAGTTGGCCCGCTAAACCATAAACTACTTCAACTGGAGCTGTATGTAGGCTCTTTTTGGTGCTCAAATGAAATTGGACTAATGATTTTCATTGTTCCTTAATATATTTCTTTATGTGGCTGTCTTGTTTCTTCATATGGTTGCTTCATATAAAAACCTAGAGTGCCTTGGTCACACTTTTTCAAGAGATGGGCACAATTATGGAAGCAGAAAAGCTTTCCTAGGCCTGCCGCTGGCTACCAGGAAACTTTCCTTAGTATCAGACATAACTGTAGGTGAAGCTACGTTACCTTAGCTATTGGGGGTGGGGAGGAAAGGTTCATCTCAGTTCTCCTTTTCCAGAGGAACTGCCTAGGGATGGCCATGGATAAGGGAGGAAAAGAGAACTGTCATGGCTAAAAAGAACTAGATCAAGGCAAAATCTTTTCCTCACAACAAAGGTGGAAAGAAATGATGAGATATAGGATAATAATTCATCATTCTATCACAGCCTGAATTTCCCCCTCCAGTCTCTCATTTTATGCTGAAGACGACAATGGAGCCAATTCACTTCTACAGCAGAAAATATGCTACAGTCTTGCTTTTCAGGGCACTTGGAATCTGAGAGTCAAGGGTAGGGATGCCAGGCTGAACATAAGATCCCGTTCCTGTAGCTTTAATCATTAGCAAATCCTAGATCAGGAAGAGGTATCATAAAGTGCTGATGCCCACTTTTGCTGCCGCAGCTGGCCCCCAACACAGATATTTATTGTTGGGTTTAGAAGTGCCCAGCTCTGTTCCTGTAGCTGGATGCACAGCACTGTAGGTAAAATTTTTGTTTGTATGCATTGGTGAGGGAAGCCTCTGGGTGCACAATACCAACTCCTATTAACCTGGAAATGTGCAAAACATATCAAAACAATTTTGTTTGTAGCACTAACATGCCAGTATTATGATCCTAACCTTCACTGTATTATCAGTATAATCATTGTAATGAATATAGTTCACTCAAATGACCAATACTAAAAACATAATAATGTGTGTTCAGGTCTAAGCCACAGCACAAGCTAATCTTGGGAAATTATTCTTTGCCAATTTTTCCTCATGACCTCTAGAAAGATGTTAAGACTACTGCAGATTCTGAAGGAAAAAAAATCAAAATGTTTAGTGAATGAACTGACAGACAAAGCATTGTGTTTCCAAATTATGAGAGCTACTTTTTGAAAAAGATCAGTGGTTGTGGGGGCGGAGGGTGTGTGTGCTGGAACTTAGAACAGCATTTTTACTTGAGTTAATAGTGCTTCAAATGGGCAAATAATGTACCCATAACCTGATCATCTTTGCTGTAATGAGTATCCTGAACCATTTGGCCTCAATATACACTAAAGAAAGTAATGCACTCTAGACAAATAATACATAAAGGTATTTTGAAGCCTTTGATGCCTTCAGGGGCTGATCATAAGAGGTAGATTAATACAGACCAAGCTTCTTAAATGCAAATCTCCTTGTCTGGATTGTTGTTGTTGTTAAAGTTAAATAAATGTAGTATACTTGCAGAAAGAATTTTCAGATTGTACTGCAGGATTTTCTATACACTTGTTGCATTTTAACATTTTGACAGATCATTTGTAAAACTGTATAGCTATATTCTGTTTGCACCATTATTTAGAATGCAGCAAGAACCTATCTGAAACAACCTGCTGACTGCCTTAATGTCTATCACTGTTGGTGTGTGGATGATGAGTGTTGTAGTATGTCCTGAAGACTCTGCTGGGTGCCAAAGGGCTTGTTCCATCATTAATTAATTTTAAAATAGTCCAGCACAAGTCTTAAAATTGACGGCCCCTCCCGGGTGTCTTCCTCCAGGACTCTGTCTCTTTAAACTGCAGCTTTTCACAGCCTCCGGCTAATTTGTTGTTTTACAGCTTTGAGACAGCTTTGAAACAGTCCATTTAAACTAATTGCCTTGAGATAAGGGAGGTTTTCTACTTACAGTCCACAGAGGACTGTAAGTAGAAAACCCTCCCTTATCAAAAGAGATCTCGCATAAACATTCCAAGATGTATAATTTTCCGTGTTTAGCTTTGGAAACCGGGCTTGTTCCATCATTAATTAATTTTAAAATAGTCCAGCACAAGTCTTAAAATTGACGGCCCCTCCCGGGTGTCTTCCTCCAGGACTCTGTCTCTTTAAACTGCAGCTTTTCACAGCCTCCGGCTAATTTGTTGTTTTACAGCTTTGAGACAGCTTTGAAACAGTCCATTTAAACTAATTGCCTTGAGATAAGGGAGGTTTTCTACTTACAGTCCACAGAGGACTGTAAGTAGAAAACCCTCCCTTATCAAAAGAGATCTCGCATAAACATTCCAAGATGTATAATTTTCCGTGTTTAGCTTTGGAAACCGGGCTTGTTCCATCATTAATTAATTTTAAAATAGTCCAGCACAAGTCTTAAAATTGACGGCCCCTCCCGGGTGTCTTCCTCCAGGACTCTGTCTCTTTAAACTGCAGCTTTTCACAGCTTTTGGTGTGATTTAGCCAAAACAGGAGGCTAACAGGACTCCATTCTATGGGAAAGAAAGTTTGTTTATATTATGGTTTATGTAAACACATTTTTGTTATGGGAAATGTAGTCACATGATTTGTTATTGTAATTAAGGGTTGGACTAGTACACGTCACGTAATATCACCCAATCAGCTTGTAAAGGTTACACCCAGAAAGGTGGAGTCTTGTGGGACTGAGGGCTGAGAATCAGAAAGCTACTCACTTGCTTTTTGGCTCTTGAACTATAATGAACTAATAAAACCATTCTTTTGGTAATGCTACTAACACATCTTGAATCATGTAGCAGATAGATTTTATTCCTGCTTAGCCAGCTTTGGCTAAAGTAGAAATGTTATTATTATTATTATTATTTGTTTTTTGCTTTTGTTCTTTTACAATAAAGAAGCTTTGCTGAAAGTTCCAGGTTTGGATGTTTGATTTTAAAGGACTGTTTTCAACACTCCTACAACATTATTTTTAACAATCACAACACACTTATTTACATTAATCACAATGTGCTTATGCTAAAATAATTATACTGTATATACTTTAAACTCAATCATATTTCAAAGTTTAATGCCTACACATTACAGAACATAGATATTAATTAAATCTAGTAGTTTAAAACAGTATTTGTAAGCTATGTCCTCTCATTTGAAAGGCTTGTTCTATAATAGTGAATGTTCGGGGAGAGCTGTGGATCATCCAGCACCAATGCAACTAATTCTGCTCCAAGACACTGTATGCATGTTGGGGAGAGTGGGGAGAAGATTCAGTATTCCTGACACTTTTTTTTAATAGTCTTGCTTAGTGTGGCTCTTTCTAGCAAGTAAATAAACACCATAACTACAGAACAATCCATGAAACATCACTAGACTAGTAGTATCACTACAGCTAAATTGTCAGGCAAGCTAGTTTAAATCTACACCTAAATTCACATACGAGGATAGAGGCTGAACACATTTCCTGGCATCAGCAAATCCTTCCATTTTCTGAATAGTTGGCATTATTATCAATGTTATGCTTCAAATCTATGAACACAAGAGCACATTAAACCTTCAGACATAAAGAGTTATTTCTTTGTATAAATTGTCAAATGTAAACAGAATTTCAAGATTAGTCAAGACCAGTTTAGTACTAACATTGAAAAAAACTGCTGTGGAAACACTATAATCCTTTTAAACACATACTTCCTATTAATTACTTCCTATTATTTTCTATAAATAATTAATTCCTATTAATTACTGCCTATTAAATGTTTTATTCATGGCAAAGTGGGGACTTATCACAACAAAAGTAATTGGGATAGCAAAAGAATTATTCAATGATGTAAGAAATTGTAACAAAAAGGTTATTCCAACTTGGGATATCAGTAGGATGATGGTCAGTATTTATTTGTTTTACTTAGATTTATTTTTAGGCTACCTTTAAGGGTAGAACATGTAACTAAATTTGCAAACAAACAAAAAAGAAGAAAAAATCTCCCACAGATATTTGGTTTCACATGAAAGTGAATATGAACAAAGCAGAAGATAACCCTTGGGGTGGAACCCGAGCAAGAATGAGATCTATCAAAATGAGATTTCTAGGGGCTACTATTCAATCAAACTGAACTGAACCTGTGCAGCAAAAGTGTTAGGAGAAATTTTGATAGATTGCTCCCAAACTGCATAACAAATAAGAAAGAATATTCAGGAGGGAATGGATATACTATTGTTAGAGAAACAAGAGTACCTAGAACATAATTGAAGCATTTGAATTCTTTGCTGAACTGAAAAGAAAAAAAATGTGCAGCAACAGAAACACCAGTAATGTAATGTTATGTTGCTGTCTAAACTTAACACTGATATACTGGTTACTTCTATTTTTAAGAAGCAGCTTAGCCCTATTGAGTTCAATGAAGCTTATGCCTAAGCAAGTGTGCACATGACAGCAGCCTAAGTTTAACAATGATGTTAATATTTCCAGAGGATACAGGTATTCTGAGTTAAGTATATAACCTCAACAGGGCTGATGATGATAGGGTGACTGGGACGTCTCTCATTCATAAGTCAAAGTCAACTGGACAGCAATTAGCAACAACAAATATTAAACTTGCCCTGCTGGACCCACTAAATCACCAATTTACTATCCTTTGACCAAGAGATACTTAGGAAGATATACAATTGATCATTCCTGTCATCTTGTAATTCCAAATCCTACTATGTTTGGGGCCAGAATGGTCTTGGGGCAGTACACTAGTGTAATGACCCTTCATGTTAGTGATTGCATTATAACCAGGTTGCACAGCAGCAGTGAGTGGAGGTAGACAAAGTCATATCAGGAGGAGAAGGCTGCCTGCTTTGAGTAGCCTTTTTCTCCAATGCCTAGCTAACAGGTGTGTCCTCAAAGCCAGAGCATTCTGGAAAGGCTGGATTGCAAAATTACAGGCCAGGTGATTTTAGAACCTTCCTAGAACACCTTCTCTTCAAGGAGCCCAAAATCAGGCATTAGAGAAACAGGGTGGTGAGGACCAGGAGACTGGCCCCTTCCTGTCAATGACCATATGGATGGCCATCTTTGGGGGTGTTTTTGATTGGTTTTCCTGCTTGGAAGGGGGTTGAAATCAGTGGCCTCTTTGGTCTCTTCCAACTCTATGACTATGATTTCTATATATGTTACTGCTGTGCCACTGCCTACACCAGCATAATTACACCAACACAGTGCACATACAAGATGTTGGCCTATGAATGCAGGTTGTACTTAGGTCCATCAGCAGCTACTAGCCACCCTAAGAAATTCCAGTGTATTACAGAAAAGTGAACAGAATTGTGTGTCATCTTAAAGAGTAATGTGGCAATTTTTTTGGAAGTTTGTTAATCTTTAAGGTACCACAGGATTCTTCACTGTTTTTAACAGTCAAGGTAGATTAATGCTACAAGTATTTTATGGTCCAGTGCTAATTCTATTTATAACATTCTGTGGCAAATTAAAGTTAAATTAAACTAAACTCAGCACTTGCTTTTGCCTTTCTTAAAAATTTGGTGTATCACCTACTCTAGTTGACTTGCTCTCACTACAGCTTTGAGGAGATATTTAAGTTATTCCCATATTTTAATGCTCACCATTTGTTTCAATCAATGGCAATTAATAAGTAAACAAACTTGTCATTACAAATGACATTAGTAAACTGATGATCAAATTCTAATGGTGAGTTAAGGACATCTTTGCTCTTTAGTAATACAAACTAATGACACACAACACTAGCTTCTATAATGATGTTTCCTCTCCAGTGCCTTACCACGATTGCAAGGAAAAGCCAATCTTTAATATCCAAGTTCTAGAACAAGACCTCTGTAAAGATTTTTGACTGTACTGTACATATATTATTTGGTAGCATCATGTCCTTGCTAAGGATTTTAGCAGCACTGATTTATGGCACACTCCCCAATGGTTGGCTGACCATAATTATTATCCCTCTGCCCCAATTCCTAAAACTATACATAGTTGAAAAGAGACATGGAATTACCTTCCAAAGTCTCTTCTTGATTTGGCATTGAGGAATATTAATATTCTCCTTGAGAAACAAGAAATTTGCCTGATATCAGAAGAACACCAGTCAGGTTTTAGACAAGGTTGTTCAACAGTATTCTAAGTTTTACATCTGACTGTTCAATACATTTTTCAAAATGATAGCTTTTTTCAGCATTTGTCTTTGTATACACACTTGATCTTAGCCAAAAGGCTGAGAAACAATGTATACCACAGTTATTCAGTTCCAAACATAAGATCAATTTTGGAGGGAAATATCTTTCAGCTGAGATAAATATGATCATCTGTGGCATAACACATAGTCTATGGAGATGGAGGCTACCTCAATCACACCAGAGTGGCAAGGCAAGTACTCTTATCTGCAGAAAGGCAGAAGGACCTTAAAAAGAAGTCCATAGACAGTAGCACAGATATTGTCAACATGAAAAGCTCAGAGCAAGCAACTGGGAGAGGGAGAAAATATTGGAGAAAAGGTTCATGGAAACTGAACTCAGTGTTTCTCTTAGAACATTTCACTTCCAAGTGTATATATATTCTCACTACACAGCATAATACATAATCTCCCTCAAGGAGACTGGGAAATAAATGAAATAAATATGTGGGGGTAAAAAAGACATCAAATAGAATAGTACTTATAAAAAGCAAAAGTTGACAGTGCTCATAGGAATGCTGCAGATGGTTTAACCATCCACTCAACATCTCTTCATTGACTCTCACTACAATCCTTTCCACATCAATGTGGAAATTCAGTCAAATATGATCCCTACAGAAGTAAGGCAGGAACAAAGATTGCACTCGTGGGAGGGTCGCTCCACCTCCTGAATGCCCTTGAAAGCTAATTTGTTCCTGCCTCCAAAGAAAGAGAAGGACCAACCCACTGTCAGGATGTTCCACCCCATCTCCACAAGGAAATACATTTTCAGTATTTGGAAGAACTGTTGAAAGAAAAAACAGTGATTTTTTTTAAAACATACCTGGAAAAATATGGAATGAAAACTAATAAAGCAAAAATTAATATAGTGGAAGATTCTTATAAACAGAAATAGAAATTTTAGGGAAATTAACCAGTGAATTAAAGATTAACCAGTGGTATCCTACATGGGTAACAAGATAAAAATAGGATGATGTTGTACTGGTGGTTGCAATGAAATTTTCTTCCTGTCTTCTCCCTGATGCAGTCCAAAAAACAAGTCTGAATATTTTCCCAGGCTTCTACAGTCAACTCTAGGGATGTATGCTGGCTGAAGTGGGGAGGGGGAAATTGCCCCCCCCCCCGGCATTCTCCTGGATCCCATCATTCTACCTGCCAAAGTCCACTGCTGGAACCTGCACTATGAACTTGTCTTATGCAATCCTGGGAATATGCACTAAATTGAGAATTGGTGAGTCTAACCAACATTTAATTACATTTGAAAACACATACCAAAGAGTAATATTTTTTCGTTTGGATTAACCAAATAAGCAGTCTTAAAACATTCTCTTAGACTCTCTTATCAAAGCAATTAGTTGACTGTGGAATGACTGTTTATCCTCAATGAAGTCATGAATCTCTGTGGCTTTCCCTCATTCACTACACCTGATTGATAATGACAATTATCATGCCCTAACTAAACTATAAAGTTAAAATCTACTTTTTGCTCTTACCTGTATGTTGTATTTGGAACATAAACATCCTTCGCAGGAAATTCAAGGATCTCTCTAGTTGGTCGAACTCTACTATCAGGATAAAGTTTCACTTGCAACAGCTCTGGAGTTAAACAGTAATGTGGATTCTCTGGGGCTGGAGAAATATCTATCTTCAACTGAGCTATGTGGAGAGAAATTAATAGTATAACTAAGCTTGTAAACAGCCACTTGTATGGTTACTTGTGGAAAAACTGTAATAGGGAAAACTTTACCAAAAGGAGTTATATTTTTGTCAGCCACCAACTGTTAACAGCTATTATTACCACTCAGTCCAACTTCTGTTGCCCTTTGCTTTTTAGCACAAAATTCCAGCATTGCTTTCTGTGGTAACTGACATTAGGATTATTGTGTTTTCTATTTATTAATAAATTCTAGTTCTAATTAAAGAAATTAAGATTTGTCCTGTTTCATAGAAACAAACATTTACCATAAACTTCATCATTATTATCTCAGTGAAATAAGACACAAAAAGAATGTGGGGTCAAATTAATGACTAAACTTCCACCATGATTAGCCACTATGGGTGTGGCAAATCCGCTCTTGCATTTATTTCCGTTCCTCCAACTTCTTCTCCAAGTTTGCCAGTTCCTTCTTCTGAAATACAGGCTAAAGCACCTGGTGTTTGTTGGCAGTCTCCTATCCAAGTACTAACAAGGGCTCACCCTGCTTAGCTTCCAAGATCACACTGGAACTGATGCCTAAGGGTATTTAGGCCCTAGTTCAGGATGGGGGCAGTAAAATCAAGAATGGATTTGCCACTCTTGCAGCAGTAGATCCAACAGTCAACTCTGCCTTCCACTTTCCTTTTGCCCAGGGTAGCATTTGTTTGGGGACTTGTAAATTAGTTCATCATAGCAGACCATTTTGTCTTGATGGCATCTTTTGAACACATTTTTTTTAGTGTCATCCAACATTGCTTGTTCTGAACCTATTGTATCAAAAATCATAACTGAGTTCTATTTTTTGGGCAAACCAAAAAGTACCTGTAATAGGTCTCAGCCTCCGTAGAACAGAAGATGGCCTTCTCATATCTGCAAGAAACTTGTACAAGTCCTCATCGCTCAGACGGTCACCCTCCTATTGTTGATTAAAAATAAAGGCATGCAAACACTTTTAGCTGTGCTCTTGGGAGAAAAATATTCCCTTTTACATTTCTTATCGACTTCTTTATATTGCAGATTTTCAGAGAATTTCATGTACAATAACATAATCATTCAAGAAACATTTGTGATATACTCAGTGTTTAAATTGCTCCCCCTCTTTTCTTTTCTTTTCTTTTTTTTAATGACCTATTCATAACAAGAGTCAATCCTTACTTTTTAAACATGTAGAGTAAGGCTCTAGTTTTGAAAAATGCAGCCTGATTTTGGTCTGGAATGGAATGACGAGAGTTCCTTGTGAGTGAATATAGTTATAGAGCACTCTCTCCCCTATTAAACTGATCGCTGCACCTCCACTTGGTTCAGTACTTATTCCTACTCACTAAATAGAGCATCAAGATCATTAACCCTAAAAGAGCACTGCAGAACCTAGTAGCAAAATCAAAAAAAAATTACAGTTTTTCTTCTTTTATGTTGTAATAATCAGACCCACATTGAGGACAGATTTTACTGAGGTTCAATGAGACTGCACTGGAGGAGTGAATTATTTTAAACATGGGTTTCACTGTTCAGATATATCAACAAAACTACTATGTGTCCTCTTATGCCCACTTCACACATGGATCATATCACAGGAGGCATCATGCAAAGGGGACATGTGGTTTTCTATCTCCCTGCCATGTGTAAGAAACATCTATTTGGAGAAGACAGCCTATGGACAACAGACTTCTATTGAAATTGTTATTCTGTATGGCTATGGCTGGCAGAGGAGATATATGCACAGAATTTTATCAGAGGCATGAGTATCAGGCTTGGGCCAAGGGATCATACAATTGACAGGGCCAATAGCAAAGACCTGCAGGATCTGTGTGCTGTTATGAAGGACAGTCCAAAACAGATAGTTTCAACCATTAACAATACATTGTTCTAGTTCTAGTCCAAAGAGCTAACTCTACTCTTCCTCCAAAAAATGAAGCCAAATTTTGTAAACTTTTTTTTTTGAAGACTACAGAATCATAGAATTGGAAGAGACCACAAGGGTTATGCAGTCCAACCCACTGCTATGAATCCTTCAACCAGTAAAAAGGTAGCTTTACCAAGATCTGAATGATATTGCATCACTGGGGAAGGGGTTATGCTAGTAAATTGTGCATTGTCCAGTAATGGAAAAATTGACCACAGTGTTTCCTTAATTTCATTTCCTTTTAATTTCATTCATTCTAGATAGTATACATTATTCAACTGGATTTTCAATATAATTCACTCTTTAGGGAAACTGGGAATGTGAATATAAAATTTTAGGTCAAATGTAGCTATTTCAGCTGTCAGTAAGAATGAGAATTACGAAAAGAACAAAGGAGAATACTTTTGATAAGCTTATGCATTATTTAACAGTTGCCAAAATAACCTTATATTTAAAATAGCCTGTCAATTAATATCATCGGATTCACTGTTAACATAGAAACAGTTTTGAAAACACTGAAAAACAAACTGAAAACACATATATTTAACTTTTTATTAAAAATATGAATATCTTAATCCTGTCGTACCACTTACTGGTATCCTGTGCTGATCCCCACTCAGTATGTCTAAGGCTCACAACAGATGAGCTAAATGAAGTGGCTTCTGGCCACTTTGGAGACGTGGCATTCAAATGATGCACACCTCCAAAGCAGCCTGAAGCCACGCCAAGCCACACTCCAGTCCTTTGGGCCAGAGCAAAAAGAAACTGGGATAAGCCAGCTCCTGGTAGTGCAGGTTGGGTCCTGTGGCGCCACAGCCTGCTTTGGGAATGGACTGTGCAGTCGGCGCAGTCCCAATCCACTTCTGGCCACAGCAGACTCATTCACACCCATCTGCTCTGGCCCTTAATCTTCATTTTAAAAATTTCATGAGTCCTCCTCGCAAAACAAACAAGAAGCAGTGAAAAGTTAAACCAAACTTTTTATGCTAGTAGGCCAGGATATGGACCACTTCCACTAGTGTTACCAAAAATAAACAGAAAACTTGCATGATCTCCTGGTACTGATCTTGCATGGACTGTAACTGTAATTGTTACTTCTGACATTGTCTTTGATATTCATCTCCCCCCGCCCCAGCCATAATTGCTTCTAACCCACAAACTATGTCCTGGGTGTTGAGAAAATGGGCAGAGGAGTAGCACTATTTTCCAGTACATAATGAAAGTAAACAAGAAAGGTTAATCACATGCATGAACAAGTCTTAAATTTTAACTATATGTAATAGAACTCTGCTAAGTTCAGACAAACTATTTTGATTGTTAACCTTAATACATCCAGGCTAAAGACTTGTATGTTATTCTATAAAGCACTATCTATGATGGTGAAAGTTACACAGTGTTACCATAAGTGTAAATGGTGAAATACCTGTTTAAAGAAGTTTGTTACTGTGAGGGTTGCTGGTCTAAAGTTAGTCAAGTTGCAGGTCTCATCCCCACTAGTGGTTCTTTCCAATGAACGTCTGCTAACAATGCTAGAATTCCTTCTTTCTGACCAAGATCCTTTGCGTTCTTTAACAAAGAAAGAGGGAAATTAAAACAAAAAGAAACTACATCTATTTTAGAAAGACTAACCTAAAATTATGGGAAAAGTAAGACAGAATAGGTGGTTATGCTAAGATAATCATTCTCCTGAGGCATTAGGAAACCATAAAGCACAGCTGCTCCTCTCACAGCAACCGTACTCCAGTGCCTTGTGCCTATTACAGAAGTCTTTATCATGTGGAGATTTATGCTTTTTTTCCCTGCCACAAAAAATGATGAAGTTGGCAGTTTTCAAAGGGTTGAGGGGAAAGATGCTGAACAGCAGTTTCAAATGAGTTGTGCAGTCCACAACGATTAATTCACTCCTCTGGAAAATGCTCATCAGCCTGTAACACTCTCACAGACTTAGCAGCCTGGTTTTCGAAAGCATAACAGATGGTTTATGAGTAAAACCCTTGAAAGATAAACCTATTTGTTATTACAGGCTTGTCCTTTTCATTTCACCCTTAATACAAAGTCTTCATGAGAGAATGAAAAGGCAAAAAAACATCCTGATAAACATACATGTGTTGCACTAGGCACTTTCCAAACCCTGTGGGAAATAAAAACTTGTAAAAATAGCTTTATACAAGGGTAGGAAACTTATGTCCTTCCAGTTGTTGCTGAACTGCAATTCTCATGCTGACTAGGGAGATTCAGATGCCTGAAAGTGGTGGGAGCAATTTTAATGAAAAGTGACAGGAGAATTCCTCCCCACAGACGGGACAAGAATGGGATAATGATGACATTGCATTACATCATCTGATATCCGCTTTGCTCCTGTCATTTTCAGGCATCTGACAATCTCCTTAGGCCAGAGGTAGGCAACCTTTCCCCTTTAAGGGCCGAGGGACTTCAGCTCCCAGAATCCCAGGAGCTATTGGCCAACATGGGACTATTGGCCAACATGGCTGAGGCTTCTGGGAGCTGAAGTCCCTCGGCCCTTAAAGGGGAAAGGTTGCCTACCCCTGCCTTAGGCTGATGAGATCCAACAAGATCTAGAGTGCCACTAGTTGCTCACCACTGCTTTACAAGATGAAAGGGGCAGTCAACATGGATTTGACATTCTTTCTTTAAGTGCTGGATAGTTCTAGTGGTTACAGGCAGTAGCTTGGATCCAAACAAGCCTTTCTGTGGTTAGAAGGGATCTTTCCATTTATGAAATAGATTGATATCGGGCCTTTACAGATTGCCAGAAATAATGCTGCTTGAGTCCACTTTAACTGCCCTGACGAAGTGCTAGGGAATCATGGAAACTGTAGTTTATTGTGGCACCAGAGCTCTCTGACAGAGAAGGCTCAATGTCCCAGGAAAAAATACCGTTCCCATGATTCCCTAGCACTGAGCCAGGGCAGTTAAAGTGGACTCAAGCTGCATTATTTCTGGCAGTCTGTAAAGGCCCATCCTCTGTAGGTTTGGGGAAAGAGAGAGTAGACACAATCCTTGCTGATACCTCTTTCTTCATGCAGTCTTGCACATTTCCTCTTATGCTAGTCCCTCAGCCCTCCAGATAAGATTTCAGGAAATTTAGGAGTTGTAGAGGGAAGATAGGTAGGTAAAAATTGCTTTTGGAATTATCAGTATCCAGCCATTATATATCTGGTTCTAACTCACAGCATTAGATCCAAACACAGACTAGATTAAAAATAAACTGTCAGGTGTAGCCTATATTCCACTGATTTCAAAGCATTTACTCTTAAGTATATCTACAGCCAACCTATCCATATAGGATTTATAGGCAACAAGTGACAGCTGCACCTATGTTCTATATATTTAACATGAACATGTATGCAAGTGTAGTATGGGACAGATGTGGCATGATCTGTCCAGAGACACTGGCAATCCAAATGAAAACACTAAACCTTTGGCAGGTTACTTTTTTGGGATCATAGTTCTTAGGGCCTTTGCAGACTGCCAGAAATAGTGCACATTAAATTGAGGCACTGCCCTGGCTCAGTGCTAGGGAATCATGGGAACTGTAATTTATTGTGGCACCAGAGCTCTCTGACAGAGAAGGCTCAATGTCCCAGAAAAAAATACAGTTCCCATGATTCCCTAGCACTGAGCCAGGGCAGTGCCTCAATTTAATGTGCACTATTTCTGGCAGTCTGCAAAGGCCCTTAGATTCCTTCAGCTAGCATGGTCACTGGGGATATGTAGTCTAAAAATGTAAGTTCCCTACATACCGATTAAGACAGACAAGAAAAAAGTTGCAGCTAAATAACGAAGCATCAAAGATGATAGAACATTGTTATTCACAGCAAGTAGTAATGAAAAAAGGATGCATATTGTAGTCTAAGGGCCTAAGCAGATGGCTTAAAAGGCTGTCTTGGGGGCAGGGAAGGGGAGGGGCAGCCACACGCTCGGCGCCCCCTCCCCCTCCCGAGGTCGTCCTCGGAGCAGCTGGCCCTCCGCACGGCCGGCACTCCGAGGAGGACCTCCCGCTGCAGCCTTTACACGCGCTGCGGTAGAAAAGTCAGCGAAAGTGCGATCCAGCCTTTTGCGGCGCACTTTCGCTGACTTGTGAAAGGAGCGCTAATTTAGCGCTCCTTTCAGGGGCGCTGAAGGTGCGCCGCAGGATCGAGGCATGGTGATGCCTCGGCCTCGCGGCGCACCTTCCCAGGGCGGCCCACGGCCGCCCGTCTGCTTAGCCCCAAAGTAAAGTTTTAAAGCAAGCAATGGCTTCTAACAAGCGGATACAAGGAGATGGCAAAAAGGTTTGATTGAGAAATTTACAAAATTATTGGATCACCATTCTGCAGTTGATTCAATGGGTTTACTCTTCTTGTGAGCTACTAAACAGGTTTAGCTTAAGGGCCAAACAAAGCATGATGTTCTTGATTTTTTAAAAATGTGTTTCAACTGGCCATTTTTACTTTGAAGAAAAAAACAGCAGTTTGCAATGCCATTGACCATGGTATCCTTCTAGGCTACCTCACTAGGATAGGACTTGGAGGCAATGTTTTACTGTGGCTCCATCCCTTCCTATAGGGGCGAACCCAGAAGGTGATGCCAGAGCACTCCTGTTCAACCACTGGCTGCTGGCCTGTGGAGTCCCCCAGGGTTCTGTTCTGTTGTCCATGCTATTTAACATATACATGAAATCACTGGGAGAGGTAGTCTGGAATTTTGGAATGTGGTGACATCAATATGTGGATGACACCCAACTCTACTCCTTTCCACCCCAATCCAAGGAGGTGGTCTTGGTCCTAAACCAGTTTGTCAGCAATAACGAACTGAAACTAAATAAAGACAAGACAGAGGTGCTCTTGGTCAGTTGCAGGGCAGATCAGGGAACAGAGATTCAGCTGGTGTTAGATGGGGTTACACTCCCCCTGAAGAGACAATTTTGCAGCTTGAATAGACTGGATTCAGGTTTGAAACTGGAAGTCCAGATTTCTGCAGTGGCCGGGAGTGCTTTTGCAGATTTAAAGCTCGTGTGCCAACAGCGACCCATGCCTTAAGATGTCAGCTCTGGCCATACTAGTACTTGCCTTAGTTACATTCCATCTAGACAACTATAGCACACTCCACTGTGCTGTCCTTCTGCCTTTGAAGAATGTTCAGAAACTTCAGCTGGTCCAGAGAGTTGCATATAGACTGTTAACTGGGGCAGGTTACAGAGAACATACTATGCCTCTGTTGAACAGCTTCACTGGCTGTTAGTTTGTTTCCAGGCATAATTAAAGCGCTGATGATTACCTATAAAACCCTATATGGCTCAGTTCCGGGCTATCTGGAAGACTGTATCTCCCTGTATGAGCCAGCCCAGGCTCTGAGATCATCTGGAGGGCCCTTCTCCCAGTCCCACCACCATTACAAGCATGATTGGTGGGTACACGAGAGAGGACCTTCCCCTAAACTCTGGAATTCCCTTCCCAGGGAAGCCAGAATAGCCCCCTCTTTGTTGGCCTTATGTTAGCAAGCTAAAACCATTTTATTCAGACATGCTTTTAAAATGGAAAACTTTTAAAGAACATGCTACGTGGTGCAGTATTGTTTTAACTGAACTGAGCTTTTTATCTTTTTAATTATAAAGTTAAAATTATACAATGGCATAGTAAAGTGATGTCCCTTATATAAAATGGGAAATCAAAGTTTGGTTATTGAAATTTTTGTGTGTGAATATTTCGAACCATGATTAGTTGAATCCATGGATGCAGAGTCGATTGATATGGTGGGCCGAATGTATGGTTCTTTTAAATTGTGAGCCACTCTGAGTCTGAGTTTTTTGGGAGAGGAAGCAAGATGAAGATGAAAAAGGAGGAGGAGGAGGAGGAGGTTACCTCCTGCTGCAATTTCCACTTCTGTTGAGTCTCTCTCCAAACTTCCAGCACTGCTGACTATATTCATTAAATGAATGGCAGTCCATGCAAAAGGCATGCGATATTTGCCAAGCCTTTGGCAAAATTGCTCTGACTGGCTTTTCAGTTTTTCTAGCTTTTCCTTGTTCTGCAAAAGCAAAAGCAAAAAAAGAAAAAAGAAAGAAAGAAAAAGAAATTGTATGTAATCAGTGTATCACACATGCACACACACACATGTATCTATGGAAATATTTTGAGCTAAAGTATACCTGTAATCAAGTATTATGCATAACATTTTGAACTAAAACTTGGCCACTTGTCTATAAATAAAGAATATTATCATCCCTGGTGGAGAGCCAGAAAAGAAAAAATGCACATGCAAAGCCACAATATGCGCAATTGTTCGATCACAGTCACAAAAGATCTCTTTCTACTCTAATTAAAGACTTTTTCTGCTGCTCTGCTGAGTAATGTAATGAACCCTTAAAACCTCCCTTTTTAAAGTGATTTAAATATGCATGGCTGTATGAAGAGAGCTGCCTGTGGGTGAAAGTGACAATCACAGAATTTGCAATTATAGTAGTAACAGAAGTCAGGAGAATTCCCAAAGTATCTCTGTGAAAGATTACAAGCTACAGGAGAAATCAACTTCTACCACCAAACAAATAGGAACTCTATAAAGCAAGTAACACAGCAAGATCAAATTATTATGCTTGCTTATTTAGAATCCCTTCCAGACATTTGTTAAAAGCTCAAGAAAGTTAACTAAATATATCTAATTTTACCCTCACAATGTTATACAGCTGAGAGACAGGTTGCCATTTATACAAATGAAACCAACTGTTTAACTGAGTGAGTGGTAAAGCCCCAAACTCTTCTCTCATATGGCACCCTTAAAGCAGTTTATATTTGTGGATGTAATTCAACTGCAGAACAGAAGAGAAGAGTGCAGGTGAGTACAACATTTATTCTTGATCTAAGAAGCTCATGGTTTATTAGTTCAACATTATCACATCTCAGCCTCCTCAACTGCTCATCCTACCTAACACAAAGCCATGTCTCAGAGATACATGAGCAATACTAGTTATCAGTTTCTCTTTAACACAGGAACTAAAAAACTACTGTATATGCTCTCTGAAGCAGAATTTAAATCTGTATTTGGAACATGTGTACAGTTCAGGTTTGGAAGGCACTGGCAAATGACAGCCTAATTGTTCATAACAACAGCAAAGCATGGTAAAACAGGAAGCAGAGGAAGTAAAGTGAGAAGGGAATGTGCAAGCCCATGGGCTCAAGCACATAGCACCAAATGAAGTCTGACATCAAATCCAGACCAGCATCGTGATTTCCCAAGGCCATTTAGTAAGTTGTACATATTGGGTTGCCTTAAATGGCCGTCCCACTTCTGATGTCAGCAGAATAGGAAAAGAGACAAATTTTGGATGAGTTCTCTGATAGTTCTTCCCTCTAAATCTGTTCCAGAGGGTTGGTGGACTCTCTCACTTTATCCATTCTGATACTGAATACTTTTCATCATTGGGTTAATCACAGCTGGACAATGGTGGCTTGTAGCTCCCATGTCAATGCAGTAGTGAATCTATTCTACGTTTTTGCCTAAACTATGGGCCTTTACAGACTGCCAGAAATAATGCAACTTGAGTCTACTTTAACTGCCCTGGCTCAGTGCTAGTGAATCATGGGACGTGTAGTTTATTATAAGTGCATTATTTCTGGCAGTCTGTAAAGGCCCTATAAAGATCCTGAACCATACCACCAAAATAAATTCAGCACCTTGAATAGCTCTTTTAAATTTTCAATTAAATCGAGCATGGATTCACCATTTCACTGAATGTCACTAGTTGCCATTGCTACTGGATAGAACCAGAGAATGGGAAAGTTACTTTTTTGGACCACAGTTCCTTAATCCAGCACAGCCAGCCGACAGTTGTAGTCTAAAGGAGGTAACCTTTCCCACTTCTGGATACACCTCATGAACTGGATCTCCATATGAACATCAACTTGTCCTACACTGGTTAATTAATGCAATGATATATTTAAAAAGTCACTGCTTGTAATTACATAAAAAGACATAAAAAAACTGCTTACCTTTGCAGTGTCTACTTCTTTTAAAATCATATATGGTTCTGCACACTCCCCAATATCTCCCTGCTGTAATACTTTTTCCAACTAGGGGTGAGAAAAAAAAAAGGAAAAGAAAGAGGCAAATGAGGTTTTAGGGATACACACAATATAAGCACAAATTATCTACTATTTAATGTAATTTAATCTTCACACCCAATGGCACCAGCAATATAAAGTGTAGATACAAAGGAAAAAAGAAATATCAGGCAATTATGTGTCTTTGCAAGAGACTTCCACAAAGTCTGATACTTTCAGGGCTTTTAAAAAGTTTTTCAGTAGAGCTTGGAAAAGTCCCTTTTTTGCCCACAACTCCTAGTATTCCTCAGAAAGCCTGGCCATTCCAAAAAGTTCCTTCTCCAAGCTTTGCTTTTCCAGTTTGCTAGGTACAAACCCAGACCAGAGTTGTTCTGTTGTCGCTGCTGATAGAAACTCCCTGACAGGGAGGTCTGCCTCACTCTACCCTGCCTTCTTGCCTGTGTTTGGAACAAGGTTAGGAAATATTTGTGTTCTGTTGTTGATTTGCTTGGAGTGCCTCCCTTTCTTAGGATGCTTTTTGACTTGTAAGTACGTTTTGAATACATTTTATATGCAATTTTTTTAAATGATGAAATTCGGCTATTTAAAGACTCGTTTATACAGTAATTCTATTATTTATAAACTGTAGATTCATGAGTCTCCTTTTCATGCATTTGTTATTATTTTAAACTGTTCATTTGGTAATATCACATGATAGGTGGAAAAATGATAGGTGGAAACTAGAACAAAACACTTATGGAAGTCCTCCTGTTCTGAGCTGGAAAAAGATAAATTTTGAACTAGGAGGAGGAGAGAGGAGAATTGTTGTTCAAGGAAATGTAGAAATAAGATATGTACAGCATTTTTAAACAGCTAGTACAACATGAATGTGGAGTTCTTCTGAATAACAGAACATGGCCTCAGAATAGGAGGACTTCCACATGAAATGCAAGACCTGATCCAAAACATCATGTGAAATTCTTCTGTGTAGGGTTTAGGGCAACCAACCATGGATCTTCCAGGACAATATTTTCTGTTTTCCCTCCAGCCTGGTTCTCCCATATTTATTTTCAGCTCCCAGAAGCCTCAGCCATGTTGGCCAATAGTCCCATGTTGGCCAATAGCTCCTGGGATTCTGGGAGCTGAAGTCCCTCGGCCCTTAAAGGGGAAAGGTTGCCTACCCCTGTGTTAACTGATACAGAATGTCTGGTTGATAAAAAAAAATATTTGTACAAGGATGCTTTTGGGTTATACTAAAACTAAAAAGAAGATTCGATATACATTATAAATATATGTGTATGAGGTAGATTAAATATAAGCTAAACAAAAGGTTAGCTTACTGAATAGTGGAAAGAAATTATATTGTGATGTTAATACTGAAATGTCAACAAAAGATTGAAATTGTTTGATCCAGTGGATATGGATGAATTATCTATGATTAGAGAAAAATCACTGGTGTTACTCTTAAAAGATCTGGAATTTTGAATTGTCTTTTAATAGAAAAATGAGAATAAAATATTAACTGTAGGTTTTGATAAGTATGCAAACCTTTAACTTATTTTTCGCAAAAATATAAGGATAATGTTAACTGTGGATTTTGATTATTAGTAGGGTTAGCCAAATTGAAGAAGTATATGACATTGTTTCAACTGGAGAAGTAAGATTTTAAATATCACATATAACCATCAATAAGAAAGTCAGAAGTTAATGTAAATTTTCTCCTTTTTTCTGTTTTTCTACTGTCTTTTTCTGTTGTTTCCTTATCTTTTTTGTTCATATATTTTTCTTCTTTTAAAGTACTGGAAAGCTCACAATAAAACTATTTTTAAAAAGAAAAACAAAACAAAATTCTGCTGTACCAAAGAAAAGAACAAACCATGTCCTCTTATATATCAATGGCTGGTGAAATAAGCAAGTAGGCTGGAGAAGAAGGAAGAAGAAAATCATCATTGGGAAAGACATGCATTCTTGGAACCTAATCACATTAATATCTCCAGTTATCCAGCAAGATCATCTGAGCATGGAAACAAAATTTTGCAAATTTTTGCAAAAAGAAATATTGAAAAAGGATGCTGCATGTGCAACCTCTGGTACTGGATATTATACATCTAGCATTCACACAAACAGAGATGGTCAGAACTCTCTGATTTGATGGTGCTGCTCAGTTCTGGGGACCAGAGCTGGCCCTTCCTGCATGCCAGATCACCCATCCTGCACTACTTCTTTCAGGTGTGGTGAATAATGTATCAGTGAAAAAAGGTTCATTGGCCAGTTTGAAATGGATTGAATAAGATGCCATCTTGTTCTATGTCTCAAACAGCAGAACATCATAGGCTAGCCTAGCTAGGGACAACAGAGAGACTAAATTCAACCAACTTCTATTCTCCAGCTACCAGAGCTGTTATCGTCTTTCTTTCAAAAAACGATATTGAACCTTCAAGGTTGGCAGTACTAATTACCTGTTGGTTGGTTCTGCACAAAGATGTAGATCAGGCTGAGTATGGTTAGGCTTTGGAAGCAAAGGTGTTTCTATGAAGGATTATTCTCACACTACCAAAACTGATTTGGGACTCAGATTACAATGCAAACAAATGTATGGCTAACTGGACTGGGGATGATTTTGAAACAGTATTATGGGCAAAATGTCTGTGATAAGCCCCTTCCGACACATACTTGTAACATATCACAAGCTACTTTTCCAGCTTATTTACCTTGCTCATTCTTTTTCCTTCTCACAGAGCAAAATCTCAGTACCATTTCAAACCAATGACTGATAGCTAGGCCCATCTCATTGGGTTTACAAGCATTAATGTGCAAAAGAAAGCTCTTTTAGTGAGACACTGGTCTCAGTTGCATGGTGTTAATCTTTTCATCTCATCTTGTAAAAATCAGCTGCTGTGAATATATGCAGATTCTGGCTTCAGAAACTACGCAATGAGACATGTGCAAAATTTGAGAAGAGAATCTCATCTTAATGCTGCCATCAATGAGCCTTCTCTCTCGCTTGGGCAATTGGGAACAATGTAATGTGAATCTCAATCTTTGCACATTCCCTGGGTATTAGGAAACTTCTCCCCCTCATTTTTTTTGGGGGGGGGGAGGGCAAGAACTCTATTACACTATGACTCTTCTACATGACTCTCCCAGATTAAGGTCTTGTTCTATTTCTACAATTGCTTTCGGGGGTTCCATAATATCATTAGCAATGGCAAGAAAAAGCAAAGCAAATATGGAACTGTCTGCCCTAGAATGGAAACATAGAGACTACCAGTCCTGTTTCTTAGTCTTTAAAATCCAGCAGCAAAGAAACTCTCCTAACTCACAGGAAAATAGCTGAATCAAGTTAGGTGAAGGAAGCAGCAAGGATATGTTCAGAATCAGAAAACCAATCTGGAATTTGATTTTTAAAAAATTCATTTTTTCCCCAGATTTTTCTGTCATGGAAGGCTAATTAACAAAAACGGTATCAGCTAATCTAGATGGACTGAGTTCACCCTAAATTGATAAATATAAGCAGAGAAACTGTGGCACATTAGGGGCCTAACATGCCATGTAATTATAAAAAGGATCAGATTTGTAAATGGCCAACAATTAATTTAAAATGCTTAAATGTTCGGGGTGGGTGGGTTAGTACTTGTTTCCAGATGGATTACCAAAGGACTCACCAGTTTTCAAATGTACTAAGAAGTGTGTTGGCTTTCTTTGACGTCAGGAAATAATTTAGAATAATAGATACAGCCAATAACCCTCTAAGCCAGTTTAGTTTTGCCAAACTTAAAGCAGCAACACTTCTTTCATCATAAGCTATACTATACATATTAAATATATCATATATTGAGTTGGGTTTTGTTTTGTTTTGGCTTATCACTATTTCAGTTTGTGCCACATTTTTGTTGATGGATTGGATTGAGACTTAGGGCCTTTACAGACTGCCAGAAATAATGCAGCGTAAGGCTACTTTAACTGTCCTGGATCAGTGCTAGGGAATCGTGGGAATTGTAGTTTTTTCTGAGACATTGAGCCTTCTCTGTCAGAGAGCTCTGGTGCCACAATAAACTACACTTCCCATGATTCCTTAGCACTGAGCCAGGACACTTAAAGTGGCCTCAAGCTGCATTATTTCTGGCAGTCTGTAAAGGCCCTTAGACATAGTTAGAATAGCAACACTGAATTCAGTGAGACTTAAACATATACAAATAATCATGCATTGTGCCTGGAACAGTGTGCACTATGAAAGTGTATCATGTATGTATATATATATATATATATATATATATATATACACACACACACACACACACACACACACACACACACACAATCTCTTACCTTGATTACTAGGAAGACATCTTGAGAGGGGTATGTAATAGAAAAGATAGCTGACCGAGCCAGTGTGGTTATGGCAGCAGGTGGAACATGGGGACGCAACATGCCTTTCATTTGTTCAGAATTTAAATCAAAGTAGAAGTTTTCTGAAATCTAGAAGAAGATGCTAAGTTACTTCAGACCATTATTTTTTAAAACTCTCTGAAGTCTTCATTACATATCAAATTTGAAAACCTTAAAGTAATTCATTATATATATGCCACCTATGGAGAACAATTTCTTGCAGACGTAAGCTGATAATCAGCACTGATGGGAATATCTAGAGATACTTTCTATACTGCCCACATCATATCAGGCCATATATATCTGTACCATATGTTTTGTTCCTATTTAAAAATATACCACAAAGAAACCACAATATTATAGGGAAGTACAATTTTCCAAACAAAGAAGCTAAACTAGTAAAAATATGACAACTGTTAGGCAATTTAAATCCAAACAAATAAAACATAAAAGCAGAAAACTGATCCCCCCCCTCCGTTGCATCCACTTGCTTAAGTTTATGGACTAAAGAAAATATTGGCCACATACCATGAGATTGGTAGGCTTGAGGGCACTCAAATATAAACATGACTGAACACACATCTTCATTGGTCTTTCAGAAACTGCAATGAATTGGAAGACAATCCTCTGGACTGAGTTAAAAGCTTAGTAAATAAAATATTTTGCAGGATGCTTGGATTCCATCCAGCTATCTGGAGAGCATTTTTACAGATGCACACTGATACGGTGCCAAAGCCAGCTAAAATAAATTTAATTTTTTTGTGGACATTTCCCCTTGTACAAATTCAAAAACCATGTTGTAAACCTGAATAAAATGTCTTGGGAGATATGAGGATACTTGAAGACGTAACACTCCACTGTATATTTCAAAAATCACATTTTTATTTGGTTCTACAAAGCTGAAGAATCTGGACTTAACAGAACCAGTAATCAGTGACAAATTGTAAATAACTACGGGGTAGATTAAGGTTTGGGCTGTGTTTTTAATGAAAGAATGAAGGAAGGACAGATGGATACTGCAATTTTAGAGCTATCAATTTTAGAGATCAATCTTGCCTGATATCTTCTGTGGCAATCATCTGTGGTCAACAGCTCTAAGCATGGGCAGCACAGTAAACCATTTTTAAACACCAGTCTGGATTATAAGTGTTTAAAAATGGTTTATTGGGCTAGCCATGCTGGGACAAATGATGCAGCAGACAAATGTTAACCTTCTTCTAACAGGATCATAGTTCCAAGATCAGATAATGGCTATAAAACTGATATACTACAACAACATGTACAGCATAATCAAGGCATCTGCATTTTTAAATAGGCACAAAACAGTGCCTGCCTTGTGTAGTACAGTGCTCCCTTAGTATATGTGGGGGATTCATTCTGGACACCACCACCCCCAGCGTATGGGAAAAAATGTGGGGCCTCAAGTCCCATGTTTTTCTATGGGCATGCGATGTGTTATTTTAGATGCCCAGGCTTGGCATCCGCAGATCAAAGCCGAGTATGGCAAACCTGCATATGGCATGGGCGCGCTGTATTTCATTGCCCACTTGTCCGGATTCTATGCTTCTCATAGGAATCTGACCACCAAGAGGTGATGCAGGCAACAGGGAAATCAAAGGGAATGGTAGATGGGCATCGTAAATAGTAGATGGGACATTGGGGCAGATTTATGACTGGGATGAGAGTTTGCCTTCCAATCCCAGGAGATGAAAGGAGATAGACCTGGAAGAACTAAACTTCAAAGATCCTTTGGTAAGGACAACCAGGCCATTGGGGAGGGGGGAAAGGAGACTGGTCAAAGGGCTTTAAAGTACTGGTTTAGTGGGAAATACTCAAGAGTTGTTTCTAAAAGGATTACTGTGGCAAAGTATCTTGATTCAGGAATAAAGCTATAGTGAATTTACACTTAACAATGTTTTCTTGGTTCTTCAAGTCTCTTGTTACCAAGCATGACACTGAAACAAATCTCCCTCCAACTTAACCTTGGCAGCAGCAACCGCTTGTGGCTCAAGGCAAAGCTGCCTTGGAGGAACCTTCCCAGGGAGAGTGCAGTGGCAGCTTGGTGGCCACAGCCCAGGAAGGCCAAGTGAACTCTGGCCAGGAGGCTGGAGCAAGGAGATCCGAGGAAACCAGGGAAGGCCCTGGGAGCAGCAGCCAGACTCAGGAGAAGCCCAGTGGACAGCATGGAGGCATGGAACAGCATGGGCTCCAACTTACCCGGACTGGGAGGACAGGCCCACAGAAGAAGGAGGGCCTGAGAAGACAGGCCGTGGGAGCACACCCCAGAGAACCCGCTACACAAAGAGGGAGAGTATGAGTGGTTCCGGACCATGATGGCTAGCAGGGCTCATTGCAACGACGAGGACAGTGGAGAAGGTGGAATGGGGAACCTGGCAAGGTGTCAGCACACTGGGTGGATACCACAGTGGAAACCCCAACCCATGGAGCTATGTGCTGGGACCAGTTCCCAGTAACTCCGGCCACACGGGTAAGCTACAGGAAAGCAATGCCTGGCATGGGGAAAAGTGACCCTCCAGACATCTGCAATACCACCTATGAGTCACATTCAGAACCCCGCTGCACAACAACTGGGGGTACAGTTTGACGGGAGATCCAGTATGTTATCCTGTAGCGGCACACATGCGAGAGTGGGGAAACCACATTCCCTACAGAGTGTGCCAGAGTGAGGTGTGTGACCACACACCTGGAAGGCGACATGGCAGACTGGCTAGTTCAATTGTTCTATGTTTGAGCTACAGAATTGAATAATTTGTGTGTTCTTGGCAGCCCTGCAAGCCCACTTCGAAATCCTTTTCAGGATCAAGAAAGCCTGGGCTAAGCTGATGGTGCTGACTCAGGGGATACGCTCCATGACCAAGTACGCAACTGAGTTCTAAGGACTAGCAGCTCAAGTCACGGACTGGCCTGAAGTCACCAAGGTGCAACACTTCAAGGCGAGTTTATGAGCAGACTTGTTGAAGTGCGTTTGGATGACTGACAACCTGCAGACAGTGAGTGAGTGGATCCAACTTGAAATGGTGCAGCAGGAGATGCAGTTGATGACCCACTGGAAACCGGGAGTGAGCTAGGGAACTAACGCAAACCTAAGCCACTTCTGAGGAAAAGAGAAAGAAAATAAGTCCTGGGAGATGGAGTGCGAGCGACAGAGACAACTAGGACTGTGCCTAACCTGCAGGCAGAAGGGACATCTGATAGTGGCGTGCCCTGAAAGGACGAACAGGCAGCCAAGCAGCCTGATGAAGAGACAGTACGCTCCGCCACTGCCAAGAGACGAGTGATGCTCCAGAATGGGACTGGGCCAGCAAGCCCTCAAGGCTGCAGTTGGAACTGCAGATCCAGAGCCGTTCTTGGACACGACAGAGTCAGAGGTCAGCACAGAGCTTGCGGACACCTTATCCAGATTGCCTCAACATGAAAGCCAGAGAGAAACACTGGAAGAAACTATTTCTACCCCTGAACAGCTAGGGCTGGCAGTGACTACCCGGAGTCAAATGCGCCAAGAGAAGGAGGACCTGGCCCAAGCCACCCTTTTGGATCCGTTGTTTCAAGACATCAGAGAGGTGCGGGGAAAGGATCAATGGCTGGCAGACCATCTGGACCTCCCTAGAGCTCAAAGATGGGCTGTGGCGCAAAGGAGACCGGGTCTACATTCTGGAAGAGATGAAATCCAGAATTTTGCAGTTGTGCCACGACTCTAAGGTGGTGGGATACTAGGGGTTCCTGAAGACCTGGCTCCGGGTAAGAAAGCCTTACAGGTGGGAGGGAATTCGGAGTTATGTAGAGACGTATGTGAAAGGCTGCCCTATATTTTATATTGTTAGCCACCCCAATTGTTCCCAGAGAGGTGGGGTATAAATTATTATTATTATTATTATTATTATTATTATTATTATTATTATGTGCCCGCTCCAAGCCAGTGATAGGCAAGCCTCGGGGGTTGCTCTAACCACTGTCCACGCCAAGTGGCCCCTGGAGGTATAGAGCTATGGACTTTATTACAGACCTACCAGACAATAAGGGAGGAATTACCATATGGTTGGTCACAGACTTGTTCTTAAAACAGGTACACTTTGTGGGGTGCAAAAGCTTGCCCAGGGCAGCCAAATTAGCGGATCTATTCATTGGACATATATACAAAAATCATGGACTTCCAGATAAAACTGTGACCGATTTTGCTTTTTACTCATTTTCTTTTGCTTTATAAGATGACAATATCAAATTTCCAGTTGATCAAACAGCTGATATGCTAATGTTAGTGGTTTAAGGGAAAGGTCAGTGAAATTCTTTCTTTCATGCTACAGCAATCACATATCATGTGATTTATCATCATATGCACTACCTAGAATCTACCAAAACTGGAATCTGCTCACATGCTCTCCATTCCTCCCATAAGCCTCAACCTAATGGCTGGGGGACAATGATAGCAGTGTTTATTTTTATTTCCCCTAAATTTTGGCTTGTCACATTTTCTAGATCAGATACTGTAGTTTACAAGAAACTCACAACACATTATTTGGTTTGTCTTGAAACTGAGTACAGTTTGTAGAACTCTGAAGAATCTCTGGTTTGGAAAACACTACAAGCCAAGATTCAGGGAAATTAAAATGAAGGCCCACCAAAGTTAACCTCCTGGCCATGCAGAAGGAGAAAGGGAGGATACAAAAATGAAGATTTTCCCAGTTCACATGTAAAACATTAAATAGTAATTTAGTGCAAGTTCAGCCAACTTGTGCCCTGCCTATACCTGGCAATCATAACAATACAGAATAGAAATAAATCCAATAGATCATCGAGTCAAATCTCCTGTCATAGAATCAGAAACCTTCTGTCTGAAGCATCCATCATGACTTTCATCAGCTTTAGATGATATACCAAATACAGTTGCACCAGCTTCTTCTGTCATTATTTGTAAGTTTTCCTTTTCATTATTTTCCCCAGCTCTTATTCCACTTCCTAATTAATCAATGATACTTCACTTGTGGTGACAAAAATTAACCACAATCCTTCAGTGAATCTTACAGTTGCTAAGCAGAGAGGTGCTATTTTGCTCCTACATCTACCTACCTTCAATTCAGGCTCTGTGGAAAGAAAACAAGTGCCAGGTAAATTACTCACCTTTTTCTTTTCTTTTACATCATACAAAGCCAAACTTGCAAAAATTGGTTCAATTTCAATTTCAAATCTTTAAAGAAAGGAGCAGATATTGAGTTAATATATGCATGCAACATAAGGCATTAAATGCAATGAAACTGTAGCAAGATTATTTCAAGGGAACCCTTGCAGTTGAATGGTTTACTAGAGCAGTGGTACTCAAAGTGGTAGTCAATGGAATGCTGCTGTTCCATGAGCTGTCTGTTGCTGGTCCACAGCAAGTTTCCAGGGAAGAAAGAATACAGATGCAGTCAATGTAATATTGGTCCTTGGCACATTACAAAAAAAAAAAAAAAAAAAGGAGCAGCAGGAGGAGGCTAGTTCTCAGCATCAGATAGCTTGAGCAGTATTTCACTAAAAATAACATTGGGATACAGCTTCATAAATTGTAGCCCTCCTCACACAATGTCTAAGAAAGAATGAGGGAGTAATAAAACATACTGCCCCCATATGTTATATTTGTCTTCCTTTGATTGCATATCTCTAGGCTTTACATCTCTAGAATATTCTACACAGTGGCCATGTCTATACACAACAATAACCCAGAATTCTGACTGTTTATGAACTATATGCTAGTGCACACTCCAAAGCAGCATATTCCACTGTCAAACAGCCCTTAATTCAGGAAATTATTTAGATGGAATCTGTTTTCTTGTAGTTTGAATCCATTGCTCCATCTCCTAGAAAACAAGCTTGCTCCATCCTCAATATGACATCCCTTCAAATATTTAAATATGGCTATTATGTCACTCTCTTTCCTTCTCTTCCTCAGGATAAACATGCCCAGCTCCCTAAGCTGCTCCTCATAGGGCATGGTTTTCAGATTTGCAATATTTTAGTTGCCCTCCTGTGGACATGCTCCAGCTTGTCAATATCTCTCTACATTGTCTGCTTCAAGTATTATACATGCTTGCCAAAACCATACTAGTGCACTATGCCAATGGCTGCTCTTTCTCCAGGATTAGTAGTGGCAAGGAAAGGCAAACTAAATTTGCTGGCTCTGATCAGCCTGTTTCTCTAGCATTTCATTTCCATCATGGCCTTTTTCTCCATGTTGCACTGTCAACATCAGTGTAGTTACATTAGCTACTGCACCAAGATAATTCTGGCCACTACAGTATTGAGAGTTGGTCCACCACACTAGTGTAAGTAGTAGGAGGAGGAGGAAAAATGCATACTCCACCAACAAGGAGTAGTTGGTCAACCCCAATGACCAAACTTGATATTAGAAATGGCAAAACCACCAGCAGAACATTTTTAATTTTCCTGGTCATATTATTAACGATCTTCAAGTAACAATTCTAGAACAAAGCCATTTCAAAGGAAGCATGGAAAGAGAAACAGCTGAATTGGGATAGATTAATATATTCAAACAGATTAGCAGAGGTATAAACAGAGAAAATGGTTTCTTGGCATACTACATATATTATATATCCTTAACCTGCACAATGGAATTCTGCCCAAAGAATGGTCTGACTTCAAAGAAACTGACTCTGGGTAAGCAGATTGCTTTCATACTTAAAGATTACTAGCAGCTTGACAGACTTGTATTGATCACCTCATACAACCCTTTGAAGGCTTATTGGGAGGGTCATAATTTGCATCTTTCTGTATCGTCACATATGCTTGCTATGGGCCGTAATAAATTTATTGTATTGTATCCTCACCCCCACAACCATGCAGCTTGTGGGTGCAACCTTCAGTTTTCTAAAATGATCACCCTTAACAATGTACTCTTGTTATTGCCTCTTCTACACACCCAAAACAATTCTGAATCTTGTTTAAAACAGCTACGCAAGATACAGATAAACTCTGTATAATAAATGCAATCTCATGTTTTTTAAAAAATATATATAATTTGAAAAGAGTTCTGTAAAAGGAAAATCATGATAAAACTCTGTGATCCCTTTTTCTATCTAGCTATGCCCTACAAGTGAGATTTTCTAGTACTACATCTTGTTATTACAGCACCTTGTAAAAGAAAAGGCCATAGAACCAGCACTGGATTAGTGTCAGGACTTAAAGTTGTTTCCCTCTAGGAGATAAGTCCACATATATCTCAGTTACGAGAAGTGCTCCACTATAACTGGAGCTCCCTAACAAGCAGGGTTGACCTAACTGAGGACATACAAGATGAATACAGCCATGTGGAAAATCAGTTTTGTGCTTTATTTCTCTAAGGGAAAACCAGTAAAATTTTACCTCGTATTATTAGAGAAGAGTTATAGGCAACGAACCAGCTGCAGGTAACCCTACATTCAGGAGCTCCACTTCATTAAACTTGTTTAACAGGTTTCTCTGCTCCCCAGTGAAAGCTTCCCTAACTGTCTCAAGTCTTACAATTGAGAGAGACAGCTATGGCTTTGAAGCTTCAGGTTTGGCTCACCCTCTCAATATCTGACCCATGTTCTACTAAAATAGTTTCCTCTATTTGTGAGCTGGTTGGTTTATTAAATCTATTTTCTTTTAATTATGAGATAGAAGCCATATGTGAACAGAGAGGAAAAAATCATACATTTTCTAGGAAACTGTGAAGACACATATACACTTCTTAACTTTAAATTATATAAAAGGAGTTATAGGGATGACAATTTTCTATATTACGCTTTGAAAGTTTTTAAAAATTCAAGTGGAACAGATGTCTTTCTTCAAATAACTGCATACAGAATTCAAGAATATATGTGTGGCTGTCTGTATGCTGCTAAATCAGTAAGCATGGCTGTCTTCTAACTCCCAAAAGGTCTCATAGTTCTGCAAAATTGCTACACAGCTACTGGAGCTGTTTCCAAATGGACAGACCTTGCCAACTGACAACCACAAGAGCAATCTCAGTAGCTAAAGATAAGAGCACTGTTTGTCCTAACCCTACTGATACCTCTATCCAATCTCAACGGTTGGCTAGAGCCCTGCCTAGTATTGAGTATGAAGAGGTCTGCTGGATAAGATAAAAGACCAATCTAATCCTGTATCCTGTTTCCCAAGTAGCCAAGAAGATGTCTCCAGTAGCCCACAAGCAGAAAATGAGAGCAACAGCCTTCTTACTATGTTGTTAACCATCTTGTCCCATTTCCTCTGCTCACTGCTCACTGCTCGTGGTGGTGGTGAAGATAAAACATGCACTTCCACAAAGGCCACAAATATTGAAATCTTAGAGAACTAGAATACTGAAACATTTATTTGTTCTGCCAATGAATCTAGAATTCCTCCAAGCAGTACAAGTCCAAGACCTGAAGAAGCTGACATAGAAAAGACCTGATATGCCCTGTCATTTGATATATATGTTTCACTACAAGAAACAGATGCAGGTTGAGTCTCTCTTATCCAGAATTCTGAAATATACAAAATCCAAAATTGTCCACATGAGTGGCTACGATAGTGACAATCTTTGCTTTCTGATGGTTCAGTGAACACAAAATTTGTTTCATACATAAAATTATTTAAAAATATTATGTATAAAAGTACCTTCAGGCTATGTGTATAAAGTGTATAAAAAACCGGTAAAGGTAGTCCCTTGACATGAATGTCTAGTTGTAACTGACTGTAGGGATCAGTGCTCATCTCCGTTACTAAGCCAAAGAGCCAGCATTGTCAGAGACTACTCTGTGATCATGTGGCCAGCTGTTATCTTCCCAGCGAAGTGGTTCCTATTTATCTACTTGCATTTGCATGCTTTTGAACTGCTAGGCTGGCAGAAGCTGGGACTAGTGACAGGACCTCACCCCATCATGCAGCACTCAGGCCTTGAACTGCCAACTTTCCAATAGTCATTAACCACTAAGACATGTGTATACAAAACAAAACAAAAAAAATTAAGTTCATGTTTAGATGTAGGTTCCATCTCCAAGATTATGTATATGAAAATATATTTATTTCCATTTTATATATATATGGAAATATTTAAAAAACTAAAAATCCAAAATCCAAAATATTTCTGGTTGCAAGCATTTTGGATAAGGAAGACTCAACCTGTACATAAATATGTGAACATGGAACAAAAGGATAGGACTGTATAAGCTTGTGAGTCAAACAAATACTTACTTTAAAGACAAACACTTCACAAGAAGCCTTTGACCAAAGTGTTCCTTGGGGACTTCAGGAATGCCCAGCCTTTCTATTGGGTCATCCTAGAATTGGACACAAACCCAATCAGAAATGCATGCAATACTTTCACAAACATAGTACCCTGTTAAACGGCTAAAGAAGGTAGAATGGGTTCCTTTCTCAACCTTTGAAAGTATAAATACAATTTAATCTTCAAGGCTTAACAGCATGTGGCAGTTACGGCAATTATAAATAACAGTGAAAGGATTTAAGTGATAGCTACATAATAATAGACGAGAGGTCTGTAAAGTAAATACTTTGGGAAGCAATTTCCCAAAACACACATTTATGTTTTAATGGTATGTTACTTTAGGCCAGGGGTAGGCAACCTAAGGCCTCGGGGGGGGCGCGACCAGCCCCAGGACTGTCCTGCCTCCGCCCGCATGATGATATTGATTATTGTTGTTATTACCGTATTTTTTGCCATATAAGGTGCTCCGGCATATAAGACGCACCAAATTTTAAAGGAAGAAAATCCAGGAAAAAAGGATTCCTCCCTTTAGCCGCGGCCGGTTGTTCAATGGGCTGGTGCTGGGATCAGAGAACTTCTCCGATCCCAGCACCAGCCCATTGAACTGAGGTCGCGGGGGGAAGGAGGGCTCCTTCCCCCCGCGACCTCAGTCTTTGAATGGGCTGGTGCTGGGATCGAAGTGATCCCAGCACCAGCCCATTGAACTGAAGCCGCAGGGGGAAGGAGCCCTCCTTCCCCCCGCGACCTCAGTTCAATGGGCTGGTGCTGGGATCGAAGCGATCCTAGCACCAGCCCATTGAACTGAGGACGCGGGGAGAAGGAGGGCCCCTTCCCCCAGTGACCTCAGTCTTTGAATGGGCTGGTGCTGGGATCGAAGCGATCCTAGCACCAGCCCATTGAACTGAGGACGCGGGGAGAAGGAGGGCTCCTTCTCCCCGCGACCTCAGTTCAATGGGCTGGTGCTAGGATCGCTTCGATCCCAGCACCAGCCCATTGAACTGAGGTCGCGAGGGGAAGGAGGGCTCCTTCCCCCCGCGGCTTCAGTTCAATGGGCTGGTGCTGGGATCACTTCGATCCCAGCACCAGCCGATTCAAAGACTGAGGTCGCGGGGGGAAGGAGCCCTCCTTCTCCCTGCGACCTCAGTTCAATGGGCTGGTGCTAGGATCGCTTCGATCCCAGCACCAGCCCATTCAAAGACTGAGGTTGCGGGGGGAAGGAGCCCTCCTTCTCCCCGCGTCCTCAGTTCAATGGGCTGGTGCTAGGATCGCTTCGATCCCAGCACCAGCCCATTCAAAGTCTGAGGTCGCGGGGGGAAGGAGCCCTCCTTCTCCCCGCGTCCTCAGTTCAATGGGCTGGTGCTAGGATCACTTCGATCCCAGCACCAGCCCATTCAAAGACTGAGGTCGCGGGGGGAAGGAGCCCTCCTTCTCCCCGCGTCCTCAGTTCAATGGGCTGGTGCTAGGATCGCTTCAATCCCAGCACCAGCCCATTCAAAGACTGAGGTCGCGGGGGGAAGGAGCTCTCCTTCTCCCCGCGACCTCAGTTCAATGGTCTGGTGCTAGGATCGCTTCAATCCCAGCACCAGCCCATTCAAAGACTGAGGTCGCGGGGGGAAGGAGCCCTCCTTCTCCCCGCGATCTCAGTTCAATGGGCTTTTGCTAGGATCGCTTCGATCCCAGCACCAGCCCATTCAAAGACTGAGGTCGCGGGGGGGAAGGAGGGCTCCTTCTCCCCGCGTCCTCAGTTCAATGGGCTGGTGCTAGGATCGCTTCGATCCCAGCACCAGCCCATTCAAAGACTGAGGTCGCGGGGGGAAGGAGCCCTCCTTCTCCCCGCGTCCTCAGTTCAATGGGCTGGTGCTAGGATCGCTTCGATCCCAGCACCAGCCCATTCAAAGACTGAGGTCGCGGGGGGGAAGGAGCCCTCCTTCTCCCCGCGACCTCAGTTCAATGGGCTGGTGCTAGGATCGCTTCGATCCCAGCACCAGCCCATTCAAAGACTGAGGTCGCGGGGGGAAGGGGGGCTCCTTCTCCCCGCGTCTTCAGTTCAATGGTCTGGTGCTAGGATCGCTTCGATCCCAGCACCAGCCCATTCAAAGACTGAGGTCGCGGAGGGAAGGAGCCCTCCTTCTCCCCCCGTCCTCAGTTCAATGGGCTGGTGCTAGGATCGCTTCGATCCCAGCACCAGCCCATTCAAAGACTGAGGTCGCGGGGGGAAGGAGGGCTCCTTCTCCCCCCGTCCTCAGTTCAATGGGCTGGTGCTAGGATCGCTTCGATCCCAGCACCAGCCCATTCAAAGACTGAGGTCGCGGGGGGAAGGAGCCCTCCTTCTCCCCGCGTCCTCAGTTCAATGGGCTGGTGCTAGGATCGCTTCGATCCCAACACCAGCCCATTCAAAGAGTGAGGTCGCGGGGGGAAGGAGCCCTCCTTCTCCCCGCGACCTCAGTTCAATGGGCTGGTGCTAGGATCGCTTCGATCCCAGCACCAGCCCATTCAAAGGATGAGGTCGCGGGGGGAAGGAGCCCTCCTTCTCCCCGCGACCTCAGTTCAATGGGCTGGTGCTAGGATCGCTTCGATCCCAGCACCAGCCCATTCAAAGACTGAGGTTGCGGGGGGAAGGAGCCCTCCTTCTCCCCGCGACCTCAGTTCAATGGGCTGGTGCTAGGATCGCTTCGATCCCAGCACCAGCCCATTCAAAGACTGAGGTCGCGGGGGGAAGGAGCCCTCCTTCTCCCCGCGACCTCAGTTCAATGGGCTGGTGCTAGGATCGCTTCGATCCTAGCACCAGCCCATTCAAAGACTGAGGTCATGGGGGGAAGGAGCCCTTCTTTTAGCCGCGGCCTCGGCCCTTCGCCTTATAAGGCGCACCAACTTCCCCACCCACGTTTTGGGGAAGAAAAAGTGCGTGTTATAGGGCGAAAAATACAGTACTTGTTTTTGGGGTTTTCTTGGCAAATTCTCCACAGGGGTTTGGCCATGGCTTTTCTGGGGCTGAGAGAGTGTGCATGCATATTTTTTTTAAAAAAAAACCCTAAAAAATATTTATTTATTTATTTTTGGTGCTTCGCCCCCCCCCCAATTGTCTGAGGGACAGCAACCCGGCCCCCCGGCTCAAAAAGGTTGCCTACCCCTGCTTTAGGCAACTCTGACAGCAATCCTAGAGAAACAAAACAACTTTCCTCTGAACAAGCGTTTGCAAAGGCCATTGCTAAAGCAGGGTTGGGTAGCACACACATATTTGCCCCTCATTGTTTTTGAGGATCCTGCCAACCCATCTGCTGCCAAGAGAGGTGTGCCAATGAAATATAGTACAACTAACACCAAAGAAAGAAAGAAACCAAAAGAAGAGGGGGGCATTTTAACCTCCTCTTCCCTTCTGGATCTGCAGGGCTTTATAGTGTAAGAGGAACAATGTTATTATCGTTAACCGCCCTTGAGTCAATCCCGACTCAAGGTGACCCTGTGGATGAGACATCTCCAAGAACCCCTGTCCTCCATTGCTCTGCTTAGGTCCTGTAAATTCATACCTGTGACCTTCCTAACAGAGTCTATCCATCTGGCATGCAGTCTTCCTCTCTTTCTGTATCCCTCCACCGTTCCTAGCATTATTGTCTTTTCCAATGAGTTGTGCCTTCTCATGATGTGGAAAAAGTATGAGTTTAGTTTAGTCATCCTGGCTTCCAAAGAGCGTTCAGGCTTGATCTATTCAAGGACCCATTTGTTTGTCTTTTTGGCTGTCCACTGTATCCTCAGCACTCTTCTCCAGCACCACATTTCAAATGAATTGAGAAACCATACTTACCCACTAAAGTGCCTAAGAGGAACCATACTTAAGTCCCTCTAAATTTCAGTGGCAATTGTGCTGGGATCCTTGGCATCAGCCAACTACCTCATTTAGCAGTAGTGTGGCATCCAGTAATGGGGAGGGGGGCACAAGGTAGTACACCCATCACTCTGAGAAGTGGCTCACCTTTGATCTCTGAGAAGTGGCTCAGCCAAGATCTCAAAAACCTATATTGGAAAGCATGACATCATGGAATCTGGCAGAATTCTACACATTCCTTCAGGTAATTTTAGTTTTTTATTTTCACAGAATTCACAGATCCTCGTGGCTGTGAAGAGCATGGCAGTATGTAGGAAATACAATCCTATGTATGCCTATTACTCAGAAGTAAGTCCAGCTGAGCCAAATAGGGCTCACGCTCAGGGCAACAGAGTACAGGTTTGTTGTTGTGTGTATAGGTTTGCTGTTGTGTTGAGTATAGGTTTGTTGTTGTTCTGGAAACCTTAAGCCAAATCTATCATTTGTTCAGAGGGGGTTTGCCATTACCATTGCCCTTGCCTGCAGCTAAAATATTATAACTTGCCCAAATTCGCCCAGTGGGTTTCCATGGCTACCTGGGGATTTGAACCCTGGTCCCCCAGAGTCCTAATCAAAAACTCAAATCACTATACCACATAGGCTCTCCAGTATGTAGGTTCAAAGCCTCCACTGTAATTATAGCCCAAAAAGTCAAGGAAGCTTGATGCTCTCCTTTTCCTCTCTCTATTTGCTGACTTTCTGAAATGGAAGGCTTCATCTATTCATATTATAATGTGCAGGTATTCACAAACTTTCTACAGAAGTATTTGAACTCAGGAAGGGACTAGTATGAATAAATCCGAAGTATCTTGCCAGTACCTCATCTGGGGCTGGGTGCAATGCGAAAAGCTCCTTGTGTCTGTTGGACTTCCTCTGCTCATCATTCTGATGGTCAATTTCTTCATTTGGGGTTCTATCCAGAAGATTTGGAAGCAATGCATCTGGGAGAGAGTTCTTCAGGTCAAATATACTGCAAGCCCAACTGCCCCGGGGTGTATCATCTATTGACATGGATCGTCTTTTAATGTCATCCTGAGGTTGAAGAAATCAAGGGCAGTTTACAAGAAATCATTTACAAGAAATTGCCACATATATATTTTTGATAGCAGATTCAATAAGATACACTACTTGTTCATCCTGGTAACTGTTGCCATCTGGAGCTTCATCAGACTCAAAGATCTGTTTGGGCAGGCCTTTCTGCCTCTCCTTCTGCTTGTCTAATGTGTTTGGATTAAATCCTGTTCCCAGTTTGTGATATCTATTTTTGTTAAAAAGAAAAGAATGGATTAAGCAATATCCTCAACTATAAAAAAAACCCCATAAAATATTAACAATATCTGAAATGTTAAGCACCTTACTAGAAATTTTCATTATTATGAATGGCATCTTGTAAATATTTTGCATTGTTGTTGGTTTAAGAGGCAACTGTATATTCTCTTCTTAAAATTCAGTCTTTAGGTTCATGAAGAGGAAGGAAGTCCAATGGTTTTGGTGGAGTATTAACAAAGATTACAGTCCTCATCTTCAGCTCAAAGTACAGCCTTTGCAATGAAGATAAAGCACTGCTACCCAAATATCCACACACTCATAATCTCCCAAGCATATTCACATATTAGCCAACAGTGGGGTGATGCCTAGAGCACACAATAGTTTACCTGGATTAAGGATATAGATCTTCAATTATTTCATCCTCACACGCAAGGGCAAATAATTACTGCAATTCTCTCAAAGTTATGGAAGGAAACAATTATTTTTCTGCAGCATTCTCCCTGTACTATGAGACTTCACCATCCACAGGCTTGCCATCTGCAGATCTGAGCATCCATGGACAGCAAACCCTGTTGTCCCAAATGGTGGCATGAGCATGTGGCCATACTAGCAGCCATGCGCATGTTGTACCTCCATTCGCAACAACAGGACTTGAGGTCCCACATTTTTTCATATCTGCGGGTATATGTGTTCTGTAACAGATTCTCCATGGATACAAAGGTCCGACTGTATTTGAATGCTCTAAAGCAGCAGTTCCCAACTTGTGCTCCGAGGAGCCCTTAGGGCTCTGCATGCACTTCCCTGGTGTTCCACAGCCACTCCTTTATGAATATGAAAGAAATTAAAATTGAATGAAATTAAAGAATAAGAATATACTCTTATATATACTCATAAACACCATTAACTTGTAAGATATAGGGTAGGTCTCTTAGGGGCTCTGCCATAGAAATAATGGTTCTGCAAGTCAGAAAAGTTAGGAATCCTTGCTCTAAACTATTATGGAGGACTTATTCAGCAGTGAAATACACATTATGTTTTTTCACCGACAAACAAAAATTATGCACAGAAAACAGTGTTTCTATGCAGGAAAAAAGCCACATGTTTTCCACAGAATAATTCAGCTGCAAGACTTCATGACATACTGGGATAAACCCCTGCACAAAAGTCTCACTGCAGGGTTTCCCATCTGATAGGAAATCTTTTACTTTAAACTGGAAATTAATAATTGCAAATATTTTTCCCACCCTAACCTGTATATTTCATTCAAAGTAAATTGTGTATTTGACATCACTGAAGAGTTTTGTCTTCATGGTTGTGAAGAGTGTTTCACTTTTGTTTTTGTTTTTTTATGAAAATGATTGCTTTTAAGGCCTTCTTGGCTGTCAAAAAGCCTCCTGCATCAATGTGATATTCATGTCTCCTTTTTAAGCCTACACAAAGCACAATAGCAGCCTAAGCCATTCCAACCCAATATTGGCACAAAAAAATTACACATGTCCCTGTCTTCCATGTCCCAAAACACATTGGCATGATGCCATGTTGTCATTCACATCTCCGCACTAGTCTATTAGGCATCTCCTTTTCCAAGTCCTGTGAAATGTTACCTCATCTGCCAAAGAGCAGCAGAACAGAGAAGGAGAGACTGATCTTTTTAGCAACAGCTTACTATGTTTTTATATTAGATGTGGTGGTGGTGGTGGAGGAGGAGGAAGAGGAGGAGGAGGAGAAGGAGGAGGAGGAGGAGGAGGAGGAGGGTTCCTTCCTGTAGCAGTCTGTTTGGTTTTTACACTAGCTGCAGAAAAGAAACTAAATGATCTGTGTGTCTCCCTCCAGCCTGCTCACTTTGCTCTGTTAAATTCCTTGTCACCCACAGCTACTAGATTAGTTGTCAAAAAGAACTTTCTCCTTAAGATATCCTCATGGATGTTGCATTCTTAAGTAATATTTTGAACATATATTCCCACCCAGGTATTGTCATGCTGTGTACAAATCAGTTCTTGCATCATGAGCCAGAGCTTGGAAAAATTACTTTCATTGAACTACAATTCCCAGAATCTGCCAGACAGCAGGGCCTGCACCCATGCTTGCTGAGAGTGTCTAGGACTTGCAGTCTATAAAAATAGCATCTCCAAGTTCCGATATCAGCTGTCAAAGATTACTAGATATTCAAATACATGTCAGATGGGTAAAGGAAGTTCCTCAGGAGGCACCAATACTATCTGAGAATTATCGAACTAGGTAGAATAAACACCAAGAAGGGAAGACTGCTAGCTCCATGCCTTCCTTAAATGTTCCTTAAATCTTCTTATGGAAGATAACATTTTGGAGAAGAGAGCTTCCTATTTGCATGGCAGCTCTCCCCCAAGTTCAGCATGCTGGAAAATCAGGATAGTGGGAAATCCCAGAATTTGCCATTAATAGTCCAGGGAATATCAGAATTTGTGGACTCCAGATCTCTAGTCTCATCAGGGCCTCCTCTCTGACTCCAAATGAGTAAAGACCAACATTAGACGTAAGGGTCGAGTTAAACTTTACACTGAACACAGGAGAATGCCAAATAGAACAGACTGGTTATTATTGTCTGACAAATGTTAAGACCAGGAATATCCTTGAAATTACTACTGGATAATTTTATTTTTAAATTCCGAATTCTTAGCATTTCCTCTTGACCAATGTTACATGAGATATACTCTATAAAAAAAGTCATTCTCCCTGGGGAGAACTAGATTGCACCTTCTTCACATGCAATTAGGTAACATAGGCTGGATAATACTGCAACATGATGTACATTTTGTTGTAAACATTTCTAATTTGTTACTCTGGAAACTGCCATGGGTCCCAAAGTAGAAGAAAGGTAGTATATAAAATGAATAAATCAATATGTTTCCATCCACTTTGTGAAGCTGATGTAGGGAAACATATTAACATATTAACATTAACTCATTACACAAAGGGGAAAGTTAGATCAACCCTGTTTTTCCTTCTACATCCACCTATAAAGCACACTGTTACTGGACAATGTTGCTGGCATTCCCATGATATGAAACCCCAGGTGCTTGCAGCTTAAGAGTTGTGCTAGCAGTGATGGCGAACCTTTTAGAGCAGGGGTAGGCAACCTTTCCCCTTTAAGGGCCGAGGGACTTCAGCTCCCAGAAGCCTCAGCCATGTTGGCCAATAGTCTCATGTTGGCCAATAGCTCCTGGGATTCTGGGAGCTGAAGTCCCTCGGCCCTTAAAGGGGAAAGGTTGCCTACCCGTTTTAGAGACTGAGTGCCCAAACTCAGAGGCGTTCCCACACCAGGTTTCACCCAGTGCTGGAGGGGGGGGGACTTCTGGGGGCGGGACTTCCAGGGAGCAGGACTTCTCCCAGCTTTTCAGGGTGGGAGGGGTGGAGAAATGGAGCACTCCTTCTCCCTTGCTCTTCCTGGCTTCTGCTATGACGGGGTGACAGTGCACATGCCGTCAGAGGCTCTCTCTGCATGCGCTCTCTGGCACGCATGCCACAGGTTCACCAACATGGTGCTAGATGATAATGCAGGAGATCTGCATTTATATCCATTGTTTCTTGACAAATTATGAATTCTACACAATTCAAGTGTTGTTTTTTCCCCTAAATGTAGATACATAACTTACTTTCTGTTCACAATGGCCCAATCTTCTGTATAACTTCTTACACAATCCCTCACATGGGGGTCCATTTCACTATATATAAGAAAAGAGAGAATCTGTATGATCTCTACAAACTACAAAAATACATTTTTTCAACTGACAAAGCAATCATTTAATATTATATTAATACATACCACTGGAATTCTGTGATCATATGAATACTATAGGTTTCCCCTTTCTGTTAAAGAAAACATATTCCCTTCATTGCATGAAACTGAATAACAACCCATCAGTGAGTTTGTTTTTAGGCCTAAGACAGCCTTTTCTGAACAACATGGCTTGCTATCTTCCCATTTAATTATGGTACTGTCTGAGGGAAAGGAATCACATAGTTAGATCCCTGGGAGCTAGCAATGCTGAGGTTGAAGGTAACCCATCCTAACTGATCCGCATAGACAATACTTTCTTTTAAACATTCTTCTTCCTTCTCCCTTCTCTAAAATCTCCCTCTCATAATGCTTCCACATCTTCATGTCACATGTTCCTACTACTATAGGTCTTTGCTTTTTACCCCAATAGTCAACTTACTATTTATTTATTTTCCTTATTGTTTCAGTCAAAAATTTCAACAGTGCAGTTCCCTTTTCTGCCACAACCCCTTTCTCTCTTCCTTTTTATCTTTCACCTCCTGTTCTTTCCAAGGTGCCTCAGGCTATGCGTAAATGGGCCAGAATACTCTGGGAGCAGCCCAGAGTAGTTTGGCCCCAAAGTCCCCCTATTACCTGGGCACCCTGAAGCAATGCCAGGCAACTTGCTGTTCAGACAGGTGTGTGCCACTGTGCTACCAGCCACCATTAGTGTGGATCACTCCCTTTGAAGCCAAAAACAAGGCACCCAGCATTGATCACATAACTGGGCATCTCATTCTGATCTCAGAGGGAGCAATGCACACTGCCTAATATTACAGAATGATAATCTTCGTTTTGGGGAAGTGCTAGATGGTCCTACAGGATACATTGTAAACAACTGCCTGATGTTGCTCTGAAGGGCTCCAGATTATCTGGGAAGATCCAGAGCAAAAGATCTCCAGTATAACTGTGGTATAATGCAAGCTATAATGCAAGTTATAATGGCCATAGGTCATCAAGGCAGTTCACACCAGAATCAGGGATTGTCTGAATCGATCACCATGAAGATGGAAGATGGGGTATAATTTGGCCCATGAGGACACAGCCTTGGTCTCAGTGTACTGCTGTGAATGTGAAAAGAATAGTAGAAATGAAAAGACACGATCCTGTTCTTTCAGCAGTGTCAGCTGGGTTGTCTCCCAAACATATTTGCATGTGTATTTGCAAAAACATGGTGCCTGTTCCATTTATTCCTTACCTCTCTTCAGGTACAGATGATACGAGAGTTCTGCACTCCCTAGGACTGTAAATAACTTCAATATCATCAGATGGGAATTCAAGCAAGTCTCTCAAAGGACCAGAATCCACTGCAAGTGGGTGTGTAAAAAGGTAATCTTCCATATCCACTGGATCCACTGGCTCAGTAAGGGGCACCTATTTTAAATAAAACAAAACCAAACAAGAGTGGGAAAATTTTAAGAATTTATTAGATAAAAAGATACATACATAACCTTCCCTACTGCATATTTGTCATTTCTCGCAGCTATAACAGCAATCCATAGGGATTGCCAATCCATTTAATTATTAATATGTGCATGTCAAAAACAGGAAAGACACATCTAGGTGATAGCCACCCATGCTATAACACATGAGAGCAAGTACAGGTTCCTTATCTACCCCAACACAGCCAGTCAGCCTCGTATTTAGACCATTCAGATATTGGAAGTCATGCAAAACACATTGTTTGGGGGCACTGTAAGGGGCCAACAAAATATTTTAGAAAAATAACATACCCGCCAACTACCAACACCATTAACAACAAAAACACTACTGGCAGAGGGGTTCCTTTTGGGAAGCTTTTGGGCATGTTTTGCATTTTTAAGTGCCAGAAACAATTAGAAAGTAATATGCTATTAAAAATATAGCTCAAGACATAACTAAAAACGTAACTCAAGTAATGCTAACTCAACACAATAGCTTCTGCCAAACTCTGGCACAGCCCAGACCTTGCTAGTCTCAAGAATCATCACCATCATCAACATGTATTCCCTACAATACAGGGTGTCAACATGACTAAATTAAAATCCTAGACTTGATCTGAAAGTACCTGATACAGCAGCATTTGTTAATCTGTGTAGATTGGGCACAGCCAATTTCTGGGAGGAGAACCATATGTTAATCCCTGTATAAACTGCTTCACCATGGAATAAAGGAAAGATATATGCGTAACAAGTTTCTAAAAATTAAAAAGTTAATTGCATTAAAAATCAATAATGGCATGTGGCACCTTAAGAGGTTTTACACTGACATCATTACAACAAGGATAAGCAACTTCCTAGAGTCAGGGGACTGCATTAGCCTCTCACAAATTAGTATGGACTTTATCCTACTGTTGCAACTGCTGAAAACTTACCACTGCTATTTCTGCCAGCAAACATTCCCAGTGATTCTGCTGGGAGAGTAGGTGCACAAGTAAATTCACTATTGAGCATTATTACCAAGTTTTTTGTTTGTTGAATGAAAACAACTGTATCTGTGTCAAACATACTAATAAAACTGTGATTGTCTCAGGGCAACCAAGAGGAAGGCACTATACAGCTCCCTATGATTTAGGATCAAATAACTGATGGAATGAATAACTGCTTCCCTCTCACTCCACAGTAAGGCTGTTAAGGGAGGTCCTGGTTCAGTTGATCCCAACTGCTAAGGCAAACAAAATGAATATAAGGACTTTTCAGTTGTGTCACTCCATCAAAAAAATTCTTTAATTGTGGAGGTTTGCCTGAAAACCTACTCTTGGGAAGGGGGCAATAGGTGAAGACCTTTTTATTTTCCCAGGCTTTTAACTATGAAGATATGGTTATTTTTACTGCTCCTAGCTTTATTTATTCTCTCCATTTTTTAAACTTTTTTCTTTAATGCAGGGGTGGGCAAAATGTGGCCTGTGAGTCAAAATAAAATTCTTCAAGGTTTTTTCTTTTTTGTGTGGGTGTCCAACATTACCTCTAGAGAGTGTTGAGGGCATTTCAACAATGTCTGGATCCCCATGGGTCAAAACAATGGCTGCAAACATCGGATTCAAAGGGAAGGTCTTTGGAAATGAAGAGGATGCAAAGTTGGGTAAAGCAGCCTCAAAATGATCCAAATTCCTTATAGCACCTGGTGAAAACATGATGGGAATGCCCTCATGTCCCCTTGAAGGCATTTGGGGGCAAAAATTTGTTTTTTGTAGGATCGGATGGGGAGTGTGGCCTCCAAGTCTCCTAGGGGGCTAATGTGGCTCTTTAGCCTTCCACAGTTGACTCTCTACTTTAATGGTTTGGTTTCACTATGTGACCCGCCATGACAGTATTTATGCTGAACAGTGACATAAAATGAATTAAACAAAAGATAGAATTCAAAGTCATAGCCATGTTAAACTGGATCAGTAGGCAACGAGATTTTGTAGCACCTTTGAGACTAACTGAGAAAAAGAATAACTACCAATTTCTTTCTCTCAATTAGTCACCCTTCCACATTTGCGTGGGTTAGGGGTCAAGAAACCCCGTGAAAGTGGGAAAACTGCAAATATGTTAGCCCTTCCCAACATGAATGATAAAGAGTCCTCTCCCACCAAGAGCACCACCCATAACTCTCTTTGCAACCTTGAAACACATAGCCTCCCCCACATTTCAATCTGATGTTAACAGCCATGGCTGCAAAGGATCAACCTTCTCTCCTCCTCCTGCTCCTGCCAGACAAAAGCAACACCATATCTTCCCCACATTGACAATGTTGCATTCTCCTCATTTCCAAAATCTTTCCACTCTGAATCTGATGTTTGCAGCCATCACCACAAAGGGAAGATAAGGTGTCACTTTTGTCTGGCTGGGAGAGAAGGAGCTGAGGAGGAGGGGAGAGACGTTGGGTCCTCTTGGGGGTGGCTGCAAACATTGGAGTCACAGGGAAGGTCTTTGGAAGTGAGGAGGATGCAAAGTTTGGTAAAGCAGGTGAATGTAGGGTGTTGGTTTTGGCCAGTTGGGAGATAGGGTGAGGAGAGTGTGTATGAAGAGGTTGACCTTGTTAAGCAGCAGCTACAAAGTCATGAATAGTCAAAACTGCGAATCTGAAACCCCTGAATAATAATAATAATAATAATAATAATAATAATAATAATAATTTGTATACCGCCCTGTGGCGAACCAATCTGGGCGGTTGACAACAGTAAAATATAACAAGAGTAAAATATAACATTAAAACATTATAATCCCTCCCCCCCCTTAAGAAAGTATTAAACAATATGACAAATTAAAAACACAGTATCAAAACATAAAACCATAATTAAAACAAACTAAAAACCCTGGTGTCCCTCTGGAGATCCTCAACCATCACTAAAGATGGGGCCACGGGAGGAATGAGGGGATCAGGGAGCTGGGATGGTTAATCTGGAAAGGCCTGCCGGAAGAGATCCGTCTTGACAGCTTTTTTAAAGCTGTCTAAAGATGTCAACTGACGGATCTCATCCGGCAGGTCGTTCCAGAGTTTGGGGGCGACAGCAGAGAACGTGGAGGGCCGACTTTAGTCTCAAGGTTACAAGATTCCTTTGTGAACAAAAACTATTGCAATTAGCTGAGGTTCTCACTCAAATCCCAGATTGAGTCTCCCTTATCCAAAATGCTTGAGATAAGAAGTTTGTTTTATCTTAGATTGTTTTGGATTTTGGAATACCTGTACTTTCATATACTTACATAATGAGGTATCTTGGAGATGCATCCTAAGTCTAAATACAAAATTGATTTCTGTTTCCTATATACCTCATACACATAGCTTGAAGATAATATTATACAATATTTTAACATTTTAATAATTTTGTGCATGAAACAAAGTTTGTGCATACTGAATCATTGGAAAGCAAAGGTGTCATTATCTCAAATGCCCATGAAAAAAGTTTTGGATTTTGGAATATTTTGGATTTTGGAATTCTAGATAAGGGAGACTCAACTTGTAACAACCAATCAAACAACTAACAATTTGCAGCCCTTTTATGCCAGTAGAAGAACTGGTCCATTCAAATCCACCCCTGTGTTCCGAAGCACACTCTGGAATATTTTAAAGTCCAATATCTCCAACAGAGTAAGACCAAAATCTAAGCTTTACTCTTCATTGGTCTCTTTTCATTCTTTTAAACCAGGGGTAGGCAACCTTTCCCCTTTAAGGGCCGAGGGACTTCAGCTCCCAGAATCCCAGGAGCTATTGGCCAACATAGGACTATTGGCCAACATGACCGAGGCTTCTGGGAGCTGAAGTCCCTTGGCCCTTAAAGGGGAAAGGTTGCCTACCCCTATTTTAAACCAAAAAAACCATTCCATCTAAACCCATTTTCACTGAGTGCTTATACACTAGTCCCCTTATACTACAAGCACAGGCACAAATATCAAGTTGACGCAAGATACAAGATGATTCACCCTAAAGTCACAAAAACTTCAGTAACATATAGTTGCTACATCACCTTAAAGTAAGGCCTCCAAGGCAGGACCTCTATGACTTCTGAAATGGAAGACCAAACTTTTGAGCTGACCTTCTTTCTCAAAATGAACTGCAAGATTGTTTTTTTTTTTTTTGCAGAAAGTGCTCAAGCCAAACAGTTCATAGCCAGGTTGGATATGCACAGATGTTGTAGAGTTCACAACACCGTGCATGGCCTCATATATATCTATTTGAAAGAGTTTGGGAAATTTCTAATTAACAGAGCTTGAAGTACAACTTCCAGAATCCACCAGCCAGTATGGTCACTGCAATGTAAGAAAGGAGATGACACAAGTAATTGTGTTGCTGCTATTGTTAAGTTTGAACCAGGCATCCATGTATATCTACCCAGAAATGTATTTATTTATGTACAAATAACCCTTCTCTTTCTTACTTTTCATTCACCCCTAGTCTATACCTATTCTGTCCAAGCAGTTCTCATATTGTTAACAGATGCATCGCTGTGAAATTTTTGCCATCCTTAGGAGGACTGTGGTTTATTGACATTTCTACCCTGAATCAGTTTGAAAATGCTGGTCAAGTAACCCAGACTTTCCAAAACAAGTCATATTTCCTGATCTCTCCCAAAACACCCCAGACCTAGGAAAGGAGGGAGGACAAGGTCTTTACTGACAATGACTGGTTACCTTAAATGTCTTATTGTTTGATTTAAAAAAAAAACCTGCAGAGATGCTAGTCACTATGAGGGCACAAAAGCAAATGTGACTTCTCCAATCCACTGCATGTCTTGGCAGAAAATCTTAACAGAAAGCATAAAGTTCATTGCCATTGTCAATTCTTATCTACTCATCGGGTACTAAGAATAATAAGGGATGGGATTGGAGAAGAGTAACAGGCAGAAAAAAATAGAAGCAAAGGTTGACTTGAAAAAGACAAAGAAAATACATAACTTGTAGCTTCACTTAATGCAAGGAGAAACATTCAAGTACCTAAACAGAACTGAGCACACTGGACTTTTGAATGGGGTAAAATGTGCCAATATGGTACACTGAGAATTGCAATTCTATCAAGTTGATTACTGAAGATGACAAAGTTGAAATGTGTCTGATCCTTGTTTCATTGAAAGTGTCAAGATCCACCAGTCTTAGTTTAGTTAAAGCTCCATGCCTACCCAACTGTTTAAACTTCTTTTTATATGTGGATTAATGATGGCCTGAAAGAATTATTATAACTTTCAAGTATTTATTACATATGTATTTATTCATTTTCAGAAACTGGCTGTTATTCTGCATGACTATTGGTGGCAGGACTCTTTTCACTTCATTCTTTCCTTCCACATGTTAGAACATTTATTTATTTACTTGTTTAAATAATTTAATAAACAAACATACAATGTCTGAAATTACAACTAACTCTTTCTCCAAAACACATTACTGCCATAACCAGTAGCACTGCAGTCCCATAAATTACTTGTTTCCATCTCTAAACAAATCTAAGCTGAAAGCACAAATGTGTATACATTACTATATTGGAGCTAGATGTGACACAGTGGTTTGAGTGTAGGACTAGACTCTGGAGACCAGGGTTCGATTCCCTGCTTGGTCACAAAACTCACTGGATAACCTTGAGTAAAAGACATACTCTCAACCTCAGGAGAAGGCAATGGAAAACCTCCTCAGAATAAATCTTGCCAAGAAAACTCCATGATATGTCTGCCTTAGGGTCGCCAACAACTTGAAGGCACACAACAACAACAACAATCAATTGTACAGACAGGAAACAAAAGAAATGTGAGAAAATGGGTATAGATTGAAAGTGGTAGGGAACATGTACTATTTGGTTTTAAACTCCATATTTACTCAATTGAAAAAAACAAAAAACTTGCCAAATATGGCATGGTTAGATCTCTTAGTGCACTGTGATCTTTAAAATAAATAAATAAAGATAATATTCATGCGTGCAGCCAATGGGCCAATAAATATATTATTTTTAAATTTTACCACACTCTTCTTCCAAGAAAGTTCAAGATGGTATGGAGCAAGTTCCTCCATTCCACAACAAACATGTACTGTATAGTAAAACTGACTCACTGAGTTGTCCAATGGTACTTGTCACTTTTAAACATTATGTTCCACATGTTCTCGTGGTATGGGATAGAACAGAGCTGGATAACTGACTTTCTGGAGGCTTTGGACTATATCTCCTTATGACTTGCCATGCTGGCTGGGGCTTCTGGGAACTGACATGAACAACATGACCATCAATGGGAAACTGACGGCTAAATATGACCCAGCCACATTCCAGACACATCTTATAATTTTTCAGCCTCCTGAATTCAGTGTCTCTGAAGTGTTTAAATATTCAAAGAAATAAAGAATGTATCAGGGGCCGGATAGAATAATGTGAAACAAGATAGACACCAATGTCTACAAAATCGTTTCTATCCTGAAAGTATGACATAACAGAGAAAGAAGAATAAGATTTCTGTTTTAGATAAATAGGATATGTAGGGGTTTTTTCCTCTTCAAGTAATGTTTTTCTTCTGCTGAATGAACTGCCAACACACCAGGGACTTCATTCTGAGAAGCAAGGTCAATGAAAGCCCCAGCAGCTCAGTATCTTTCAGCTTCAGTTAAGGCATCCCATTTTCATGCCTACACCTTTTCAGTTGACTATCATAGCATGAAGATGTAAACAAACATAAATGTCAAGCCTAGAAGCCAACATTAGCCTCACCATCTGTGCAGCCCGAAATATTGTCTAGCACCTGAGTAAACAGGCAAAACATAAATTCATGGTTATGAAGAGGAACTAGTTTGTGTCAGCTTATTGGCAGATGAAAGACAAACGCATTATTTTAAACTCTGGCTTTTTATGGAGGAAAGGCGGGGAAAAGAGAGCTTTCGAAGGTCAACCTATCTTTTTTCTGGCTAGAACCATCATTATAAGGGATTTCTTGGCACCACTTTTCTGGTGAACAGGTTGCCAGATCCTATTAACAAAACAATATTTAGACCTTTCCTCAATAAGCCACACCAGGTCATGGGACATTGTGCCAGTTAAGCTTTGAAGTTATCCTTCAAATGACACCAATAAGAAAAGTTACAACTGACTGGGCAAATAGTTTATTATTTTATTTTGCTTTGTTTTTAAAGTGTCAGGTTCATTGAAAAGCTGAATATGAGGTCTAATTCACAACAGACAACAGTGCTGTCAAGCAAACAAGAGAAGTAGAAAGCTGACCTGATTCAATTTCTACATCTCTTCCTGTTCTGTCTTCATGATCTATTCATTCTAACACATAGTTGCAGGAAACTCTGACCTATGCTGACCTCTGTCTTCTAATAAACAAGTGTGTCTACTGCTACACATATAGATTTTAGTTTTTATCATCCCATTCCAAATATCCATTTGTGAAGGGATGTTGAAGCCTGACCTCTTCATGTGGTTGCATTCAACCATCCCAGCTCTACACTGGAGCCAGAATAACTTTTCCTCTATGAACATGAGCTCAAACACAAGGGGAAATAACTACCAACTCTTTCACTCTAGTTTAGCCCCTTAAAATACCTTCCTTCTTTGTTATTGTGTTCCTTCAACTCATTTCCAACTCATGGCAGCTCTAAGGATAACCTATCACCTACCTGGAGCTGAAAGTATGTGACTTGTCCAAGGTCACCCAGTGGAATTCCATGTCTGAGTGGGGAATTTAACCCTGATCTCCAGAGCTGTAGTCCAATGCTCAAACTACCGTACTATATCACGCTGGCTTTCACCTTCCCTCTACTCTCTTTTTCATGAGTTCCTCTCTTCTTTTATGTGATCTTCCCACTCTTTCTTTTGTTTTGTTCCCATCCTGGTATCAAGATCTTGCTAAAAGAGCACAGAAATGTATCTGGCATCTAGAACATATAGTCACTTTAGGCTAAATGTTAGAATGAACTGCTTGGAAAGATTAGTCCTTCTTTCCTGGAAAGGTTACAGTATTATATATACTCTACTATAAGTCAACCTCATGTATAAATCGAGAGCAGGTTTTGGGGCCAAAATTATGTACTTTGATATGACCTGTGAATAAGTCGAGGGTAAAACTTAGCAGCATGTAGCAAAGGATGTAAAGGATGAAGCAAAGGAAAATGATGATAAAGATCTTTAAAAATTTTGACAGGCATAACCATTTGTACTCACCCTAAAGGCCAGATGGATGATAGTAGAGGGGTCGATGCTTCTTTTAGGCACCCCGAGAAGAGATTAAGCTCTCACTTTTCACCAGTGTATGGTTCCTTTTTTGATAAAAGTACAGTACTTGCATTGACCCATGGATAAGTCAACCCAGGTTTTTTGGATCAATTTTTTGACTAAAATGTCTAGACTTGTACATGAGTATATACAGTAATTTCACCGACAGAAATTCAGGTATACCATCTCTCGGGAGAACCCAGAGCTTAGAAAAGTTACCTTTTTCAGAGTGCTATTTCTAGAATCTCCCACAGCCATCATGGACAATACCAGTTCCATAAACAAAGACTTAATTTAATGGCATTTGCATTCATGTATAGCTGTATTAGGGTATCTGAGAAAAAGAACACTATTCTACATCAACATCACAGCCACAAGAAAGTCACTATTCATGACTATAAATAATATTCTGGTCATTACAATAAAGAAATTTTCAGTCCTCTTTAATAATTCACATCTCTTGTAAGAGGATCTTCAGCCTAAAGATATACATACATACATACATACATATAAATGTGCACAGAAACCTTAACTAAAGTAAGATACCAGTTTGATAGATTGGGCTTATATAAGCTATTATCCTTCAGCCTGGCTATGTTGGTGAGTGTGCAGGAGAGGAGTTAAGATTGTCAGAGCTTGCATGGTAAAACCTTGTCTCAAATGTTTATAACCGGACTATTACAAGGACACTCAAGCGTTTTGTATTTAAGGCTCTGTTATGTTCCCTTACTAACTTGAAAATAAAACTCCACTTCCTATCGACTTTGTCCTTCCCTGGATGTCAAACACAGTATTTTGCTGTAGTTTAGTGCTTCTCTCAGCTCGCCAATTCTTGTTTCTATTTGCTCTCGTACCTGTATTCCTGCAATACAACATGAGCAATGTGTTAGCTAAGCATGTCTATCTGTTATTCCATCCATGCAACACTGTTGTATTTCCTAGAGCCAGTTCATTTTTAAAGTGTCATGGAATGTGATGCACAAGCTATTTTGTCAAGACAGGACCAAATATGCTGCAGCTGAAGATGGGCGGGGAGGGAGGCTTAGTCCATATCCTTTGTTCTCAAGTGCTCTGATCTGGGCATGAAAGAAATGTTTTCCATCATAATTCAAGTTATTTATCCATGCCTAATTAAGTTGTACAATACACTAGGCTCTCCAGATCCACAGATTCAAGCATCCACAGCTTAAAAATATTCAAAATATATATAAATTCCAAAAAGTAAACATTGATTTTGCCATTTTATGTAAGGGACACTATTTTACTATGCCATTTTATTTAATAGTAAATAAGCATCCATGGAATTTGGTATCCATGGGGGTTCTGGAACCAAACTCCAGCAGATACCAGAGTCTATTATATTAAAGTAAACTGTTTCTTGCATTATACAGGAATCATGCAGTGCAATTCTATATGTCTAATCAGAAATAAAACACATAAGGTTCAATGGGACTTACTCTCTGATAAGTGAACATAGGACTGCAAACTTGTTGCTGTCATTCTTAGACACTAAATAATCACTTGATGCAAATATATGATGGTAGCAAGTAGCTGCAAATGCCCAATTGTGCAATGTATCCTTCACTGCACTGTAACCAAAAGGAGCATTCACAAAATACAGTGGGCTCTTGGTATTCACTGGGGTTTGGTTCCAGGACCCCTCCCCCCCCTTGGATACCAAAATCCATGGATGCTCAAGTCCCATTAAATACAATGGTGCATTAAAATGCCACCCCTTATAGAAAATGGCAAAATCAAGGTTTGCTTTTTTGGAATATTAAAATATTTTCAAACCATGGATGGCTGACTCCATGGATAAGGAATCCATGAGTATGGAGGGCCAGCTGCCTGCATTCTTTATAAAACAACAGATTTCATTTTAAATAATGTTGGGGGGGTGTATTGGGAACGGTTGTATTTTGGGGATTTTTAAATGTATATTGAATACACCTTTGTTGACTTACAGATGATTAGTTCTTCACTCACAACATCTAAAACATGCATTTCCCAGTTCTGGCAAGGAAGAAAAATACTCCAGCAATAACAACTTGGCTAAAGAAGTTGTGAAAAGTGGCTTTAATGTTTAAATGTTATTATGAATGAGAACTTCATTATCACCAGGATAACCAATTAATTGAAAAATGGGTCTTACTCCTTAATTCATGGAATGGAAGAGTTAGCAGATACATCTCTCCTTTTAGTTTATTTAGTTTAATTTAAAGATGTATTTGTTAGTATGTTTAGCTGCCTATCTCAGTTTGCACTTTAAATACTTGAAATAATTTGCACTTTAAAATAATAATCATAAATGCTATGATGAAAACTTAGTCCTCTTTCATGGTTGAATATAAATAAGTCTGTTTTCTGAGCTACAAAAATACAAAACAATGTTTTTAAACATAAATATCTGACATTATTAAAAATGATCTGTCTGCATTTATACCTTTTAAATTGAGATTTAAATGAAAATAAATGTTTGAACATACATATAATTTGCCCTGTTCCTTTTTCAGTCCACCAGACAGGATTGCTAACATGTGTATTTCACTGTGAGGTATAAACAGCATTAATATATTTATTGGAATTCATGTTGCACAAATCAAAAGGTTAACAATATAGACTCATATAAACTCAAAAATTAGAAGTCTTCAAACACTATGTGCAAACCTAAAGAACTATATGTTGGGCCATTAGTCCATGTAGTCAGTATTGGGGAACTGTTGACTTTGCAAACATTTTGGACTATCACCTCACCCAGGTGGGCCAATGAGAAGACATTATGAGCAGTGAACTCCAAAAATATGGGGAGGGCAAAGATTCTGCATCACTGGTGTTGCTTTTCATTGTGTAAGTCAGTCTTCACCAACTTGGTACAACCTTCCATCAGCCCTTAACTCCAATGTGGGGAAGGTAGTGTCTACTGACTGGGAGGAGCTTTTTAAGGACTCTCTGGGAAAGTCTTTCTCACCCTGGTAGTCAGCAGTCCTAGAACTAGAAACACCAGGAACTGAAGAGATAATAGTGAAATGTGTATTGCTGTATGTACAAGCACAAGAGAGCTTTGCTGAGACTGAAACAAGAATCAGAAAGGGGGAGTCCTTCTATTTACTCATGGCTTTCAAAGCCTTGAAGTCATGTTAAGTTCTTTATAAAGAACAACAGCAAACATGTCAGTCAACGTGAAAGAATGGCAATGGGTGTTTGACCTACTTGGCTCAATCAATAAGACCGCATTTCTGCTACCAAGCAAGGCAGCAGAGGAAAGGAGAATCTAAGGCATTAAATAAATCAGATCAAAGTCTGCTCTGTTATATTCAAAGAAGGATAAAATCCTTGAGCAGTCTAGACAGACAGTAAAGTTAACCCTGCAGATACTCGCTAATCTCAACAGTTACAGCAATAGCTGCTCAATAAGATGATCTGCCAAGTTCTTTCTTGAGAAAGACGCCAGCTTGTTAACAGTAGATATAAACTTGAGAAATAAAGGGCCTTTGCAGACTGCCAGAAATAGTGCACATTAAATTGAGGCACTGCCCTGGCTCAGTGCTAGGGAATCATGGGAACTGTAATTTATTGTGGCACCAGAGCTCTCTGACAGAGAAGGCTCAATGTCCCAGAAAAAAAATACAATTCCCATGACCCCCTAGCATTGAGCCAGGGCAGTGCCTCAATTTAATGTGCACTATTTCTGGCAGTCTGCAAAGGCCCAAAGTTTCTACTGGCACTGGCTGGTTTGTAATGGGAAAAGATGTGCCCTTTGACTATCCCTGGTGAGCAATAGCTAAAGACGCAGGAGTTAGCACCCAGAAAGGAAATGGGCAATCCCTAAGATCATTCATCCACTCCTTTAACACTTGCAATTCATGCAACGGTAGCATTGGAGATTATTGTTTTGTGCTTTCACAGGACAAAATCCTAAAAGCCACTTCTAATATGCAGGAGAAAGCCCTGGATGTAGTGAGCTTTCATGATGCTTTCATAAGTAGTGCTAAGAGCACTGTCTGCCTCTGCCATTCAAAAATAAAACAAAAACTGGGGAACAGAGTAAAGGAAATTTTCACTTGACATTTTCACTAAGGAGTTTCATTATCCATTCCCCCTCCTCCCCAGTTACTCTGCAGTCTAAATATACCGTAACCCAAAACATCTTTAATATATTGTCTCCGTTTTCTTCCTTGGAACATCAGTGTTCTCCTTTCAGAATGAAAAGCACAATGGAAGCCAACAGGATAACTGCAAGATCTCTTGACAGCTTCCAAATATTTTTAGTAATCTTGCTCTCCCTAGGGTTGCCAAATATGTTTATTGGTCCTACTCTTATGCTTTTAACCCTAGGTCTCCAAATTTGTATACAGATGTGCCTTTGGTTCCTCACAAACGTATAGAAAATAGAAGCTAGTATGAGGAATAAGAAACAGGGGATTCTTATGTTGATTTAGTACAGTTCCTTCTAAATAGTTTTGTTTACAGCAAAAATGAAAACAATACTGTAAGCATTCTGCTGTTGTTCTGTCTCAAAGAATTCTGCAAAGCTTACTATCACATTTTGCATTCACTCTGCTATTTTCCTCATTCCATATTGTGTTGCATTTGAGGATAATGCTTAATCTTTCAAGATCGCACAGCACACCCTGCATTACTAACAAATTTGCAAATAGTATGCAAAGGGATCTTGTAGCCCCTATGAGACTAACTGAAAGAAAGAAGCTTATAGCATAAGCTTACTTATGTCTTTGAAATCTGCAAACAGGTTTGCTAACTTGTCACCCATCTACTCCAGCTTGGCCTTTCAAAGTAATATGATATGTAGACATTTACAGTTGATAATGTTTGCCTCCATGAAGTGAAAAACTTGAGTTGCTGATTTCAGTTCATCAAGCTGCTGTTAAAATCACAAGAGCAAACCAGCCTAATTTCCACTCCCTCTCATCCACTGGCATTCCTATTTGCAAAATGTTCACAGTGTAATTGCAAAGCAACACATTTTCACAGTCACTCCGCTACACCATTTACCACAAAGTTGTCCACCACTGGCAGGCAGCTTTCACTTCCTGGCAAGCAAATTTGTCCCTTACAAATAAATCTGATCCACACACTGTAACAATTCCCTATCTCTTTATTTATATATGGCTGGACAGTTTGAATAGGTTGGGATTGATAATCAAATTGTCTTTTGCCATATCAAAAATACTATCTATCTATCTATCTAGATAGATAGATAGATAGTATTTTTGATATGGCAAAAGACAATTTGATTATCAATCCCAACCTACTCAAACTGTCCAGCCACTGCCCTCCCTCACCTCTCCTGCTCATCCCACATACAAAAACCTAACTATAGGCAATGTTATGGCACAAAAAATTCACACTTGTTTACACATCTACAGAGCCAAGATGTTGATATAACAGCTACACACAAAGACCAGACAACCACACGGTGGGCAGGTAGGGCAGATAGGGGATGCAGAAGGAGAATTAGATATAGTGCACATGGAATGCTATGTGAGGTCAACTTTGTAACAGTCACAAAAAGTAGACCGTATACCTTATTTTCTGGTGTATAAGACTACTTTTTAACCTGCAAAATCTGGGGTTAAAGTGGGGAGGTCGTCTTATACGCCGGGTATAAGGAGGTTCATGATAGGTTTGCCTTAGTGTCATCATCAGTTGGAAATGACTTGAAGGTGCACAGCAACAAAAACAACAGTTTTGGAAGTCATACTTTTCCCAAACTCTATATTTTAACTGGAAAAGTGGGGTCGTCTTATACACCCAGTCGTCTTATACACCGGAAAATACGGCACTTAGATATTTTTTGTCTGCTTCTCTTCTACAGAACACTGTTTTCTTGACTGCTTTCCTACCATGTAATGCTCTTCTCTCTTTTGTGGCAAGCTGCACAAGGTGCTCCATTTTCAGCACGACTGATTGGACATCTGCGCCATTTTAAAACCTGTATCTCTCTTCTTCACCCTTAAAGACAGTGGGTGGGAATCATGCAGCCTGGCAGATGTTGGACTGCAACTTCCAGCAGCCCAAGCCAGCAACATCAATGGCAAGGAATGCTGAGACTTGCAGTCCAACAACATTTGGGGGGCTGCAATGATTCCTATGCCTTTTAAGACAAAAAGAGAATTAGCTGAACACAGAACCTCCTAGTGGAGAATGAAAACTGAGCTTAAAGAGGAGGCCTATATCAGCTTTAGGGGATGTGGTGGCTTAGTGGTTAAGACACCAATTCTGATGATCGGAAGATCAGAAGGTTGACAGTTCGAGGCCCAAGTGCTGCATGATGGGCTGAGCTCCTGTCACTATTCCCAGCTTCTGCCAACCTAGCAGTTTGAAAGCATGCAAATATAAGTAAATAGACAGGTACCACTTCTCAGTGGAAAGGTAACAGCATCTGGTGCAGTCATGCTGGCCACATGAACACCAGAGCAGTCCTTGGACAACACTGGCTCTTTGGCTTAGAAACGGAAATGAGCACCACTCCCTACAGTCAGTCACGACTAGACATTCATGTCAAAGGACTACCTTTACCTTTTATATCAGCTTATTCTAGGACAATACCGGACCCCTGGGAGAGAACTGGTTAGTATGTTGGATGGAGGAGTTAATAGGTAGGTAGGCAGAAAAGAAATGGATGCAGAGACAAAGGGGGGTTACAGACTGCCAGAAATAGTGCAAATTGAGTCCACTTTAAGGGTTAGGGTTAGTGCTAGGGAATCATGGGAATTGTTGTTGTTTTTCTGAGACATTAAGTCTTCTCTGTCAGAAAGCTCTGGTGCCACAATAAAATACAGTTCCCATGATTCCCTAACCCTAAAAGTAGACTCAATTTGCACTATTTCTGGCAGTCTGCAACTCCCCAAAGTAACAATGAAAGATTACTTTAGAATTTGCTGCTTTTTTAAAAAACAATAAAGCAGGTTCAGCTAAGAATAGGCATTTTGCATCATGATGAACCTCTCCCAATTTAAGCCTTTCACTAAGGTTATTTCTTCAGCTGAACCTACCATTAGAAATAAGGGTTCTTTAATGTGCGGTGTCCCTGTTATGAAACACTCTCCCAAAAGAAATGCAACTAGTGTGTCCTCCTGATCATCCTTCAGGTGGCAGGTTAAGACATTTTTATTCTCTCAGGCAATTTAATGAGTTCATATTTTATTAAGCCCTAGTTATTTTAATGAGCATTCTGCTCTGCTGTCTGATCTGTTTCAGTGTTTTACTTGTTACGTTGTCCTATAGATTGTAATGTAAACCACTCTGGGTGGAATGTACAAATACCCTAATTAAATAAATAAAATTAACTTTTAAATGTGTCATTAATCACAACAACTGATAGGAGATATGCTGTTCATTTTGTCTTTGAAGGCGTGCAGTGGTGCTTCCCATAAATGGGAATAATGCAATCCCACAAATTTTGCTGAAATATAGTTCCCAGCAGCCCTAGCCAGCACAGCCAAAGGAGGAGGTTGGGAGCTGGAGTTCAATAATGTCTGTTGTATACCTATTAGTGGTCAGATTTTTCTTAGGAATATAATGCACACACACTGCCCCCTTATATTTGTGGATGTCCTTTTTGGGGCACTGCAGGGTTTGGTTTCCCTCCCTCCCACTACTATGCCCAAAGCACCCATACATACACCTATTGAAAAGCTACTGAAGCCTCCCAAAGAACCATTTCCTGCTTCATGGGGAGCAGGCAGGATTGCTGAAGTGTCTCACTACATGACCTCAGCTGGACACAAAATAATGCCATCAGCACTGGGATTCACTGGGAAGGTCCTCCAAGGATCTCAACACTGCTGGGATCATTTTGCATCTGGCTAAGGGGACACTGCAAGATGCTTCTCCAACTCAACCTGGAATAGCCATGCTTCAGAGGCTTTTCCACTACGTTGTGGGTAGGGTACATGGCTCAGCATAGTACGTGGATAGTTAACCCTATGCTGAGGGGATGCTGGATTGAGGCCAGTATGATTAACAACAGGGTCATGCAGATTGACCCAAAGGAGCAGCACAAGGCCACTCCAGTGTTGATTGTGCCAGGACCACTTTGACTGCACAGGCAGAGCCACTGCCACAATCTCATTGGCAGGAGTGGATTATATCCGCTCCTTTTTGGCCTGGTTCTTTTCATTGCCGTGACCTCAGCACAGTTTCAGGCTGCGTTCTGGGCATGCAATATCTAAATATCATGCCCCCAACACGGCCCAAATATATTCTGTTTTAGGCCATCATCTCAGTCAACAGATTGAGTCATATACATGTGCTACACTGTTGGAAATTGTGAGACTGATATAAGAAACAACATTTCATTATTTAAAGGAATCCTGTGTCTAATGCACTACACATATCAACTATTAAGTTTACATAGCTGGTTATCCTAAGATAACAGCCTGTTACTTCAGTTACTTTTTATGAATCTGCAAATATACTGTATATACTCATGTATAAGTCTAGAAATTTTAGTCAAAAAATTGGCCCCAAAAATCTGAGTCGACTTATCCATGGGTCAACAGTACTGTACCTTAACTCTCACAAAAATAGAAACCATCCCCTGGTAAAATGCAAGCGTGTAATCTGTCCTGGAAGCACTGAACCCCCTCTACTCTTTCATCCATCCATCCTTCAGTGTGAACATAAAGTTATGCCTCCTGCAATTTTGTAAGTTCTTTGGCATTGTCTTCCTTTGCTTCATTCTTTAGATCCTTTGTCCCTAAGTCTTACTTATCCACGGGTCATATCAAAATCCATCATTTTGGCCCCAAAACCTGTCCTCGATTTATACATGAGAAAGACTTATAGTCAAGCATATATGGTAATCAGCTGTAAGCAATGGGTCCTTCTGTACTTTGCCACAAAGTGAAATCCCCATACATTTTTCATTAAGTTAGACTAACAAATTGGGACAGTGATGCTCTAACTCCAAATGTTCACATTAATATATACACAGTATATACTATTTATATAAAGTACTTAACCTTGCTCAACACTTGTGCTAAAACAAAGAGGCCCAGTTCCTCATTTAAAGAACATCTAAATACACATTTCTCTATTAGATAGTGCATACAGAAACTTAAATATTGTTCCTCCTACTGTCAACAAACCTCTGATACTAGCTTCATTTTTTTCCCTTTGCTGGACCACTTTCAGAGTCATTTCAAACAGTAAACATATAAGGGACAGTACTGCTTGGATGACATCAGCCAATGCAGACCATGAGAAGAGGACTGTGTGGTGTGTGTTTTCCCCAGTTTTTATTTATGAATCAACAATACATTTAAAACACAACTCACAGTGATTACCAAATTTGAATCCCTGGAACCTGTGCAACTACAATTCCCCAAAGCCAGTGAATTAGGATGCTGGGGAATATAGGCCAACAACTCAAGTTGGAAACTCAAGCTTGAGAACTGCTAACAAGAGCAGCAAAGTGGTGGTGGTGGGGGGGGGGAGATTGTCAAAAAAAAAGTGTGATCATGAAGATCCACAAGCAAGAGCATTTCAGCAAGTCATGGGTTTCAAAACCTCCTTTTCCAGATGCTGAAATGCAATTCCATGTTTGAAGATGCAGGATGTTTGGAGACACCTGCAGGGAGAGGAGAGATTTTACTGTTTTACTGTGTGAACACAGTTCAACTCTAAGAACTAGACCAAATTTTCCCTTGGGTCTAAAATATAAATCTGAAGAGAGCTGAGAAAAAATCACTGAGGAGAATGCCAGAAGCAAAGTGTTTATCACTGACTAGTACTCTGCCAGGCAATAAGCTCATGCCTTGTGATTCTGTTCTCTTTCATTGCTTATCTTTGAATTTCTATCTAAATATTTCGTTAATTCATGACAGAACACAGCAAATCTTGCATTTACAAAGGTTGCTCTTAATGTCCGAGGCACCCCTCCCCAACAAGCCTTCCAAATGTGACTACAGTTCCCAGAATCCCTCAGCTGGTTATGCTAGCTGGCTGATTTTAAGAATGCAGTCTAACATATGTGGCAAGCACCAAATTAAGGAAATTTAATCTAAGGAATGCAATTGTTATCTGCCCTGCAGCTTTATGTAGCTAGGGCCCAGTGCATCATGCAGTCAACTAATCTTTTCTTTGCCAGTATAGCCAGCAGAACTATACTGGGGATGTGGGGGGTGATGTCTTCAAGACAGGATGAATCCGTACTAGTTCTCTTGATAAATCTTGCTTTAATTCTAATACCCCATTGGGCAATGGCAAACGTTCCAAGAAATGTCTCAGAAATGAAAGGAAAGTGTAAGAGTCATTGACCTTTTCATATTTAAATGAAGCAAGGTTTAACAAATGCACTAGCTTTTTATTTAATTTCAACCTGACTTTTACATTACCTGTCAGGTGATTTGCAGTCTACCATCTCACTCTACGTGGTCAGGTCATTCATTCAAGTTACCGCCCTGTCTTAAGATTGCAAGAACTAAGCATGAACACACAACATTCCTCCTAGCAGTTGAATGTATTCATTGTGGACAGGAAACTGGTAGCAACTCGTAACAATTACACTGCAGCTGTCCCAGCAACTTCAGTGGGAATACCTTTATGTGCAAGTATTCAAAATGGGAAGCCTAACTTGGAACAGCTTGGGGTCAGTTTAATATCACTTCTCAGCTATCCTGAATTTTCCTTGGCTTTTTTTCAGCAAGAAATGTCAGGAGTACAGAAGCTATCTCCCTTTGTTAAATTTTTAGACAGGTGTAGAAATACTGCGAATGCCTGAGCACACCTGCAAGGTAGCTAATGAAAGTGCTGCAGTTCTAGAGACTAGTACCATTATATTGAATATGCAGCTAATTCTAACAAATCTCATGGGTGTATCCCCAAAAGGTTGAGAATGACAACCAATCTTGTTTCATCTAGAGTTAACAGAAAACAGTTTGACGAATGAGCTGTCTGTCCTGACCTTTTAAATTCACAATACCCAACAGACATAGACTTATTGTACAATCTTTATAAACATAACTGCACAATTGAACGTTGTTTTCAGTTTTTCAAATCATCAGTTTTCCTCCTGAGTTTTAGTGGAGATTGATATCATGCATAGTGGTTTCTCATTTTGTAACCATAAAAACATAGGAAAAACTAAAATAGAGTTTGGAAATGTCATTGATAACGTCTAACCCTTTAATGTTAGCCTTAACCATAAGAAAACCAATGCACTAACACTAATATTATTTGCTACTCATAAGTAATGAGTAACCTAGCATATTATCAATTTAATTGAAATGTAGACTCTCACTCCTGCCACCAATTCCACCACACTTGCCTCTGCTGAAAAGTTTTATTTGTCTCTATTTTTTAAAAAAACTAAAATACCAGCAGGTGGCTTCTGCAAAAGATACCTACAACAGTAATGGCTGGTTCTCATTTCAAATTTTGAAAATGGCTAGCAGTTTGTTTCTGGGCACAATTTAAAATGTTGGTTATGATCTATGAACCCCCCTATACAACTCAGGTCCAGGTTATCTGAAGAACTATAGTCTCCAGATAAGCCTACCTGAGTTTTGAGATCTTCTGGGAAGGTTCTCCTCTCTGTCCCACCACAGGTGCATCTGATGGGAACATGGGAAAGAGACTTCTTAGTGGTTACTCCTAGCATTTGAAACTTCCTTCTTAAAAAATTTAGAGTGGCACTCTCCTTGCTATCCTCTGTAGGCTGGTGAAGAACTTTTTACTACAGTAGGCTTTCAAGGGCTAGTTGCTCAAGGAGAAAGGACCTTTCAAAATGTGCTTTATTATTTATATTTGTTTTTCTTTTTAATGCCCCTGCTTTACATCGCTTTTAATTCTGCTGATAGTTTAAATATATTTTTTAACTTTTGTACGATGCACATTTTTAGGCGTATCCATTTTAACTTTTGTAAGCTTTTGAAAGAGTCCTTTACTATTATATTCATAATAGTAGTAATAGTAAGAATAACAGCAGCAGCAGTAATAAAATTATGTCCTTCTAAAATACTCAGAAAAGGTTTGAAATCCCTTTTTGGTTGCTATTTCAAAGTGGCATGCTCTCATTTTTACATGCATGCCTCGTCCTCAGTAAACGATTCAAATTAAATTAAATTAAATTAAGGTATTTGGGATATCTAAACTATGAACTACTTGATTTTAAACTTAGAAAAGCAAACTTAAACAGTTTGTGATCCGCCACAACTCATCTTATTGTTAAATATACATTTTAAATACTTACAGTTGTATGATGAGAAATGCTGCCACTGATATTAAGGTTCTTGAGAAGCTGTGGCGATCCCCCATACTGTCCTGAAATCTGCTTCCGAACTTCAGCTGCTACCGTTCTAGAAAAAGAAAGTTCCGTTACTCAGCTATATGATATGTCTGCTGCTTTTACTGATGGAGTAAGACAAAAATATATGAAGCAGAAACATGGGACACAATGGAACTCCATCCAGAATACATAGTCTCATTGAATCAATTGGATTACCCATGTATTTGTTTCTATGGATAAACTCAACATGAAAAGCTCCATTTTATGTTTAAAATGTGTTAATGTCATACATTTTAAATATTCATAAAGTAGGTTATCATTGATCTATGAAAGATCATGTATTCCTCCAAATATTGCTGAACTGCTACTCCCATAAGCCCTAATGAGCACGCCAACAGTAGTAATGATGGGAGATGCACTACAATAACATCTAGAAGCCCATATGATTCCCATCCCTGCTCTACAGGAACCTATCTCAGTCCCTAACAAATCTGGCACGGAGGGATAAAGACAACAGAAGAGGAAAGAGGTCAGGAATTCAGTGGAGCCATGGAAAATCTCTTAAGCTATCAAGAAAGTCCAGCAGTTATTGAACTATTAAAACATCATCTAATTTTTTCATTTGTTCCCATGATTCATAAATTCAGCTGCTTTAGTAACCTAAGTATTATCTTTCATCAACAACACAAGTAGAGTGATTCCCTTTTACTCAAGAAATGAATATCTGCAAACAGCCTGTTGCAAATAACTTAGAAACATTTATTAATGCATTAAAATATTTCTATCCTTATATCCAAAGATCTTGAGGGTGGGGTATAGTCAATAAAAACAGCTTTAAAACAATGTTAACAATTTGCAACAGTTCAATATAATCAAAATAAATTATACAATGGAACCAACCAAGAAGACCAAGCTGTGATTTACTGAGCTTCCAATGGGTGAGTAGCCATGTTTTAACTTGATGTCTGAGTCCAAAATCAGTAGTTTTATGCTGGGATACAACAGTCAAGAAGACCCTCTCTCATATCTCCCTGTGGGGTACTGGTCCTAATACTGGATCATGACGGGGTATTAAGGAGGATACCCATCAGCAGATGTTAATATTCAGGCAGGTATATGCAATGATCAAACACAAGCTGTTGAGAGTAGTCTCCTAAATGAGTATCCTTACCAAATATTTTGGTGCTAACCTTTAAACTGTCTAACTAGGCAAAGCAGGAGAAAATAAATGCATGCCTCAAAAGGATTATATGTGTGTCCATAAAATTCTTGCAGTGCATTTCCAAACCAGCTGTGCTTTAAATTTTAATAATCAGCATACAGACTACCACAGTTTGATAGCCTCTTCAGAGTCTATCAGATGTTGGAGAAGAGGTATTAAAGCCTTTAAAGCATGAAATTGACAACATCTTTCATCACTCAGATCACAAAGAAGCTAGCAATAGGAAGCGGGATATACTGGGCCAACAGTGGACACAGGTTTTTGCCAAGAAGGGCACAGAGCAGGAATGTAGGATAAAAACGATAAGAAAAACAAATGTGATCATAACACCAGAATGCAATGTCACTCAATTAAACTGTTTGATAGTAGCTTTGAGAAAACAAATCAGCGTACATTTCATATAGAGTATATATAAATTTGTGAAATTCAATGTTCCAGAATGCATAGCTCCCAGATGAGATCACTTTAAAGGAGGAATTTGATAAATTCATAAAAGAAGCTGAGGTGTAATATATAGAGACTAAGGGGGGTTGCAGACTGCCAGAAATAGTGCAAATTGAGTCCACTTTTAGGGTTAGGGTTAGTGCTAGGGAATCATGGGAACTCTAGTTTATTGTGGCACCAGAGCTCTCTGACAGAGAAGGCTCAATGTCTCAGAAAAACAACAACAATTCCCATGATTCCCTAGCACTAACCCTAACCCTAAAAGTGGACTCAATTTGCACTATTTCTGGTAGTCTGCAACCCCCCTATGCTAGGAATCAGGAATGCTCCATTTCAAACCTCACCTCTGCTGTCAACAAACTCGGTGCCTTTTGGCTGTTAGCTCCAATCTTGCCATCTGCTAGATTGTGGAGTGAGGGGAAAATAATAACTGGAGCTTGTAAACATTTTTCTTTTAAAGTATAGCTCATCAGATCCTCCAGTGATTAAATTCAGATGCCATGCTAGCTGAGGGACTGTGGGAACTGTAGCCCAAAAAGTTAATGTTTCCAACCAATAATACTAATTCACTATAGAAGTTTGCTGTAAGGATTTTGACTAAAGAACATTTGAAAATGTTAGGATTTATTTATTTGTAACTACAGGCAGGCCTACATTTTGTACAAAAATCTGGTTATAAACTGTACAAAGTGAGCATATATATATCCATACTACATTTTATAATACCTTGATGCCACTTTAATCGTCATGGTGCTATCCTCAGGAATATTGGGGCTTGCAGTTTGGTGAGGTACTTAGATTTCTTTGCTAGCAAATTCTAGTGTTTTGCCAAAACTAGAGACTAGACCTGCTTAGCAAACAGCATTCTAAGTATCTCACTAAACTAGAAATCCCAGAATTTCAGAGGAGACAGATAAAGTGTTGTCACACTGCTGTATTAGTGTGGTGTAAACACATTCTGTCTCTCTTTGTGTATTCCAGCCCTGGGGGAAATGGTGGTGATATAAGAAACCATTTTCTTTTATATTATTCCTTGATTGTATAAATCTAAGTATGCTGCTTGAGAACAATTTCTGACAAAGGGCCTTTCCAGACTGCCAGAAATAATGCAGACTGAGGTCACTTTAACTGCCCTGGCTCAGTGCTAGGGAATCATGGGAATTGTAGTTTTTTCTGGGACATTGAACCTTCTCTGTCAGAGAGCTCTGGTGCCACAATAAACTACAGTTCCCGTGATTCCTTAGCACTGAGCCAGGACAGTTAAAGTGGCCTCAATATGCATTATTTCTGGAAGTTTGTAAAGGCCCAAAGTCAGGGGGGTTGCAGACTGTCAAAAATAGTGTGAATTCAGTTCACTTTTAGGGTTAGGGTTAGTGCTAGGGAATCATGGGAATTGTTATTTTTCTGAGACATTGAACCTTCTCTGTCAGAGAACTCTAGTGCCACAATAAAATTCAGTTCCCATGATTCCCTAACCTTAACCCTAACCCTAAAAGTGGACTGAATTCACACTATTTTTGACAGTCTGCAACCCCCCTCAGTGAGACATATCCATGAATGCATGTACTAACATGCAAGAACTTTTATATGCGATACTCTGAGCCTTTGTGCCAAACAACAAACTTCTATGGCTTTATCTAATCCTCATGTGATTCCTTTAAACTCCTCAAGCAATTAGATCTACTTTTCAAGCTAGAGTTCCACTCAACAGAGAAACTACTCAGAGAGAGGAAACTAATGAAACTGTTTAACATGAATATCCAGTGCTCATAACAACCTGGAAGATGAAAAATAAAAACACTGTACATCACAGTCTGAGAAAAGGAAATTCAGTAGGAATCTGACAGGTTGTTGTTGTTGTGTGCCTTCAAGTTGTTTCTGACTTATGAAGACCCTGAGGTGAACCAATCATGGGGTTTTCTTGGCAAGATTTGTTCAGAGGAAGTTTGCCATTGCCTTCCCCTTGAGGCTGAGAGAGTGTGACACCCAGAGGGTTTCATGGCTGAGCGGGGAGCATTTTCTGCCTTTTCATAAAACAAATTATAGTTTATAAACCAAAATATGTGGCCATATCCTCACAGGCCAAACAAGACATTCTCCCCTTGTCCTCATGGCAATCAGTCCAGATGACACAGGATCCAATCCCCAATTCTGGTGCAAAGCAAAGCAAAGCAGCTTCATTTATATACCGCTTCTTACCGCGCTATGGAGTGTCTAAGCCAGGGGTAGGCAACCTTTTTGAGACCTGGGCCGGTCCCCCGAAGCCCAGGTCTCCGCTGGGCCGAGGGGGGGGAATGGCGGCATGCATGCTCACGTGCGCGCCTTCCGCCGCTGCGTGCAACCCCCCCGCGCACGCTGCCGCCGCGCATGTCATGGCTGCCATTTTGAAAATCAAAATGGTGGCCGTGACGCATTTGCGCATGCGCAGCAGTACTGCGCATGCGCAAACGAGTTGCGGCCACCATTTTGGAGAACAAAAATGCGGCGCGCATGGCCACACGGAAGAGAAAACGCACCGTGGCAGCACGCGGCGGCAGGGATCGGCCTGGGCCAGTAAGCCCGGCGACCTGGGCCTTAACCGGCCCAGGGGCCATAGGTTGCCGTTCCCTGGTCTAAGCGGTTTACAACTGTAAGCTCACTGCCCCCAACAGCTGGGTACTCATTTTAGTGACCTTGGAAGGATGCAGGCCTGAGCAAAGCCTGACCCCTGGCTAGTATTGAACTCGCAACCTTGTGGTCTATGAGTGAGTGGCTGCAGTACAGGCATTTAACCACTGTGCCACCAGGGCTCTGTATGGCCAGTTCAGCACTGAACCTGTGTTATACCACCCTTAAAATGGATTCTAAAAACTCACCTTTCGTTCCAGATCTTCCCAGAACATCTGGAGCCCATTGGAGCAATGCTGGGTGGATATTTTCAACACTCCCACTGTGCCTGCCACCCAGTGCTGCTGCCCCTTGGCACAAGTCACTACCTCTGAGATCAGAACAATGTGCCCAGCTATGTGATGGATGCTGGGTGCCTCATTTCTGGTCTCAGAGGAAGCGACTCATGCTGGCAACAGCAGGCAGCACAGTGGCATGTGCAGCCGCCTGGCTCCAGAGTGCCCAGGTAACAGGGGGAGTTTGGGGCAGTTTCGGAGCCAGAATTTTCAGGGATGCTCCGGGAGTATTTTAGCCCATGCAGATACATCCTGAATCTGTGAAGAAAGCACTCTCTCTAATCAGATATGTTTATAAAAGCATCATAAAGCTCTACTAAAAAATCAAGAGCAAAATTTCAGTGGAAGGCCATTGTACAGGAACTTGAAGAGACTCAGGTTCAAGTCCTGCCTCAACCGTGGATCTTAATCCTTGACCTTGCAATGATCATTCTTTTTCAGCTTGACATGCTTTGAAGGGCTGTTGTGAAGATAAAGTCATGCAGAAGTCATGCAGGCTGCCTTGAGCACACTGGGGGGGGGGGTGTCAATATACAGATATAACTAATAAATTTGTTGCAAAAATTCATCACTACAATTCTCACAGATCAGAGCACCACCGAAAGGACTATGATGATCTGCAGATTAAGGGTTTCCAGAGTTGGAGGACAGGACTGCAATCTTTGTTCCAGTTCTCAGAAACTATCCTTTTCATTTTTAAGAACTTCTTTCTTTTCTTTGTATGTAAATGCCAATATTTCAACACAAATTTCCATTTTTTTAACAATTTGTTTATACTAGTTACTGTGCATGGTTAGGTCATTGATTTAGTTCAGGCTGTACAGTTTATGACCCTCCAAGCCAAATGCAGTCCACTTGCTATTTAAGGTAGTCCGGCAAGGCCTCTCCTCTTTCTGCAACCTAGAGATGTCAGCAAGACCAAGGAGGGGGTGTCAATCTCCTAGCAAACCACAATCCATGTAGATTGCATTTTGCTTAGTGGGTCACAATCTGGGCAAGCCTCATTAGGCATATAGTGCATTTCACCAAAAAAGAGTTTGTTAATAGTGTCTTTCTTGACTTAAAAAAAAAAAAAAGGAAAAAGACAAACAAATGCAGTGGCATTGATACAGTGGGAAACATTTTCGACATCTACCTTTCCTCATGTAACCACCATGCCAGGCAATTCTGTAATTCAAAGGATTATCTATGGGGAAGTAGCATCCAAGCATGCCTGTGGCATATTTATTCAAATACAAGCTCTAAAATCAACAAAAGTTATCCTCTTCAGTTTCATCCACACATCATCTCTTTATACCTTCTTACAGTTACCTAACAAAAATGGAAGAGCTGCTAGACAAGGCATGTTACACTTTAAAAAAAAACTTTCCAAAGTATTTGTGATGGGGAAAGTTAGAGAGGCGTGCTTAAAACATGTATATTATTTATTTTTATTTAACATTTCCAAAAATCTGAATGGTTTCATTTTGTAATTTCATACAGATATTAATTATTATGGAAAATAAAATGAAATCTTGTGGGCGCTCACAACAAAAATAGTATGGGTCAAACAGAACCCACCCCCACCCCCTGCATCTGTTTCTGAAAACATACATGCAATTATGAGTAGACCTTCCCCTCCCCAAAGAATCCCACCATTCACATCAAACTCATATTCACACTTCATGGGTCCTTTCACAATATATAATTATAGCCCTATGATTTTAACTGCTATGGTTCCACCCTATGGAATCCTGCAATTTGCAGACTGGGGAGGCGTACTTATAATTATCTGCCAGAAGACTCTAGTATCTCATCAAACTAGAAACCTTAGGTTCCATAGGATGCTCCTATGGCAGTTAAGAGTGCAATAATAGTGTTTAAGTATAGTGTGGAAAGCCTCCTGATAGATAGCACCACCAGGGCTTTCTTCATCCAGTTTGCTGATAGTCGTTAGGATATTCCCATAGTAGATAGAGCAGAATCATAGTGCTATAAATATGTGGTGTGGAAGGGCCCCTCTTTGATAGATACCACCACCAGGACTTTCTTCCTCCAGTCTGCTGATAGTCCTTCAAACTATTCCCAGTTCTGTTGTTCTGTCTAAGCTATGAGATCAACAGGAAAGGGAAAGAGTTTGGAAATGCTTTGAACCATGATTCTTGCCAACATGGCTACTGGGGTTTGTGTGTTGGGTACCTTCAAATCGTTTCTTACTTATGGTGATTCTAAGACAAACCTAACATAGAGTTTTCTTGCCAAAATTTGTTCAGAAGAGGTTTGCCATTGCCTCAAAAGTATTTTTCCCCACTCTCTAAAAAGCGGGGGGGGGGGGGGGGGGGGAACAACCATACCAGTCTCTCTGGTTCTTCTAATGCCCATAAATACTGCTTCTTCTGCCTCTATAAAACATAAGTGGCAAAATACATGGATACTCTAATATATTTAAAAACAAAATTCCCACTTAAATTACTTCCAAGTACCAAAAGCAGGTGGGATCAAGACAATCTGATTCTCTATTTGATGCTGATTTTGAGACTTCCCCACTACTTTTCTTCAGGGATAGTCAGATTAATCTTTAAGCTTGTGACCAGAATTAGGTTCTTACTGGGAAAGCCCTGGAGGAAGAAACTAAGCCCAGAGTCAATTTTACACACTCCAAACAGAGAAAACAGCATGCCTTAAGAAGCACTTGGAGACTATTAATGGAATGCATGATTATTAGTTCTTGTATGGTATACATATTCGTTTCTGACAATTTGCTGCAAATAGAAAAATGAAGCTACTAAAGCTTCTCAACCAATGTTGCCAGGATGCAACCACATGCCATAGACAGGCAGTCCTTCACCACTCAAAGCTGTGACTTCTAATATTGCCAAAGGATCAGAAAGCAGGCTTTAAAGATGGGGGAAGGGAAAAAACAAAATATTTTACCACATTTGCATTTGTGGTTCAAAGATTATATGCAAAAAATTTTTATAAAGAAATAAAAACGAAGCAAGAGCATGAGACGAAGAAAAAAGACCCCAAAGTTACTAAAACATTTTCCAAGGCCATATGTAGATTTTGTTAAATGATTTCAAATAGTACCTTTTGTATCCCACAAACTTGTCAGCAGTAGAAAACAGGGTATGAATTTTATTTAACATCCTTGTCATTTCTACCCAGCTCTATCAGATATGTTTAGAATCATAATGGTTTGTTGTTATTGTTGTTTGTGCCTTCAAGTTGTTTTTCCAACTTATGATGAGCTTAAGGAGAACCTATTATGGGGTTTTCTTGGCAAGGTTTGTTCAGAGGAGTTTTGCCATTGCCTTCCCCTGAGGCTGAGAGAATGTGACATGCCCAAGGCCATTCAGTAGGTTTCATGGCCAAGCAGCAAATCAAACCCTGGTCTCCAGAGTTGTAGTCTAAACATTCAAAAACCATACCACAATATCTTTCTACTTTGTAAGCGGCCAGGTAGGTCTGGCAACTTCTGGTGAAGGGCTCTGATAAATTCTCAACCAGTCTGAACCAGCAGGATTGTGTTCAAATTCCCTTGACATGAATTCCATCCTTTAGTTTTGACAAAGGGTGCCCATAGGCCTTGAAATATAGAATTTCCTACTGCCACAAAGCAGCCAGTAACAGGATCCAAACCTCTTTATAAGGGATTCAAACATTAGACTGTGCATGCATGTAATCATGTTCAGGTGTTTGTTTAAATCTCTATGCCTGAGTTCAGCCTTGCTTTGGACTCAGTCACAGGAATCTTTTTAAGTACAGGATGTGCATAAACCATAAAGCTAAGTAAAAAGAATACACATTTGTTTGTGTGAACTGATGAACCCCAGTCCATGTGTGTAAAAGGTAGTCACCTACAACATGTATGGATCACAAAGCGTTTTGTCCCAAAGGAGCTGCTATAGGAAATTCTGGAAATGACTGGGAGCATACAGCAATCCTGACAATGAGTAGAAACCTGAGACTGCTGTCACACTACAAAATTAATGCAGTTTGACATCACTTTAACTGTCATGATTCCATCCTATGGAATTCTGGGGTTTGTAGTTTGGAAGAGAACTACTGTATATACTCATGTATAAGTCTAGAAATTTTAGTTAAAAATTTACCCAAAAACCCTGGGTCGACTTATCCACGAGTCAATGTAAGTACTGCACTTTAACTCTTATTTTAAAAAATGAACCATCCTCTGGTGAAAGGAGAGCTTAATCCCTCCTCAGAACAGCTAAAAGAAGCACCAACCCTCTTTACTCTCTCATCCATCCAGCCTTTAGGGTGAGCACTGCTTGCATGGAATTTTGTAATTTCTTTGGTACTGTTTTTCTTTGCTTCATACTTTACATCCTTTGTTGCATGCCCCTAGGTTTTACCCTTGACTTATCCACGGGTCATATCAAAATCCCTAACTATTAGCCTTTGCAGACTGCCAGAAATAGTGCAAACTGAGTCCACTTTAAGGGTTAGGGTTAGTGCTAGGGAATCATGGGAATTGTTGTTTTTTTTCCGGAGACATTGAGCCTTCTCTGTCAGAGAGCTCTGGTGCCACAATAAACAACAGTTCCCATGATTCCCTAACCCTAACCCTTAAAATGGACTCAATTTGCACTATTTCTAGCAGTCTGCAAAGGCCCTATGGCCCCAAAACCTGCTTTCAACTTATACATGAGGTCGACTTCTAGTCAAGTATAGACAGTAAACCAATTGATAGTAGATAAGACTACGTCTGTGTCCGCACTGTGAACCTTATTTTTTTTTAAAAATTGCATTCTAGAGTAGCTCTGAGCAGCGATGTCCCTGCCACTGGTGTCATCTGGTGTAGGGGCGGAGAGGCGGAAGGGGTGGGACTTCCGCCATGAGGTGCAGGCACGCACTCAGGCAGGCTGAGCATGCGCCCACACCTGCACCCACCCTGCCACAGGACACATCCTTGCCACTGCCTCCTTCTCCTCAGAGGAGAAAGGGGAGACACCGAGGCAACCTGTGGAAGTGCGCACTTCTCCCGTCAGTCCTCAGTGCCTCCCCCTTCTCCTCAGAGGAGAAAGGAGCAGCACTGAGACAAGCTGGGGAAGCACACACTTCGCCTGGCAGTCCTCAGCACCATCCCCTTCTCCTCTGAGGAGAAAGGAGCAGCACTAAGGGGAACCAGGAGGTGCACACGCACATGCTCAGCCTAGGTCATTGCTGCTGGCCCATTCTCCTGAGGAGAACGGGACCATGGCAATGGCGGGGGGGGGCCCGACTGGGTGTCACCCAGTGCAGTCCGCACCCCTCAAACCACCACCTCAGTGACGCTACCGGCTCTGAGTAGGAACTTAAGCCCTACACTGCATTTTAGTCTAGTGCTCTGCCACAGCAGGCAGGCCTGAGACCTTAAGTCAGGTTTCGGCAAACTGCAGCCGATGGGCTCCACTTTTCTTGCCCATGAGTCCCTCTCTAGTCTCCCATAGCCTACCCCCACTTTTTATAAAAACACACATTTCGGTGCAATTTTTAGGCAATTTTTGCTCTCAAAACTCACAGAAAGCCCCAGATACATGAATACATTAAATATGTCCCTGTTTTCCTCTCCTGTCCCTTCCCAAAATGGTGACAGGAAGTAACGGGTGCAGAGAGAAACAGGTATTTGCATTTGCTGTGGAGCAAGCAGCTTGCACGGAGTCTGGGGAGAATATGCCTTTGGCCCCCATGAAGTTGCCCACTCCTGCCATAAGAGGAGATCAGGTTTTTGTTTTGTTTTAAAATTTAAATTGTATCATTATCTGAAGTGCTCCTATTGATTTATCTCTCTCTCTCTCTCTTTTTGCATTTGCTTTCTTTACCATCTTTTGTTCAACCTTCTGTTTCCTAACAGTATTTTGTTAACCGAGAGCCAGTGTGCCATAGTGGTTTGAGTGCTGGACCAAAATTCTAGAGACTAGAGTTCGATTCCCAGCTTGGTCATGAAACCCTCTGGGTGACCTTGGGCAAGTCACATGCTCTCAGCCTCAGAGAGCCAATTGGCAAGAACAAATCTTGCCAAGAAAACTCCACTATAGGTTCACTTTAGGGTTGCCATAAGTTGGAAATGACTTGAAGGCACATAACAACAACAATTTTGTTAACCAGATTAAATTTTTAAACACTCTCTACACGACTAAACTACTGATATTTATATTGGCTTAAGTAGAAGTTAAATTACACGTATAAAGGTTTGATTAGATAGTAACTTTTTCAGAGAACACTATTCAACTGCAAATAAGCTTGACAATAGAACTTATTTCTGTGCATAAATCAACAGAACTTTTACGAATAACTGTTTACTTTTTAAAAATCAATTTATACAAGAATTGAAAACTCCTTATATCTGTTTTGTGTAATCAAGAGGCTTGACTACTTTAAGAGCCAAGTAAATTCAGACCCCCCTGTATAAACATGTACATTGCTTTACCTATAAATAAATATACAAATGTACAGACCAGTGATCTGAATACAGGATACAGATGCTGTCAAAAATCGTTCTCCACACAGTATGGCACCAATTTAGCTGGGGAAATGGCGCTCATAGGATGCTTGAACAGGATACAGGATACTGTTTTCTTCAGTAGTTATTTTTCCATAAACCCTTAGTCGCAGATATGTTTACAAACTGTGTCCATGTTTTTAAAGTTCAATGAAAAGTGGCTTTAATGCATAAAGCATGCAAGAAAACATTCTAATTGATATGAGGGAAAATATCAGCTGACCAAACTACCAAAAGGGAAGTGAGAATTTAGGCTTCGCTTCCAGCTAAGAACAAATAACTACAGTACTTGCAAATTAGAGTGGAATCCTATCACTACTAAACTCATGGAGAATGACAGCTTCAGTATGAAGAAAGAAGGATAAAAGAAAATACTCCCCTCACACACACAAAAAAGTTGGCATTTTGAATAATTTTACAATCCCATTAGAGATGGATTCCAATAGGAAGCCAATTTTACTGCAGATTACCTAAATCAGGGGTAGGCAACCTAAGGCCCGGGGGCCGGATGCGGCCCCCCGAGGCCTTTGGAACGGCCCTAGGCCGATCCTGCCGCCACCCCCCGCTGCCCGCCATGATGATATTGATTATTGTTGTTATTACTTGTTCTTGGGGTTTTCTTGGCAAAATCTCCGCAGGGGTTTTGCCATGGCTTTTCTGGGGCTGAGAGAGTGTGCATGCATATATTTTTTAAAAAATTAATTTTTTTAAAAAATATATTTTTGGTGCTTCGGCCCCCCAATTGTCTGAGGGACAGCAACCTGGCCCCCAGCTCAAAAAGGTTGCCTACCCTTGACCTAAATCATTCTGTGAAATGGTTGAATTATTTGGCAACAGCAGCTGTTCACTGGGTGAAGAAAATCCAAGAATATAAATGGCTTGGTATGGATCAAGGGTCAAGATCTAGTGTCACACTAGTGGAGCAAAACAAAACAAAACAAAACAGCCCAGCTAGTGCACACATGTTATGTTCTCAGACTCAGGAATTCCAGCTTGGCTTCCATCAGCAGCACACATGCTTTTCTCCCTTTATATCACTCACTCTCTTCCCTGCTCCTGACCCTACACTGCAAAAAGTATTTTTGTTTTGATTTTTTGGCTCTCTATTTTGGTGCGCTGGCTGCCTCTGCAGAGTGTGGATGAGATAGGCTGTTCCAGCACCCACCAAATGGGCTGGGACATTATGTCCTACCCCCATGGGCCTCTGATTACAGAGGCTGTCTTGGGGTGCATCTACACTAGAAATAATGCAGTTATTAAACCACTTTACGTGCTGTATCTCCAGCCTACAGATTCCTGGGGTTTGTAGTTTTACGAGGTCTTTAGCCTTCTCTGCCAATGTGTGCTGGTGCCTCAAAAAAGTACAAATCCCAAGATTCTGTAGGTTAAAGGTGGTGTCAAAATGCATTATTCCTACAGTATAGATGCACCCTTGCCTCATGGAGGGGGACTATGCATAGGCACCTTCCAGCCAGCCTGCAGCACCTCCTGGGCAAACAGGACAGCGAAATGCAAACTGGGAGAACTATCTCCACAAAGAGGTATCAGATGTCTCATTGTACAAGCTTTGAAAATGTATACCACTTGGGTAACTATAAACTGCACTGCCACCTTTGGATCTAAGCCCAACCCAGCCTTGGTAATCTCAGTACTACAGGAATAGGAAAAACAATTCATTTGTTTTCCAAATGAGTGTAATTTTTGGGGATGTGGGGTGTGTGTGGAGATGTTTTCACAAGCCAAAAACATATTTAAGAGGGCTTCATGTTCAAATAAAGTATTCCAGAGATAGAGAAACCTAACTTAAAATGTTTTGATTTTAACATGCTACCTGACCTCCAAACATAGGCCACTGGGAGCAGAGGTTCAGCTGAGACTCTTGCTAGAGAAAAGTTGAAGATGTAGGGGAAACAACTGGAACAAATTCTTCCAGAACGCAGCCACATAGCCCCAATAACCCACAAAAAACTATGGATGCTGGCTATGAAAAGCTTCAAGTTCACGCTGAGACAATTGTCCACTTTCCCTTTTGTCCTATTCCATACTCCCAGGAAGAAACTTAAAATTGCTGATTTCATTTTTAAACTATGAAAACGTTTCCTTTCCACTTTAAAACTCAGGGGATTGTGGATTATTTAAATTTTGGTCAGTGAGACAAGCCAAGTAAAAAGTCTGTGATTTAAGATCCTGGCTTCTTCCCAGACAAACTTATTCTCAAACAGCAGTTCTTCAGATTCAGCATAGCAAACTGGAAACGAAGCATACTGGTCACACCGTCAGCAATAATCTGAAGTCACTTCCATAATAATCTATTTGCTTTTGTAATGTTTGGAATGTATATTGCAAGGAAAAGCATAAAGAATCTTTTAGAATCTTTAAGAGTAACTTATTTTGATATAAAATGTAGTTCACCAAAATGAAATCCACAAAAGCTTGTGTACTAATAAATGTGTAAGTTTTGCAGGTGCTATTGGACTTTGTGGCCTATATCCAACTGCTAGCTCCCAAACTGAGTGCACCTAGTGATTGAGTGGCTGAGAAAGTAAACATTAACTGTATAAATTCATGTATATGTCTAGAAATTTAGGTCAAAAATTGACCCATTATCCATGGGTCAATGTAGGTACTGTATTTTAACTCTCATTTTAAAAGGGAACCATATCCTGGTGAATGGCAAGAGTGTAACTTGTCCTGGAAGCACTGACCCCTCTCTATTCTCTCATCCGTCCAGCCTTTAAAGTAAGCACAAACAGTTATGTCTGCTGGAATTTTGTAACTTCTTTGGCATTGTCTTCCATTGCTTCATCCTTTAGATCCTTTGTTACATGCCCCTAAGTTTTACCCTTGACTTATCCATGGGTCATATAAAAATCCATAATTTTGGCCCCAAAATTTGCCCTCAATTTATACAGGAGATCGACTTATAGTCGAGTATATATGGTATATAAATGCCATTGTTTTAATGGGTCTACTTGAGTTGGGATTAGCAACTGAATTTAGGCCTTTGTTTGCTTTTCCACAACACACCTGCAAAGTTTACTCTTCAAAATTCTCAAGCTATTTTTGTATTTCATTTTTTAGTGCCTTGTCTGCATGGGTGAAAAGACCAGTTTTCTCCCCATTCTGGCACCATCCTCTTAGGACGATGAACGGTCCAACCTCCAGTTCTGGTGCAAATACTCCAGACAATGTCTGGCACATTCAGCACAAGAAACAGGGTGTAACATCCTCAAAACAAATGTAAAAAAGCATACCTCTTACACCAGATCTTCCAGGAAGATCCAGAGCTCTCCATTCCCATGTTGGGGCAGGTGTCCCACTGAACCATCTGGTATATCTGCCACTGAAGCCATAATCACTGGGCACCTCGTTTGACCTAAGTGGTAAGCAACTAGTAGCAGCAGCAGACATGCTGGGCAGCTCAACAGGATGCCCATGAAAACAGCTGCCCCAATGCAGGAATTGCCAGGTAATGAATGGCATTTCGGGCAGCTCTGAGGCCCATTCTGGGCCAGAGTCTGCTGGCCAGTGCAGACAAAGCCTAGGTCAGTCTACGCTAGTTAACATTTTCTTAAAAACAACAACCCTGTTTTGCTTTCTGCCGTCTTCCAAGTTTGTTTTGGTTTTCCTCTTTTAAAGCATTTTTGGCAGGTCCCAGAGTATCCCAGGGTAGAAAACTAGACATAAAGCCAGCAAAATTGCTCACCTCTGCTGTATCCTTTCCTAGAAAAACCATCTTACCCAAGATCATTCTTTAAAATTTCAATTATTCAATGACTACCAAAGGGAGCAGTTCTTTAAAACATAAACTACTCCTGTGAGATAACCCATATACCAACCATTCCCCAGATCAAGATGTAACAGCCTAACAGTATATCTGATGGATATACCTCAAAATATCTATCCCATTCATTACATCCATCCCAGTTGGTCCTATTGCAAAACATGAAAACCCAAAGCTAGCATGATCAGACATGGAACTTTTTCCAGTCCATTCCAGTTGCATCTCCTTTTTCCCACAACAATGTGAGTGACAAGAGAGACTGACACTCTTCCTCTCCCCTTCAACTTTTCCTTTGGAGTGGTCTCCTGTCATGAATAGCCTCAGTCACGGCTGCTACAGCTGGACATTCAGATGAGATGAAACTAGCATTCTTCCTCTTGCTTTCCTCTGAATAGCTACAGTTAAAGAGGCCACTGTTGGGTCAATATGATGCAGTCGCTACTCGAAAGAAGCAAGAAGGACATTAGGAACAGGCACTTGATCAATCCATTCAGTGCTTTTCCAAACAGAAGAGATACTTTCAGAAATTTTAAGTTTTGATTAACTGATAGGTAAGAGGAAAAGAAGTCTGAATTCATAGTATCTGTACCTATACATATACCTCTCTCTCTCTCTCTGTCTCCAGCATGAAGCCCGTCCATCGTCCCCACTCTCGAGTCCCCCAACAATCCCACAATGCAAAATAAAAATTTATGGAGGGAATTCCCCCCCAAAAAAACACTGAAGTGCAACAGGAGGATGGCCCTCCAACCTCTGACAGTTAGTCATCCCATCTATTCATTTTTATTTAGAAATAAGTCCCATATGAGAGCCAGTGTGATGTAGGACTCACTTTGAGCTCATTGAGCTAGAACTCTGGTTTCAAATCCCTGCTTGGCCAAGGAAACTCAGTGACCCAGTGGGCAAGTCACACATTCTCAGCCCCAGAGGAAGGCAATGGCAAACCCACTTTGAACTTTTTGGCAAAAAAAAAAAAAAAAAAGCAAATCATGAAGAAAATCAGAAATTCAACAACTCCCATAGATTTCAACGGGCTTTACTTTTTAGTATTAGATTTCAACGGACTTTACTTTTTGGTATGTATGCTTAGATTGAAATCTGAAATTTCTGGATTGTTGCATTTGTGGTCCTTTTTATCACAGGGGAAACCCTCATACAACAAGTTGCTTTCAAGTCTAAGTCTGGATATCATTAAGTGGAAATTCCTTTGGTTTCAATGGAATTTACTTTGAACAGTGGAGCATTCCTTAATTACACAGATACTTCTTCCAGTGGTTACCATCCATTGGAAAGATTTCCTTGTGTAGGAAAAATCAACTGAACATGTTCAGAAGGCCTTCTCACTGCATAATGCCCCAAGCCCTTTCTTGATATTAGTCTGTCGTATATCACATCCATCTGTGGAGTACTGACATGACTGTAACCAAAACAGAACTATTTATCAGCATTCTCTGTTGAAGCCTCAGATTTGCAAAAGCAGAAAATATATATAAGGTTACAAAAAAGGAGAAAGGATGTAAAAATAAACAAATGAAATGAGCATCCACAGGAACCACAGAATGCTGTGTCAGAGAGAGAAAATTAAAAATCAGAGCAAGTGAATAGGAGTAATTTGGTATTACATCCTGCGAATGTAAAACTTGGAGCTAACTGGCTGGAACGCAAAATATGAAAAGCAATACTGGAACATATTTGTTGTAGGTCCAACTCATCTAATTCTATTACTGTCTTATACAGTACAAAACAGATGAGAGCACTGCACAACACCACAGTCTTTTAATTTACCATCTTCCTGATAATGAACTGAAAATCAGCATCACAGAACAGCATCCATCCCAAAACGTGTGCAAACTTCATTTTGTGCACTTTATTAGTTACATTTATATCCCACCTTTCCTCCACTTAAAGTGGCATATATGGCTGTCCTCCTCCTTTCACTTTATCCTCATAACCCTGTAAGGTAGGTCATGCTGAGGCCAAATGACTGGCCCAGGCCAGTGACAAACTCAAGCTCATGCAATGAGTTTCTGGGCAGAATGAGGACTAGAAGGTGGATCTCCCAAGTCTCTGTCCATTACTCTAACCACTAAACCACAGTGACTCTCCATCTCTTTAAGGAACTTTGATCCAAAACACACTGCAGAAATAATCTAGTTTGAGACTGCTTTAATTGCCCTGGTTCAGTGCTAGGGAATCCTGGGAATTGTAGTTTATTGTGACACCAGAGCTCTCTGACAGAGAAGGCTAGATGTCTCACAAAACTACAGTTCCCAGAATTCCAGGACATTGAGCCAGGACAGCGGTCTCAAACTGGATTATTTCTGCAGTGTGTTTTGGACCTTTGTTACTTTCAACATCTCTCAAGTTGCCATATTTATACCTGATATCATAAAACAAACTTGGCTAGGAAGGATAAAGTACTTCTCCAAGAAAGCACAGATGAAATACCTCCAAAGTTTTTGAGATGACACCTTGCAGAGGACAACTGTATGTAGAGAGATCTTGTAGCACCTTTGAGACTAATTGAAAGAAATAAATTGAAAGCATGAGCTTGCGTAGACTTCAGTCTACTTCCTCAGATGCTTTTAGAAGGACAACTAAGGGCCTTTGCACACTGCCAGAAATAGTGCAAATTGATTCCACTTTAAGGGTTAGGGTTAGTGCTAGGGAATCATGGGAATTGTGTTTTTTTTCTGAGACATTGAGCCTTCTCTGTCAGAGAGCTCTGGTGCCACAATAAAATACAGTTCCCATGATTGCCTAACCCTAAAAGTGGACTCAATTTGCACTATTTCTGGCAGTCTACAAAGGCCCTAAATGTCATTTCATAAAATAAGGCAAAGACTCTTCTGGGAGAAATTGTTGGGAATAAGGCAATGGGAGTATCAGCAAGAATACTTAAGTTTCTCAAAGAGTGAGAGAGCTCAGATCACAGATTTGGGTTTGTCTCTTTTTTAAGAGTTCTCTCTAAAAAGATCAAAGTCACAATATAAATAATGCAGAAGCTGAAACTTATCCTAGAAACCTGGGGTACATCTACATTGTAAAAATGATGCAATTTGACACCACTTTAACTGCCATGGCTCCATCTTACAGAATCCAAGGATTTGTAGTTTTGCGAGGCACCAGCACTATTTGGCAGAGAAGGATAAAAAAACCTTGTCAAACTACAAATCCCAGGGTTCCATAGCAACTTAAAAGTGATGCTGAACTGCACTATTTCTACAGTGGAGATGCAGCCCCAGTCTTACTCCCACAACACACATGCTAAGAAAAGACATTCCTTGCTAGTGCTGTGAAGAAAAAGAAAAGCATAAGGGGACTGACATTGTAACTAGGGAACAACAGCATAACAGTTGGGAGTGGGCATGCTGAATGGTTAAAAAATAAAATAAAATCAATCAGGGGAATGGCTGAATCCTCCTGCTGTCTTTACTCCATGGCCTGAGAAGGGAGGGACTTGCCATACTGTACAGCCGCCAGGAGATCATTGTGTTTTCTGCACATAAGCAAGAATCCGCCCCCAGATTTATTTATTTTTTTCCTTTGCTGCACAAGGCAGCCAACCCTTCATTTCAAAGCTTAGTGCAAAAAGAGACTCCAGATTGGACAAAAGGCAAAACCACAACACAACTCCCTCGGAAAGAAAAGACAACACAGAATGAAAGGCTGGAGGATCTCAGGGACACTGAATGTGCAGCTTAGAGCCAGGCAAGCATGAATATGGTGGGTGTAAAAATGCACCCCCTCCTCACACCCACAGATCAGGAGAACAAAGCATAGGAGGGGGAAGGCCATGCAGAGGCACATAGGAAGAGGGAAGGAGGACAGCCTTTTCAGGTTGGAGTGTAGCACATCAACAAACCACTTAGATCTATGGGGGGGGGCTTGCAAAAGGAGACCAGGAACAAACAGCCCCCACATGCACACACAATGTTCCCCACCTTTCCACTGTGAAATCCTAAGTCTCCCAACAGACACTCCCCCACACACTGTGGGACCACCACAATGGCATCCACATTGTATGAATCAAGTCATGTGGGACCACCCCACTGGCATCCACCTTGTACCAGGCAATGTGGGACCCCCACACTGGCAATGCATCAAGTAATGTGGGACCCCCACACTGTCATATACAAATTATATCAGGTCAAGTGGGACCACCCCATCGACATCCACCTTGTACTAGGCAATGTGGGACTCCCACACTGGCAATGTATCTAGTAATGTGGGACCCCCACACTGTCATACAAATTGTACCAGGTCAAGTGGGACCACCCCATTGGCATCCACATTGGACCAGGCAATGAGGGACCATGACACCGGCATTCACATTGTACCAGATAATGTGAGACCCCCTCACTGGCATCCACACTGTACCAGGTAAGGACTTCACAATGCACCCAGTGATTCGTGAGGTCCTTAACTGGTACAATGCAGACGCCAGTATGGGGTTCCCACAGTGCAGTGGTCTGCTGTGAGGCCTTGGACATCGTGGTGGAAGTCTCTTTCCACTGCAATGTCCAAGGCCTCGCAATAGACCCCCCCTCCCCGTGTGAGACCCCCACTGCATGGTGCATGAGCTGGTACAATTGGGATGCCAGTGTGGTGGTCCTACATGTTGTCACTTGGGAGGCTTTAGATTTTACATTGGAGAAATGGAGTAGATTATGTGCACATGTGGGGGCTCTTTGATCTCATAGATCTAAGTGGTTTGTTGATGTGCTACACACCTCTTCCCCTCTGTGGATGCCACTGTTGGTGGTCCCACATGACCACCCGGTACAATGTGGATGCCAATTTGGGATCCCAAATTACCTGGTACAATATGGATGCCAGTGTGGGGGGGTCGCACACTACCTAGTACAATGTGTATAAAAGTGTGGGGGTCCCCCATTACCTAGTGCAATATGGATGCAATTGGGGGGGGGGGTTTCCCCCCATTACCTACTAAAATGGGGATGCCAGTTTGGGGGTCCCCCATTACTTAGTACAATGTGGATGCCAGTGTGGGGTCCCCCATTACCTGGTTCAATATGGTTGCAAGTGTGGGGGTCACCCCATTACCTAGTGCAGGGGTAGGCAACCTAAGGCCAGGGGGGCCGGATACGGCCCCTCGAGGCCTTTGGACCAGCCCCAGGCTGGTCCTGCCGCCGCCCGCCATGATGATATTGATTATTGTTGTTATTACTTGTTCTTGGGGTTTTCTTGGCAAAATCTCCACAGGGGGCTTGCCATGGCTTTTCTGGGGCTGAGAGAGTGTGCATGTATCTT